>JAYKKT010000092.1:38875000-39527500 GCA_036023115.1 Brasenia schreberi | reverse complement strand
GGTTACAATCGGAACCAAACCAGCCTCGGAATAGAAGACTACAGTTCATGATCTCTGGAAACCAGCGATTCCAAACCACTATTATTTATGTTTAAATATGTTTTTTGAAGCCCTTTATCACAAACAAATTGTCGTCCCACCATTGTGGTTGGTCAAGTGTTCGATTCTGTGAGAGCATTACCATTGTATTTCAAAAAACATTTTTTAAAACGGCATAGCGGTTTAGAAACCGGCGATTTCAAACCAAAACCAAAGCATGTCTCCTGTACCATCATACCCGTATTCACGTAGTTGTTTTTAGTATGATCTGTGCATAATAAAAAACAATTTTGATTTAAGGGTTCAATTTTGACAAAGCACGACGACCGACTGCCAGGTGAACAACTGATTAAAGGGATTGATTACATCCCTTCAAATGACAATAAGAGCAAGCACTCTTAAAGATAAAAATAAAAGCAAGCATAACTGTTAATTATAAATTTAACTCAAGCGACAAATAGTGCTTGTGGCCGTTAAGTGCGGGCTCAAACCAATCATCATGTCTTATATTACTGGTTCTAATATGTCATGACATCTTGACTCACAAGTTGCAGGTCTCAAGTTCGATGCCTCAGAAAGTGCACCCGAATTCATCCTCCCCATTGTACCTAAAAAAAAGGTGTATTCGTCGTGTATCCTACCCAGTCGAGATATATTTTATTGTATTCGGTTTTTCTCTTATATATTCGCATCTGGACCCAACCAAATCCACCGTTCTTAGATCTGTTTAGTCATAAAGAGACTCAAAGTTCCACTGCTCCCCAAATACAGCTTTGTAAAAAATATATATTGTTAAATTATTTAAACCTAGCTTTATAAGCAAAGCTCGCTCAAACCATTATTTAATTGTAAGTTTTATATATGAAAGAGAAAGCTAAATTAGTGGAAAGCACATGCACAGCACAGCCATGATGGGTGATACTGATCTCTTTTAGAGATCTGAAACTCACAACTAAAAATACTAATTATTCTAGCTTTCAAAGCATTGGGGGAACATGACCTAGTTTCCAAATCGAATCAAACATGAATAGTAGTGGGACAATGTTTCATCTTATTTATGAGAGATCTCAACCACTACAATAAGAAAAGATAGAAAAATTACATCAAATTTATTGAAGCCACCAATAAGGTGATTCATTATGGCTACTTTTTTACCTTAACATATATTACCTAAGCCTCTTCCCACACTAAGTAGGGCAACGTAGAGGGTGCAAAACGAGGACTTCCTAAGAGGTCACCCATCCCAGTACTATTCTCAGCTTAAGTTCAGAGTTTGGATGGGATCCGATGATTTCATACTCGAAATATCATACACCTTAAGACCGGACATAGTTTTATGTTGGCAGTCGGCTACCTAACGCAACCTTCGTCTTTTATTTGAGCTTGGGATCAGCCATGCAAGAGTGATCCCTTACATAGAAGAGTTCACTACCTTTCTATATTATAATGTTTTGCAAGCAAAACGTCCAAGAAGAAAACTACAAGGCGGTGGTTAGAAACACATATAAATTGCAACATAGATAATAAGTTTAGGACCAACTCATTCTCTTGCTCCAAATTTGTTACTTTTCTTTTCATAAATTGATGGACTCCTTGAATTGCTTCCATTTAAGATGATTTTATGACAAGTCTATTCTCATTTAAAGGTTAACTAGGAGGCCAAAGCCTGATGCACAAACTAGGTGTCGAGCTCATGACCTTCATTTTGTGAGGAGACCCGCTACCCAGGTGATATATAGAACTTTGCTCAAATCCTTCATCTTCCATTCGTCCAGAATTTAATTATTATTTTAATAAGTATAGTTTAGATGGTTGTCTTTTAATATTTAGACAAGATTTCTAGAGATAAATGAAAGCCGAAAATGGAGTATTATGTGCCACTAATTTTGAACATTAAAATAGCATATTTAAAGATCATAAACATCATTTAAACCATATTTATGACAGCGAGAATTCTGGATATATAAGACAGATTTATGAATATTGAATCAAACGGCAAGAAAATACAAGTGAATCATGTTCATCTTTTGATTTGGACCTTCTTTTGCTCTGATGGTCCCCTTTCTCTTGTAATCAAGATAATAACATCATGATCGTTTATAGTCACTAAAGCAATTATTCTATACTGTAAACAAGTATACCACTAAATAATCATGCTGATTAAATACAGAATTAGGTCCTATCTTTTTCTGGTGAAGTATACCAGAAGCCCAATGTACTCCAAGTAATCTAGTTTGAGTCGGCCCACTATCGGAGTAAAGCCTTCCCAACGCTGGTTTTCTCCATTTACAAGATTTGAACTCCAGACCTTGCTTATGGGGAGCAAGCTGCCAGCCACTTTAACCAACCAAGCATTGGTCCATTGGGTCTTATCTGTGCTTTAACGAATCAAATATAATCACGAAATGCATTTTAACTTGGTTTGGTGATTGGAATTCATAAAGAAAAAGTAGGTGTTGAATGTAAGAACTGATTAGTTGGAGCGTCTTTTTGTGATTTGTCAGAAAATTTATGAATATATGCAATTAAATATACCTGATTATTATTTCTTCATTTATTTGGTTACATCCTCTTCATGCCAGGATGTCTCATACTCATAAACGTGATGCACGATGCCCGGCGCTTGATTTTTTCTTTTAATCGGTAAACTGGGATAGGACCAGTGGTGGATCCAGAAATTTGTTTTAGGTTGGAGTGGGCTTTAAAATTTTCATTATGAAGTTGCACATTTTCGGAATTTTGGGTGTGGCGGTCGCCCCGCCCCACCAATATATGGATCCGCCGCTAGATAAATTGGAGATGGAAGGCCAAGAACAGGCTGGAACCGGAACTGATGGTCCGCAACCAAAATCAGGGAACACTGCGATTCGGTTTGGTTCATTACTCCTGGGAGCCGAACTGAAGCCAGAGGAGAACCAACACTCCGAAGCCAGTGGCTTCAAATTACTTTTTGGTTTGGTTTTAAAAGCTCACCCTTGCTTCATGAACTTTTGAAGCAAAAGGGAACTAAAGCAGAGCTAAAACCAGCCTAGAACCAAAACCAAAACTGGATTCAGAACCAAATCCGGGCCTAGACTTAAGAGGAGGTCTGGTATGGTTCTGCTTTTGTGTTTTGGTAAAACCAGAACCACCGGTCCCCATTAACCCGAAACCTGTCACTTCCAGTTACGATAGGTAGATCCGGTACCAAATTCACATGCCCTCGTTATATGACATTTCACTGTGAAGTTCTACTGAATTGACTCCTAGTCATGAGAGTCGCAGTTCCTTGTGCGCAAATTAGTGTATTCATAATATGTACAAGTTAAGATTTTTTTTTTTTTGTTACAGGCCGAAGCCTAATAATGCATGCACCTTATAGGAGTTGAACTCCCCACCAACAGCAACAATGCTAGAGCACCCTGACATTGAGCTCACGCTTTCGGTGCAGATTGATTTTAGTTATCGCCAAATCTTTTCCTTGAAATTTTCACAAAATTAATAAAATGAAAATTAAAATGGTGCAGTGGTGTGATATAATCTGAAAATTCCATTTACGGCAATAAAATGATTTTGTTTGAGCAAGCTGTGGGCTTAAGTGAAAAGCTCTACCGGTAAATACTTTGGTATCAATAAGGAGCGTTGAGGCCTAAACGAGAGATTAAGTATCATATATGACAAAAATTTGAGCCTCAAAATTGTAGGAGTCTTAAAATTTGTAGGGCACTATAAAAAGTTTAAAACTCGGGAATCTAGCCTTGAGTGAGCTAGCCTCATTTGGCAATAAAATGAAATTGTTGGCCATAAATCAAGTAATTGTCCTTTAAACAACAATATATATATATATATATATATATATATATATATATATATATATATATATATATATATATATATATATATGGTGTCTTAGCAGTAACATTGTTTGATACGTAATCTTGTACAAGCATTTTCACCATCCCATCTTTGATATAAACAATAGATATTCGAATAACTTTATATTTAATACAATACATTTGATTCAAATCTCTATCGTCGATCTTAAAGATTGAACAATGAAAATGTTTGTGTAAGATTATGCATCAAACACCATTATATAGCTAAGACTGCCTATATACAAATATATGTATATATATAGAGAGTAATTAGTATGTGCACATACTCATTCATGCTCAAACATACTCAAAGATTTTCATGTTCGATCAATATGTTCAAAAGTAGAAATTTAAATTTTAAAAGTGAAAAATATCATTGCACTTTTTGTATTTAATATTTAATGCACTTGGATGTATTTTTTAAATTCAAATATTATTTTAAATTAAAATCTTTATCGTTGATCATATCGATCACAAGATAAAAATGTTTATATAGATATAAGACACACATTCAGCACACAACACATAACACATGGATACAACCAAGACAGTCACTGCTCACATGCATGCATGCATCACAACATGTGCATTTTAATGATGCACTTTTCTTTTATTCTTTTATCTTTTTATTCTCGTGCAAAGTGTCTTATTCAAGAACCCATGCGCGTTTTGACTTCGTACCCACCTTTCACCATGTTTTCACCTTTGCTTAGCCTGCACATGTGGTGTGTGCACGCGCACCCTAGATTGAACCTTAATATAACCTGGAAATCAAAGCCAATCCTATAGCTAAAGGGAACATTCTTCTCTCTTTCCATAACAACACTAATCTAATGAAAGGGTCTCACACTTTCTCATGCTTTAGCAAATACTTCAAGTTACTTTTTCAAAGATGGTGCACCTGATGGGACTATTCGATATCATACAAGATATAACATGTAATTTAACATATTAAATTAGTTTGATAAATTTAAGTATAACAAGTGACAGGTACGACTGATCGATGTTCTGAACTTCTCACCAAATAACAAGCAAACAAAACCCAAATCTTTTGTTCAAACCGAACCGACCCCGACCCAGCAGAGAAAGTCAGAGTGGAGCTCCAACCAACTGCAATCAAAATTGATCCCTACAAACCTGAATGAACTTTGTGGAGTATCCGATTCCTATTCCAATGGAACAGAGAGCCACAACCAAACTAGGACCAATGGGTTTAGGTTATGGCCCTGGTTGCATCGCTTCCTGTTCGATTTTAGGCCCGGGTTCATGGCCATTTCGAGTTTGGTTTCGGTTCTGATTTAGGTAGGTACCCATTTCGGTTGGATTTTGATTTTTGGTTTATGTTTATGTTTTCAGTTTATAAACATATTAAAAATCAAATCGATCAATGCCAAGGTAACATTTGCTTCTTTACTAAAGAAAATTAAATTCTGCTGGTTCGTGTTCCAAGACTGCCTATGGTTTCCATTCGTGTGTGGTTTCTAGGACAAGATGAGCTTGTAATAGATTACAGTCGGGGCGAGCCCGAAGTCTAAAAAATTCTTAGACCCACTATTGTATATAGGAAAACAAAAGTGTTTGCTGGATGTGAAATACAAGTATGCCTCACTTAAAAAAAATTCTTGAGTCCGCCGCTCGAACCTCAACGAGTCATAAAGTTGGCTCGAGAGCTTCTACATGACCCCACACGGTAAGGTGGTGGTCCTGACTCCTCGCATCAATGTGGATGTCACACTTATTTGGGGCAACATGTACTTATTTATTATGGCCTTGAATAAGACTTGAACAGTAATTTAATTGCTAACTTTACATAATTAACATAAAGCCATAGTTAATAATATTAATTAATGAGAGAGCAGGCCAACTGTTAACCAATCGCCCAGGTATCTACTCCGCTTTGCTGGAGAGACGACTTTGAACCTTGACCCTTTTAGAGGAAAATGCCCTTAGTCACAGCTCACCTGTTTTTTTTTTTGGGGGGGGGGGGTGTTCACAAGAGGAGCTCGAAGCCTAACACATACACACACATGCACCTTTTGGGAGTTGAAATCCCCACCAAGGGCAATGACACTAGGGCACCATGCCGTTGAGCTAATGCTCTCGGCGCACCAAAAAAAAAAACTCATCATTCTTGCTATTGATCGAGGAAAGGGTTGGCAATATCAAGCAAGGGGTTAATATTTCCGGCCGTATTATCAGCATGCAAAAGATGGCATGAAAAAAAAAATAAAGGTGGATGTGTAGTTCACCAATATCCTCCTTATTAAATAAATGAATTGAGTGAGAAAATAAAAGATAAGATGATAAAGACATGAGGGTGCGAAGTTCGATTCCAAAAGGGTGCACGTGTGGGTGTGTTAACAAATAAAGAGAATAGAGTATTGTATCCTATCATGGATGGATGGAGAAGATGAAACCCTATTATAGGTTATGTGGGTTTCCTCTTGTACATGTCATAATATTAGTAATAAGATTTGACCGAAACACCCCCAACAATGACCATTTTGACTAGTTAGGGTATTGTTCGTTGGCACAAAGAGGTTCGGGTTTCACTGGAAGGACATGAGGGACTATCAGCAAGCCCTTACGATTTACATACCTGAAAAACGTTGATTGAGTCAAGAAAAGGCTAATGCAAGCACCTTACAACAAATAATAAGCACTAGAAAGGCTTGTTTAGCAATAAAAGGACAAGGTGCGGAGGGGTTCGACTAGTAGGAGAAAACCCTGTGTGAGTCCTTAAACGGTCCATGCGTCAAAGACAATGAAGTAATACTCAGTCTTGCTTCTCGATGTGATTGGATGAGGCATTGGTCCAAGTGGGTTCACCAACTTTAGAAAGCACCTGAGAGTTGGGCCATTGTGGCCGGAGCCAGCTCGGCGCGGTTTGGTAGCCAAACTTGACCAGAATGAGCAAATGGGCAAAGAGTTTTTCGTCTTTATGAGGTCAAAGGCTATTTTCGGTTTTATCTGGCATAAGACATGCTGACATTACGTAGGGTGCTTTCGTTGGTCCCTGGGATTTTTGGTGTTCGCCTCGTCCATATATTGGTACGACTGTACATTGAACAGATCGTTTGTGTCAATCACGTTAATAGCCTTTTGATTGACGAAAATTACATAACACCATTTCATTTAGCATCCTAGAGCCAACTTCCTCTTAATCGCTGATTACAAAATCACGGTTTATCATGCACATGGAAACATATATATATATATATATATAGAGAGAGAGAGAGAGACGGAGAGAGTTTTGTCAATCCAACCATTGTTTTTCTAATACATGAGTGTAATAAAAATCTTTATATATTTATTTAAAGCTCTTAAAAATTTTGAAATTATACTCATACCAACCAAAACAAAGTAGATAATGTGATATGATATAATTTTTCTATATTATATATATAAAGAGAAAGAGAAAAATTTATATATGAATGAGTAAGCATGAGTAGATAATGTGAGCATGACATAATTTTCCTATATATATATATATATATATATAAATTAAAGATGAAGAGAAAAATTGATATATGCACATACTCATTCATGTTCAAATTCACTCATATTTTTACCATTTTATCAATTTGGTCAATGTTAGATATTTGAATTTAAAAAGTAAAAGTACTTAGCTTCATAACTTTTTTTATGGATTTATGCATACCAAACAAAATTGAAATACTTCACTGATCAAGATTCATTTCAATTTAATTCTTTCTATGAACCAAATATTGATAATGAAAATGATATTGAATAAAGAAGATGAAATTCTTACATGTCATTGTTAGTTTAGAGTATAAATATAAATATTTTTGCGATATTATATTTGTCATTAATTTGTGTAATATTACATTAACAGGTTTTTTTGTAGAAACATTAATTTAAGTGTCTGTTTCTTTTACCCTAAATTGTTTTTTGAATTCAAGTATTGTTGAATATAAATGTTATTCTACTTACTACTATAATAATATTATTATCCTCGCACCAGTTTTAGATCAAGATATGTTACATTAATTGTTCCATGAAAGATTAGAGATTAACTAATTGCTTGCACATAAAGCATAATTTATGCTAAGCAATAGATTTGGTGGTTAAAAAGAGGATTTAACAGCGAGAGATTAACATTAAATTTTGATTGGGTAGTTGATTTAACTTGGTAAATTTATGTTTGAGATCATATTTAAACTAATTGAATATAATAATAGTCAAAAGTCAGCCACATAGTTAGCTCACAATCTGACTAGTTTATACTAATACCAAAATCTTAATTTGGTTTTAAACATATTAGGAGTTGAAAAAAAGTAACACAATTACTCACGCGCGATGCTAGCCCCCTTTTTCAGTACAAACACTTGATAACATATACCTATCTCCACGTTCTATTGAGTTTATTTTTTAAACATTACAACCGCATAAGAAGTCTGGTCTAGTATGTTTCCATCCACTTTCAAAATATATTACCAGAATATAATATCTAATTAAATACAATTTATAAAGATTCGTTTAGATTTTAGAACACTCGTTTTGCTATTAAATGTGACCGCTCAAGTTTCTACTCTTGATCAAGTGTTAAGTTGATCAAAACAAATCGTTGATTTAAAAATAGTTGTAATTTCAAATCTATTCACAGTATATATAAAAATTCTTCTATTATCATTAGTGTTCTTAGAGATCAGGTGTTGATATTCTTTTAATTACTTTGATTATGCTAACAAATATAAGCAGGATAGCTAAATTCATTATAATAATGTGTCACTCGATCATGTGTTAAATATGGGATATAAAACTTTATATTTCTTTTGCATCAAAATTAAATTCTTAAACTTTAACTTGACCAATATTATATAGTGTTTAATTTTGTATATATTTTTTAATACTGTTTATACTCTCTAACATTTACGATTAAGAGTTACTACTCAAATTCACGTATAAACAGTTGATGATAGTGAATTTACTTCTAATGATTTTGACAATATAATTGAATCATAATGATGGTATAGTCCTTTTAAGATATTAGTTCTAGACTAGTATATCTCAAAAGAAATTGACTTCTCTTAATAAATTGAGATTGAACTTATTTTTATACACCTGTCAAGAGATTCACACATGAAGACCTTACTTGCAATAATTAGTTATATGTAATAAAATAAAATTGAATTAGATATCAATGAAACACAGAAATGAGTTACCAATTCTGCACTATATGAAAAATACATGTCTAACTATGCAAGACAAAGCTTATACTGATTTTTCCCTAAAAGTCTAAAGCCTGTGACTAGGATAAGCTCTATGACCTAGATCCTTAGGGTCGGAGCTAGGATTCTCCTAAATTCAAAATGGAGCCATATCAGTTTAAAGTCTACATATAAACAAGCTGTCAGTATTACAAGCTGTACAAAAACGTCATTCGGAAATTCAGAAAAGATTGTATGTTTGGGGATCGTGGTTCATTTTGACTGATCACTCACCTGTTCACTACCAAACCACGCCACAGTTTGCTGTTGTAATCCTCGATGACAATAACAAAGTTTAGGCTATGGATTGTCTCAATATGTGATTATTTCTTCTATCTTTTTTTCGTAGTGGAAGTCCATGTATATGTATGATCATAGACATGGATGGTACCTCCATCACCTATTCAAATTTCAATTTATGTCTAATATTTTTGGGATTGGGCCACAAGAAATCATTTTCGACCAATTCACACCCAGAATTCAATTATAGTGCCTAATTAATGTAACATAGTGATCAGAACATCCCTTGCCCACAATCTGTTTGTCTTTCTTGACCGCCACACTACAGTTACTCGTCCATTTTGGGGGCGGGGGATTTTATATTATTTGTCTAAAGTTTTTGGAGATAAATGCCCTTTTGTCTTTAAGCTCTAAATAAGTATTTTCTATCGGATTTTATATATTTTTTTTAGTAATTTAATATATTCTTACGGATCAATTTTTTATTAATTGGCAATTTAAACAAACATGATGATTATAGCGAAGCAATGGTATGTCTTTACCTCCTTATAGTTTCATGCTTTACGGAATAGGAAAAGGTAACCCCCCTCTACTTTTTTCAACTTCCGAAAAAAAGATTTTACCTGTGTATGTGAACTTCTAAGTTAAAGCGTTATACATTCTTCAACCTAGGGTAATCATCGTAAGGGTTGAAAGATCTTGATAACATTTTATTTAAAAAATACTTTGAGAGAGAGTTATTAAAAAATTTGAAACTTTGCACGCAGAAATAAAGTGTAATTTTACCAACATTTTATCTTAATCAAAGTTAATAAGCATTTATTGCTCTGATAAGATTTTTCTGAAAATCAATTATACATAATTAATTTTTAACATAACATCATCTTCATAACTAATCCAACATCACGCAGCTAACTGTACAATTTGCAAATTGTAACTAACGCCATACTATCATGTACTCATGTCCCTTAAGATAAAGATACCTTAGGCCAACCGCTGTACTATTCCAGCATCCGCAAAAATCAATTTTCAAATCAAGATGGGGCCTTAGATAATTTTGAGTCCCTTATCAGAAGATGGCAGAATGTCCGTTCAAAGAAATGTAATGGACTGTTGTATTACCATCTGTCTGCGGCGGGACTACTTTACATTTAATGACAAGATTCAAGAACTATAAACGATGCGACTTTTTTGAATTCAAAACTGCAAAGCCCACGATCTTTAAATGGTCAACAATTTTAATTCCTCACAACTTCATCGTAGTGTTTAATATTCGATTGTGATGGCCTTGAGATGCATTTAACTATTTGTTAATGAAGTCACAAGATACACACACACTCTCTTTCTATATATAAGAAAAAGATGAAAGTCCAATAAGTATTGTTAGACGTGAAAATTGATTAGTTAAGTAAGTCTATGGTGGAGGTAAAAATGATAACAAATTAATTTGGGTTTTGCTAACAGGATGCCAGTAAGATATAAAAATACTCAGTTCCTATATATGAAAAGTAGCATTTTTTATTATTTTAATTCATTGAATACATTATCATTCATCTATAATAATTTCTTAGCTTTGTATTCCTTAACAAGTACTGTTTAACGTAAATTTATGTATCAATTTTTCACTTGTGGTGAAATGACGGTCATTTTGGGAAGAGCAAAGGGAGGTTGATTTTTTGCATATAAAGAAGCAACAAGCCTCACGAGTTCTACGCGGAATTACTTTTTTTGAGATATGAATATATTTTACTTTTTGATTTCAACATACATGTACAATTATGTCAACGACTTTTATTATTTTTTTGAAGTGCCGAATGCTCCAATCCCAACTCGGCCTTAACAAAAGCTGTAGAAATTAAACATTGGGTGGTATATATGTCAAGTGGTATATTCATGCAACAGCATGACTATAAGACCATGTATAATGAGTTTAGAATTTTATGAGACGAAGTTTAACTTTTTTATTATTCTCAAAGCACTTTTTTGAAGCACTGATTTTCTGTATCGATTACACTCAATTTACAAGGAAGTAACTTTTAATTACAAAGCTTAGGGGCAAGAAAGCCTGTTATCATTGGTGCTACTCGCGAATGGATGGTCTGTATTCAATTTCGCATAAATAAATCCTATTCTTTCTTCATCATCCTGACTTGTTCAATAAACTTCAGGTATATCAGTTGCAATGAATCCCTTATCTGAACCTCTAATTCAATTAAATTTTTAATCTTGCATGTTGGTTGCTGTTGATCTCGTGCCAATGGTTTTATTGGCAAAACTGGGGTGAATAGCGCCATTTGCTTAAACTAGAGAAGCCAATATGATAGTGATTACAATTTCATAGGTTGCGCCAAATAAAAACAACAGTTAATTACTTCATTATCCAATAAAACTGACCATGTCACAATTCATTTTCTTCTACATTCTTTCACCAATTTTTACGGGCTCTTTATCAAACGCTTGCGGTAGGCAGGCATAAGCATAAGGACACTGGCAAAAAAAGTGAAAAAAATCTCAGAGTTCTATGGGGAACACTCTGCATGATTTCAAACTCAAATCATTGATAGTGGGGCTCAATCAGGCAGATACGTGCATTCGTACTCTCTAAATTGGTCCACTCTTCACATCCACAGAGTTGTATCCCAATGCTGCGGTTGAATCTCTTACAAAAGGGCGGTGGCAGTGCATAGGAGGCTTCATATTCGGCGTGTAGTACATGATATCAGAACTTACCCCCCTCTCAAATCACATAGTTATGGTTGATCAAAATAGGGTACCTGCAGATCCATGTTCTCCTGTTCCGAACTCCCTCTCAATCCCGTCTTAGCAGTTCAAGAAATGAGGACGATGGGTTCACTGCAAGACAAAAAACGGTGGTTCAGCGTTGATTCACCCACCGGAGGAGGAAATCAGGAGGATTGGGATTGACCAGAAGAGCCTTGCGGCGTCTACCGACTGAGCTAGACGGGCACCTGCTGGGTGTTTATGGAAAAGTGTCCACCTAGTGAGGAAAAGCGTGCGTGCGTACGAAACTACTCCTGAGGTAGCATGTACACCCCTATTACTTCCTGCTGGCCAAAGTATATGCCACATGTATGCCTCTATGACTTCACTCATATGTTCCTTTTCAACGTGGTAATTCCAGAACCTTATACAAGGAGTTTGAGATCTAATTTCATTTCCATCGCAAAGGACCGTCTTTCATAATTCCCATGCAGACGTCTAAACAGCTTACCTAAGTTCAATAGGTTACTGGTAATCAATCTTCTAGCCATCTCTTTGGATACTTTACGTGTCAAGACAGCTACGAACCTCGGAACTCCATGGTCCTAAATAAAGTCCATTATCAAGATTCACATCCAAGAACGCAAGATAATCAATGCGTTATCAAGCAGAGCATCATTTGCAGATAGTCAATATACTCAGTTGCTAATTTCATCCAAAAATGGTAACTAATCACTATCATTTAATTTGCGGGTTTTATCTGCAAGCTTACTTACATATATTCTACACACACAATACTTAGGCATTAGACTAGCCACCTTCTGGTAATTATATTTGGGATACGCGATTTATAATTTTTTATCATTATTATTTAGAATTTATATACGTCATGTTGTCACCAATATGTTAATGTGAAATGGCATTATCTTGTATGTTGTGTGATATATAAAATAATTTTATGAGTGAATTATATAAAATTTGACGTGTTTTTGATTAAACCGAATAACGAGACATTTTTAAGTATAGTATCTGTAAATACTAATGATATTGTCGTCAGTATAAACGAGGCAATTTACAGTGGTGTACCCCTCCCCCATCATGCATAATTTCTTTTAAGGCACCAATACTCTATTTTACTAAAAGATAAAAATCCTTGAAGGTAAAGTCATATTTGATATATATTTGATTATTAATGACTTAATATATATATATTGATGTCATAATTCAATGACCTATTCACCCAAGAAGTTTTAGAAAAATGACCAAACTACCCTTGATTTAACATTTTTTTAGGTTTAATGTGCGGACTTTTCGTGGTAATAACAATATTGACCCAACCCTAGCGACTTGATCAGGTTTGAGTGCGGAGATAAGATTTTCGAACCTGCCCTTATATATATATATATGAGATAGTAGTGTATATTCAATTTCATTTATACTTAAATCTATTCAAACATTTCTATTTTTCAATCAATGTGATATTGATAAATATTTGAATTTTAAAATAAAATATATTATTATATTTTTCATACATAGTATTTAATTCATGATGTTACATTTTACTTTTTAAATTTAAATCTCTAGTGTTATCGTACTGATCGAACGAGAAAGATTTTTTAATACATTTAAGAATAGATGAATTCGAACAGGGATCATTATCTACCTATTTATCTATCTATCTATAAATACAAAATGTACTTTAACCTGTTTTCAGTCTCTATCCGCTTTGTACCCATCGAGAAAAAGAAACCCAAATGTGTACCCGTCCGTCAAGGTTCCAGTCAAAGTCAAGTGCCGGTCCTGACCCGCCAACATTATCATCCCTAGTGAGGGTGATGGAGTTAGAGTTCCACCTTCTTTTTCCTTTGTGTATGCGTGTGTGTTGAGGCCTGTTGGTAATGATTGATATGAAGCTGAATGTATGTGTGTGTGTGATAAGGATGGGGTTGGGGTGCATGCAGCACACCTGCCAATCTCCTCAAGCCAGGCCAACATGTAGGCCCAAGCTTCACTTGCTTGGTTCCCCCTTTCTCACCTTTCTCTGTCATGATCTCATCCTTTCACCTTTTGTGGGCTATGTATGCAATGCATATTTATGTGGGTGCATGCATCCGCTTATGCTGCCCCCTTTGTTTTCGGTGACATAGTTGTCACTTTGAATTTGGGTGGTCAGAATAAAAACCATAAATAAAAAAGAGGAAAAAATTATTGAGAAGACCTAAATAGTTTAAAGAACTTCTCAAGCTATGCCTTCATGTTGAAATAGTGGTACAGTTTACAAAACGAGTTGTGGCTCACCTGGCTAGGGTTGTAGACACAACAGTGACGGATCTACATTTAGCCGAGGTGGAGCATTAGCCCCACCCAAAATTTTGAAAATTAACTTAAAGTCTATGGGATCTACATGGGTGAATTCATAGTTTGCTTCACCAAGGAGCTATTCGCCTCACCGCAAAGGAGCTTCTATATATGCCAATGACACACAAGTTGGTCATGAGTTCAATACCCAATGGCCTGCATCTGGTTTTGGGCTCCCCCGTTGTAAAGAAAAAGGGAAATGGTGCTACCCTTTTTCGTTCATATCGAAATCAATGTTGCAAACATACTTGACTAATAAAGCATAACCTATTATAAAAATCATATATTTCCTAAAGGTTAAATAATCTAAAAAATCCTGTCCAAAACAAGGATACCAATAGGACTTAGAATACACCCTTTATCTTATGATTGTACAATACATATACAAATACAAAACTGTCGGTGCTAGGATGTTATATCATATACAAATACAAATACAAAACTGTGTGTGTGTGGTAGGGGTCTGCCTACGTGTCCATCTGATATCTGTAATTCTCGCTTTCAGAAGTAGTAAGTGTAGAAGCTGGTGGTGATGATTTCCTTTTACTGACGATTTCAACAAATCCATTTCTTTCTATAATCCTCTTAGGCTTATTGTCAAAAAGGAAATTGTAACGTGTCCTTTTAAGAAAGAATAATTAAAATTGAACTCTCTCTCTCTATATATATATAGTGATTGTCTCACATATACTGCCTGAGAGTTACTTTTTAAGAATATAAATATAATAATAATAATAATAATATATTTTGTACATTTTCAAAACAGTTTAAAACTTTTTAAATTATATTCATGTTACCCAATAGCAATCAATGAGAATGTGGAGGTGGAAGAGATTCAGTTAGTATATATATATAAAGTTTTAAAGGTTTTTGAAAAGTAAGTATGAACAATATTATTAGACTCATGTTCTGAAAATTACTCATCAAATATTACTGGAAAAAGTAGTGGTCAAATATTAGTGGACTGCATTAATGATTGATATGATCCAATCAATATATATATAAAAGAAGATCACATCTTGCTCACCTTTGACGTGTTCGTAAAGGAAAACCACATCTTGCACACCTAGAAAATTTTCAAGAGTTTTTGAAAATGTTGAAAAAACAATATTATTATAATAATTTTCTAAAAAAAAGTCAAAATGAAAAAATGAAAGAATGTTCGCGCATACTTGAAATTGCTTCTCTATATTTCTACGTGGGCATCTCTCTCTCTCTCTCATGTCTGTGCCTACTGCAGGCTATTCCTTGGGTGGTGGCATTGGAAGTTTTAGCTTGGATAGCTGCTCCAACGGTCAGCATGGGGTGGCACAGAGGAGGCTCAAGTCTCAGCTCAGCTTCTCCAGGCAGGACTCTCCCAAGGGCCTTATGTCTCAGCTATCAGATATTAGCAGCATGGCTGAAGTTGGTGCCAACAGCAGCTCCGATGACAGCCTGGGCTCCGCTGCCAACGTCAACAAGCCTTACATCTCCACCGGATTCCCACTCGGTACGTGGGATGATTCGCATCCGATCGTCTTCAGCGGTGGATCGAGGAAACGCGGTAGAGATTTGAATAGTGATATCATGCATGGTCTCACTGATCCACAGGTAATACTAATAATATAATACCATAATATATAACTTCATGCAACAGTTGTTTTGTATGTCATGAATTTGATAATATGGGTGATGATGATATCATATACAGTTAGATATGGCTGGTTTTTAACTGGTCCGACGATTCCAATGAACCAAGAACCGATTGAACCTAAAATCAGTGAAACCGAAACTGGAACCAGAGACTATGTGGTTCAGTTCTGGTTTCATCTTTCATGAAATTGGAACTGGAACCAAATTAATTGGCTCCATTTTTTCTGAAACTGATAATTCTGAAATCTGGATCAGAACTTGCTCTTGGGTGATTTAGTTACGGTTTCAGACTAACTAAAACCAGCGGTTTGGAACTGCTAGTTCCGGTTTACCCAGAATCAGACATGTCTAGGTACAATTAACGTCTATTTTCATGCATAATAAGATGAGAAAATTCTAAAATTTGGACGGTAAAGAAAAAAGTACGAAAATATCCATTCTGTCACAAGGTTGCGAGTGCAAGTGCTGGCGCGAGTAAATGATGTTGCAACTTGAAATTCATGGATGCGAGGACTCAGCAATATACATGTATATAATCGATAATATATCATAAAACTAGAAAAAAAACTCGGTTTTAAGTTAGAACTTTTAAAACATTGTTGTGAGTCGGACACGGGAGAAGTGCACGTATCAAACGTAAGAGCATGGGACATGGGCACCCTCTTTGAAGTGTCCATGTGATGTAGCATATGCTCTAGGTGCATTTTTGAGATCTTAAGCATGTTAATTAGGGGGTTTGCCCAATTCTTGAAGCTTGTTGAAGTTAATTGCTCTACAATTTTATATGTTTGTTTTTCTTTCTTTCCTTTGAGCTCTGTAACACATATCATAACCTTGTATCAGTTTGGGCTTTCTAAATCATCACTGGAAATGGTATCCATGGAGAAGTTTCTGCAAATGCAACCAGATTCAGTTCCATGCAAAATCCGGGCAAAGCGTGGTTTTGCGACTCATCCACGAAGCATTGCCGAGAGGGTAAGTTACATACTTTAGACTTGAGGCATACATATATTTCTTTACATATGGGTATGAAATACGTACCATATGTTGGTATTTATGTGCATGTGTTTCTATATGCATTTTTGCGGCCTCTTATTTTCATTAAACCTGACTTCCTGTTGTTCTATTTGGATCAGGAAAGGAGAACAAGGATCAGCGAAAAGTTGAGGAAGTTACAGGAGCTTGTGCCAAATATGGACAAGGTATCTTTCAAAATTTCAATTTTTGCATTTATCGTTCTTAGTCTCGATGCAAAAGTTTGCAAAGGAATCCGAGGAGTCACTTGCAGGAGTAACTTCCTAAAGCACCTCCTAAAATATGACACACCCACTATTCGAAAATTGCCAACAACTATTTTAGAAGTTATAAAAACTAATCTAGAGGAATGGAGAAGGATATGGAACTCATCCACCATGAAGAAGAAATAAGGGGTGACCGCCCACCTTAAAGATCATCATCATGTATCACAAATCAACCTATTTATTTCCTTTGTTTCAATTTTTAGCGTCAATATTCTTATATATTAAAGAAAAATCCACATAGCCCTATCATAATTTATAAAATATATGGTAAATAAGTCTGACAAAGTTTTACGCTGACTGTCGGAAGCCTAACACAACCCTTCTCCTTTATCCGACCTTGGGACGGGCTATGCAAGGGTGATCCTTTACATGGGTGGTGTTTGATGATGTTATATAATACCATGTATTGGCTAATTAGTAGTTGACATGCACTCACAAATATAAAAATGTTGAGGTCGATGAATTGGACTAATGAAAAAGCCAGTCTACTTATAGAAGGTAAAATGAGGGACATGCTCAAGATAAGATGATTTGGACAAAGAGAATAACCAAATGAAGCCAAGTAGAAAGATGTGAGTAGTTTAAACATGTGCAGTACAAAAGATTTGTTAAAGGACTGAAAGCTATTAGCATGAAACCACATAATATGAACTCTCTTTCTGATTTAAAAGTAGGTATGATGCAAGATTGGTTGTAGCTTTCGCTAAAAAGAATATTGGTACTTCATTTTATCTTCATTTGTACCTATGTATGGCAATCAAATTAAAAAAATGGTTGCCATGTCTATTCTAAGAAATTGAAACCCATATCATGAATATAATTATCAGTGGTGGATCTATAAAACTTTTCAAATGTTTTAAAATGTGGTTGGCAATGTATTGCAGTATAAGGATTTGACCATGATCTACCCCACCTCGGCTTAATGTAGATCCAGTAACTTCTCTCTTTGATTTCTCATCGATGGGCATCACCCCTGCATTCATAAGCATCAATATGTGCTATTAACAAGTTGTTTTCCTTCATCGATATATGCTTTACCCATACTTGTTCATGCCATGGTGCACCCGGCCTTAAATTTTGTATGATAATGCCAAATTTTATTACTGTATTTGCAGCAAACAAATACTGCTGACATGTTGGATTTGGCTGTTCAATATATCAAAATACTTCAAAATGATGTTCAGGTATGTTTTACTTCTCTTTGTGTTTATATGGTCTGATTTGGATATGTTGGTTTGAGAAACAAGGTAACTTCGCCCAAAACCATGAACCGAGACATAATTGGATCCCACATCCAGTTACAGCAAGAAATTGCTGATTCCGGTTCCGGGAGAACCAAAAACATGAAAATAATAAAAACAAATAAAAGAAGGGTTATGGATTCGGGTATGATTAATTGGTTTTGACTAGAGCTGGTTTATGAACTTATTCATTTCGGGGTTGAATTAGTAGGCCGGGTTATGAACGTGCAATTCTAGTTGAAATTATAAGTCAACTCACAACCAGACCTGCAAATATCATATGTATTAACATGCATATATCATGTCATATTTCATGTTAACGTAGGATAGTCCATTTATTCATTTAATAATTAAACGATTATTTTAAAAGAAAATTAACGGAGATGTAAAAACGGTAATATCATATGATCCAAACCACAGTAAAATATGATGCAGTATATACTGATAAGTGGGTGAAACGGTAGAAGTATTGATTTACAATATTATCCTACTCAAGGTGGCTCGTGCGTAAAGCAACCAAAGCAACCAAACTTTTAGGCCCCAAATTTTTTTGCCATACTTAATAATAGTATAGGCCCTCAAATTAATTTTTAGGCCACACATAATCAGGCTCTATTTTGGTATTTCGCTTTAGGACTCTTTTCTCATACAAGATGGAGTCGGCCACATGGATTCTTTGTTTCCATGGAGCTTGATTGTGTGCCACGATAACAGTTAATTCAACATAAGCTGATCATTCTTTATTGTTTCCTTCTAATACTTTTTTGCTCTTCCTCTTCCTCTTTTAATATTTTCACAAACTAATTTCTCATTCCTTCTTATTAGAACTTCTTTTAGTCATATTTTTATTTGTTCAAACTACTTAAAGGATTTTTTCTCATTTTGTGTGACAACTTTAAGTCCATACTTATTTATAATGGTGATTGATGAGTAACAAAACATATTCAAGATGAAGTATCTTGGTGTATGTTATTTCAAGACGACATTGTGTTAGTGGAGGAGTCTAAAGAAAAACTTAATAGAAAATTGGAACTATGGAGAAAAACATAAGAAAGTAAAGGCTTCCGACTTAGTAGAATAAAGACAAAATATATGGAATGTAAGTTTGATCATTTGGTTACTTCAAAAGACATAGGAATTAAAATTTGCACACATTGAATCTCTCAAAAAGAAAATTTTAAATACCTAGGATCAATTTTTCATAGGGATGGAAGAATTGATAGAGATGTTACATATAGAATTAATGTAGGTTGTTTAAAATGGAGAGGAGCATTAGGTATTCTTTGTGACAAGAAGATAATAGAGCAATAATTAGACCTTCCATGCTTTATGGTTTTGAGTGTTGGGTAGTTAATCATCATGTACAAAAGATGTATGGTATAAATAAAGATGTTGAGATGATGAGTGGTCATACAAGGAAAGACCATATACATAATGAGGTTATTAGAAATAAATTGAGAGTATCACCAATATAGGATAAAATGAGAGAATATCGTATAAGATGGTTTGGACATATAGAAAGAAGATCAAAAGAAACACTTGTAAGACGGTACGAAAAACTAGATTTTGAAAGTATTAAAAAAAGTAGAGGACGACCACAAAAGTGTTGAAAAAAATAATAAAAAATAATCTACCTTATGTTGAGTTAACTTCTAACATGGTATATGATAGGGCTATATGTGGAAATAAAGAATTCATAAAGCCGACCCGTCTAGTATGGGAAAAGGCGTAGTTATTGTTGTTGTTGTGTGACCACTCATCCATCTCATTATCTCCATTTCTATCACGGACATCTTTTGTATATGATGATTAACATTGGTGCTCTATAATATTTGGTTATAACTTATGATCCAACTATTTCAACCGCATCTTAATCAAAGTTAGGAAACCTCAATACTCGATGATAGTGTCTAACAGCATCTTAATAAACTTAAGTAACTTTCAGTTCATCCTTAATCTGAATTTTTGCTTGGTAAATGAATCCTCTCTAGTCTCTATGCTGCAAGCATCATATAGCTTCATTCTCAATATTGCTCCTTAATGACTGCAGAAACTCACACAAGAGCGAACTAATTGCAGTTGCTCAAGCAAGCAAGACTCAAAATCATAAGGGGAACAGCTTGAAAAGCTAGATTTGAACCTGGTTTCTCACCATATTCAACTATGTCAATCAAGACTCGTGGATAAGACAAAGATTTCATAGCCATGAGAGACTAAGCTTTTCTGGTAGATACTACTATATTTGTGTACATACATGGGATCTAATCTTGCTTTCTGATTCTGGAGGCCTATTATTAGGAATTTTGGCTCTCCGTAAAAGATTATTGCTGTTTGCTCTCACGAATTTGTCGTTACATGCGTAGAGCGGGTCTATTTCGAAAAGAATCGTATATTTACTAACTATAATGGAGTAGAAGGCTACGATTTTGGTAGTAGCTACTGCTTCAAGTAATGATCCTCTTATCATTTTGTTATAATTGGGTCTGCTGTTGTCATTGTGAAACGAATTTGTCGTTCATGGTAATTGTTGTTTCAGTAATGATATTATGTGTTGTAAGAGGAATCTGCATGGTTTGTAGTGCTTTAGCAGGTTAAACATTTTGCTCCCTTTCCTTTTCTCCTGCTACACACACACACCAACGAAAAATCCAATAAAATGGTTGCTGCCTAACGAATTCGTCAGCTTCTACCTGAATTTGAGACCCCACCTATATAGAGATCACCATACAGTGCAGTTTTGACTCACTTCTGAGCTTAAGTTACTGTTGGAGAATCTCTACTTAGTGCCAACTTGGCGATTAATTTGCTCCTTAAAAGTCCTTAAAAACCAAAATATTCGTGGCTCATTTGCCAGCTTAACTTACTGTTTCATGAATCTGTATTTAGTGCCAATTTCTTCTCGCGTTAATAGGGTCAAAGTGCCTGAATAAAGCGAACCACACCTCTTCATCCTTCATTTATAAGCTTAAATTACTCGTGAATATACGTGCATGCTCGCTTCACACATAAATACAAATGAATCCAACAAACTGAACTCAACCTACTTGTGATGCAGACAAGCATGCACACACACACACACACACACACATATTTTAGGTCAGACCTGTTCTTTCGATGTCAAATGACTAACCTTTAATCAAATCTCATATTGGATAAGAGCAAATCTAGGCCGTTGATTGAGCCTTCTAAGCCAAAACAGAGTGAAGGATCATATGGAAGACGTCGCACCTCTTTGGAGGGCTATTCACAAGAAAATGCCCCCTGCACCAACTTCACCCTCCTCTGCATTGTTATATACCTCCTTGTTGAGATCCCCATCAAGATCTTCTTCAAGTTTCCAATCTCCGACACCAGACCCTGGATGGAAAATGAGTTCCAGATGGAGAATGTTGCTGAACGGAAGCACGTAACCCTTCAAGATGATTACCGGGACGCACTCTATGAAAATTGCCTCCACTGCTCTCGGGCTTGCTACCTCGTACCCGAATGGGCTCAGGCAATACTTGATCTTCCTCATAATCAATGCCCACTCTCAGGTACGCATGGGACCAATGTTTTTCTCTACTATAAAACGATCACCACGGCACGAGCAGAAGTGCACTTACCTTAACTCAACCCGCCTTCTACCACACGTCAGTTGTTGGCTGATTGAAGACCACAAATAATCACTAAAAAAATGCAGGAATAGGGAGCCGAGAGAGGAGGAAAGCGCAAAACCTTTCAGTTCAGTTTTGTGTAACTCCTAGTTAAGGAGCTCTAATCAGAGTTTTATAATAAAACAATCGACTCTCGTATCCATTCCAAGAGTTGTACCTCCTCATGTCCAACCCATAACTCTTATATGTCTTTTTGTAAAAAGACTTATTTAACCGTTTGATTAGAACCTTTTTTTTTATGTAAAAAGAATACCGAAAAAATTCTTAACCCGGCCTGACTCATCGTATGTGTGATCATCCATGTCCTACCTAAGCTCTTTGAAGTAAGGTTTAAGAGCTTACCATATATATAAAAGGACATGTGGTATTCTTCCAACTATCAATGAAGTACTAAATAATACCTAATGGTATTCATATACACATGACTTTCAGCTTTATCAAAGATATATCATATTAAGCATTTAAGAGTACTTAACATGAACTAAACATAATTAATATTACTTAACTAGGTTCAACCATCGTTAATTAATCATTAAATCCAACAATCCCCACAAAGTCTAAAATGTGAAATACTCTACCAAATCAACAATCATATTATATTTTCAATAATGATACCTTTTGGTTTGAACCATTATTTAAGTTATCTAAGATATCTAGGGCTAGAGATAAGAAAATTAAAATCTTAATTATGTTAGATGCATCAAGGACGAGGATGAAAAAATTCTAGTGGCAAATGATGATATAAGAAATAGATGGAAAAACTATTTTTATAAGCTTTTTAATGAAAATAAATATGTTAGTATTAGCTTAGGAGAGTTAGCCAAATAAGGAAAGTCTACAATTTCTATCGACGTATTCAAAAGAATGAAGTCAAAGAGGGTCTTAAACATATGAAGGGTGGTAAATCGGTAGGACGAGACAATATTCCTATAGAAGTTTGGAAAATACTAAGAGAAATAAGAATCACTTTATTCACAAGTCTATTTAATAAAATATAGAGAAACCAAAAGATGCCTGAGGATTGGAGAGCGAGTACACTTAAACCCATATATAAGAACAAGGGAGACATTCAGAATTGAGCGAATTATCGAGGTATCAAGTTAATGAGTCATACTATGAAATTATGGGAAAGAATTATCGAACGTAGGTTAAGACAAGTATCAAATACAACAAATAACCAATTTGGATTCATGCCAGATAGATCTACTATTGAAGCGATTCACCTTTTGAAACGTCTTATGAAACATTTTAGAGCAAAACAGAAAGACCTTCACATGATATTTATTGATCTAGAAAAAGCTTATGATAGGGTACTGAAGGAGATTCTTTGGAGAACTTTGGAAAAAAGAAGTATCCCATTGACATATATTAACCTTATAAGAGACATATACGATGATGCAAAAACATGTGTGAGGACTCACGAAGGAATGACAGACTTCTTTGAAGTTAATATTTGGAAAAAAAAAGTATCCCATTAACATATATTAACCTTTAAGAGACATGTATGATGGTGCAAAAACATGTGTGAGGACTCATGAAGGAATGACACACTTCTTTGAAGTTAATATTGAGTTACATCAAGGATCAACTTTAAGTCCGTGCTTATTTATAATGGTGATTCATGAGTTAACAAAACATATTCAAGATGAAGTACCTTGGTGTATGTTATTTGTAGATGACATTGTATTAGTGGAGGAGTCCAAGGAAAAAGTTAATAGAAAATTAGAACTATGGAGATAAACATTAGAAAGCAAAGGCTTCCAACTTAGTAGAACAAAGACAAAATATATAGAATGTAAGTTTGATCATTTGGTTACTTTAGAGGACATAGAAATTAAAATTGGCACACATCGCATCCCCCAAAAAGAAAGTTTTAAATACCTAGGATCAATTTTTCAGAGTGATAGAAGAATTGATGGAGATGTTACGCATAGAATTAATGCTGGTTGGTTAAAATAGAGAGGAGCATTAGGTATTCTTTGTGATAAGAAGATACCATTAAAGTTAAAAGGTAAATATTATAGAGCAGCAATTAGACCTGCAATGTTTTATGGTTCTGAGTGTTGGGCAGTTAATCATCAACATTTACAAAAGATGTCTGTGACAAAAATGAAGATGTTGAGATAGACGACTGGTCATATAAGAAAAGACCGTATACATAATGAGGTTATTAGAAATAAATTAGGAGTAGCACTAATAGAGGATAAAATGAGATAATATCGTTTAAGATGGTTTGGACATATAGAAAGAAGATAAAAAGAAGAACCTTTAAGAAGGTATGAAAAACTAAATTTGGAAAGTATTAAAAGAGGTACAGGACGACCACAAAAGTGTTGGAAAGAAACAATAAAGAATGATCTAGCTTACTGTGAGTTAACTGCTAACATGACACACGATAGGGATATGTGGAAACAAAGAATCCATATAGCCGACCCTGTCTAGTATGGGAAAAGGCTTAGTTGTTATTATAAACTAGGTGAAGAGATGTCTTAAACTTGAACCTTTGGTGTAAAGGTGTCTATTAGTAACAACATAATAAAAACTATGACAATGATCTTTAGGGTTAATGCATTAATAAATTGCATCCATATCTTATATCATGATTGATTTTAGGAAATACTTCAATTTCCTTATTGCAACCTCATAATATCAATCACTTAGTTGGGTATCTTAAAGGATGTACCACTATCATTATATTATAAGACTTGATCCATTTAGAGAATAATTTATTACTAACTTGTAGTAACGATATTTTAAGTTTAAAAAAACAAATACATAAATACTCAAAGTATCATATTTATCATCCTATTCACCCAACAACTTATAATTACCATATTAAACTTATTTCATGAGTTCTCCACTCAATTAGGTTAGATTACCACAATTTGTAAATAACTAATGGGTTTCAGTGTCATCCTCAACCTAGATTTTTCAAGTATAACTAATGCTAGGTAAAAATTGAATATAAGACCCTTAAGTCATTCTGCTTTCGTTCTAGTTTTATAAAAAATATACAATTATACATCAAAAGTAGAACAAAACAAAATAGTATGTTTCTTAGATTTTCAGGTGATAACATAACCACCCAAGAGAAATATATATCCACATACCTTATTGCTCCTAGAGTTGTTGAGCATCACTAAATGAAGAAAAACAATTCCCTTCAAATATCAAAGTACTCTTCTAGGGCCTCCAATGAGTTATATTTAGATTACTAGTATATCTACTCAACTAATACACAACAAAAAAAATGTCTAGTATGTACAATTGGTTAGATATATCAAACTTCTAATAATCTAAGAATATCATAATTAAAACACAAGAGTACTATTCATTCTTTTATAAGTCTTTGAAAGATTATACGAGGTCTTAATAGGTCTACATGTTGTATATTTAAATCTCTCTACATTTTTCTCAACATAAAGAGACTAAGAGATTGTTACATAACCATTGGACCTTGTTATTATAAGCCTTAAAATCACACCAGTAACACCCACATCTTTCATTTTAAATTTACTATACAAGAATGATTTTGTCTCATTAACAAATCTCATATAAGAACCAAGCAATAAAATATCATCTGCATAAAGTCATAAAATGATGAATGCATTATTGATGGAATTTTAGTTATACACACTTATCAAATTCATTAGAAATAAAGCTAAAAGATGATAGAACATAATCAAAATTTTCATGCCATTGTTTAGGAAATTGTTTTAATCCATATATAATTTTAACATTTACAACATCTTAGACTCATTTACATGAGCTACAAAACCCTTTAGTTGTTTCATATAAATTTTCTCATTTAAATTACTATATACAAAAATAATTTTTAAATCTATTCGATAAATTGTGAGATTATATACAGATGACAATGCTATAAACACTCAAATTGTGGCCATGACAATATGTACCAAAATAATCTATTCATTCTTTTATGTGTATCTCTTGACAACTAATATAGCCTTATACTTATTAATTGTTTCATTTGCATTCATTTTCTTCTCAATGATCCTTGTAACCTACCGTGAAACTATCATAAAGTAAATCAACAAATTCTCAAGTATTATTCAAGATAATTGATTGAATTTTATCATTTATGGTTTCCTTCAAAAATTGAACCTTAAGTGAGGTCATAGTGTGTTGGAACTCAACATTGAAAGTGAAACTCATTTCCAAGATTTTGGACATCTTAGCATGTTTGCTCCACCTTGATTTGGTTATTTCCTTAGAATTGTCTAATATGAAAATCATTTTAAGACCACCCATACATTTATCATCATTTCTACATGATTGAGAATGAAACTAGTAATAAGATAGAATAAATACTTTGAGGAACACTAGTTTTCATAAAAAAAACACATTATCAAAGAATGTTGCATCAAATAGTTTTATAATTATGTTAATATCTATCCTAGATCTAATGAGCAAGAATATATTTATATAACTAGTCTCCAAATAACCAGGGAATATATTTATATAACTAGTCTCCACATAACCCAAATGGCATCAATTGTTTTAGGTCTTGATTTCGTTTTGTTGTGTTATAGTATAAGTACTTTTACAAGAATATATTTATATAACTAGTCTTCCTCTTCTCCACTCCCAACGCTGTAGATGCTTAACTTCAGAAGGCTACAATACATTATTATTGCTGGAAATTTTTATTTTTAAATTCCCCAACGAAAAATCCAATAAAACAGTTGCTACCTAAGGCATTCGTCAGCTTCTATCTGAATTTGAGACCCCACCTATACAGAGATCACCATACAGTGCAGTTTTAACTTTCTGAGCTGAAGTTACTGTTCGAGAATCTGTACTTAATGCCGTGCCAACTTGCTCATTAATTTGCTCCTTAAAAGTTCTTAAAAAAAAATCGTGGCTCATTTGCCAGCTTAAGTTACTGTTTCATGAATCTGTATTTAGTGCCAATTTGCTTCTCGCGTTAATAAGGTCAAAGTGCCTGAACAAAACGAACCACAACTCTTCATCATTCATTTATAAGCTTAAATTACCCATGAATATACGTGCAAGTTTGCTTCACACACTAATACAAATGAACCAAACAAGCCCACACACAAACACACGCATGCACTCGCACACATTTTAGGTTAGACCTGTTCGTTCAATGTCAAATGTCAAACCTTTAATCAAGTCTCATATTGGAGCAGATCAAATCTAGGCCGTTGATTGAGCCGCCTAAGCCAAACAGAGTGGAGAACCATGTGGAAGACGTCATATCTCTTTGGGGGGACTATTCACAAAAAAATGCCTCTCCACCAACTTCACCCTCTTCCGCATTGTTATGTATCTCCTTGATGAGATCCCCATTAGGATCTTCTGATCTCTGACACCGGAATCTGGACGGAAAATGAGTTTCAGTCGAGCACGTCGCTTAATGGAAGAACGTAACCCCTAAGATGATGACCGGGACACACTCCATGTAAATTGCCTCCACTATTCTCAAGCTTTTCAACCCGGGGACAAGGAGTACTTGTTGGGTCTCGTACTCGGACGGGCACCAGGAATACTTGTTGGGTGTATTTTCAAAATACCAAAATATATATTGAGTGAAGGTTATAACTTTTCATATATAATTTTCAGTAACAATATTAATTTTTAATTAGTTATTATTATAGAGACATAATACAACTCTTGAATGTGATAATTGTGCTTATGTAATACATGTAATGGTTAAAACTTATTAGTATTTTTATTCATATTTGTGACATTAATAGCTACTTTTTTAAGTGATAATTGTGATCATTAGTAACACATGTAGCGGTAACTCTTAATCTTTTCTAACCATGTTGTGATATTAAGAACCACATTTTTAAGTGATAATTGTGCTTATTAATAGCACATTCAGTGACCGTAATTCTTCAAAAAAATTAGCCAAATTTTGACATAAAAACCCATTTACGAACGATAATACGCTCATTAGTAGCGCATGAAATGAATGTAACTCTTGAGCATTTACTAATATTAGAAATATGAGACTAGAGGGTCCATCATGCACGGTTTACTAATGAGCATAATTAAACACCTGTTCATCCTTCGTCAAGAAACAGTTTACTCTGTCCATCTCATTAATAAACCGGCCTTCAGTCGAGTATATGCTCCGGCAGGGTCCATCATGCACTAGAGGGGCTCCCCTTCTTTGTACACAAACCTTAAATGTTTTTCTCCATTTCGGTGTAGCTTCTAATCCAATTGAAACGAGGAAACAAGAATTTTCATTAAAACATATCAAAGATTTCATATCAAAGATGTAAATGCTCCTGCAGAGTCCATCATGCACTACTAAAACATTTTACTTGTAAACCAATTAAGATTTTCAATAGTATTGAGATTTGAAAATATCGGGAGCTCAGATACATACCTGTGGAACTGAAATGGGTTTCTATAAATGGGTCCTCTTGGAGCGTAATCGCTGTCCACTATGGGGGTCTGGCTGAGAGCAACCTCGCAAATGGCGGCCTGAGTTCTCATTAGCGCTGTCTCCATATCGATGTAGCTTCTAATCCAATTGAAACGAGGAAACAAGAATTTTCATTAAAACATATCAAAGATGTAAATGCTCCTGCAGACTCCATTATGCACTATTAAAACTTTTGACCTGTAAACCAATTAAGATTTTCAGGTGCATAGTGTTGAAATTTGAAAATATCGAGAGCTCAAATACATACCTGTGGAACTGAAATGGATTTCTATAAATGGGTCCTTTTGGTGTGTAATCTCTGTCCACTGTGGGGGTCTGGCTGAGAGCAGCCTAGCGAATGGCGGCCCGAGTTCTCATTAGAGCTGTCTCCATTTTGATGTAGTTTCTAATCCAATTGAAACGAGGAAACATTAATTTTCATTAAAACATATGAAGGATTTAAATGCTCCTGCAGAGTCCATCATGCACTATTAAAACTTTTTACTTGTAAACCAATTAAGATTTTCAGGTGCACAGTATTAAGATTTGTAGATATAGGGAGCTCAGATACATATCCGTGGAACTGAAATGGGTTTCTATAAATGGGTCCTCTTGGCGTGTAATCTCTGTCCACTATGGGGGTCTGGCAGAGAGCAGCCTCGCCAATGGCAGCCCGAGTTGTCATTAGAGCTGCTTTAATCTTTCCTAGTTTTCTGAATCTCCTCTTACTTTTATTATATTTCGATATCGTCTTGATTTCATTGATCTGCTTTTCTGCCTGAAGGAGACATCAAAAGAGCCAGAAATCAGCATTCAAGCAAAAACCAAAAAAACAAGAGTTGGGTCTGACGGTTTCCAACTCCAACAACGATCATACTAAGAAATCAATGAGAACAACAAGATGAATGATCATATTTCATGCAACTCATAAAAGATCCAGAAAAGAGAATCACAGTAACATGGTATCCGCAGCAGAGATTATAATGATGCCGAAACAAAACACTTCACTCTCGCGTATTTAGTACCCAAGGACCTTAGAAAACTGGATAATCGTCCACCATTAGTTAGGTGCAAAACAAAATCATATTGCATGCATCTACTTTCAGTCTACAAAGGCAAGTAACTGTCACCTCCCAACAAATGTTTTACATGTTTCTTAAGGAATACCACAGTTGACAGTGTTAATAAGCAAAAAGATGAAGAAAATGAGATGCCTCACAGATTGTAAGCCAAGAGGGGCCACGTTGGGGAGAGAGAGAGAGAGAGAGTTCCAACGAAGAGTTGAAAGACAAAGAAGCAAGAGAGATCACTGGTGGAATCGCCTCTCTTGCATGCGTCGCCAAAGTTGGTGGCAGAGCAACGGAATAAAGCGGGGGTTGCGTTTCTTTACTCTCCTGGCTTGCATGCAGCGGTAAAGGTGGTGATGAAATAACCAAGTAAGGTTTCGGTGAGGATGAGCAACAGGAAAAGGAATATGAATAAGATGAAATCATTGGATATCTCCATCAAATTTTCGAAAACAACCAAGATGAACTCCTCGCTTGGACTATTGCTGTTATCACTGCTAGAATAAGCAAAGGAACAAAAAAACTACAGAAACGGAAGGGCTCCAGAATCCCCTTATCTCTCTCTCTCTCTCTCTCTTAAAGCAGCAAGACGGTGAGCACTGTCGAACAAGTGTCAATACTGGAGAAGGCATACATTGGCCAAAAGGGCCAGCTGCATAAGCGCGGGCAGTCATCTCTGATATCAGATAGCAGAAGACGAGCACAAATTGAACGGCTCTCATTGTTTCCATTAATACCAAATAATATGTCATTAATACTTTAAGCATCTCGTATTTGTAGATTTGTGCCCACTATGCATGAATACTTTGCCAGTATTTCTTTAATAAACTTGTTTATGGATAATAATTTTGAAAGTTAATGGTCAAGTAGGTCGAATCCAACCCTTTATTAAAAAATTGTTTTTAACAAAGAACCAAGACCTAAATATGATTCTTTAATATTTAAACTCTAAATTCGAAATGTTAAACTTGGATCAACCATCGTGGTGAGTTATTTTCAACATATCAGTGCCATATATATATATATACATATACATATATATATACATATACATATACATATACACATATATATACATATACATGTATATGTATATGTATATATATAGATGTATATATAATATATATGACTGCTTAAATGCATATATATATATATATATATATAATATATGACTGCCTAAATGCACTTAAGCAAGAAATAGGTAGGATCTTCTATGGACGATTCTCTCGATCATCCTCAGTCAGCGTAGAGTAATCAGATCACCTGTCACTTCTATCAATGATGTGTCATGGTCCAGTCTCGCCTTCCGTAGAAGTCGACCCATGACAAATCGCACTTGAGGCCTCTAATCCAAGCAAACAGCGATAGCTCACTTGACTAAGCGTTGCATCACAATTTCTTTTTTATTACAATGGCAGGCAGAAGCCTAACACACATGTACACTTGAGAAGAAATTGAACCCGCCATTTGTGCCATAAGAGTTAAGAGTCTTGCCAGGTGAGCTAACACTTTTGTCTGCCTAGCCACCTTGTCATGGGTTCGATACCTGGGCCATGTACCTGGCTTCAGCCTTCCAACTCTATCCAAAAAGAGACCAAGGGTGCAAGGCATAACGTCCAGAGGTGATACTAGATCATGTAACAAACTAAGGTTGGCTGTGCCCTCAGCCCATTCGTTTCCTTTTTTACATTTAAAAAAGATAATTATATGTATCGAGAATTTTTACCTATGTCGTTAGAAATAGAGTGACCCTGACCATTGGCTGGGTATGCCCCAAGTTCGAGAACCATGTCAAGTGTTCAACCCCACTCTCATGGCCCGTAATCTTGATAACTGACAATTTTTCAACAAGATTGGTACAAGTCATTATTCTAAAATTAATTTAATCCGTGACAGGGGTTAGGCACCCAAGGCTGTTCAAAAGTCACACGGGAAAAGGTCGGGTCAAGTCTGGATCAACTACTACACACACATAAGGTTGTACCTTGGTGGACGTGGACCAACCTGAACCCAACCTAGGTCATTTTTGAGTCTTCAAAATGGACCTGAACAGAAAAGCGTGTCGGCTGAGACCCAGACCCAAAACAGTGACCCAATTTGCCACCCATAACATACGAGAAAACACGGTTGATAAGTGAAGTTACTTCACTGAAGGAACAAAAACAGGATATGTCTAACACCCCTTATGTGTGCGCACTTGGCAGGGCGGTCTGACTCCTCGTATGGGGAATTCGATTCTTTAAGGGGTGCATGCATGTGGGCATTAGTCTTCTACCTTCCTTTCTAACTAACTAATTATATATAGAGAGAGAAAATATTGGTCCGTGCTCAATCTTCGTTCATGCTCAAATCTTCTCAACTTGTATTTAATGCACAATGACATAATCCGCCTTTCTATTTTAAATTTTTACCATTGATTGTACAAATTGAACAGTAAAAGTATTTGAGTAGATTTAAGCACGAATTAGATTGAACATATACCATATATATATATATATACATATATATATATATATACATACATATATATATATATACATACATATATATATATATACATACATATATATATATATATACATACATATATATATATATACATACATATATATATATATACATACATATATATATATATACATACATATATATATATACATACATATATATATACATACATATATATATATATACATACATATATATATATATATACATATATATATATATACATATATATATATACATATATATATATATATATACATATATATACATATACATATATATATATATACATATATATACATATACATATATATATACATATATACATATATATATATATACATATACATATATATATATATATACATATATACATATATATATACATATACATATATATATATATATATATATATATATATATATATACATATATATATATATATACATATATATATATACATATATATATATATATACATATATATATATATATATATATATATATATATATATATATATATATATATATATATATATTGCTTTTTATTGTACATCCTTTCACAAGGATATACTCAATTGTAATTGTTATTGAAAAGCCATTATTGAAAAAAAAGAGAAGAAAGGAAGAACAAGAAAAATGAGGAGCTATGTGTTTCATGTGAAGGCATATCTATGATATAAAACGAGAATGAAACAAAACGGAGAAGGAAAGTGAAAAGAAATTCTTGGTGCTTTTTGGTTTATAGATGTAATTGCGTTAGATATTGTGACGGGTCCGAGCATAATTGGATCTGATCTAACACTACACTACATAATTGAACAACGCAGTGGACACCTCTCGTTAGAGAAGCCTGAATAGGATCCTGAACTGATGCATTCTTCTATTTAACAACGTGCATGTGGTTCATTATTTTTCTTAATCTAGAAAATTAGGCATGGTGGGTGTATTTTTCCTTCGAGTCAACCATTCTCGGGTAGGCCTAAGCAGTTTGGTTTGGTTCAGCATCCAATTTGTTTTATTGGGTAAGGCTTCGCTTACAGTTTAAACGTTAAACCGAACCAATGTGTGTGTCCCACTATCTTACACATCAGGTACCATTAAGTATTTAGTAGAGGAAGAATACATATATATATATATATATATATATATATATATATATATATATATATATATAGAGAGAGAGAGAGAGAGAGAGAGAGAGAGAGAGAGAGGTAGTGGTAAATACTAAAACTTCAAATATACTCAAATCTACTTAAAAATCGTCACCATTGGATTGGCAAAATCAACTATAAAAATTTGAACTGAAAGTACTGCTATGTGCATTAAATGTAAAATGCTTTATCAACTCCACCATTCATCTCAAATATCATACGGTTGAAATGATAAAATAGATTTGAGAATGAATGAGATTTGAGTATTTACCACTATATATATGAATTTTTCTTGCTCCTCCACTGTTTAAAATTGCCTTCTACTAATCAAAACCACTAAAAAATTTACTTAAAAGACTTAAATAATTGTATATATAAGTGGTTTTGTGATTTTTTAGATTGTTTTGGTAATGGTGGAAATAGTTTTGACTGATGAAGAGCAGGTTGGGGCAGTGGAAGGTGATAGAGAGTCGCCAGTAGTGGTTGAACCAATGAAACCATATGAAATGATGGATTCCATATGCAATAGTTTTGACCACTATCCTCTCTCTCTCGAGCGTGATATATATATATATATATATATATATATATATATATATATATATATATATATATATATGCTGAGAACATTATATGCTAACGTATTCAACCAAATGTCAACTATTCAATTTTCAATATTAATGGTTGATATTTAAATTTAAAAGCTAAAAGTATATCAATTATACATCTTGCAAATTTGATGGTTGAGATTTATATATATATATATATATATATATATATATATATATATATATATATATATATATATATATATATATATATATATATATATATATATATATAGAGAGAGAGAGAGAGAGAGAGAGAGAGAGAGAGGAGTTGGACTCTGCGCACTTCTCATCCAGCAAGACAAGAGGGAGGACATCCAGCTAGAACGAGGAGGAGGCCACTTCTCATACAACATAAAGAACTTATACAAACCCTAAATAACCCTTCTATGTGGAGAAAAAGACAATATGGTTGTCGTAATTCTACCTAGCTACATCATTAAGCTTTTGCCTTGATTCATGTCAGTCCCTCCTTAATTTACTTCTACCATTAACTTTCCATGTCACCTTAGTATCCTAATGGTAATTTACGATATTTCAGTTTTGCTAGTTGTCCTTACATTTCGCCAATTCACTGCCTCACATAGCTTCATATTGGATAGTTTGACGTCGGCATTGATAAATAAACTTGGATATGCATGGCAATGACATTTTCTAGAGGTCCTTCCATTCGATTCTACTACTGTCATCATCTCTGATTCGAGAAAGGGCTACACTCCAGAAAGGCGTTTCGGTCTCAGCAGCCTAACATGAGAACTCTATGAATTCAATCTTTTGAAGTGGCCTCGGAAAGAACAGTGCCTGATGTTTCATGAACTCAAGGTGCACTCTTTCTTGCACACTCGATAGGACCTGATGGATCTATCAAAATTAGTCGATTAGTTTAAGTTTGTATTTCCTTGTTTGATTTGGTGAGTGTTTTTGTTGGTATTTACACAGATTGTGTAGATAGTGTAAAGCATAATTGTATGCTTCACACACTCATATAGAAACATACTCTTACACCGTTTTTTCTTGTATATTTGTTTATATATCACAGTATGGGTACAATCACTTAGATTAGGATTTGTATAAGTACTTTATGATCTAAATGACTTCCAGTCATCACTACAATACCCGGTCCAAGGGTAAAGCGACGTTGTTGTCTTCTGTTTCCATGAGTCCAAACAACCTAATGAATTAGACCATAAGTTTGTTGATGATGCTATATCTTCTGAACAAAACCTTTCTAAACCTAAACTTAGCACATCTAGGATCCCCTCTCTCAAGGCTTCTCGTAAAGATTATGAGGCTGAACTGAAAATCCTAAGGAACTAATTGAGGAGAGTTCAATTCACCAATAAAATCATATAGCTAGAAAAAGAGCAGAGAAAGCAAGATAATGACAAGAGTAAAAACAAGGATTGTTCTACCTTTGGTGAGAGCACCTAGGAGTATGAACAAGATGAGACCGAGGAGGAGGACATAACGAAGAAGAAGAGGATACTAAATCCAAGGAGAAGAACACTAATCGTAATAAAGATTCAAGGCAGACCAAGGAAAACTCGGAGATGAAGTTCAAAAGGATATACCAAGCAATTCTGCGAAAAAAAAACAAGGACAGAAAGATGTATGACATCGAAAACTTCTTGTTAGCAGACTACAAAACTGATATTGATGATGAAATCATGAAGACTGTACCAAGTGGATCTAATTATTTCTTTATAGTCCAAAAGATGAAACCCTCTAAGTAGATTAACAGTCAAAACCTTAGCTACATACCTTTAAAACCTTGCAACAACTTTTATAGGATGATTTGGCTGCAATATAAAAGTTTTGTCAATCCTAAGAACTGTAAAAGGCACAAAACCACGAAAGAGTGAGGATACATACACTTTCATAACCTAGTGGAGAGTCATGCTATGATGCATCTAAGTAATTACTCAACAAGACATGTGCAATTATGCTTATCCTCGAGAACTTTCATGCGGACCTTCTTACATGAAATTTCTACTTTTGAAAGGCTGAAAAAAAATGCTACTTTATTTGAGTCCAATCTCAAAAGGGTGTTTATGACGAGTTCATTAAGCTAAAGTCTAACCTAAGATCCAAGTAACCATAATAAACCATACACCAAGCCTTTATGTTCAGCTAAAAGCCAAAAGATTCATCCACTTCAACTTCCCCAACTCCAAGACTTGAACCCCGGGTCCCCATAAGTCCAAACCTAAAACCCAAAACAAAAGGGAATCAGAGAAAAGGGCATTTTGAAACTCTACATGGACCATAGATCATATATTCACTCATCTAAGACAACCTACCACAATATTCTTAAGCATTCTTCTAGAATGGAAATTGGTCACACTACATCAATTCCTCCATATCCTATTCAATTTCATAAACTCTTCGGGCTTGACACGTATGAATGCATCTTCTTGAAGCATCGGATCCAAGACTTGATTGACCAAGGGAAACTTGAAGTCTCAAATGAGCACAAACTCCTAATGACAAAAATCGAGATCAATATATGTTTAAAAAACCTTATCTTCAATACAATAGGACCCAAGTTACCACTTGTTATTCCAAAGGTCGTGCTCCAAAGATATCTCAATCAGTTGAATAAGGATCTTCCACCTCATCAGTCCAAGCACCTTTACACCTATACCACTTATCTCTATCTTCACTAGGGTATACCCAGACTATACTCTTGAGTCTTCGAAATCCCTACCCACCACCCCAGCATCTTCGGTAGCACCTCCAGATTACTCTTAGGTATCCTTACCAAGCTAATAGGACTACACTTTAGAAACTCTTGATTCCTTGAATTATGCTCCAAAATCTCCCCTAGTCTCTCTAAACCATATTCTCGAGACTCCACCATATCTAGGCTACTCCTCTCCAAAGTATCATCGAACCACACCTCTACCTAGTCCACCTTTCTAATCTTCCACTTTTAATCAAGATTTTTACTCAAATCATCTAAGTCAAACGCATGATCCTCTTCTAGACCTTGTATATTGTAGACAAGAAAAATTTCACTCCGAAGTTTATGAAAACTTGAAGCTAAACTTTTCGTATCTACGCTTGCACGAGCGTGCAAGCTAGTTTACAAAACTAGCAAAGATTTTGAAAAGTTTTAGACTTCTTTAGCAATTGTAGGCAAGCATACTCTTTTCGCTTAAACCTTCTTGAACCGATGCTCAAGGGTCAGTTTAAGTGCTTAGAAAACTTCAATTTGAAACAGGTTTCACTTCAAATCACGTGAACAATCAATGCTTTGAAAGAATTTTGGTTTGTGCACTCCTGATTCAATGTTTTGAAATGAACACGTCCTAAAAACAAAGTTTTCTGTTTTCAAGGCATATTTCTAAAGTTGATCTAGAGGCGGTACAGGTCTCTAAAAAGTTTTAAAATTTTATCAGACGAAGCTGGTTTTTACAAATCTCGATTTGGAAAACTATTGAATCAAAATTAAATATTTTAACAGATATAACTCACTGAACCGGAATTACTCTATCCTAAAAATACAGAGGCTCAAAGATGAGTCTATATCTCTGTGACTCAAATTCCAAATTTAATGATTTTGGTTTTGTTGGAAAGCTGTGGATGTCACATTTTTAATGCACTAAGAATCACACGAATTGGATTCCTATAGACATAGATATGAGACTTTTACTCAACCTCTGTTTTAGAAAATCCGACTGTGTAAAACGTGTTCAAAAAATGTTTCGGTCTTTTTTCAGTTTTATCATGAGGTTGGGCCACCCTAAAAATCTTGCAAATTTTATTTAGAGTGACTAAGATGTGTGGAGTATGTGTGTCAAGTTTCAATCTAATCGGAGCAAGTATCAAGAAATGAAAATTATAGAAAGGAACAGATGCAGAGATGCTGAAATCATGTTTTCTGTTTTATGAAAGTAATGATGTAAACTCACACGAATTTAAATTGCACCCACTTTACATCACGAATTAAAACTCATGCGAATTGAAATTGCAATCACTCTACGTCCCAAATTAAAACTCACATGAATTGAAATGTATATATTAGCTTAAGAAGAGAGGGGATTCGAAGTATAGAAGGTTTATATAGTATATTGGGGTAGAAGAACAAACACATAGAGTGCGCATGGGTGTAATTGTGATCATTCATCAATTAAATGACAATCAATGAAAGCTAATCATTATTACAACATGGGGGGAGGCTGAGCTCCATTATTACAACCCTAATTTAATGAAATTGAAAGGAGGGAGACGAGAATTGAATGGAAGATTGCATTACTTACCCGTTCTTGGATTACAAAAAGACCGAAATTCAAGACTGAATTCCACGCCTCCTAGCTAATACTCACCCTTCTTCTCCAAACTTGGACGTCTCTTTTGCTGGAAATTTTCTGCACCTAACTCTCACACCCCAATCCCTTTTTGCAGCCTTTCCTTACCCTCTTTAAAGATAGGATTCACGCCCCCCCTTGGCCCGTTTTTATAGGTCGAGGGGGGCAGTTCTAGCACCTTCCAATGGGACGGGTTGGAGCTGCTTGTGGAGAGGTTTGATCCACTCCAAGATAGCCCTATGTGGTCCCCCTTTAATCCATCTCAGCCAGCCCATGTGGGCTGGACATAGGTCCAGTCGATTGGACTTGATTGGGCCTAGGTGCACAAGGCCGATCCTTGGGAGGGCTTTGATGCAACCAGCCGTGTTTTCATTCAATCACATCTTGAATTTTTCCTTGATTCATACAGCTTCCTATTCAATTTTGTATGTGTAGGCTTGGTCTTGATTCCATTTCTTGATTCGACTTCATTCATGGTCTCAACTCCAGCTTGATTTGGGCTCGTCCACTTGGGCTTGAGCTTGATGATCATGCCTTGAATTACATCGGGTTGGTACTTCATCATGGTTTGAACTTGTATTGCATGGTGAATTGGTTCCAAGTCGAGTGACACTTTGGCATTGGACTCCTTCATATGATGTAATTTAGTCTTGGTTGATTTCGGCTTTGAAACTGAACCTTAGTTGAAAACATAGGATTTTGAATTGATTTAAACTTGTAAGTTTTGAAACTATTCTAAACAAGTTAAATTCCACGTTTTGAACTTTTGAAAAGATCTTTATGAATTGAACTCAAAGCTTGATGAATTTTTGTCAAACCTTTTCTTGGGATATTTCAAAAACATTTATTTTTGGATGTTTACAGATGCCCTTCTTGGGCATTAATCCAAATGTATTTGGATAATATCAATGAAGAAAACACCATTTTGTTTTTCTTCCTGAACTTTTCTCAAGAGTATGGATCATCCGAGCTCCTAAAACACCCTTTTGTTTTTCTTCCTGAACTTTTCTCGATAGTATGGATCATCCCAGCTACTAAAACCCTTTTCTTTATGATAGGTAAGAGGGGATTTGGAGCCAAAGGATACTTAACTTTTTATTGCTCTGGTCCTAATTGGGATCACGTACTCCATGGCTTTACATGCATGCATGGGCATGTATGAATGAGTGATGTGCATATGATTTTCTTTAGAGACCCTAAGCATACAATGATCGAACTTGGGAGGCTCATGAAGGCCAGTTGTCCCAAGTGAGCATGGTCTTATGTTGCTTGATGTTCAGGGTTTTCGAAGTTTTCAAAAGAAGGGGGAAATCCTTTTAGCTTCAATCACAAGGATTTCCAGCTTCCTATGTTTCTCTTTACTCGAGTCATAATACCTACTACTTGGTAGAGATTTTATATGAAAACTTAAGAAACATTGCAAAACTCCCCTACTTACACAATAAAGTCTAATTCTCAAACAAAATAAGGTTCAAATAAGTAAATCTTATTCCTAATTTAGGATTTTCCTAGATGAACCTTTTTTCACTGGGATAAGTCATAGGGATAGGGAAAGAATTACTACGATCCCTTCTAAAGCGTCCCGTAGTTTAAGGCTAAGAGATGAAAAATTTGCTCTTTTGAGCTTTTGGCAATTTTTTTTTCTTTTATAGAGGGCCTCCCATTTTCTTTTTGGAGGATTTTCCTTTTGCTTTCCCTCTTTTATTTTTCAATCAAAGAACTCTTTTGCTTTGCTTTTTCTTTTTTTTTGAAGATAAATTTTGGAGGGATTTTCATATCCTCCTTTTCTATTTTTGCCAAATTTTCCTTTTTGGGAAGGAGAAGTGGAATGGGGAGAGACTTATCCCAATGGTTTACTCGATTCATCTAAGATTATCCTATTTCGAAATAGCATATACCCTTTGAAAATATTTTGCTATTTTGAACAAGGCTCAATTTTGTAAGATGGAAACTTTTGAAATGTGACCCATTGGTTTTGAAAACTCTACCTTTCATAAGGCCTTAATCCCTTTGTTTAGGGTCACACGATCCACCTTGATCCTTCTTCAAGAAGTTCAAAGGAGATCTCCTTTTAAAATATTTTCGAAAAGATTAGACCCTATACATGATATTTTTTTAAATATTGAGCATTTATAGGGTCTATCAAGTTCCTACCCTCAACATCAATTAACCAATAAGCATTGTTCGTGGTGGTTCCACGTGCAACATAAGGACCATCCCACTTGGGCCGCCACTTTCCAAGGGGGTGGGGGCCTCGATGGTGGATGGTCTTGAGCACTAGGTCTCTCACTTTGAAATGGCGAGCCTTCATTGCTTATCATAGTGTCGGGCGATCCTTTGCCTATATGCATGTGCATGATCCATAGCAAGGAGCCTTTTTTCATCTAACAAGTCAAGTTCGATCATTCTAGTATGTTGTAGGGTTTCTAATGGAAGATCTAATGCAAGTGATGTTTGGAATGAATGAAGTTTTGTATGAATATGGAGTATGACATTCGTATCATAGACCAACTCGAATGGGGTGACATTTGTAAGGGTTCGGATGGAAGTTCTATAAGCCCATAAGGCTTCATCGAGCTTCTCATGTCATGTCCTACCCTTTTCTATGATTTTCTCAATGATGCTTATGAGGGTTTTGTTTGTGGCTTCGGCTTGGCCATTGCCTTGAGGGTAGTAAGGCGATGAGAAGTGTTGAATCATGCCATATGTAACACACAACTTTTCCATCTTCTCATTCTTGAATGGGGTGCCATTATCGGACACTAGGTCTTTTGGAATTCCAAATCGGGCCAAAATATTTTTCTTAATGAATGCCACTACATGTTGTCCTTGGACATTAGCCAAGAATGTAGCTTCAACCCATTTAGATGAATATTCGGTGACTGCTAGGATGAACCTATGTCCATTGGATGCATTCGGAGATATGGGTCCTATGATATCAAATGCCCACATGGCAAAAGGCCATGGGCTTATGACGAAATGTAAAGTGGACGATGGAGTATGAATGACATTCTCATGCACTTGACATTGATGACATTTTCTAACATGATCATGGCAATCTTGTTTTAGGGTGGACCAAAAATAATCGGCCCTAAGTATCTTCATGGCCATCATATTTGCATTGACATGGCCTCCACACTCTCCATTGTGGAATTCATGCATTATGGTCCTAGCCTTCTCAAGGTCTACGCATCGCAACAAGATGCCCGTAAAACATTTCTTATAAAGCACCCTTCCCAAAACTATATATCGTGTTGAAATTTTTCTAATGAAAGCTTGTTCTTTTGAAGAAGCAAATTCGGGGAATCCTCCATTTTCTAAAAAGTTTTTAATGTCATAAAACCAATGTTTTCATTAAAATTTTGATTATTTTGGTAAATCTCCAAATCGTGTGTGGATGGAATGGGTGAGTGCCATATCTCTAAGGATCGGGTTCATAAGGTGGGATCGACCCTTAGAGAAGATCCTAAGGAGGAGAGGGCATCCGCTATGGTGTTGTCCTCTCTTCCTATGTGTGTGAGTATATAAGATTTGAATTAATCGACCAACTTGATGGCCAATTCGTGATATGGAATGAGTTTTTCATTTTTGACTTGCCAAATTTTTAAAACTTTGTTCACAACCAGTAGAGAGTCTACAAAGACTTCAATACATGATGACCCTAGATTTTTCAAAATTTTTAGGCCTTATGAGAGCCTCATATTCGACCACATTATTTAAACACTCAAAATCTAGACGAATTGGAATGGGGATCTCTCTCTTTTTGGGGGATATGAAGATGACTCCCACACCTGCCCCTTGTTGATTTCTTACCCATGAGATGCGATGCTTTGAGAATGCATAATTTTGAAGGGCCGAGAACAACGACCACTTCCTTGCTAGCATCTTTTGCTAAGTGTGGCGGTTGGTAGATCCTTCCGGACCTAGTCACCTCATCCACACCCTCCCTATGGCTCGTTCCTAAGTGGGCTCTAGCTTGGTGCTTCGGAGTACCCTAAATCTCTAATAAGGCTCTAGCCGGGGGCGGGACTCTAAGTGCTCCCTAGATCACTACTTGTTTGTCTTTTTTTATTACGAGAAGTAGTGTGTGACAAGTAGTGAAGTCCGTATGTAATGCATGCTCCAAACCATTCAAGGAAGTTGAGAAACCATAGACCTCTTTGTCCTTCCCATTGGTGCTGGCGTGGTTGGGGAAGGGCTCCTTAAGAACGGCTTGGGTGGGCTCCGGTTCCTCGATGACCTGGAGCCGGCCCTACACTATCAAGTCTTCAATTTTATTTAGAAGAGTATAACATTTATTTGTATCATGGCCTTTGAGCTTATGATACTTACAAAATTTATTCAAAAAATTTCTCTTTAGGGGGTGTCCCTTCGGAAACATCGGGGAGTGTTACCATTCCTTGGGCGAGTAGGAGGTCGAGGACCTCTGAGATGGGTTGCCCAAGCGGGGTATATTCCCTTTTTTTCGAAAGACTTTTGAACCTTTTTGTTTTTAGGTTCAGATTTTGAAGTGTCGGCCGAGCTCGATTCCACTTGGACATTTGCAACTATTTGGGTTTTGCCCCATTGTTTGTAGCGGGTAGTCGTAAGTCCCGGGTTTTTCAAAACATGGTTTTGAAAAGATTTTTCCTTTCCACAGATCATCGTAGACCCCCTTTTTCATGTTGGCTTCGAAGAGAGAGGCTTTTTTTATTAACTTGTGAAAAGTTGAAATTTCGTGGAGTGAAAGAAGTGCTTTTAACTTCGTTTTAAAATTTTCGAGGATGAGCATGACTGCGCATCCCTCGAAAATGGGCTCTCTAACTTGTCCAAGTAAAGACCTCCATCGAATGATGAATGCGTGAGCATCCTCATTCGGTGCTTGTTTTGTGTCCCTTAAGGTGTTCAGAGTGGGGGTCACTTTCACGTTATGGAAAAATCTTTTCATGAAGTAATTCGCCAACTTTTCGAAAGTTGCGAATTGGCTCAAGTTGTAGGAAGCGAGCTACTTTGAAGCAGTTCTCTTAAGGGAGAGGGGGAACCAGTATATCCACTTGGCATAGTCCTTCCTTTTGTAGGCTCTCCAAGAGAAGAGTTGCAGGTGGGATCTAAGATCCCCCGTGTCATCATACCAATGAAAGTTCGGTATGTCGTCGTCACTATCTGTTTGGTAATCCGAAGAGAGAAAATCAGATAGTGCGTACGATCTTTTCTCTTTTGTTTGGCCCCTCAACAGTTGTTGGAGGGCTTTTCGATCATTCAGTGTGAAGGATTCATATTCTTTGTCTCCCTCCATGACGGAGGTTTCTTTGGGCTTTCTTGACTTGCTTGGCTTTTTCTTAGCCTTGACTTGTTTGCCATGAGATGAGCAAGACTCAACTGCCTCGGCCTCTTGGCTAAGGGCGGTGATCCTTGCCTCAAATTCTTTTCGCAAGTCTTCGATCTCTTCTTTCTTGCCTTTGAAATGGGTTTTCAAAAACGGACTTGATGAGCACGAGACTTGGCTGGACACTTCATGAGAATCTGAACTTGACATAATTCTAAGTTTCGGAAAAATCCTACAAGTGCACAAGCAAAGTTAAACACGTTTTCTTGAAAAATTTTGAAGTTTAACTTGTTTGAATTAAAGTTTTCTTAAGACCCAAGTCCCATCGGGCATGCTAATTCTGTAGACATGAAAATTTTCACTCCAAAGTTTATGAAAACTTCAAGCGAAACTTTTTCGTATCTACGCTTACGCGAGCGTGCCAGCTAGTTTACAAAACTAGCAAAGGTTTTGAAAAGTTTTAGACTTCTTTAGCGATTGTAGGCAAGTGGATTCTTTTAACTTAAACCTTCTTGAACCGATACTCAAGGGTCAGTTTAAGCGCTTAGAAAACTTCAATTTGAAACAGGTTTCACTTCAAATCACGTGAACAATCAATGCTTTGAAAGAATTTTGGTTTGTGCACTCCTGATTCAATGTTTTGAAATGAACACGTCATGAAAATAAAGTTTTCTCTTTTCAAGGCCTGGTTGTAAAGTTAATCCGGAGGTGGTACATATCTCTAAAAATTCTTAAACTTTTACCAAACGAAGCTGGTAGTATGGGGAACCATGTGCCTTTTACAGATCTTGATTTGGAGAACTATTAATCAAAATTAAATATTTTAACAGATATAACTCACTAAATCGGAATTACTCTGTCCCAGAAATATAGAGGCTCAAAGATGAGTCTGTATCTCTCTGACTTGAATTCCAAATTTAATGATTTTAATGTTGTTAGGAAGTTGTGGATGTCAGCTTTCCAATGCACCAAGAATCATATGAATTGGATTCCTATAGACAAAGATATGAGACTTTTACTCAACCTCTATTTTAAGAAATCCGATTGTGCAAAACGTGTTCAGAAAATGCTTTGGTCTTTTTCTAGTTTTATCATGAGGTGGGTGGCCCTAAAAATCTTACAAATTTTATTTAGAGTGTCCTAATCTGTGTGGAGTATGTGTGACAAGTTTCAATCTAATCGGAGTAAGCATTAAGAAATGAAAATTATAGAAAGGAACAGATGCAGAGATGCTGAAATCCTGTTTTCTGTTTTATGAAAGTAATGATGCAAACTCACACGAATTTAAATTGCACCCACTCTACATCACGAATTAAAACTCATGCGAATTGAAATTGCAGTTACTCTACATCTCAAATTAAAACTCACGTGAATTAAAATGTACATATTAGCTTAAGAAAAGAGAGGATTCGAAGTATAAAAGATTTATAGAGTATATTGGGGTAGAAGAACAAACACATGGGTGTAATCATGATCATCAATCAATTAAATGACAATCAATGAAAGTTAATCACTATTACAGCATGGGGGGAGGTTGAGCTCCATTATTACAACCACAATTTAATCGAATTGAAAGGAGGGAGGCAAGAATTGAATGGAAGATTGCATTACTTACCCGTTCTTGGATTACAAAAAGACCGAAATTCAAGAGTGAATTCGGCCAAGTAAAGTTTGATCTCCTTCTTCTATATTCAATCTCCCTCACCTAGCTAATACTCACCCTTCTTCCCCAAACTTGGACGTCTCTTTTGTTGGAAATTTTCTGCACCTAACTCTCACACCCCAATCCCTTTTTGCGGCCTTTCCTTACCCTCTTTGAAGATATGATTCATGCCCTCCCCTTAGCCCCTTTTTATAGACCAAGGAGAGCAGTTCTAGCACCTTCCAATGGGATGGGTTGGAGATGCTTGTGGAGGGGTTTGATCCACTCCAAGACAGCCCTATGTGGTCCCCCTTTAATCCATCTCAGCCAGCCCATGTGGGCTGGACATAGGTCCAGTCGATTGGACTTGATTGGGCCTAGGTGCACAAGGTCAATCCTTGGGAGGGCTTTGATGCAACCAGTCGTGTTTCCATTCAATCACATCTTGAATTTTTCCTTGATTCATGCATCTTCCTATTCAATTTCGTATGTGTAGGCTTGGTCTTGATTCCATTTCTTGATTCGGCTTCATTCATGGTCTCAACTCCCACTTGATTTGGGCTCGTCCACTTGGGCTTGAGCTTGATGATCATGCCTTGAATTACATCGGGTTGGTGCTTCATCATGGTTTGAACTTGTATTGCATGGTAAATTGGTTCCAAGTCGAGTGACACTTTGCTGCATTGGACTCCTTCATATGATGGAATTTAGGCTTGGTTGATTTCAGCTTTAAAACTGGATCTTAGTTCAAAACATAGGATTTTGAATTGATTTAAACTTGTAAGTTTTGAAACTTTTCTAAACAAGTTAAATTCTATGTTTTGAACTTTTGAAAAGATCTTTATGAATTGAACTCAAAGCTTGACGAATTTTTGTCAAACCTTTTCTTGGGATATTTCAAAAACATTTATTTTTGGGTGTTTACACATATTCACCCTAAGACCATCTAAATCTAGACTTATACTCAAAGAGAGACTGCTACTCCCTCATGAACTCACTATGATGTAGGCTCCCATAGTCATCTAAGGCCCTATGAGTTCTTCCGTTGTTGCAATTTAAGGATCCCAAAGTATCATTGTCATTCTCTAAGATCTGAATCCTCTAAGTCATGATCTATTCTCTTCTCATCTCCATGTGAACGTGAATGAAATCAAATATTTAAGAGGATCTATCAACCTCAACATCTTATAAATCAGCCTCGACCTACCAAGCAAAAGCTCATTAAGATATGAGCTTCATCACTGGTCCAAGATAAGGGGAAGGAGGCCTTAATTGAATACATGGTCGGTTCCTAACTGGACCGGTGATTTTAATCGGAATGAAATCTGGTCCAAAATCAACTGAAACCGAAACTGATTAAACCAAACCCAAAATCATAAGTTAACATGGACCCCTCCAGTTTGGTTATGATTTCAACATTCAAGAAAATGGAACCAACAGTTCAAAACCACTAGTTTTAATTTTAAATAAATGAGTGTTAGTTTTTTTTATACAAAAACGTGTCAATAGAGTTGAATGCATGACCTTTGACTTTTGGCAATCATTTGCCAACTGCTTTTACTCCTTTTTCATTCTCTATGATAAAAACCAGAGAGACATCCTTTCATTCTCTGAGGTAGATAGGGAAAACATTAAAAGCAATTGATGATAAAAATCATTAAATATGATGTGATATAGTGGAACTACATGATCAATAACTAATCGGTAGAAAATAATCCAGCCTTTATATATAACAAGTAATCATTATATTAAAATTTTAAAAGTAATATTATCACTAAAATAAAAAAAACATGTCATCACGAGATTGACAAAGAGTGACTCACTCAGACAAGTCGCAATCGATGTACACATGCCCTAGCCAAGTTGAGAACCATTTTTAAACATTCAAAAATTTTACTTTCCTTTTAGATTTATTGTTTGGTAAAACAGTTCTAATTTTGAATGCAAGGAATGGTTTGGTTATGGTTCATGGTTTCAAACAACTCGAAAAGCTAGAACCGGTTGTGTCTTCCTGAATAAGATCTTGAGAACCATTTAGCTTAAACACAAGTACACATGTCCATACTTGAACTGATAAAAACATCACTTATACATATGAAGATGATGAAAGATATACTTAGAAAGGTCAAATCTTAGAAACCACCGTCCCTTAATCTTTGGTCATTCTGTTGTCACCCGTTCTAACACATAACACCCTCAACATTCTTTGACGCTAACATGCCTAAACCTATGCTCTCACATGACCAAGTCTTATAATAGGATTTAAGGTAAATAGAGACCAAGTGTCTCGTAGATGGAAACAAAGGCCTCAACATCCTCTTATTTCGAGTGACCCTTCAAATGGGATTACCAAGGACATCTCATTCTTACTAACATCCAAATAGTAGAATCCAACAGCCCACACTTGCACACCTGAGGGTGAATCTCCCGTTAAAAGTTGTACCTTTCACTTATCACCATTGCATAAAGATTCTATGGTATGATCAAATTATCGTAGGAAATGGAGAAGACAATAGTGTACATTTTACTTGGGCACTAGGTCCAGATTTGAGCTCTTCTTTTCTGTGTCTTATCCTTTTAGAGTCCTATTGACTTTGCTTAATCCATGATCCTACCGGTTCTTCCACCATTCCTATTCCCCCTCCCAGGTCCTTGTCATTGATAATACTGATCAACTTAAGGTCCTTCACCTAAAAGAGTCGATCAATGATTCACTCCTCTAGTCTTATCCAAATTACCTTGCCTTTGCTCACTTCGAAAAAGTATTGAAGATGTTGTTCGTGAGTTATTCCCATTTTCAAGGTCTTGATACTCACTCTCATGGGCTCGTCCACATCTATTACATCTATCATCTTAATCGATATGACTATTGTTAAGAATCTTCTTTTGATCTACGATTTCCTCCTCATGGTCCTTCCACTTGGGTCAAGAGCATACACTTTATGATCCATTGTCTTTTCCATTACTCACTCTCACCGCTGACAAGGTTGTTGATGACTTTGAGTATTACTATTATGGTCTAGAGTTTTTATTACTAGGCTCTTCTCCTCATTCTTATCATAATCTCTCCCCCTTTTCCTCAGGTAAAAAAAAGTTCTTGAGTGACTTAATATGAATCTAATATCTAGGCTCTACCATATGTGTTCTCTTACTCAACTTGGACCTATATATACTAATTCTAAAACTAAAAATAAAAAAACTAGAAAATAAAAATTCAAAAACAAATCCTCACCAACTTACTTTAGATCTTAGGGCATCTAAGTCTTCTCCTTCTACTATACTTAAGTACACATCTTCATCTATCTCCATCACATCATCACCCACTCCTATTCATGCCACTTTACTATATTAACATCACTTCACTATATTACGCACAATCATTTTTTATTCCAAACATTACATTGCAATCTCCACTCATTGCCCATAACTGCAAGGTGAGAGAGAGTTTGGACATTGATGAGATGACAAATGAGTATAGAGAAAACAATGATGATATCACTCTCCTCCCTAAATTTAGCAAAGCCTTCAAATGTAAAGAAAAATCATCAATATGATAAGAGGGAACTTTGTTAAAGTCAACCTTGAGTTAGAGTCCAACCTAAGATGATCAAAGTAGGTGATTGTCAGACTTAACTTGAGAGAGAAGTATTTATTTAGCTCCTATGGAGGAACAATGACATGTTTGCATGGATATGTTCAGACATACCTAGATTGAACCTAGAAATCATTGAGCATTGTTTTATCCTAGACCTTGTTATCAAGCTAGTTAGGCAGAAACTTAAAAAGATTCACCCTCATATTGAACTTTAAGTTAAGGATAGCTTAAAAGAAATATTTACAGTTGGGTTTATCCATATGATAGCCTCTTTCAATTAGTTGTCTAACATCATCACAATAAAAAAAAACACACAATAAAAAGGTTAGGATCTGCGTTGACTTAAGGAATCTAAACAAAGTCAACCTAAAGGATGACTTTTTATCAAACATTAACTTAGTCGTTGATAGTATGGTAGACCATCAAATATTTTTCTTCATGAATGACTACTATAGATATAACCAGATAAAGCTACATCCAAAAGACCAATACAAGACCACATCCATGACTCCTTAGGTGGCCTATTGTTATATGGTAATGTCCTTAGAACTTAAGAATATTGGAACGACATACCAGCTGATTATGAAGATGGTTTTTCATGGTCAAATTCACAAGCTTAATGAGGTCTCTGTGAATGACATCTTAGTGAAATCAAAAGAAAGAATCTCACACCTAGAGTCATTGTCCTAGGTGTTTGACTGCCTATGTCAAGACAACCTGAAGTTAAACCTCTTTAATTGTGTCTTCTGTGTCATGTTGGATAAACTCTTAAGTTTCATGGTCAGTTAAGTGACCATAGAGATTGACCCTTCTAAGGTGTAAGCAATCATGGACAAGTCACCACCTTCTAGTGTATCCCAACTTAGAAGTTTCCAAGGTCGATTATAGGTAATATGAAGGTTCCTGTCTAACTTAGCCAAGAGATATGAATTTTTCAACAGATTACTCTACAAGAACGTTCATTTTGAGTAGGATGATGAGTGTTAGAGATCCTTCAATTGTCTAAAAGAGTACCTATTGAGTTCCCAATCCTTTGACTCTCCTTTGTTGGGATGTGCCCTATTCCTATACTTGTTCATTCATGAGACAGTCATAGGAGACCTCGCACAAGATAAGGATGATGAAAAAGTTAAGTTTGTCATATATTATGTCATGAAAACCTATATTAGGTATGAACAAAAGTACAATCAGTTAGAGAAGACATGTTTAACCCTAATATGAGTAATTCAAAAGTTGTGACACTACATACTATCTTATGATAGTCAAGTTGTCTCTAGCTTAGACATTATTATGTATATTTTTGAGAAGCATGACCTTCTATGCCAGAGGTCTACCAAGGTTCAACCTCTTATTGATCATTTAGTTAGTTTACCCTTACATGATCAAGTTCGAGTATCCAATGTTTTTCTAGATGAGCAAATCCTTATGACAATTGACACTTGGAAGCATCATGTGCTTTCTAGTGAAGAAGTCAACCTACCTAGAAAATGTACTTCAACGATTCTAAGACTCGAGTCGAGGCAGGCATCGATGTTGTCTTAGTCTCTACTTAGGGGCATGAGATCAATGTCTTTCCAAATAGATTTTGTGTGATCCAACAGTGTCACTGAATATGAAGCTCTCAAGCAAAGCCTAAAGATCCTCTTAAGTCTAGATTTTGTGTGACCCCTTTCACAATGGGTGTTCTTGCATTTACCCATTTTAAACTTCTTGAGAATATAATTAATATATCTCTCTTGAAAGGCATAAAAGTTTAGATTCTCTGTCTCGAGAAATCTTTATACTTAGGATATAAGATGTTTCCCTTGTATCCTTCATTTCAAACCTTTAATTTAACCATGACTTAGTCTTGACAATCATCTCATTGTCATTTCTAGTCAACAATATGTTGTCTACATATAATGATAAGATAACAAAGTGGCTCCCACTATTCTAGACATATACACAATAATCAAATTCATTAGCCATAAACCCAAGTTCTAGCATGACATTTTGGAAAGTCAAATACCATTGACGAGTATCCTTTAGGTTGTTGCATATATATGATTTCATCTAAATCTCTATTTAGAAAAGTAGTATTTATATCTAATTGATGTAAATCTATATCATAATATGTTTATATTACTAGGATTATTCTTATGGATGTAAATTTCGTATTAGGGGAATATGTTTTAACATAGTTTATTCCCTATTTTTGCAAAAAACCCTTTGCAACTAACCTCACGTTAAACTTTATTGATAGTCTCATCAACTTTATATTTATTTTTCAAAACTCATTTACAGCCTATGACTTTTGTTCCTTTTAGTAAATCACTCAATAACCAGACTTGGTTTTTCTCAATGGATTCAATTTCCTCATTCATGGCTTTTTCCCAGCTTGCTGATTTAGATGAGTTAATAGTCTACCAATATGTTAAGTTATCTATTAGCTCATTTAAATCTACTAAATTGCATACTTTTTGTATAAGGTAAGTATAATAATTCTTTAAATAAGACGGATTAACCCTAGGTCTTTTATGTCCACTTAAAGTTTCAATTTGATCAGAAAGACCATCTATGGGTTCAAATGATAATTGATTTAAATATACTATATCAACAACAAACTCATCATCATTTTCTAGGATGTCATTCTTAGTATCTAGAAATTCAATATCCCTACTCTCTATGGGTCCATAGTCCTTGTGATTAAATTGATATCCTTTAGAGGTTTTAGGATATCTGATGAATACATATCTCAAGGATCTACTATCTAGCTTATCTCTAAACTGATCAAGGATCTTTACATGAGCGATATATTTTCACCTCTTGAGATGACCTATATTGGGTTTTCTTCCACATCACATCTCATATGGTGTACAAAATATAACTTTATAGGATACTCTGTTGAGTATACACTATTGTACTTATATCTTCTCCCCAAAATACTCTTGGTAGAGATGCATCTATTCATATAGACCTTGTCATATTCAATAAGGTCCTGTTATACGTTTCTGGTACACCATTCAGTTGAGGTGCCTTGGGTATTGTATTTTGCTTTGAAATACCAAAGTCTTTACATAATTCTAGAAATTTTACAAAGGTGTACTCACCACATCTCTATGATCTTAGGATTTTAATTGTATGTCCTAGTTGGTTTTTAACTTCTTACTTATATTCTTTGAATGTTTCAATCGCCTCAAATTTATGTGTTAAAAGATTTATGTATGTAAATCTTAAGTAATCATCGATAAAGGTTCTGAAATAAACCTTTTCTTTATGTGATCTTACTCTAAAAGGTTCACAAGAATTAGTGTGAATGATTTTGAAGTTGGTCCTTGAATAGTAGATCTACCTGACATGAATCCAAATTGGTTCTCTATTGTACTTGATACTTGTCTTAACCTATGTTCGATAATTCTTTCCCACAATTTCATAGTATGGCTCATTAACTTGATACCTCGATAATTCGCACAATTCTGAATGTCTCCCTTGTTCTTATATATGGGTACAAGTGTACTCGCTCTTCATTCCTCGGGCATCTTTTGCTTTCTCCATATTTCATTAAATAGCCTTATGAGACAAGTGATTCCTATTTCTCCTAGCATTTTCCAAACTTTTATAGGAATATTGTCTGGTCCTATCGATTTACCACCCTTCACTGGTGTGTCTTGTACAAAAATTCTAAAAGACCCCATCCCAAGAACATAAGAAAAGATGTTATTTTCCACATACACCTTATGTTCTCTTGTTTTATATTCCTTTGGATTCATTGCTCCTTCCTTGTTCTTTGAGATATGTCTCGTCACTCCTGAGTCAATCTACTAGCCAGTCATCGGGCAATCAAGATATAAGTATTTAGATACCATGCAAATTATATCTTGCTTCTATGATTATTCGCATTGTTGAGTGTTTCTATTGTTGTTCTTATTTCAGCAATACCTCTTGTAGTGTCCCATTTTTTTGTAGTTGAAGCACTTGATCCAAGAAGTATTTTTGGCATTTTCTTATTGTTTGGTTTATTTCTCTTATGGTTAGATTTAGAGTTGAACCCTATCTCGTCATGAACTACTATCAATCTCTCCTTTATTCATATGTTCTTGTTCAATTGCTAGCTTGAGAGGCAATTTAGAAAGGCTTGTCTCAGACCCTAGTCTAAAGACATTAGCAACCATGTTCTATGATGGGTGAAGACTATTTAGTATTGTGGATATTTGCACGGGTTCTGGGATTACTTATTTAGCCACAACTAAGTCTATTGTATTACTAGCATGTGATTCACGTATTCCACTACATTATCTCCTTTCAGCTTATGGAGTTGTATTTTTATAGCAACAGATGGACATATAGCTTAGTTGTAGTATCATATTTAGTTTTTATTGAATTAAACAACTCTTTTGAAGTCTCATATTTTTCAAAGACCCTAATCAGGTCATCCTTCATGTTTGTTAACATGAAAGTTTTTGTTATCGTGTCACCTTGTAGGAATGTTTTTTATATTTTCTTTTGTTGCTCTATAGCGACAGGGAGTGGTGGACGTACAATTTCTTATAGTACAAAATCTAGACCTTCTAGTGTAAGAGTCAATGAGATTCTTCTTTTTCATGTTTCAAAATTAAGTCCGTTTAATTTTTTTGTTTTTGCCAATTCAGATATACATATTCTCAAATTCATTTTAATGTGTTTTGCAAAAATATCAATGAGATGGTCTATTTGAGAAATATACAACAAGCAACATATAACAGATAAGCAACTATTAAAATATAAAAAGCGAAATATCCACCTACTAAATTGAAAATAACTCATGGTACTTAAAAGCAATTTCAAACATATTTTAAGCACCATTTTTGAGTTTTTTATAACTTAACTCTATTATTTTCATAACCACACCAGGGATAAATCTATAATTGTCTATGTTTTCCACATATTGTAATTTTTCCAAAAATTCAAGGGCAAAATAGAAATTTTACCCTCCTATCCGGTTTTGTAATTTTTCAACAAGACCCAAGACAAAACAGTAAAAATGGAACCTGATTTTTAGGTAATATTCACAATTGATCAAGGGCAAGACAATAATATTTCCTTTTAGTTGTAATATATCAATTTTCTTAAAGATAGGGGCAACCTTATCTTTTAATATAGTGTAAAACTGTGAATATACACTCATCCAAGGGCAAAAATGTAATTCAAAAGTTCAGTATTTTGTCATTGTTATAAACATCCAGAAGGAATATCTGTCTTTTCACATATTTGGGGAGAAGAGGGAGGCCGACGACCTCCCTCTGGCCGATAGCCTTCGGTCGTTACAGGCTTGTGAGGGATACCTCCGACCGACAGTCTTTAGTCGTTGTTCTACTAGCCTCCGCTGCTTTCTGTTGGCAGGCCTTCTGGCTCTCCCCTTTGCTTTCTGTTGACAGGCTTTCTAGTTGCTTCCTATCGGAAGGCATTTTGCTCTTCTGAAGTCCTTGATTCTGAGATCTTTCTGTCGCGTATCTTAAGGTATCATTGGTGGTTTTTGATAGGCCAACTGACATGATTTTTCCATGAAACACAGGGAGTTCTCTCTCTTTTCTTCTTTTTCTTGTTTTCCAATTTTTGAAAACTAACAAGGCGTACCTTTTTATATTTGCAGAAGAACCAGCTCTAATACCAGTGTTGGAGATCTTTGATGAAGACCTTACTCAATTTTCCTCTCTCTTGGCACACAACAGAACATAAAGGCAAAAATGGGTATCTTTAAAGGTTTCCCACAACCGACTTTCAGAGGGAGGATCCTTTTGTTTCTTTCTATTATATTTTTTCTCTCAGTTTCTTTGTGTTGAGTTCAATGTGGTGCTTTGAATTTATAGAGCACCACCTGCCTCCATCCTCTCCAGATTTTCAGCCTGAGCTGAGCCCTTATATGTTTGTTTTCTATAACTACATCCACGAAAAGCGGCTAGATGGTCACTATGAACTTGCATTCGTGGATAAGTATGCCAAGAATGGTCATTTTCTTGGCTTTACAAAATGATCCTCAACTACTGTTAATAAGTTATATTTATTCTTCAATAAACTATCAAATGCAAGTTAATGTCAATGAAGAGGATGCCTGAATGGTATGATCCATGCAACCTAATGTGAGGTTTAAAAAATATCAAATTTTAATGAATGAGTTGAATGAACTTTAAATGCAATCAACGATGCAAAAGGAAACTTTGTTAAATATGATCAATGTAATTCTTTTAAATGAGGATAAAACTGAGAAAGAAGCTAATGATAAATTAAGTGCAATTGGATTAAGAAACCAATGTTGTTTTGCAATCATGTGCTAAGTGCGACCAAACAAGAAATGCCTTTCAAACTGAATTATTAACGAGAATGCAATCAAAAGATCAGTTCCAAGACAGTCATGGACTAAGGATGCAACTAAAATAGTTAAGAGGCACTTGGTTCAAAAGAATTTGAGACGTGAATGACAACAGGAAGATAACTCAGCCATGCTTTCAAACTCTTTTGATGACTCACAGAGGGGGAAATAGTGTCAGCACGAAGTTAATTTCAGGTGATAGCCAACACCAAGCCATGTTGAGGAATAGGCACGCATCAAAAGAAGGCAAAGAAAGAACCAGAAAAAGGAAATAGAATTGCTATCACTTTCACTTACGATGTCTAAAGCTTGTTTCTTGATGATCAATTTATAAGAAAGAACCTGGCTTACAAGACAAATACAAGTGATGGCACAATCTTCAAAAGGATGAAGTTTATCCTTCAATAAAATCTTGACAAAATATGAAAATATTCAGTTTCATCTTCTCAAGACACTTGCTCGTACCAATGTCCAAATACACTGTAAAAATTTGCATAAGCTACAATCTCTCTATATTTATCTTCAACAAAATCTGCTGGAGAATCCTCATAAAACCATATTTTTCTCTTTTCGTCATGTGCCTGCTATTATGTGCATCCAAATGCATCGTAACCTCTTTAATTTGGGTGCCGATCTTCATGATTTTATGCTTTGTCCTCATCTTTAGGTAAGTAAAAAGAAAAAGGAAGCCTTAATCTTCTCCTTTATGATGAGTGAAACTGCCAAACACCAAATATAACCACATTGGGAAGTAGATGTCACCTGCAATTTTAATACGAGTCATCTAACCTAACCTAAATGTGCAACCCTAGTTGAGTTGTTAGTTCCAAATGAACTAAGATTGATAATCACTCAGCATGACCCATCATATATGTTTGTGTACGTAGGGGTGGCGCAATTATGAAAGATAGACCTCCATTCAATGCAAAAGGTGGATCTTTCTCCCTCCCTTCTTCAATTTTGATCGGTATCTCCTTGACACGGACGCTAACTAGAGTTTTAGGTTCTTGCTCCAAATTTGTGTTCACTTTGAACTATAATTTCAAACTTTGTTCACGTAACATATCACTCTTACATGGTCGGTCTCAAGCCCGAATAAAGGAGGGTTGTGTTAGGCTTTGACATCTAGTGCAAAACTTTGTCGGATTTATCTACCATAGATTCTACAAATTATGAGCATTACGTTGGAGCGTTCATTCTTAGCGACGCACTGCAGAACTCGAATATAGTAAAAAATAAGAACTTCTACATCTTCATCTCGATGTAATGAATCAATTGTAGAGAGGGTTCATACATCATAGACGAGTGTGGGTAAAATAATTACTCTCACTACATCGTTGCCCAAATGTAGTGATTAAATTGCATAGAAAGTCTCCATATTTTCAGCATAGATGGATCCGAGGTAAGGAATCTAGTCCTAGATATTAAGATTCACATTGATGCTTGAAATATCATAACATTGACCAACTAACTAATTGAGGTAGTAGATACTATGATTAGGAGAAAGATTTACATTTTATATTTACAAGAGACAAAGTGGGTTGAAGAAAAAGCAAAGGAGATTGTAAATACATGTGTTAAATTATGATACTCTGGAAAAGAAAATACTTGAAATGGAGTTGGTATTATTATAAACAAAGATTTAATGGATAGTGTAGTGAATATACAATGATAAGGGGATTGAGTTATGATGGTGAAATTAATGTTAGGAGTAGAGGCTTTGAATATAGTTTGTCAATATGTATCCTAAGTAGGACTAAAAGATAGTATAAAGAATACATTTTGGGAGGAGTTGGACGAGGTAATTTAACAAATGATAGAGATTTTAAATTTTGCTATAAAATATGATTTCATTATACTCAACACAATCTTCAAAAAATGATATAATATTTAATTACTTATAAGTGTAACTTGTCGGTTTGCTGGACCCACTACTGTGCAAAACATTGGTTTTGGCTTTTATATATGTAATATCATGATTGTACTTATAATATAGCCTTCAACAACGTAAGCACCGGTTTTTCGGGGGAAAGGCTGAAGGCTGATGCACGCCACAGTGTGTCGAACTCTTGACCTTCAACTTATGAGCCAACCCCCTACTCAGGTTCGCTATCGCTCTTTGTACAACACTATGATTACTGCCTCGTTTCTTTCTCAAGTGTTACACCTGATATCAAATAGCAATAATCTTCAGTCAAATCATTAAGAATAAGGTAATTATTCAAGGAAATAAAAAAATCTCAACTTTTCGAGATGTCACCAGGTATTGTACTATGTCTGTTGGCACCTTAATGATGCAAGCTTTATTATTATTCCCTTGTTTGCTAGTCGGAAAAGAAAAGTAATTATTTCATTTTCAGGCAAAATTATTCATAATGAAGATGATTGCTCATATCACGGTTGGAGGTCTTGACACAGAAACATAATGAGGGGAGGATCTGCAATTTAGTGACCTTGTTCCGCATGACCCACTCAAATTTCAAAAAGTTAAAGAAGTTTTACTTACGGTTGAATCCGTGGACTATAATCACATCTTAAACTACAGGTTGCTTTTGGCTGTGATGCATGGGTGAGTACATCTTGTTTTGCAAAGTATCTGTAACAGGTACATGTCGTCGGGATTGATTACACGCCCTCGTATGCTCGCTAGGTGTTCCTTGGTACATGTTTCTAAAAATTTTGTATTGTGGACACATTCAGGTTCACGTATGAGTACGGTGGTATCATCAGGGTGTGTTTGATTCGTAGTATTGGGCTCTTAATATTAAAATTGTAGGCCTAAACTCACGTGAGCTTGCAACCATGGTTGTGAGAAATATTGCTTCTGTGTTTGATTTACAAGTGGAATTGACATTTGAATTTTTTTGTGATGAGAGATAGCAACGGGAAAGAGGAGGCACTTGGGTTTTTGTGTGAAGCCTTTTGGTCCATTTCTTATAGTCCACCTCCCCTTATATCAAAGTTTGTAATTCAAATTAGGCTTATGGAATCACAGTTTCATGCTTGCAATGGATTTCACGTTAACTTAAAATGCGAGGACCGAAAATCAAGGTCTAGTTTTTGCTGGAACCTTGTATAAAACGCACCCTAAATTACCACAATCTTGCCTCAAAAAAAAGAAACAGTAATAAAAATGTATGGACCTATGTTTCAACTGGGAGGGATAATACAAAACCCACAGTATGGTCTACAGTGCACAAAACACACTTGGGTGATTTCATCAATTTAGAAACTCGATCTAACAAAACAGACTTGAACGAACAAATGAAGAAACTATCCAGGCAGCACCGTCCCTTCTTGTGTTGTGGGGGAAAAAGAAACAATAAGGCGAGCGAGAAATCAAACTTCACTAAAATTGGAACTTGTTTGTCACCAGTAAAGTGCGACCAAGTTCATGAACTCCAATGGCTCCATACCAAGCTTTCTAACAACAGCAGAGAAGCGTTTGGTAGCCCAACAAACAATGCGAGTTCACGAACTTGGTCGCGTTGAACATGATGCCAAACATGCTAATGAACATCAAGATCGTACGAAAGCTGACTCCTGTGAAACTCCATCCCTTTGAAAAATTTTAAATGTTTAGCCTTCATTTTTTTGGCGTGGACGAAGTTTCGATCTTCTCTAACGACTCCAACACAGTCTTCATTTTGGGTCGGGTCTCCGGGTCCGGTTCTGTGCACATGATTCCAATGTGGAAAACAGATAAGACCTTCTTGGCATGGACCTCAGGTAGGAGAACTGGGTCGATAATCTCGGAAAGTGGCAACTCCTCACTGAAAACCTCCCGGACCCAATCCACCAGCTTCATATCCACTGTTGCAAGTTGGGATATTGGGGAACGACCCGTGAGAAGTTCCAACAATACGACCCCGAACGAATATACGTCAGAGTTTTGGGTTGGTTTGGATCCGTTAAAATGAACTTCGGGTGCTTTATAACAATTGGCAAAAGTTCTGGAAGTCCTAACTGGGTCCCTGGTGGTTTCTTTTGATGTCCTTGCTTGGGGGTGGATGCTGCCAAAGTATCCGGCAACGGAACTTGGATCGGATCCAGCAAGGCTGACAAGACGACGGAGTCCAAAGTCCGAAATGTAAGGGTTAAAATTGCAGTCTAGGAGTATGTTTGTGGGCTTGATGTCGCCATGAACGTACTTCCTTGTGCTGCATTCGTGGATATGAGTCAGACCTCTGGCAGTGCCCTTTGCAATCTTCAGCCTTGACGACCATGACAGATTCAACGACGAGTGGCCGGATCTTCCACCTGCACATTGAATCAAAAACTGATCCAAATAATACAATTCGAAATTATAAACACAGTTCGCTAGCTAATCTAAAATTCGAAAGGCAGCTTATGTAGGAGCCGCTTAGTACTGGATCCAATTTCATTGGTTTGAACTTTTCACATATACCTCGGTATAGGCATTGGCCAATTTGGAACCGGCCTGCCCGTTCCAACCAGAACCGACTGGAACTAAAACCATTGAAACCGGAATCGGGGACCATCTGGCTTAATTCTGGTTCTACCGTCTATGGAACCAAAACCTATAGTTCTAAACCGTCCGTTCCATATTTTTTTAATTATTCCTCAAAATTTCAAAATTTCTATGAATTTGGCCAGTTTCGAGCGGTTTAGGATTCAACCCAAAAGTAAAACCATAACCAACAGTTCCGAACCAGGACTTAAACCGGCCTGATCCCTATTTGATTCCGGTACACCCGTAACCAGCCATGTCTACCTCAGTCGACCAGCTTTACTGAATCTGACTAATTGGATATCGGGTAATCACACCCTGAAAATGATACAGGAATAGATACAAAATACATACCATATAAGTACACGACAATTGGACCCGATATACATCAGATACCTGATGTCCGATAATTATATCCAATCCAATCAACTGATCCAATAGGGTTCCGCTTAGCATCTTTGAAAAACTTGATCGAAATCGGGTTTGGACATGGGCACCTAAATGGATTTGATACACATTAGATACCTGAAGTCTGTAACCACTCCCAAGTTAAGACCATATCATATCTGATACAGTCTAGCTGTACCGGGCAGTCAAAATCTGGTTAGATACGGATATATGCTAAGTATCGGCAACCTAGTCAAAATTGGATTGGATATCAGATATATTTGATGCCATTATCCGTTGATCCAACAGATCGTGATTCAACTCTTTTCAACTAATCAAATTCCAGGTAAGAACCCGCAATTATGGATCCTAAACCAGAAATTCGACCCCAATAGATTGAATCGGATCCCTCCCTTGTCACAGATCGGGTGGGGTTGGTTCCGAAACTCTATTCTGTTTTAGTACTTACCGTGGAGAGCAAAGGCCAAGTTGCCGTTGGAGATGAAGTCCGAGACAATGAGTTTCTCCTCCGGAGCCCAATAGTAGGCTCGGATCCGAACCAAATTCGGGTGCCGGACCCGGTCGACAAGCTGCACCTCTGACGCGAATTCTCGGCGTTTCTGTAGCCCGCCTTCTCCGCCCAGTCGCCGGACCACCACCGGAACTCCGTTCCCCACCACCACCTTGTATACAATTCCCTTTCCGCCCTTCCCAAGAACGTAAGCAGAGGACCTCAACAACTCGTCCAGATCCAACTCGAACCCTCTATCCACCTTCACTAATTCTCCGCCGTTGCCGCCGCCAGCAACAGTGGCGCCCGTATCCTTTTCCGGCGACTTGCCAGAGAAAATACAGCACCATCCCTTCTGCCCAAACTTATCCTTTGCCCTACAGCTGCACCCCTTCCTCCCGGTTTGCCGTCTTCGCCAGTAAATTGCCGCCACCACCAGGATGATGACCGCAACGACTGCCGCATCGCCGGTAGAAATTGCGATGACTGCAGCTGAACTTAGACGTTTTCTCTGGGGAACAGTCGCTGGAACCCGGCCTCCTTCCGGCGAAGTACTTTTGGAATTCCGGCAGGGGTTCTGGAGGGGGAAGCCACAGAGTTCGGGGTTGTGGAGGAAGGCGGTGGGACCCTGGTTAGAGAGGGAGCCATCGACTGGGATAGGCCCGCTAAGGCGGTTGCCACGAAGGTCGAGACTGACGGACACCGGAAGCCGCCCGAGAGCTGCTGGGATGCTGCCGGAGAAGGAGTTAAGAGAGAGGTTGAGCGTGCCGGAGAGGGCAGAGAGCGAGCCAAGTTCCGGCGGGAGCGAGCCACTGAAGGAGTTGGAGGAGAGGTCGAGCTGGACGAGGTTGACAAGGGAGCCGATTCCGGAGGGAAGGTGGCCGGAGAGGCGGTTTCCGGCAAGGAGGAGGCGCTGGAGCTGGTGGCAATAAGAAAGGTCTGGAGGCAGGCCGCCCGAGAGGGAATTGCCAGAGAGGTCGAGGTTCTGGAGGCGAGGAAGTCGGAGGCATATCCCAGCGGGAATCTCACCGGAGAGGCGGTTTCCTGCGAGGAAGACCGAGTGGAGCGAGGTGGCGTTAAGGAGAGAAGGCGGGATCGACCCAGAGAGGTTGTTGTCACGCAGGTTGAGCCGCCGGAGGAAGAGGAGAGTGCCGAGCTCCGACGGGAGGTAGCCGGAAAGGTTTCGACCGGGAAGGGAGACGGCGACGACTTGTGGGGAAGCCAACATGGGGATGGCCGCACAGGAGACGCCGGACCACCGACATGGATTGGCGTCCGAGTCGTTCCAGTCGGAGAAGGCCGCCGGAGACGAGATGGCAGCCTTCAAGGAGAGAAGAGACAGGCCATCCGGGGTCAGACACGACACGGTGATGATCATGGTGGCGGCGACGATTGAGTAAAGCAGCAAGTGAAGGAAGAAGGGAGGCATCTGCAGAATTACGTATGTTCTCTTCTTTTTCTCCCTCTTTGTTGCTGGTGGATTTTTTCTCTCTCTGAGATGATTTTAGAGAGAAATGAAACGGATTTTCTTCCAATGGTCTCTCTTCTGGTTTCTGAAGCTAATGTATTACTCTCTCTCTCTCTCTGGTAGTTGATGTATGAAGACAGGGAAAGAAAGAGAGCTTTAATGGAGGAGGAGGGTGTGGCGGTTGGAGAAGAGGGTACGCAGACTTGCAGAGGAAGTGAGTAGCAGGAAAGCATTATTTGCAGTCATGATGAGAGAGAGAAAGAGAGATTGGTGAATTTTTCATTATGTAATTCTAATTGTCTCGTATAAATTTCTTTCTTTTGCATGCTGTTTTGGAATTTTTATCTTGAAATAGTATGGTAAATAATTTGAAGGTATATATATATATATATATGTAGTGCACGCGCGTGTATGTATTTGTGGTTGGGACAAGCAAGTGGTGAGTATTATGATGATGTTGATGGAGATGAAGGGAGAAGAAATGGAAGGATCCAACTTGGGATTTGCAACAAAGGGTAGGAAAAGGTATTTATTGTAAAGTTTTAGCGTGTTCATCAAAACCAAAACCCAATTCACGTTAAGTAAAGTTGATTACATGGGATTTACAATCCACATCTTTCTCTATCGTCTCATATTAGCATTTAATTTTGTATGTGATCATATTTATTGTGTTATGAACCTACCGGTGTTTTTGTGGCTCAAAACTTTTTGGATTTGCTTCCCATACGATTGATTCATACGAATCCGGTCTCTAACAAACAGAGCTGGGGAAATTGCTTTCTTAATTTGGAGAAAACCAATTCATCGTCTAATCTTGCTGCGGACCTTCTTTTCCCAGAAAAAAAAAGTTTCTTTTTACTGGTCTGATTGATTTATGGATTCATATGAATGCAAGTACTTAGTTCTATCAACAAATCAAATCTGAATTTTCGCTCGGATCCCACCTTGATATGCATATCATATTTATTGAAGAAGTTTGGAGCTTAGGCTCGTGTATGACAAGGGTCCAGTAAGATTTAAACTGTCCCCATTTAGTACATTGATCTGTGCACAGAAGCGGGTGATAGAGATCCAGAGAGATCTTAATGTGAGGCCTACCATGCCGGCCTCATCATGTGCCACCGGTATAAGAGTGTCGGCACACGTTACGGCCTCACCTGAGCCTGGCCCATCTGTTATGTTTGCATATGTAAATTCAAGAGCAGAGGGTGATGGCAATGGTGTTCTCTTGTTTCTCTTATTTCTGATCCTATATAATGACCGTCTTTGACACGCTAAATCATGCACATTTAGAGTGCCTACTAGGGCTTTGCTCATATAGTGAAGAAGACTTTGCTTACGGATTCCCTTAGGCACTCTCTCCTCTCTAGCACAGCAACCTCTTCGAACTTCTCTTCTTCTTTATATAAGATTTCTAGATCGTGGTTTAATGTAGATATGTTTGGTAGAAAGAATATTTTTCTTTGTTGATTGAAACGCACACACCTTTTTTACTATCCACACACTTTTTTTTTATATTTCTCAAAATATCCTTGGTAGATTTAACTATTTACCCAGGTATCTTTTACTGAAAAAATTGACTCGTTCTCTTTCTACATGAATTGGCATTTTCGCTCATTCCTCCATCTATTTTTCACTCCCAGATCTATTTCAGTCACCGATTACTCGATCTACAATCATTTCAGTAAAAGAATGGATCAAAATATGTCATAAAAAGAAGAATACGTTCGATTCAAAGGGGGATTTGTCTGGCCACGTCTATTTTACTTTTTTGCAATGGCTCATAGGATACGAGTAGAAAGGGTGTAATGTCACCACTTCATTTAGGAGGTACAATGCTATATCATATGAGGTACGACCTCATAGATGACGAGAAGAAGAAAACATTATGGTAGAAGTCAACCCCTCACATTATGAGGATGATATATCAACCTCACAGACTAAGATTGATATTACGGAAAGTGAGAATGAGGGATCCCTTGATATGTCGGGATTACCCCTAACTTTGAAGGTTGCATTGCTTATAAAATTTAGAAAGAATAGGTAATTTCTAACTTTAATAAAATTTTATATTTGGTATCAATACTCACTATTCTAATTGACTATGTAAATGTAAATTTACAAACAATACCAAAAGTAATAATAGCCCACATAAGGCATATTGTTGGAAGAGTATGGTTAGTGAAGATGAGGGATGTGAGGGCCGGTAATTGGGTTGAGTTTGTAGGTAGAAGTGGGTTGGTTAGACAGGCGGTTTTGCTATATGAAGTTATAGATCATACGTTGTTAACTACTTATATTGAGTGTTAGCAACTAGACACAAAAAGCTTTTACATGTCATGGGGTAAGATAGTTATCACACGATATCCATGAGATACTTGGTCTTCCAATGGACGGACAGTTTATTGTACAGACAATATTAATATTTGTACAGACAACTAGGAAAGGCATTCTAGATAGAAGTATAACAACTTAGTAGACATACTTCTTTGCTCTAGGTAAGAACTTGTATTATTGTTGCTTGTTACAATATCTTCATCGTCATTTTTTATAATTTAACAAGTTATATGTTTTAATTATATGAATATTTCTTGGCTTCAGACTCCGTATGCAAAAAAAATAGTTGGATGGGGAACCACGAGTAGGTTGATAGATGACAAATGTTTATCACTGGCAATATCCTATTTATCGACTTGTTAAGTACCGTTAGTAATTGGATTTGATGATGGTAAGGAAGATATTTTTGAAACTATAACTATATTCTTCAACTTTAAATTAAATATAACCTTTGGCGTTATACATTTTTATATTTTATTTTATATAATATAGATTACCAATGCTACATTTCTTAGAGTAACAATGATTGAACCCATATCCGGCATGAATATCCAATAATCACAAAATCTATCTTTTATGTATGCTGTGACAAATAACAACATCAATACAATCATCTTCTATGAAAACTCATGAATATATGTTACATCTATTGTGTCACTTTATTAAAGCACTCTTTGCAATGAATAATTCTTGAAATGTTCTTCTCAACTGTTGAAAGAGGATTGTCACTCCCTAAAGAGGAATGAGCCACCTAGGAGAAACTTTATGCCATCAACCATGTGTACATTCATGCCTTACTTTAAGAAAGGTATTCATGTATTCATGCTCCCAAGCTGACAAATTTCTCTTCGTAGATATGTTATATGGTCTCTCTTTAGGATGTGTACATTCATGCCCTTAACCACGTGTAAGTTAATGTTTTCCTCCAACTTACACCAAATGCACTTATCATCTCTTTATTCTTTGCCAATTTAACAATAAATGCTATAATATTTTGTTAGATATCATCTAAATGAAAATGTATTTGGAGTGAGTAACTCTCTTAAACATCTCAATACCTAAATATAATTCTCTTTCTTTTTTACACTCATAAAAGCAAAGGTTATAGAGAAGTTCTTATAAGTTAATGTTAACCCAACAACCTCAAAAATATACCTACAAAATATGAAATATATATAACCATTACAAAGTATGTATGGGTGAATATTAGAAAATAAAAATAAAACACTTACATATTTATCTTATATGTAATATTAAATTTCAATACTCATGAAAATGTACGTAATGGTTACACTGAATGTGCGAATACAATATCACTGACAATATTTGTATCAAAGATTTTATGATGCCATATATGATATTGGTGTGTGCATAGATTGTGTAGCAGTCGTTGTAGAAAACTTGTATGTTTTCTTGTGCAAGCTGGCATGTACGATACATGTATTAATGCAAAGAATCCTATGTTACCAAGCAGGTTAAAGGGTCCTTATATGCAAACCTGTCAGTAGGACCTGGGTCTCGCAATTTTTTACCGGACTTGGAAATGTTGTGTCTTGATTGAGTGTTGGGGACTTTGTATCGACCCGAAAAAACATATACAAATAAACAAAAACAATATTATAATATTCATACATCTAAAAAGCAAAGGTAAGACGTGAATGTGCAATACCCAATGGTGATCAGGATCCGATCACAATATACATACATATATATATATAATGTATACTTAACTGGGCTTGTTCCCAGATCATTCTTTTGGTTTATAACCTTAACTGGGCTGAACATGAATTGTATATTAGGGTTATCTCAGTTCGGCTTCTTCCCTGCTCGTTCATGTTTGACTTCTGACCCTAACTGAGCTTAACATGAATTGTGTGCATTGGGCTCGAACTGGTTCGTGAAGCTTATTCTAGTACAAAAGTCTTTGCACCATGAATCAAACACACCCCTAATGCAATCTTTTTACAGGTGAAATGTATGTGTCCTCTAGGCAATGCCAAGATATTGTTTACAACAAGCTAAAATGTACGATTTTCACGCGAGTTCAAAGACAAGTTTAATTAAGTTTAGACTAGGTTAGAACATGTTTAAACATAACTTGATGAAGACGAGCTAGTTCATATAGGAAATAAAGTGAGCTTCGGCCAGCCCGTGTTCGGTTTGTTCAGCTCCAGCCCTAAGGCAGACTCTCAATCAAATGCACGTGCCGGTATTGAACTCCTGACCAAGGTGCCAACCTCGTAGGCATGGGGTTGTGCCCCTTTCGGGCCGGGCTCTCAATTTGTATTTATTAGCTCTAGAAAGAAAACAAAATTCATGTGCATTTCCCTACATGAGATCAAATGCTGTCATTACAAGTTTGTCCATAAAGATTTCAATATTTTACATAAAGATCTATATACTACATCATAATTCGTAAAAGATTTCATTTAGAAATGATAGTTGACCATGAATATATATTGCATGGTGTGCATCCAATTCCCTTCCCCATATGGCACCCTTTTCTCTTTAAGAACATCAAACAAATGCTATATCTATTCCTATATAGATTTTTGAAGGTTATATGAAACTTTTCTCTACGACCCTCACAAATACTTGGGTTGCTGGGGGTCATGCGTACTTTCAAATATATCATCACTTTTCATAACGTTTAGAACATTTTGCCGAGTTTACAGTCTTTAGTGTTAATCATAAAAAGGTTTAGATACTCTCTCTCTCTCTCTCTCTCTCTCTCTCTCTCTCTCTCTCTCTCTCTCTCTCTCTCTCTCTCTCTCTCTCTCTCTCTCTCTGTGTGTGTGTGTGTGTGTGTGTGTATAGGTATATTATATACACACATAAAGCGGATTTTCTATAGTTTGGCCATGTTGCAAATGCCGTAAACTGAAACTCGGTGCTTTCCTACCACAGTCATCATCTATTTGGCTGTAGTCCTTATCATAATAAAACTGACTGGATTTTACCATTTATGAATAGCAGAAGACTTGGAACAACCCGCATTGAGGCATAAAATGAGTCGCTATCTTAAGGAATACAACAAGGGTGGAAAAGAAAACCAAAAGGAACTGGAAATACTGACAGGATGGCATGGATTTGAAGGAAAGGAAAGCGGTGTGGTCCTAAAAGAGTGAAGGCTTAAGACTTTGTCATTGATTATTTATCATATCCCATCCGTTTGAATCTGGAACACCATAGCAATTATGAGCATTTCATTTTCCTACCTACCTCATACACACACAAAGTTCATGCTTGCATTGGGACATGTTAGACAGAGGTAATATGAGACTCCATTTTTTGTGAGTGCACACACAGTCCCCATGATTTTAGTGTTGACCGTCCACATTGTATCCAAGTGGAGAAACCGCCTTTCAAGTGGGTCAAGCCCTGATTTCATTCCAAGGGAAACCCATGCCAAGCAAATGTGCATCGTAACACAATCTAGATGAGATTCACAATATAGATATGGGTCTTAATTCAAGTAAACAAAGACAAAACCAAGCCTTATCCCACATTATGTGCGGTCAGTATCCAAAAGGCTTAACTTCAAAGTCGTGAAGGGAGACAGTGCCATTACATGCTAGAAAGATGCCATCAAGCCCGGGCGGTTACAAAGAAAACCTTAAAGGTTATGATTAGATCATCGTAGGGGATAAAGATGGGGATTGAAGAGACTCCACATGATGTATATTAGAAAACCGGCCAGAGACACAAATCTGGCAAGTATGAAACTGAACTTATTACACTACATGAAGCAGGACATCCTTCTTCGTGGCTGATGGCAATGGGGACCCGACCTTGACCTTAACAGGGCAGACATGGGTTCTGGTTCTCTTTTCCCAAACGGATGATAGGGCAGATACTGGGTAGAGACAGGGCAGATGCATGTGCTCTTATATATATATATATATATATATATATATATATATATATATATATATATATATATAGAGAGAGAGAGAGAGAGAGAGAGAGAGAGAGAAAAAATGTTAAAACCATACTCTACTAATCAATTTGTATGATGCAATTGCACAAAACATACAAATCAAGTTATCCATCAACATCAATACAAGATTTGAAGTCAGTGTATTAAATGTTATTAGAAATAAGCGCTTTCATCAGTTCGGTTGACCGTACAAATAGTGATGATCATCAAGTAATATCTAACATGAGAAGTTATGAAAAGTGATACCAATGTGTAACATGAAAAGTTGTCTAATATCTCCCATTCTCTCTCGTATAGTGAGTGAGGCACTTTGTCTCATACCCAATCAGACTGGTTAAACCCAAACCTGATTGGATCCGGTTTTGTTGGGGTTGCAGGAGTTAGATTAATATTGCCACACCAACTCAAGAATCCATTGAAAGAGCTATAAGGTTGACGCAGCAAGAAATATATATATACATACATATATATATATATACATACATATACATGCATACATACATATATATATATACATATACATATATATATACATATACACACACACACACACATATATATATATATATATATATATATATATATATATATATATATATATATATATATATATATATACATATATATATATATATATACATATACATATATATACATATACATATATATATATATATATATATAGTTGTGTATGGGTTGGAACACCTTATATCAATACCCAAACCTGATTGGATCTGGTTTGGTTGGGGACCTTGGGATTGCAGGAGTCGGATCGATATCGCCACCCCTACTCGAGAAATCCATTGGAAGCTATACAAGGTTGACGCGGCAAGATCACGGGGCAAATGAATTTTCTGCAATAGAAGCACCATGCCTTAAATTTGAATTAGCACACGGGAAATAACTGCGGATACAGCAATGATCATCTCTTGCAAGTAACATGACAATTGATGCTTATACCTACAAAAATTTCCCCTTTCATAACTCCATCTGCTTCATCAAGGTTTGAAGGCCACCCATTCCCCCAATTTGCTTCAGCATCTGAGGGGGGAGAACTTTGCTCATGTGCTTTTGGGTTTGTACTATCCAGCTCTGCAGGGACGTCAACAATGAGTTTTGAGGAACTAGACCACCAACTTAAACTACAAAATATCAACAATTTCAAGTACACCTGAAGCTGTCTCAAGGCAGATAGATCGTTCGCTTAGCTATTTATTTTTACATGCCAGATTATGTACTCCAATCAAAGAAGGAATCCTCATGAAACAACTGCAAATTATCAGAAACAACAGTAATTCCAACAAAGCTAGAAGCTAGAGCTAAATGAAGTTCAATTACAAGAATCAGCAACAACATAGGGGTAGATTATCTGCATTGACTACAAGTAATAGTTTGTAGGAGAAAAGATGCACAAGTGACAAGACTTCCTTCTTACATGATCAGCCCAAAATGCATGAAAGATGCTCCAAATTCTCCCAACTTCTCAAAATTAAAGTATTTACTAGCTAGTAATTCCATCAGACGTTCAGATGCTGAGGGAGAACATCATTAGATGAAACAACATCCAATCCGAAGGCCTGCTTTAGCAGCACATGCATAGAAAACCATAAAACGTTTTGGGTCATGATCATGTTTTTGTTGGGTCATTTGTCCAAAGTTGTTTATTTGTCCAAAGTTCCTCCTGCAGTACCAACCGCATCAATATTTGGTCCAGATACACCACGTCCCGTTTTGGGAATAGAATGGCCAGGAGCTTGGAGACCTAGGTTGATTGTTTCTTCTTCGTCAAGTACAGGCTCAGCATGGTGCCAACCCATAGGATTTCCATTTTCATCATGCTCAAGAAGACAATTAAGCATCTCCACAAACAGATGTGGTTGCTGCAGGGAGGCAGCAGATTTCTTTAGGTGCCATGTCCCTTGGAACATGGCGATATCTCCTTTCAGAAAAGAGAGGCTGGGTGTCAAAGATCTTCACAGGGTTCACAAGGCATGCATTACTCAGAAACGGTGTCTAATCAGCCACTGATTATGTGTTTGCCCAAATGTACAATGTGGCAGCCGACAGGAATGCCATGGTTGAAAGTTGGTGCTCTTTAAGTCACCTTCTCAAGGAACCTAACCGATATGGAAGTTCAGGAATATTATGGTCAACAGTTAGAGCAAAGGAGACCTCCATCTTGGAGAAAACTATTCATTTTTCTGTTGAGGCTAATGAATTCTAAGTTGTCTCCTTATACATCTCACTGGGTAAACCCCACGTAGAATTAACAGTTGAAAACCAGAAATGTAAATAACCTCTGCAGGCTTAATATTTAGTGTTGCAACTCATTGATGGTCTACAGAAAATTGCAGGCATGGGTTTTCCGTATGGCCATTGTGCATGTGCTTTGTTGGTCAGATGCTGAAAGCATAGCTCACCTTTTCTGGACATGCAGTTTCTTCCAGTTTCTGGTATTCAAATCCTGGCTGGCATCAAGGTTAATGATCCGTCACACTGTGCCATCCAGAAAATCCTTCTTGGCTAAATGAGATTGAGGCATCATAAGAGGCAGAGACGGTTATAGCAACGCTCGCTTGGGATTTACTGGTGGTTTGTGTGATTGCAATAATGGTAAGATTTTCCCATTGTGCTAACTCAGAGTGGAGGGTTCTATGCATGCCAGCTTCAATAAAGGGATTTATCATATCAAAGTGTTACGTGAACCAATCTCTCTAAACAAATAGGTACTGAATCCATTTTATTGAAGATCAAATCTATATGCAATCAGCCACATAGGGCTTATTTGTAATTGAATACATGAGGAGTATATATAGAAACAAGAATGAAAGCACCACAACAGCTGCTGGTTGTTGAAGTCCCAACGGCTATTTTACTAGCCGTTGGGCCTCCTAGTGGCCTTGATGGCACAAGTGGCCCTGGTGTCGAGTGGCCCTGGCCCGATTGGCTTGGGTACGTTGAGACTTAATTTCAAACACAAACTTATGAGCCATGTTGGCCCAACTCTATTACATTTTAACACTCATCTTCAAGTTTGTCTAACCGAAAGTTTGTCTAACAACAAAAAATGTAAATCTGAGAGGACACAACTTTCTTCGAAACATCTTTCCACAACAAAAAAAAAACTGTTTTTAATCCTGCACAAAGACCAATGAAGTATCAATACATACATTTGCTCAATTTTTAAAACCAGCAAGATAATTTATGATATTTAATCTAGAAGGCAAACCAAAAACGAGTCAAATAAGTTCTAAATCACTACAAACTTATAATATTGTAAAGGACCATTGGTATATCAAACAAGTTTTTTAAGGTTAAGCTCCAAACTCGAGTTTTAAGAACAAACTCAAACTCAAACAAGTTTTTTAAGGTAAAGCTCAAAATCTTTTAGTCAAACAAGATCTTTAAGGTTAAGCTCAAAACCCACCAAATCAAACAAGCTTTAAAGCTAAGGTCAAACCCGAATTTTAAAGATAAACTCGAACACAAACAAGCTTTTTAAGGCAAAGCTCAAAACCTTTGTACATATAATTCCTAAAGCTCTTAAATATCCTTTAAACTCAAAAGTGATTCTATGGTTCCAAAAATAAGACAATGCATTAAGATATCAAAACAACTCAAAGGAATCAACTTCATATTTTTCAAAAAGTCTCGTAAGGTTTATCTCACAATTCTCTTAAAACAATTTTATCAAATGCAAGCTAACCAAGATAACTATTAGTTCTTCTTTAATATTGATTATTCTCCAACCAAAAGGCCAACAACATGAAGCATCTTAATAACAAAGATCTCCAACAAAAGGCCAACAAACGGAGATCATAATCTCATGAAAAAACAACTTTAAAGTTATCAAGATCACAAATCCTCAAATAACAATAAGTGCATCTTCAAATATCAATTAATTTCCAACAAAAGGCCACTACCATAAAGCACCTTAATCACAAACTATGTCACAGGAGTGCAGGTGCAGGATACGGCAAATTTCAAAAATTTTGGGTGCGGCGACATAGCTAAGGTTGTGGCTCAAATTGGTTGTGGTTTAAACTTTGAATTTTCGTTTTCTTTTGGTTAGGTTAGAGAATAGATTTGAAGCATGTATTTGGGTATCGAGTTCTTGTGAATAAATCAAAGGACTCGGTTTACTTAAGGGAATTGGATTAGATCTTGATATGCTCATATCTGAATGGGACAATGGCTAAAGGGATTGGGTCAAAATGGGATTAACAGGGTTGGATCAGATCTGACTAAGGGAGATCCGAATTTGGTTAGGGTGATGAAGAGAAGGGGAAAGTGGAGCAGCGTATATGGGTTTTACAGTGAAGAGAAGTGGCCTCAACGCAGGTAAGAGAGAGAGGAGGGGAGCAACGACCAGGTTGATGGAAGTGCGTGGATGGTGGAGGAAGCAACCAGATCGGTCTAACGATGGTGGCGAGGGGTGTTCGTAAGTTACTTAAGCGAGCAGGGTTAAAAGAGAAAAAAGAGGAGGTGATGAGAGAGGGAAAGATGAGGCAGGATGGTCTTTGTGTTAGCCAAAGTGGCTCAGCGGTTGGAAGCGATGATGGGAGACACAGTGGGCAGCAAGGCAATGGTTGAGAGTAATGGTGGCGGGACTCAATGGCAAGCAGTCCGAGACGTAAACCCTCTTCCTTTTTTTTTGCTAGTGGTCGCAGGGAAAAGGGGAGACAGACGAGGATGATTTGACAACTGTGACGGCATCTCACGACATTGTGTCGTTGCCACACTGACACGGTGTCGGGGCCGACACTACAGCTCCTCTATGTGACATAGATCACAAAGGTCTTCAACAAAAGGCCAATAACATAGATACAACATGGATCTCAATTATACAAGAAGATGCAACTTATTGTTTTCCAACAAAAACATTTTTTATTTAATCAATAGTCAAGTTTGAAATCATTCAAATGTTGCAACACATTTTTCCTCTAAACATGCCATCAAACAATTAATACAATCAATATTAAAAACACCAAGTTGGAAAAAGCATACCTGAATGGACTCGAATCTAAATACCAAGCATGATTAAATCGAGTCCAGACATAGCCTGGTCTTGATCCAAGACCAGCAAACACCTATTGAATACAAAACGGGTATGGATCCATGACCGGATTGAAGACCTGGCTGTATATAAATGTGTCCTCTTGATTGCGTATAAACGAGTCTCCACGACCACATTAGGACTCCATGAATGGTCTGGATGAGCAACAGCACCGCTCCCTCTCGCTTTTCTCCTCTCGCAACATTATATGGAAGTAGGACGCTCCATCAAAGGAGCCTGAGCCAGAGTCACTTCATCGTCCATCATTGTCGGTTAGATCCTCCATCGCCCGCCGATATCCCACTTCCCTTTATTCTTCAGCCTGAGCCACGACCCCATGACCGACGAAACCTCATCGTTGTAGCCAACCCCTATTCTTCAGCCTCTCTTTTACCATCATCAAACCGACTTCCATCCACCGCTCCAACCACCCAGCATGTCGAGGGTTGGTCATCCCAACCTCAATATCGCCATTGCCATCGAGAACCCAATCACCAAAGCCATCACCCTTCCACTCAAAATCATCGGCACTAGCACCGCCATCTCTCTCGCCTCAATCATCTCTCTCCTATGTCGATTGCAACACCACAGTCCTGCCTCGATACCTCCTTCATCGCCCGACCATCACCGTGTCGCTACTACCTAGCTCCTCCCCTCTCTTCATCACCATTCGTCCACACACAACTGCTCCATCATCGTTGGCCTACCATCTCAAAGTCACCCTCACCACCTACCGGAATCATCCATCATCTTGACCAACCGCCACAACCATCCAACCCCTCACCCTTCGCGACCACAGTCGACCACCACCTTAGGCGATCGCCCCAACCGCTCCACCTTCGTCGCTAGCTTTCTTCCATTGTTTCACATCCTGGCTTACCTTTGTCATTGTCCCACTCTGGCAGGCTTGCAAACCGACTGCCTAGAGACAACAAGACTGCAAGCTAATGGACAGCTCGATGATCCTTCTCCACGAATCTAAGGTCACTCACCTCTTGAGGGATCTCAGGCCACCGACCAACCCAAGAAGGCGAACAGTCAAAGCAGAGTCCACCTTCACCTCTCTCCCTCTCTCTCACTCAGTGTTATCTATATCGATACGGTGCGATACGTATCGTATTGTGGAAAGCCACGATACGATAACCTGTATCGTATACGGGTGATACGCCCAAAAAAATTTCAAATTTTTTTTTTCCAATTTTTTTTTTCAGGTTTATGGCCTCTCTTCGCCTCTCTTCACTTCCCTCAAGGCATCCTACCATATGCTTGTAATTTAGGTTTATAATTTTATTTATTCAATAAGAATAATTTATGAATAAATAAAAATTATGACAAAATCATTTCTCTTTCTGTTGCCAAATTTTAGGTATATTTCTGCTACCAGTTTCTAATTTCATGAGATCGCAAACAATTAAAAACATTTGGTTGTCTCGGTTCATTAAGTAGGCATTTCACAACTTCACTATTTTAGGGTTCACCTTACATGACTTCCGTTGAGTTACATGATCAACGTGTGTGAGGCTTAACTCAGTGTGTGAAGTGAGAAATGGAGCTCAAGCATTAGTTAAAAAGTTAGTCTCCAGTAAGAGAAAAAAGGGATATCATCAAGTAACAATATCACATCACTGAGGTATCATAGACTCAATAATCAAAGAAATGGAGCTCATTATTTTGCTCACATATGAAAATTAGCAAATATGACAACTACATGTACAAAGATAGCAGTTTGTTAATTTTGATATATTAGATGAGTGGATTATGGAAGATAACGAAGAAAATGCACTCCTAACCGAAGAAGACATTGCATGGATTAATTTGAAGTGCAACAACCAGTGTTATCCGTATCGCACCATATATGTATCGTATCGTGGGCAACCACGATACGATACACTATCCCGTATCGTAAAACGATAAGTATCGCACCATATCATACGATACGCCCCCAAAAAAATTCAAAAAAAAATTCAAAAAAAAATTCAAAATTTTTTTTTGGTTATTCGGGAAGCGGCAGAAGAGGGGAACTCCGATGCCTTTGTGTTTGTGTTTTTCATTTATTTTATTTACGTATAAAGCTTTTTACCTGACTTGTGAGGGTTTTCAAATTATGTTTTTTATCAGGTTTTTTACCTACACAACAATTATCTTTTAAATATATTTTAAATTCATATTTGTATCTACCAATATATCATGAGTTAACATATACGAGATGATATTTGTATCTACCCATATCGTGGAGCCCAACGATACCCGATACGATACGCGTCAGACAACACTGGCAACAACATCATGAAGGAGATGAAGATTTTCATTTTAAAGCAGAAGGTGAGAGAAACTTTGAATCTTTATCAAGGAGAAGATGAAGATTATTTAGTTAATGATCCTGATACAAATTTATAATATGTAAAATGTAAATGTATTTCATTTTTTGCTTCAAAATATGTAATTTTGGATGGAATTGTTCAATGTTGAATGTTCAATCTATGCTAAACTTTGCATTATATAAATTTAAAGTAATTACCAGATTTTTCCAGATTTTTCTTGATTTTTTTCGGATTTTTACTAATTTTTATTAATTTTTTAAATAATTTTTTGTATTTTTTTAATATTAAAGTATGATACAGGGTGATACGATACGATATGCCCTTATCGTAGAGCCTAGCGATACGTGTCAGACAACACTGCTCTCACTCACTGCATCCGTCTCGCAAACCAGAAAGGGGATATCACCCCTTTTAAAAACCTCATCATCATTGTATGGATGCACCGACATCATTCGCCCATCGCAAGCCACCACCATTATCAGCGATTCTACCGAGTTTCTCAACCTTAGAGAAATAGGCATAGGGGGCATGACAAAGATGGCTCTCTAGCGTCACCGGAGCCTCCGACGGACCCCAACCATCGGGATTGTGAGGCTCTGCTGCAATGACGAGGAAGTAATCGATCGGTTGCCTGGGAACAAATTTCAGAATCCATTCGGTGATTCGCGCATCCAAGAAAAGGGAGGGACTTCAAGAAACTGACGAGCAAAGAGCCGCAATGCCAAATGCAAGAAGAGGCTTCACAAATAAGATGAAACAGCCCAACCTTGCTTTTATACCATGTAAACAAACTGGTATTGAATCCATTTTATTGAAGATCAAATATATATACAATCAACCACACAAGACTTATTTGTTATTGAATACATGAGTATATATAGAAAGAAGAATGAAAGCAATACAGCAATTGCTGGTTGCTGAAGTTCCAACGCTATTTTACCGACCATTGGGCCCCCTGATGGCCTAGGTGGCCCTGGTGCCGTGTGGCCCTGGCCCAGATGGCATGGATACGTTGGGACTTGATTTCAAACACAAAGTTATGGGTCATGTTGGACCAACCCTATTACATTTTAACAATCTCATCCCACATCCCTTAATGTTTTGTTTACCAGGGGACAACCTTTGGTTGTATCGCATAGCCATTTAATTTTAGTTTTGTTTTTCAAATATATTTCAGGCAAGAGAATGGCAAATCAGTTATGAGAAGAGGCAGATACAACAACTAAGCTCTTTCCCATACTAGATGGGGTCCGCTACATTGTTTCTAGGTTTCCACGGAGCTCTATCATGTGCCATGCTGTAGCTAACTCAACATGAACTGGTTAATTCTTTATTATTTCTTTTCAACACTTTTGTGGTTTTTCTCTTCTTTTAACATTTTTCACAAGCTAACTCAACATGAGCTTCCTTTGGTTGTCTTTGTCCATGTCCAAACCATCTAAAACGAATTTTTCTTATTTTATCCTCAATTGGTGTCACTTTCAATTTGTTTCTAATAACCTCATTATGTATACGGTCTTTTTGTGACCACTCATCCATCTCAACATCTTCATTATACCACGAGCACTTTTTGTACATATTGATGATTAACTGCCCAACACTTGGAACCATAAAACATGGCAGATCTAATCGCTTCTCTATAATATTTACCTTCCAACTTTAATGGTATGTCATATAAAATTCCTTATGCCCCTCTCTATTTTGACCAATCTGCATTAATTCTATACGTAATATCTCCATTAATTTTTCTATCACTCTAAAAAAACTGACCATAAGTATTTAAAACTTTCATTGTGAGGGATGCAACAACATCAGGTATGCATTGGAGTTCCTTTTCATATACTAAGAAGAAAATGTTCATCTGTAAGCACTACTTAAGGTCATATAGAGGAACCAGCAGCTAAATACAACACGAACTAGTTTAAGAACTCAAATGCACATGAAAGAAAATATTCGACCATAAGAAACTTCCACACTACAAAAGGTCATTTAGAGGAACCAGCAGCTAAATACAACACAAACTAGTTTAAGAACTCAAATGCACATGAAAGCGAGAAAGCCTACATTCATATGCAGAGAAACACAAGGACAAAACCATGCATATGTATATCATATCATAAGCATGCAATAACATCACAGACATGTGCACGTAGTACCATTGAGAATATTGACAAATACAACATTCTAAAATTCAAACAAATCAAAGGAGTAACCTTCATTTGTCATGGAGTCCATCATGGTCATAAACCGCTTGATCCTAGCTTGACTTTCTTTTTCTCGCCCCTTTGGCATTAACTCTGCACTAAATCCAGGTATCATCGAGAAAACCTGCAATGAACAAAAAAGTTCATAATAAAAATGAGTCTGACTGGTGAGGCCATGTTCATTTTGATCCTGAGAAACTTTGGCCCTTGTAATTGTCAATCACATGTTGAACCGTTGCATTTGTTCTTTTTTTGCATTAAAAGTGTGCTTTGTATAATCACAGCTCTGATGGGATAATTTTGATAGTACAAGCCCACTTTCAAGGCAATAAATAATGCAGTCCTTGAGCTGTGAAACTTGGTCACAGTGTCATGCCTGTTAACCAACAATCACAACAATGGAGCGTGAAGAATCACGGCATGGATGACAAATCATACTTGATCTTCCCCAAATTTGTTTTACCCTGTGATTCACAATCACAGAAACCTGTAGAAATATTAAAAGACAGGGAAAAAACAATTGTGACCTAAGATTAGGTATTCACATGACGACAAGCCATGCATTTAGGTCGTCACACTTCAGAGCCAAACGCACACGTGAATGGTAAGTGCAAGGTGCACTAGGCACAGGCATGCTGAAACTAAAGCCAACAACCCTCTAATGAAATTGTTTTCCATTTTCAGATTCCCTAACATTGACTATGATAAATTTATCATTGACTGATATTGACCTATTTAACCATAACTTTTTATTTGGGCAAAGAGAAAACCTTCACAAGATCAGTGGGATAAATCCAGCCCCAGTCGAATAATACAAATAACCCAGAAACTTCACTCAGGCTATTAAAGTTTTTTGTGAATTAACCAGTTCAGAGCTACGAATATGCATTGACTAAATTCACCTACTTTCTGGACTTTGTTTATTGGGGAGCAATTTCCATCAATCTCTGAATCTAATCAACCAAAAAACTGCTCAACTTTGTGTAAGTTGTTTGTCAAAGTCTTCAGGTTTTAAGTCTTGAGGCCTTCCTCAATATTTTACTGTTTTGACAGGCCAATATTGTAATGGGTCAAGCATGAATACGATAAATCAGTCCCCTGAATTCAGTCTTTCACACAGAACAAATCAGTCTTGCTTCACAACAAGGAACACCTCAACAAGTCTGCAAACGGCCAACACCTAATGATCGAAAATAAACTTCATTAATCAGCCATGATGGCCGTCAAATTACAAGTAACAAGCGCCAATTATATATTTATATATAGGGCATTGCATAGAGAAAACATCCAGCTGGGAGGAGAGGGGACGGCTAGTAAATTAGCCATCAGTATTGTGCCAATGGCTACTTGACTAGCAATTTGGCACACTTTTCATCGGGTTTTTTACAAACAGAAAATTGGGAAACAAAGTTACAATGATAACTAAATGAATACTAAATGACAAACAAAAAGAAACAAAAGTTATTATGCAAGTACATCCCAATACAAACATAAATGACGAAAAACAATTTACATTCTAAATGACCAAAAAGAAGTAAAGATACATTAATCTTAATATGCCCCTCAAACTTACAGTGACATTACCAAAAGTTTGACTAACAAAACCTTGAACCAAGGAGCAGTCAAAGATTTAGCATAGACATCAGCTAGCTGGTACTCAAAGCATACATATGGAAGATCAAGATTTTTGCTTAGATATTCCTCACAAGCATGATAGCAATCCATATAGATTTCTATATGCTTCATCCACAAATGAAAAGCATGCCATATTGCAAACAACAACAATGCATCCTCCATGCATCCATACATACACATGTACATATACATACATATATGTATGAGATTCCAACACACAAGGATGTACATGCACTTGCAGACATGCATGTAGCGTGCACTATACAAATGCATGGAATTTTCAAGGCTTACTAAATCAAAGTGTTTCTTCCTTGTTCATCAACTGATAAAACATTGCATTCAACAATAAGCATGTCCATAAATTTAATCTTGACTCTTTCATTAACAATAAGGCAAGATTCAAGACCCACATAAAATATGTAAACCCTCAATTCTTCATTGTCTCTATGTCTGCATATAAAATAGGCGTGTCCCCTCAACTTAGTAAAATACTCGTAAAAGAGTATGGAATATCGCTTAGCAATAGAGTAAGCGTTCAATATTCTGAAGAAGCTAAACAAGAGCATTATCAAGAATCTGCACAACTATAAATCCTACATCGCCCTAGCTAATTTTGAGATTCCACAGCATACAAAAATGGGCAGCAATGATTCTTGATAAACACCAAACCACCATGGGAAACAATTATTCATGATAAACAAATAATGAAATTAATTTCTCCATTATGCAAAAGTTTCAACGCAGATAAATAAATAATGAAATTAACTTTTCCACCATGTGGAAGTTCCGACATATAAAGAAAAAACAGTTACAGTTAAGAAAGAATCATAACAAACCTGGCCAATGGGTCCCATTTTCAGTATGTTTTGAAATTGTTCATACATTATCCGCAGAGTAAAGGTCCCTTCCGTAAGTTTCTGAAGAAGTTCAGGTTGTTGGTCCATTGGCACAACTTCATGAATCTTGTCCATGAAACCAGACCAATCGCCCATTCCTGTTGAAACATTAAGTGGCAGAAAAATAAATAATTAACATGAAATTGAAAAAGAAGATGACAGGAGAAGCTGAATAACATTCTCAGACCTAAAAGTCGGCTGACAAACGGTTTGACATCAAAGACTTCAAACTCATCCATGTGCTCCCCGGTTCCAATAAAAATAACTGGACTCTTTGTTGCTGCAACACTGGGAAACATAAAACAAATCATCTCAAAAGTTGCCTGAGCAAAGGAGATTCTTGGTGTTTATAATATTTGACAAAAAAAGGTGATTTATTTTCCACATATAAAACAAAGACCACCACTGACTACAAAATATGGACTGAAATAAACATCTAAGCAATAACAAATTATTAATAATGCATGCGATCATATATTGCTGAAAATATTTTTATTGAGTTATAACTCTTCTGGTTTAGCACAAAACAAACAAGCAGCTTTCACGTTCCCCTCAAGACAAATTCACCACCATACAGATTTGCCAATATAGTGGATCAAATACTGGAGCCAGTGTTATCCATATTGCGATACATACGATACGGTAACCTATATCATACGATATGGTAACCTGTATCATATGATACGGCTTGTATCGCCCGTATTGTACACCCAAAAATTTTCTTTTAAATTTTTTTTTTTTCAAAAAAATTGTTGTTCAAATTTTTTTTTGCAAGTTTATTGCCTCTCTTCACTTCTCTCCAAGGCATCCTCCGGTATGCTTGTTTGGGATTGCAAGCCGTGTATATAACATGTAAATTCGGGTTAGTTTATAAAAAATTTATTGAATAAGAATAATTTATGAACAAATAAAAATGTGAAAATCATTTCCCCTTCTGTTGCCAACTTTTAGGTATATTTCTGCTACTAGTTTCTAATTTTATGAAATCACAAACAATGAAGAACAATTTGATTGTCTCAAGTGGACATTTCACAACTTCACTATTTAGGGTTCACCTTCATTGACTTCCATTGAGTTCAACATGATCACCGTGTGTGAGGCTTAACTCAGTATGTGAAGTGAGATCAGAAGTAATTAGATTACTTGATTTTAACCCACAACATCCATCTATCATCCTTCAGTTTCAAACCACTTCAAGCATTAGTTAAAAAGCTAGTCTCCAGTAAGAGAAAAAGAGGATATCAAGTAACAATATCACATCACTGGGGTATCATAGACTCAATAATCAAAGAAATGGAGCTCATCGTTTTGCTCACATATGAAAATTAGCAAATATGCCAACTACATGTACAAAGATATCAGTTTATTAATTTTGATATATTAGATGAGTGGATTATGGAAGATAACGAAGAAAATGCACTCCTAAGTCCTAACCGAAGAAGCCATTGCATGGATTAATTTGGAAGGAGTGCAACAACATCATGAAGGAGATGAAAATTTTGATTTTGAAGTAGAAGGTGGTGAGAACCTTTGAATCTTCATAAGGAGAAGATGAAGATTATTTAGCTAATGATCCTGATACAAATTTACAATATGTAAATGTAAATGTATTTCATTTTTTGCTTCAAAATATGTAAATTTTTTTCAATTGTTCAATGGTGAATGATCAATATGTACTAAACTTTGCATTATATGAATTATTTGCAATTACCAGTTTTTTCTAATTTTTTCTTAGATTTTCTTTTGGATTTTTACTAATTTTTCTTGATTTTTTAATATTTTTTCTATTTTTTAATATTAAAGTATGATACGATACACTACGATACGATACGCCCGTATCGTGGAGCAAAACGATACACGATACGATACACATCGAACAACACTGACTGGAGCAATCAATTACCAGAAAAATGTGGGGCTTGTGTGCATTAATTAATGTAAACAAAGAGCAACCTAAACCAAAGAACGATCACGCATGTGAAATGCTCTCAAGGCATTCAGATATTCTTCATGGAATACTTCATCAATGGGTACAACTATACATTTATGTGTAAATCGTTTCCTTGTAAAATATTAGTATCTTTTGTGGCCAATCAAATGACTCTGTGCTGCAAGAATTGTTAACCAAATGGAAGCCCTTTGTTCCACATGATACCTTCCATGATTTGTGGAATACATTGTGTTCTTTGGAACTATTTGCGTTAAGAAGTAAATATTACCCAGCCGCAAGTCTAGAAAAACTTGAAGTTCTGGAGTCACCTCTTGATTAAGGCTTTATCGTTGATAATTTAAGCAGGGTTGAATAGACACAACATTAAATGTGTACTGGCGCTTGTTTCCCTAACATTAACATATGAATTGTATTGTCACTGTTTTCTTTTATAGCAAAATGTATTATGACGCATTTCCCTTAGTAAGAAGAGTTTCATGGGAAACTGCAACTGTTAGGGCGGTCTGGTTAAAAGCCAAAACCTTCTCACAAGCTATATTTCTTCTTTCCAATACTTCATTCTGAAAGTGTTTGATGGCACACTTTGTAGAACACCATTTTCATACATCATGTTCTTGGGGCTCACAAGGAGGATTTAGGGAAAACAACTCAAACCCCTTTATTTAAAGGGTTCTCCAAGTATGTCTTATAGGTTACAACCTACAGGCTTCCTTCCTCTCCTGGTTGAAATTCTTGAAGACCATCATCACCCTCCCCTTCCTCTTCAACTACCCCCAATCCCTTCCCAAACATTTTTCCCAGGGTTCTTTTCAGGTGCTTGGAAAGCGTGAGACTAGAGCTGGATAACAGGGAAATGGACAAGGGAGAAGAGTTGATGGTTGGTGGTGGTCGATAGCTTGTATTTCGACCACTGTTGTCTGACGCGTATCGCTGGGCTCCACGATACAGGCGTATCGTATCACCCATATCATACTTTAATATTAAAAAATACAAAAAATTATTTAAAAAATCAAGCAAAATTAGTAAAAAACTGAAAAAAATCAAGAAAAATCTGGAAAAATCTGATAATTGCTTTAAATTCATATAATACAAAGTTTAGTGCAGATTGAGCAATCAACATTGAACAATTGCATCCAAATTTACATATTTTGAAGCAAAAAATGAAATACATTTACATTTTACATATTGTAAATTTGTATCAGCCTATTAGGATCATTAACTAAATAATCTTCATCTTCTCCTTCATGAAGATTCAAAGTTTCTCATCACCTTCTGCTTCAAAATCAAAATTTTCATCTCCTTAATGATGTTGTTGCACTCCTTTCAAATTAATCCATGCAATGTCTTCTTCAGTTAGGAGTACATTTTCTTCGTTATCTTTCATAATCCACTCATCTAATATATCAAAATTAACAAACTGCTATCTTTGTACATGTAGTTGTCATATTTGCTAATTTTCATATGTGAGCAAAACGATGAGCTCCATTTCTTTGATTATTGAGTTGAGTCTATCACACCTCAGTGATGTGATATTGTTACTTGATGATATCTCCTTTTTCTCTTACTAGAGACTAGCTTTTTAACTAATGCTTGAACTCCATTTCTCACTTCACAGACTGAGTTAAGCCTCACACATGTTGATCATGTTCAACTCAATGGAAGTCATGTAAGGTGAACCCTAAAATAGTGAAGTTGTGAAATGCCCACTCAATGAACCGAGACAACCAAATTGTTTTTCATTGTTTGCGATTTCATGAAATTAGAAACTGGTAGCAGAAATATACCTAAAAGTTGGCAACAGAAAGGGAAATGATTTTGTCACAATTTTTATTTGTTCATAAATTATTCTTATTCAATAAATGAAATTTTAAACCCAAATTTACACGTTACATACACAACTTGCAATCCCAAACAAGCATATAGGAGGATGCCTTGGAGGAAAGTGAAGAGAGGCCAGAAACCTGCAAAAAAAAATTGGAAAAAAAAATTTTGGACGTATGGCCCGTATCGTACGATATAGTGCGATAACCTGTATCATACGATATAGGTTACCGTATCGTATCGTGACACGATACAGGTTACCGTATCGTATCGTGACACGATACGGTGCGATACGGATAACACTCATTTCAACAATGGCGAGGTGGAGATGAGTTACAAGCATAATTGATGGCTGCTAATGGTGTTTGAGAAAGTTGGATGGTGCATGGAGGTGGGGCAAGTGAATGATCAGAATCCCATGAATGGTAGGAGATAAGCATAGTTAATGTGGACCATAGAGAATGCACCATAACAAGGGGAAGACAGCTGAGTTATATTCGCTGCCAACTCTGGTGGAGAGTGTGGGTGTCGGCAATAACCATGATGCTGGTTGAAGGAGGTGAGAAAAGTGGAGGTGGAAAAGAGGAAAGATACTTTTTTGGATAAATAAGATAAGTTTATCAAAACCACCAAGGTGGAGCACCCAATACATCAAAACAGTGTCTCATAAGGTTTTGCTAACACGGATATGGCATCACATGTAAAAAAGGGTTTTGCTTGCCAAATATTGCAATTCGTAAAGTCCCATATTTCGTCAGAATACTTATCGGCTATGTTCATGGAAACAAATGGAAATGGAAACGGGACAAGGGAAATGGTAAATCTTGAAAAACTAAGAAACAGGGGAATGGCATATTTATAGAGAAAAGAATGATAAAAAATTTAACATGAGAGCATGTGTGGGTATACATAAGTTCGTGTCTATATATAGTAAATAAATGTTAAAAAGGAAACTACCGCTAGAGCGTTTTTAGTGAAACTTGAACCTTCTGACAATTGGCTTGTAAAGTGAGCGCTCCTACCAAATAAGATACAAGAGGATACATGACTAAAGTTGTCCTTCTATTTATAAAACAAGAAAAACATGGATGAAACAATTTCTTCTGCACTTTTTACATGTTTAAGTGTGGGTACCATCTTGAAACATGAAACGGCTCTGTCAAGTCATTCCCATCAAGATCCTTTGACGAAACCATCAAAACGTTTTTTCGGTTCTACAAGTTCCAAACAGAAGAACAACCTTCAAGAAAACTGCATAAGATGCCAAATTCATACTATGTTGAAATATAAACATGCTCAACCAAAATAGTATGCAAGACTAGGTCCCGAAGTACATATAGCATAATACAACAACAACAACTAAGCCTTTTCCCATACTAGATGGGGTGGGCTATTGCTTGCAGAACACTATTTGCAGTAAGTAAGCCTATTAAAATATTCCAGTATTTAAAGAACACTAATAACAGTATGTAAGCCTATTGCTCGAAAAATCAACCAAGAGAGAAAAGAGAAAAACTTACGCACTGAGTGCACCACCTCCTTTTGCATGGCCATCCATTTTAGTAACAATTACAGCTCCAACAGCTACACTTTGTTTGAAAGCTTGAGCTTGGTCAAATGCAGCTTGCCCAATACTGCTGTCCATCACAAATATTACCAGATCTGGTTTCTTAAGCAACAAGAATAACAAAAGGTCAGAAGGTGTTGAAATGAACAAATAAATATATTCTAAGAATCTGCATTTGGAGAATTACTGTTGCTTCAGAAACTTGACGCATTTCTTCAAACAATGCAGCTTCTTGCTTGTGACGACCACTAGTATCAACAATAATAAGATCACAATTTTCCTTCTTAAATCTTTCCACACCTTCAACTGCAATTTTCACTGGATCTGATTCCATATAGCTGCAGAAAAAATATACAAAACCAAATATGAGAGGGTCGTGCAAGACACCTTTGCAGAGTGCATCAGAACCTCAATAAAAATATTTATTTGAAGGGATTGCCATCTAACAGCAAAAATTAAAAGTTAAACAGAAAACACTTGCAAAGCAAAGAGTCGGGGCCTTCCCTTTGGACTTCAAAGCTTTTAGCTATGGCTTTGTGGCATAGCCTTCGATAGCATTTTATATCAACAGACGTACCAAAAGAAGTGCCTCAGAAAAGTATCTCGTACCTGACCTAGCAAGATAACTCTCCATATTCGATCTAGACTCTTAAACTCCACTGGTAACAAAATTAATCAAATGGAAAAGTCCTCATACCTTCCATAGAAGGGAATCTTAGCTTTAGTTGCATTTTGCTTCAGTTGGTCAAAGGCACCAGCCCTGAATGTATCTGCGCATACAAGAGCTGGTTTCCACCCCTTCTTCTGGTGATAATATGCATACTTTGTGCAAGTTGTGGTCTTCCCAGATCCTGAAAAAGTTGCATAGTACAAGTTAACAAATCAAAAGGAAAAAGTGACGGTAATTGATGATTAAAGGAACTCTGAAAAAGATATTTCCACCATTGAGGATTAACGAAGTTAGTCAATGTACACACTTTTCAAGAACTAAAAGCATGAAAAGCTCACCTTGTAAACCCACAAACATGACAACACAAGTTTTCCCTTTTTTTGGAGTGAATGCAGGCTTCCCAGGATCCAACATTTTACATAGCTCAGTGAATACGGCCTGGAAAAAAGAGCTCAATGCATCAGAAACAAAAACTACATTGATTTCATGTATAAATGAATACTTTCAAAAGTTACATGAATATCTTCAAAAAATCTTAACATTCCTGACATTACTTTTAAATTTGTAAATGATCTTGTTATACTAACCCTTTTATTAAGTTATTAACAATAACAACTATAATTTGTCCAAAGTAAACGATTTATGAAAAGAACAGCACATATTGTGACAGCCAACCGGCATCCTACATCCATTTGCAATTGATATATAACACAATGAGCAAGAAAATGATGCAAACCCCAATTTATACTATTGAAAAAGGTTAGGTTGGCTATGTTCGTGCTGCTACTTATTTTGAGGGTAAAAGGCCAGGAGCCACCTAGGACATGTATCAGGGAAATCTTTTTAAACTATCAGACAGTTTAGCTCAACTAAGTAAATGAACGTCCAGTTCAAAGGTATATAAACAAAAGAACAGGTAATGCTTACTTTAGTCATGCAACAGCAAGGCCAAGAATAGCATGATGACCAAATGGGTTATGAAGCCGAATCAACCATGCAAGTTTTGTAAATTTATTGGTAATTAGTGTTGCATAAAGACAGAAGAATTTTGAGATTTGATTAGTCCTTGATAGTAAACCTTATATCCCTGGATTTAAATAAAATACATTTGAAACTTATATGAATGAGTTTGGCGGCTGATATAGGTTCACATACACATGGATTCAGGTTGTCAGTACGTATCATGAAGAACCAAATGGAGATGGTTGAAAATGGTTTTCATACAAATTGGACTTTGCATAGTTTCCTTACTCAAATCAATCTGCTACTCAAAGAGTCATGCTTGTTGGGAGTGACCACACTCCATCAGTGATCAGTCTTTTTAAAATCCATTGTTTATCTCCTATTAAGATTATATGGTCCACCAAGAAAACATTCAAAGGAACTAGAATGAAGAGCACAGTGACATCAATGCAGAAACTTCAAACAAACAGCTAATGAAAGTATACAAAAAAAGTTACAAAGTAGTATCAATGAAAGAAATGGCTGAAGGACATCCCATTTAGAAATGATTTGTACATAATTCGAGTTTGTTCATATAGAGATAGTTTGACACCTACCCAAAACCCCAAGAAACACAAAAAGAATAAGGCTAATGCAACTAGAAAAGCGCTCAATAATGATAAAGGAAAAAGCTAAGCAGTTCATTCACAAAGAGAAATGAATTACCAAGACATCATACCCCAAACAGCCTATAAGTAATAACCCATTGAGAAAGGTGAGAAGTCTATCAATTTCGGGTCTAAAGTTGAATACTTACATGTTGAATTATGCGACGCTTGTTGTGTCCAGCAGCAAGATCTTCAAGGTTAACAATCTTCTTAATGTTAACCTGCATGTCTCGGACCATTTTAAACTGCACATCAGACTGAAGGAGTGCTCTGGAGATCTCATTAAGGCAGTCATTGAGAACCTTCTCATCTATAATGGTAGCATTGCTCATTTGCTGCAGAGCACGTGAAATGCTCCCTCCTAGCTGAGCGAGAACCATCTTTGCTTATTTTCTCACTGAATCCTTGAGTTATCTGTTTATCAAAGACCCCCAAAATCATGATTTATCTTTCTTACTGAAGACAGTGAATCTTCAACTCAGAAGGAACAAGAAAAAAAGAGAAGCAAAACGAACATACATGCACACAAAAGTGCACGCATATGGAACACATGCATGTATGTAACATTGATTCACTTGGGTCACATTGAATTTATAACTGAATAAGTACAACTGATGCATTCTAAGTTAGTTAACATCTATGTTATCAATAGTGGTTAGCAGGTTATTAGCGGCTAGGGTAGCAGGGATATAGTGGATTCAAGTATGGTGGCTATGGTTCAATCTAATTTCAGCAATGGAATGGATTATACTTACCTACAAAAAGAATAGAATAATATTAGGGCAGAGAAATAAATGCTCTCAAAATATGAAAAAGACTGTCATAGTACCAAGCATATTATACTTGTTAAGTCCATTCAAATCAATAAAAAAGACATAGAACAGGAGAAGGCAGGCCTCTTAGACATGAACATGGCAATGATTACCCCAGAAACAGTTAGGGAAGGATTGAGAAACAATGAGAAGTGAGAACCAAAGGGATGCCTTTGTATTTAAATAAAGGAGCCTAAGTTGATAGCCACTAGAAAGCATCTAAAAGAAACTTGGGATGGTCATTGTACTTTGCGACACAGAGTACATTTGATGGTCCATCCTGGATGATGCATGATGTGTGGGATATTTCACTGACTTATCTTGATGAAACTTTAATCTTTTCTAAACAAATTTGTTACTTCTCACTAGAAGACCAATTTTCATGAACGAAAAACATTGGACGTTCAGTATTCAAATAATGTCTCATCCCTTATTCCCAAAAAGCTTCGCAAATTTGTAGCAGCTTGTGAGTGGCATATCAAAAGCAGACAAGCCATTACAGGCCTTTAACACCTCGAGTTGATGTAACAGCTCCCAAGCAAAGCAAATTTAACAAAAAAGATACAAAGAAAAAGGTCAACCTTAAGACTACATTCTTCATACGTAACAACTAACCACAGATACATTTGACTTCCAACAAGTACCCAATTTGGTGCTCTGAATGCTTCAGTTAACATGTACGCAATTCAAGCATAATTAATTTGTACATCAAGAGAGAATCGTTAACATGCACACGTACAAAAGGGCAGATTACGCTGTCATCTTCCGGTGGCATGAATCACAAGTTAGAGAGAGATACCAGCCGCAAGAGAGAGATCGGTGGCGGTGGTGGGCTTCTCCGTCGCCGGTGGCAATGGAACACACGATAGAGGGAATGAAAGGCACGAGAGAGAGAGTTCAGAATTGACCTAATGTTAGATTTGAGAATTGATTTGGGAATTGGGTCGGGCGACCCATATCTATTGTATCGACCCGACATGTACGCTATCAGTATTATAGAGGTCCGTGATAGCGCTCTTAACAGCGGTAAGTAGAGTCCCTGAACGGCCGTTATGTTGACACTGTTATAGCGGCCACGGAACGGCTAATTCGAACTCTAGAGATGTTCTCCACTGATTTCAAACACATATGTAAGAACAGTTTTATATAATAATAATATAATAGAGACAAAAAAAAAAAGATCATATCTCACAAATAGAAGCAATTTCTTGCTAATGATACCATCGGATAATATCAGACCATCTCACAAACATTTAAATCTGTAATAACAGAAAAGTTAGAGTGCTTATTGGCCAAAGAACTTATTAGATGACCCTTCCTGCAGATAAAAGCAGCCTAATAGTATGATTACAAGTTTATGATCACATACTCATCCATCAAATAAAAGCACAATTAAGCAGGTTTTCATAAGAAAGCTTGAATTTAACAATCTCGAACTCAAGAGGAACGGTGAAGTCTATGGGCAAGGAGGAAGAGAAAGGAAGAAGGAAAGAAGTAGAAGAATGAACGTGTGTGTGTGTGTGTGAGAGAGAGAGAGAAACCTATAGGTCGTTATGTTGCGTGGAACCCTGAAAAGCACAGAACAAAATAGGAGGGAGACCGAGACAAGAACCAAGATGCTTGCTCTTGGTTCCTGGTTGAACACTACCTAAAAGGACTATGGATTTCTTTTTAACATAGATAAGTTGTACTTTTACCCCTAGTTGACCTTTGAGCTATTTTTATCTTAAATTTCGCTTAAAACATTTTTAAACTTTTAAAAACTTTCAATGCTATCAAATTATTTTATTCTACTCTTTTAAATCTAAATTCTGATAAAAAAAAACAAGTATTGATTTTTTCGATGAACATTAAAATAGAAGTTTCCGATTTGCGGCACATGTGGACCTAACTGTGTGTCCCAAAGGAACCATGGATTCAGCGTTTGCTTCATCTTGGCAACAGAACCTTTTATTTCTTTCTTCTAGTTCTTTTCTTCTCCAAGAGCGTTTCGAAAGTACCATGCGGACCTACCACCTTACAAAACCAACTTGTGCCTAATATCCAAATTGATACGAATTCGCCGGTAAGCAACATTAACTACAGCAAATCAATAATGAGAGAAAGGAATACCTTAAAAGATTATGCTCGTCTTAGATAATATGATCATACAAAGCAATTTGTCTTAACCAATGTTGTAAAACTCGCAAGTTTATTGTGCATCCTAGACTAGCATGATATGGCACAGGTAATCATATCATGTTGTACGATTTATCACACCGTACCATGTTGTATCACACAATATGATACATGTCATATTAGACGAGTTGACAACTTTCACAATATAAAACCCGAGAAACTCAAGTTTCTTTTGTTATTTTTCTTGTTGTCAAACTCTTTCCTACCACTTGCCTTTGCTCCCAAATGGTTTTTTTATTTTTCATTTGCTCGATTTCATGGTAAAATAGCATGTTTTTGCTCTCAAACCCGTAAAAATCAATAGGGTTTCTGTCAAATTCATGGCATACTACCTTCCTTTCATCCTTAATCCTTTCTAAACCAATTTTTCACTAGAAAAATTTAGAGTTTTTATAAATTCTAAGATTTCTCACCTTTGTAAAGTCTTTTACTTATTGTGCTTTATCTTTACTCGACTTGATAACATCTCAACGGGTTGATCTAGTATTGAAGTATTGCACCCCAGTGTATGAAGGCAATAGGTTTGTGAATATGTGCATATTTTGTAATAAGGTTAAGCATGAAGGTATTTCCCTCATGAAACATCATTTTGTGGGAACTAACAAGAATACAAGTACTTATCATCGGGTGCCTGAAGTTGTAATGTATGAAATTTAACAAGTTTTACAGGCTATAAAGGAAAGAAAGAAATTATGACAAAGAGAGTAGAAATAGGCGGTTGGAATATGTCTCAAGATTCTTCTCGAGAGATATATAGTAAAGAAATCCATGCTATAGTTGAGAATTAGACAACTTTGGAGAGAAGAAAGTGAGATAAAGAAAAGAGTATAGGTTCTAGTGACAGTAGCTACAGGTTTGGTTCTTATTCCACTACAAGTCTTTGTTCACTCAATGACTGCAAAATGTGGTAAAGGATGTACTAGAAGTAGTAAAATACATTTACTTTTTTTCTAACGTATGACTCTTATAGTTTAACCAAGTATCCGATCAGTTATGACTTCAAATAAGGTAATTGAGAAATTAAATTCGAAGTGTATAGAGTTTTTTTATGAAAATTACCTTCCATTTAATGTTATAAATTCATTTTTTATGAAAAATGAGAAAGTGGATGTTATTGCTAGTATAGGATCAGGTTATGAGATCCCTACTAATCATGTTTTAAGGGTAAATTACTACATAAATGAGTTGATATTATTTATTAATAGAGTTTTGAATTTAAGAAGTCATGGAAGGTCATTGGTTGTTCTATTATGGTTGATGGTTAGACAGATAGTCATCGTAGATCATTAGTAAACTTTTTGGTCTACTGTTCAAATGAAACATTATTTTTAAAATCTTATGACATATCTCATATTGATAAAACAATAGATAATTTGCTCCTTATTTTTGAAGATATTGGTGTTGAAAATGTCAATCAATTCATTATTATTAATGTTACAAAATTTAGAGCAACTGATAAGATGCATGAGTCAAACTATTAATCTTTAGTGTAGAACCCATGTGTGTACATTTTATAGACTTAATGGTTGAGAATTTGATTACAATAGATGAAATTAAGGAGACAATTGATTTATGCAGAAATGTCATAAAGTGTATTTATAATCACTCGTTTGCATTGCATTTGATAAGAATCCACATTGGTGGAAGGGAGTTGATTAAGCCTTCATTGACAAGATTTGCTATGAATATTATTATTGTTTTGTCATATAAAAAATATATTAAAAAAGATGTTTGTATTTGATGAATAGAGCTTTATAAGTTAGTCGAGAAAGAGAAAAGAGATTACTCTAGTCGACCTTATTTTTAATGCTAACTTTTGAAAGAAATTTAATACATTTTTTAGGATGATTGTACCTCTAGTCAAGATGATGAGAATATATATATGACGTTATGGATAAGACTACATTAGAAATACAAGCAAACCTTGACCTCAAGTGGTAACTTGCAAAAAAAGTTTAAAATATAATTAATGCATACTAAATTTGGTAAATGCATCATGATTTACATGCGACTGCATATTTTCTTAATTCCTCTATTAGATTTTCTCTTAATTTTGTAAGGATAAAGAAGTTAAGAAAGAGATATTAAATGCAATTAACTTTATACAAGATTCAGATACTCGATACAACATCCATTCAAAACTAAGTATATACATAGTATTCAAGACTAATGCAAGTTTGCTCACAAATGCAGTCAAGTATGATTTAGTTTTTTGATAAATTATTGTTATTTCTTTATTCTTATGACTTTTATTATTTCTTAAGACTTAATCCTTTCGTTTATTATATTTTACTATAGATGAACAGTGGGTTCACTTTAGTGTAGATGTATCAAACTTGTCAAGATTTGTTCAATGCATATTAAGTTAAATATGTAATTCAAGTAGATGCAAAAGAAATTGGATTTTTTTTTAACATATACACACAAACAAGAGAAATATATTGGAGGATGTTCATCTTTGTGATTTGGTATATGTTGAATACAATATGAAGTTAAAGCAAATATAAAATGGTTATATGTTTGTTACTCCTTACTTATACTCATAACATTCATATCAATTTGAATGGTTTTCTAACTTCTAATTACATAATATTATTGTATTTTTTCTTTTGTTTTCTTTATATACAAATACAAAAAGGGTAAGGAATGTACCATATAACCCAATTAGTAATAAAATATTGATATTCTTTATGATTGGGTCGAAGAAGAAGAGCTCCTATCATTTTAGAGGATGCAAACTAGAGAGTAATAGAAATAGAAGCAAATATTAGAGATAATGATGTGGAATGCATTGGATTGGAGGACTCAATTATGAAAGAAGATGAGGGAGATGATGGTGATGACCCTGATTATGATGTATTTATTGATTATGATCCCCGTTTTATGGAATGAAACATTAAAATCGAACTCTTGTAGTTCATAACTTTGTATTTGTGTTATGTAAATTGTAATATTAATTCTGAACCGATATGGTAGTTTGAGGCTTTCTTCATCTTGTAGTATGTTGGTATTATTAACTTTAAGTTTAACTTTCTTATTCTTGTAATCTTTTGGTATTACTATTATTGATTGTGAAATGTCATTGTCATGCCATGTCAATGCTTAACTTCTTATTAATTGGATTCTAATTGTGTTTTCTAACAAGTTGTTATCTTATGTTTTAATTTTAATTTTTTCTATTTTTTATGATTTTTCTTTATTATTCAAGATGTAGTGTGTCGTATCATAAGATAGGACACAATTATCGTGTATTGGTGCCTTGTGTGATACAGGCACAGATACACTAGTTACAAATAGTCTTAACTAGCCGGAATCAGGTTGCTTTGATTTAAGAAGTCATATTATCTTGATGGTTGGTGTATTATCTAAGATATTCAAATATCACATATGTAAGCCAAAGTTGTTGGATTCTAATCTATCATAAAATGTTGAGATTGTAATCATAATGATATAATAAACCAACATGATGACCACCCTACAACAAATTATATCATCTATAAGATAAACCAAAGATCAACATTCCTTAGTTGTTGAGAAGAACCACCACAATGTCCATATTGTAAACATCATAAATTTCTTTTTTCTATGAGGTGGCTATTACAGGTCACCAGCATGAAAGACCATACTTATTCAATTACAAAAATATATATTATTTTCTTAAATAAATGTATTTATCAGCATGCACATCCATTCACACAATGCGCATAAAAAAGCCTTCCAATTCTAAATAAACACATGCAATCAGTACCAAACAACCATAAATATACGAAGGCTTAAACTAAAAACCTCTGCATATAAATGTTAAGTTGCGCATTTGCATCCATATTTCTCTATCATCTCAAAGTTTCAAATGTTGGTTGGCATGTTTCTTGAATATTGAGTTCTTTTTCACCATAAAACAAGAAACATTTTAGGTAATAAATCAAAATTAATGAGCTCTCTTATTCCTCTTTCATATATAATTCTTATATAAGTAGGCATGCATCACCATATGAAAATTTTTAGATACCAAAATAAACTAGTAAAACATAGGGAGGAACACGTGATGAAACTGGAGACGGCTACATAAAGGAGTTTCTCCTTTTTCTCTTCTTTCAATGAGGATGAAAGTTGGTACAACCATGTGTATCTTCTACATTCTTGTATCTTACAAACAACCATTGGTCCCATATTTACTTACATTTATCGCTTCACACAAGAAGATCAAAGTGCATGGTCTTAGTTCAAAAGCAACCAAAAGAAACTACTATGCTTCAAATAAACTTCAACGCATTGGAGACAACCTAAAGCTGCTTATACATTTATATGGAAATAATGACGAAAGTCCAAAACACGGCCTAACAATTGTGTGGATGGTCCTAACAATTCAATGGTAGACATAATTTAACAAAAAAATGGCAAATGCAAAACCAAATCTTGGTTCTTTGTCCCATTAACTTTCAATTCACCTCAAATCCAAGAAATTACAAAAAATGAAGTTCTGTTATAAGTCATTATTTGTTCAAATGCCTAATGGAAATCCCAAATAGGAACATATTTCACGATCATAAGATAGGACATCAAAAGGCCAAAAATTTTAAAGAAATGAGATCGTTCCCGACAAGAAATAAGGATTATTGAAATGCCAATTGTTTGAAATAGGAGCAAAACTGTTTGAAATGTATCACATCAATGAAATTAGCAACCTAGAGTAATCTAATCTATAGAAGAACATGATTACCCAAAGAAACAAGTTAGTCATGAAATCATATTCACCTTGGGAATTGTCATAAGCAAATTAACCACAACTTTCAAGAAATATTTCACAGGAGGGAAAGCAAAGAAAGAAAGGGAACAAAATTCTCCTTCGGGAACCAAAATGATGAAGAAGAAGATGACTAACTCGTTACCTGATAACTGATAAACAATTGCGATCATTGAACACTACGAAAGATCATCAGCACGGCATCGATGCACATACACGTGGTTCACCTGAGAGGAGAAGGATACATGTATATGTTACATGAAAATAGATATCGCAAACCGGCAAATCTTCAAATGTTGGGAATAGAGAAACGACAAAATATTATATATAGGTATATGCTCAATCCAACTCGTGCTTAAATCTACTCAAACAATTCTATTATTCATCAATGTGATTAAACAATAAAAATTTGAATCTAAGAAGATAACTATATTGTTGTGTATTAAATATAAGTATGCATAATACAACAACACAAAGTTACTCTTTAAACTCAAATCACTACCATTGATCATGTAGATCAAACGATAGAGAAGTTTGAACAGTTTTAAGTGTGGAAAAAGATTGAGCACCAAATTCTCTCTAGAGTGAAAGAGGGAAGGACTTTCCTAAATGCATAATAATGTTTTTTGGTGCATAATCTTGCACAAAGATCTCTGCCATTCAATCTTTAAAATCAAAGGTGGATATTTGAAGTAAAAATATCATTATATTTTTGTACTTTATATTGATAAATGCAAAGTAATTTAAATCTTAAAGATCGAATAGTGTAGATGTTTATACAAGATTACCCATTTGACATACACATGTATATAATCTTTGATAAATATTTTCGCAATTTGATTGACATGATCAACGATAGAGATTTGAACTAAAAGTAGTGTTGTACTTTTACACTATTGTATTGAATAGCTTTTGTTTTATCACCTTAACCCTATTTTATCTCAAAGATCGAGCTATAGAGATGTTTATGTAAGATTATGCACTCAAAGATAATATGCATTTATCACTACCTATATATTTATATACAACAACAACTAAGCCTTTTTCAATACTAGATAGGGTCTGCTACATGAATTCTTTGTTTTCATAGAACTCTATCATGTGCCATGCTGTCAATTAACTCAACATGAGCTAGATCATTCTTTATTGTTTCTTTTCAACACTTGTGGTCTTCCTCTTCCTCTTTAACATTTTAAAGATCTAGTTTTTCATACCTTCTTACTAAAGCTTTCTTTGGTTGTCTTTTTAAATGCTCAAACAACCTTGAGTGATTTTTTTTATTTTATCCTCTATTGATGTTACTCCCAATTTGTTTCTAATAACCACATTATGTATACGATCTTTTCTTGTTTGACCATTCATCCATATCAACATCTTTGTTTCCGTTACAAACATCTTTTGTACATCATGATTAACTGCCCAACACTCATAACCATAAAACATAGTAGGTTTCATTATTGCTTTATAATATTTATCTTTAAACTTTAATAGTATGTTCTTGTCACATCAAATACAAGATGACCCTCTCCATTTTAACCAACCTGCATTAATTTTATGAGTAACAGCTTCATTAATATTTTTATCACTTTGAAAATTGATCCTAAGTATTTAAAACTTTCTTTTTGAGAGCTACATTGTGTATTAATCTTAATTTATATGACCTATGAAATAATCAAATAATCAAACTTACATTCCATATATTCTATATTTGTTCTATTAAGTCGGAAGCCTTTATATTCTAATATTTCTTTTCATAGTTTCAATTACCTATATGTATGTATGCGCATGTGTGTTTTAAGCATTGTATACATTTCATCAATGAATTTAATATCTAAATATATTAAACCAATAAATACAAAGAAAATATAACCACTTTTAAGGATCATGAAGCAAGTACGCTAATCATTAAACTTAAACATGAAAGCCATTATCAAAGTGTCTTGCATAACCATGAACAAAATAAAAGTAATGTCAATATAGCTGAACAATTTTATTATCATTTTGACATTTTATCGACATTTTTTTATAAAAAGAACTCTTCTAAATCTTGCTCATGAAGGTCAATAAACTCAAGAATTTTCATATCTCATAGCTCAAAAATCATCTCACCAATATCTCATGTTTTAGTCTTCATTTCTTCTTATCATAGAATGCTCCTTAGCTTAATGTAAGGTTGTTATGAACAAACACCAAATGCTCCTTAGCCGAGAATGAGTAAATGAATAATTGTTGCAGTTACACTCCTACAAGAAGATGAACTAGGTTCAAAGAGCACTTTAAAAGCCAATGCTTGAAGTAGAGGTATTGGTGCACTAAAGTATGTTCAAAGAGCACTTTAAAAGCCAATGCTTGAAGTAAAGGTACTGATGTATAATACCATAAGCTTTAGCATATGATATTATACACAAAGGCAGTAGCAATTACTCTGCTTCAAGGGGGTGAGTTTTACAAGGTGTAACTACCATGTCTATGGATTCCATTCTCTTTAGACCAAACTGATCTACCTTAGCCAAGCTCTTCACCGATCTAACCTCACCAACATCATTATGACCTCTTTTGAACCCTTAACCAGGCCACCATTACCTATCACACAAGCCAAACACCATGTTCAGGAGAACAAAGAGGTATGAGGTAGCGCTTGGAAGCTTGTAGTCACCACCCTTACTGTAGAAGGTAAGCCTACAAAGTGACTCACTCTGATTTGAGAACAAAAATTATATTGTTATAGAAGTTGTTGTAAAATTGGTTGAAGCAATGAAGTTTTTGTGCAGCTTGAAGCATTTTTCAATTACCAAATAGAGTTGAGGTCAAAGCTAGAGTCATTGAGAAGTGCTATTAATTATCTGAACAACTCTTTCAACTATGGCTATTGCGTCTCGACTCGAACGCTTTCTGCATACTGCAATGATTTAAAGAAAATGTTCCTCACCTCAATATTCTTGGATCAACACTATACAAAAAATGGAAGAGGAAGGTGCTCTCTCTATCATTAGTGTCGAACACTCAATAATCAATTGTGAAAGATGTGTGGTATATATGTTATCATCATATTTTGTGATATTTTTTACCAATAATCATAATATCTAAAGATTTCATTATGTTCTTTAGGTATTTTGTTTATCTAAATAGTGATTAATCATCTCTTTTGATAATACATTTTTGCATATGCACCTGGTTAATGGCTCTTTGATACCTCCTATCTTTCTAATGTGACATTGTTACTGACATGAAAGTGTTGAGAATTGGTAAACTTTGTTTTATAAATGTATCGAGTTGTATATACAAATTATTGACTAAAAGATAATATTGTACATGACATTGAAGACGATGATTAAGTGTTATTTGGTGTTTGTATATGTAATTTATTTTAAATTTAAATGAAAGCACAATTTTATTCCAATTACGTATTTTGAAGACAAAGCAATGAAAAAACTAAATTTTTTCATTATAATCATCATTTACATATACATATATTGGATATTGTAAAAGAACATCCTACATACAACCTCATCCCAAAACGTCACACATTGTCACCATTATCTTCATACATGGTCAATCAGTGTGCTCATTCATGGCATTGTTCATATGTCTCTAATATGTTTAATAATGTGGGGTCACTTGATAATGGTCATGACACATGATCTGAATGTATTAAAGTTGATGGAAGTGTGTTACGTATCGCAATAAGGCACTGGTATAAGGAAGTAAGTTGAAGAAATTTAGTATTATAATCAAAGCAAAACAAAGCTGGAAATGCTACTAATATATATAATGATTCATTTACCTACATGAAGAATGATGCATCATAATGCCTAATTGGAGTAGGACGAGTATGATGTAACTGATTGATAAAATCTTTCAAAATAAATCAATATGTCCTCTGAATGTACCACTTCATGTACAACTCATCACTCTCATGAGGGTACAATGTTAGGACTCCAAAATGTTGAAGCTCAAAACAATGTAGGTGTTGTGTCTCCTAAGTACCATCACATGACTCATACTATACCTTATACACATGAAATTTTGTGGGTCTTTGCAATGGAAGGTTTGATCGATGCAACTAGGATACCTTGATAATGGTCAAACTAGCGAACTACATGATTTGGTATATAAGGTTCCAAAACATTTACAAAGTTCAATCCAAGTATTTTGTAGAACTCTATGGTCGTCAATCAGTTTGCATTGTGCAAAATGAAGTATAAGAATGTATAACATATAAGATTGTGTTTAACTAAAAGATTAAGAACGTAGTTATCGTTTTGCAAAATACATGTTTTACCATCATCAAATCTAATTGCTTACGATATATAGTAAGCCAATCAATGAGATATTGCCTATGACACACATTTCTCATTCATCAACCTACTTGTGGTTCCCCATCCAACCATTTTGATCGCATGCTAACTCTAAACGTTAGAAAATACTCATAAATCTATACCTATAATTAAAACATATAACTTGCTAAATTTTGGAAAATGATTATATAGAAGATACATATAGCAAACAACAATAGTACAAGTTCTTACCTAAAGCAAAGAAGTATGTCCACTAAGTTTTTATGCTTATATTCAAAATGCCTTCTCTAGCTATCAGTACAAACAGGCTAATATTGTGTACCCCATACATAATTGTCTATCCTACAAACATCATGTGCATGCATGATCCTTCTTAGCACTCTATCTCTAGACTTGTCTTACATAATGTACAACCTAGCTAATACAACAATATAATAAAACCTTATTTTCATTACTAACTCTTCTTGAAAAATTAGTTTGAATCACCTCAAACTTAATGGCCCCAGACTTAATCTCTAGCATTATATCATCGATGCTCATCCCCGTCATCACTCAAAATATCTTCCTTACTTCTAGTCATCTCCTATGTCAAGGCAACAAGTTGTTTCTCCATTAGAATACCAAGTATCTCGTGAAGTGGGATAGTCATCTCACCCCATGGCATGTATAAGTTATTTGTGTTTGGTTGCCAATGATCGATAAAAGCAATCAACAATGTCTGGTCTATCACTTCATATAACAAATTTGTCTGTCAAATCACCCAACTCCTATATGCAATCTCAACCCAATTACTAAACCTCACATTTGTCCTCTTCATTGGTCAGACTCTACTGATAGTATAACGTGTGTGGACTATTACCACTTTTCATATTGTCTCCAAGTATACATTTACATAATTAGTTAGAATAGTAAGTATTGATATTAAATATAAAATTTTAGTGAAAACCAAATTTGATTCATGTATGGAAGATCTATTATAGAGGTTATCCACCTATTGAGATATTTTATGACATATTTTAGAGAAGGAAAAACCTTCACATGGTTTATTGTTGAGCTAATAAAGCATATTTAAGATGAAGTATATTAGTGTATATTATTTGCGGATGATATTGTGTTAGTAGATGAGTGTAAGTAAAAAGTTAATAAGAAATTGAAACTATAGAGAGAAATATTAAAAAGTAAAGACTTCTAACTTAGCATAATGCAAATTTGGTTAAGATTCATATATATTACATCCCTAATAAGAAAAGTTTTATGTGCTTAAAGTTAGTTTTTCAAAACGATGAGAAAATTGATAGAGATGTTAGGCGTAAAATTAATGTAGGTTGGTTAAAATAGAGAGGTGCATACGGTTTTCTATGTGACAAGATGATATCATTAAAGTTAAAAGGTAAATATTGTAAACTAACAATTAGATCTGTTATATCCTTTTGAGATAATTAATGTACAAAAGATGTTCATGATAGAAATGAAGATGGTGAGGTGATTGTATGGTTAAAGAAGGAAGGATTCTATATGTAGTGGGAGTAATATTAATAGCTGATAAAATGAGCAAAAATCATTTAAGATTGTTTGGACACATGAAAAAATGACCTAAAGAAGCTCTAGTAAGAAGGTGAGAGAAAGTAGATGATAAAAAATCTTAAAGTAAAAAAAGAAAGACCATAAAAGTGTGGAAGAAAATAATAAAAAATAATATAATTTATATTGAGTTAACTATTAGAATGACAAAGGATGGAGTTCTACATAAACAAACAATCCATGTAATCAACTCCATCTAGTATGAGAAAAGGCTTAGTTGTTTATATTATATATATAACAGGTCAGTGCTGGGTAAACTGGAGTCAATGGATCCAAACTGGCAGTTCCAATCCTCTCAAAACTAGGGCTGAGCTGGTTCTGGTTAAGGTTCCGGTTTAAGTCCTAAACTGTGCAAAACTCGACAAAATATAAAATATATAAAGTACAGAACTGGGGGTTTAGAGCCACTCACTCTGGTTTCAGTTTCATTGAAGGTGGATCCAGAACCAAGCTGAGTGCTCCCTGGTTCTAGTTCAAGCCAGTCTCTGGCATGGTTCTGTTCTGGTTGGAACCACCCTGGCCATGTGTGGGTACAGGTATGGATATGGGTTGGGTACTTCTCAACCCATACCCACCCCTTACCTGCTCAAACAAGTTCATACATTTGTTGAACCCGAAACCTGATCAAACTGAGTATTACCGCCCCATTTGGATCAGGCTTGGTCAACATGCCCTTACGGGTATATTTTTGTGGTTCCAACTCGCACGTACTCGAGCATCAGACACCACCTTGATCCGAGCTACCTCCGGGGCTGGCAATGCTCTACCTGACCTAAATTCAACTTGAAAATCTCCTGTTGGAGAGGGAGTTAGGAACCTCGGGTTTGGTCTGGGTTTTTGAAAAGTGACTCAACAAGAAAGATAGTTGAGTCTAAGTTGACGTAGATCAGACTCAAACCAGATCCAAAATGTACATTAATGTATATTATAATTCATTTTAATTATGAGGATGTGTTTTTTACATTATATATAAGATATAATATATATAGTATATGTACTATGTTTATATATAATATACATAGTCAAATATACATGCATAGGTAGTTTTGTAGCTTTTTGGATGGTAAATGATGGTTTTTGATAGCAGAGGAGTAGTGGAAGATAATGAAAGGTGATCGTCGGTGATTGAAGAGGTGAAACCATATGAAACAGGAGATTGAACGTGGACCACTACCTTCATATATATATATATATATATATATATATATATATATATATATATATATATATATATATATATATATATATATATATATATATATATATATATATATATATAGAGAGAGAGAGAGAGAGAGAGAGAGAGAGAGAGAGAGAGCTTACTACATGTGTCCATATTATATACTTAATATATAAAATACATTTTCTATATATTGGTCATCACAGGGTCCAAAAGGTAGAATAGGTCAGTGGAGGTTATGAATAGGCCGGGGTATTGCTAGAAGAAATTAGATACCGAGAATAAATAAATAGGAAATAAATTTTGAGTCATTAAACACTGATAGACTATTCCAAATAGCTACAAATCGCTGTGTTGAACTTGAGGTTTTCTACTCCGGTTCTGATTCCAGTTCCGGTTCAGTTTTTAATAACGTTTCTTAGTTTGGATGGTTCGGTTCCCAGCAGGCTCTACAGTTCCATTCTCACACACACATATATATATATATATATATATATATAGAGAGAGAGAGAGAGAGAGAGAGAAGGTTAGGAACTCGATTTAATTTTAAGACCAATAAGTTAATAACGTGATTTAATCTCGAAATGTCACTTTGATTTAAATTTGTCAATTTAAAGTTGTATCTCCCGAAATTTACAGGAGGGGGCCGTTAGCCCCGAGACGAAGGCTAATGGATACAGCAAAGCCATTTGTCCACTCAGTGCCAAAAAAACATGACCGAAAAAGAAGATCTCCCTATCATCTATTTCTGGAAAATTACAGACTATGGGACTTCATATGAAGAAGCCATTTTTTTTCATGAGAAATCAAATCTGGTGAATTTGATTCTTGATGCAGCGTTAGTTCTCTCTCACAAATCTTTATAGTTCTTGTCAATCAGTTATATGGAGGAAGAAACCACGGATGAAGTTGGATCGCCTGCATCAATGGCGGTTTCGGAGACTCGATCACTCTTTCCAGTTCTGGTATGTTTCGAATGGTATCCAAGATTTTGATCCAATACTTTTATGGTTTTCTCGAAATTTCTGCAAGCAATAAGGATTTTTGCATATTTGTTGATTATATTTGCTAAAAATTTGACAACCAAAAAGGGAGTCTGAATTCTACCTCTTCATATATAATATATATATATATATATATAGCGTGTGTGAGTGTATGTGTATATGTAAATAAAACTATATCAAATTCATATAAAAGGGAACATCTAAGAGTACCTACAGAGTAGCATATGAATTGAGTAATCAATTAAGAAGTAATGGTGATGATGATCAGAAATTTCCTTTTTGTTATTATTAATTTATAATTGTATGTTGTGCATGTGTTCAGGAACCAGACTCGAGAAACAAGCAAAGAGAGACTCCACACTCATTATGCAATCTTGGTGCATCCTTTCTCAGCGTTGCACAAAAAGCACACTCAAAATTGCCACAGCTTCCATGGCCTCTTGCCTCACTCTCTCAGACCCTAACTTCCATTGCAGCACCACTGGTGCACAGGTTGCAATATCAATGTTTAGCACTGCTCTACATCATAGACGAACAAATCCTGATCGTCGAAGGCATTGCCAAGAACTTCTTCCCAGCTTCTAGCCATGTCTTCGACAAGATTCATATGTTCGGCGACATTATGGTGGATTTTCTCGTGGAAATTGAATCAAATATAGATTATTTCTCGTTGACAGTTGATGAATATATGGATGTTAACTTTGGGCTAGCATCAGCACTAGGCTACATGGTTTCCATGCTACCACAAAGAGCCATACAAAATACCAAGAATGAAGAAGAGAATATATCAACGCAAGATCAGATTGAGGAAGAGAAAGTACATGATGCGATCCAATTATCGGGGAAACTATTTGAAATCGATCGAGACGATGACATGGACCTTGCAGAGAGTGGAGAGAAAGATGGAGAGGGAAGTTATTGGATCGAAGAGACCAACCAAGAAATAGAAAGAAATGAATTGGAACATCAACCCACTTCAGATGTTTTATCGTCATCCTTCCCACCAGCATCGGATAATTCGAGCTCCGATGACATCATCAGCAAGGACAACCCCAACATTGGTGTTGGTGGGGGGCCTGTTCCAGATCCAGTGTTGCAGTTATTCGATTCTAGATGGGCTCAGTTGTAGGAATCATGGATCAAGCCTATGATGCCTAATATTTGTTTCTCTTCATGGCAAGGAACTCTTTTCGAGGCAAACGAGTTGGGACATGACACACGTGTCCTTTTTCGCTTTGCTATACTCGATAAAAGCTACGTCACATGGACACAGGGTTGAACAACAGCATCCGTCAGCTTTGTCATGCAGGCAATGGCCACCATGGAGTGTTGAATTGTTCATATTACTTCTTTTTTTTAAACTTTACTCTCATTTGTTATGTATTGCATATTGCAACATGTTGGCTTCAATGTTTAGCTATTTTATGAATTTCAAACCTTGCAGAGAAGCAGTTGATAAATGCAAAGCAGTACTATCTATGCATCATCCTCGTGAAGGACAAACTATATACATATTCTTTTATTGACAAGTTGAGTTAGATATGCACATTCCAAATATGAACTCAAGACCTTCTAGCCAAAGGTACTTTGGGTAGAACCTCTGGCTGGGACAGCCGTGGCTGCTTGTGCAAATGATGTTGTTTGTGTGATGCAAGAACCATATGTTGGGAGAGAAGGAAGATTTGTGTTCTCGCCATGCTCCCGCTCCCCGAAACAGCCCGTTCATTCGACGAACACTTCCAAGTATCATTCGAACTCTATTTGAAGATTTTATGTTCTTACTAGTGAAGCAAACATCTTCTTGGTTTCTTTCTTTTGGCTTCTTTATTTTGTTTTGGGGAGTCCATGTTGCAGTTCACACTTAGTGTAGAATGAGGCTTGGTTTTGGGTTTTCGTTTGTTTGAAGCCTCACCTAAAAGGTTTTGAGATTTTTGGTTCTTTAGTGGTTAGGGGTCAACTCACAAGTTGAAGGTCATGAGTCCAGTATCCCAGGCATGCATCTGGCTTGAGCCTCTCCCTACAGAACAAAAAAACAAAGGTTTTGAGACTTTTATCTATTCTTCCATTTGAGAATTTTAATCTGGTTTACGATTGGCTCCAGCAAAAATTGAGCTCAAACCTTGGAAGCTTAGTCAAGGTTGGATGCTATTTCGTTTGAGTTCAAACCAACAAGCACATTTCTATCATCGCTACACTGCCAACTTGAGCAAAATCAGAATCATGTCCTTATTAGAAAGAGGGTTTTTCTTAATAGCTCACCTGGAAAGGAGGTTGACTCACTTATTGAATGCCATGAGTTCAATACCTGGGACGTGCATCAAGCTTTGGCCTCCAATTGATATACAAAAAGGGTTTTCTCAATTTAGAAAGGGAAAAAGTAAAAAAAAAGAAGAAGGTGAAATAGAGGAAGATCAACCTCTACTGCCGTGCCTCTAACAAGACCTACCCATAAAGAGACAAATGGAAAACCAGAAGAATAAACTTCCAAAAATCACTTTATCGAAGGTCATGAGTTCATCTTCTGGGTGTGCATCTAGCTTCGGTTTCTCGCTTGTGTTGAAAGGAAAGAAAAAATTGGTTTTTTTTTTCACAATTAAAAGAGACACGGCAAATAAAAGAAAGAAAGAAAGAAAGAGCCAAACTTAACTTACTGTTATGTCTAACGAGAAATACAGGCAGAATTTAAAAGTAAAAAGAACTGAAAGTGTGGAACTCACGACCACAAGGTTAAGAACCTTGCGCTCTACAGACTGAGTTACACGGGCTTCAATGTAAATAAATGGAACTTTATTTTTATCCTATTTGTAGTTTATTTGTTTTTAATCAAATTCTTCGCCGAGTCGCAAAATTCTGTTGTACCTTTCATTGGTGCATTATAAATTGGCAGGTTCTACGCACCTCTTTTGTTCGGTAACTGCTCATTCTGTCAGGATTAGATCAGCCGGAAGACCAGTAGCCGATCCACATTGTGGCAGCACCTGAAATTCTAAAAATTTTCAATTACGTCTTGGAAATTTTTAAAGCCTTTCTCGCCGAAACATGACGTCCTCCCCATCCAAAACAAGTTTTTAGATCGGCCAGCGCGGAAAACAATACTCTTAAGCCCGATTGGAGCCTTCTCTTTTCCTTATTATTTTCAGTTTTTATATTTATCTGAACTGCAATTCTTTTGTAAATTGCTGATTCAATCAGATTCGGTTCAGCCAATCCTCGAATGCCAAAATCAATTGAGAAATAGTCTTTTTCTTTCAAAGGCAAGATGGGGACGAGATCTTGACGAATTTCACTTGCAGTTCAAAACCACCAGTTCAGTTCTACTTTGAGCTTAAAAACCAGTGAAAAAGATTAAAAACTTAAAAAGAACCACCTGTTCTAGTTCCACAAGAGAAGGGACCATAACCAGTCACGGTTTCAAGGTCGGCCACTTTTTGGCCCTGTTAGCATTCAGTTTGAACCATTGCCCCGGTTCTAAACCAAACATGCCTAACTTCAGGTCGCCACTTAGCTCTTTAGAAACCACCTCAAAACATCACGACTACAAGATTCAACTGTGATACAAGGCCATCATATATCTCCTCAAGAATATCTGTCCACCACCCATTCAAAACACCAGCCCTGAGAGGGACTGGACAAACAAACTGCTTAACATAGCTTGATTCCCCAATTGAGATAGCCGTCGACTACCTAAAGCAACCCTCATTTCCGATCTTTTTGAAAAGTGTTCTGATTGAGAAATCCATCTTGTATCATTGCAAAAGGATGTTACTATTGATACACCCTTTTTTACTTTTCTTCATTTTTTTTTAAATTACTTTTGTTCATAGTTTCTCTTTTCCATTCTCTCCCCGTGCACGCCCTTTTAAAAAAAAAAACACCTATCACACAAAATAATTCAAACGGCAACGCAAAGGCAGCAATGAACTCAAAGAATATCTATCATTTAAACATGATGCACTTTAACCGCATCTCATTATCGGTCTTTAAGAGTGACGCATCCACTGTGTTGCTCTTCAAATAATGTTGCATCGACAAGTTTGTCCTTTAAATAAAACGTGCCTCACGTGCATCTCATCACCGATCACCAATTTCTTCCTCTACCTGAAACGCTTGTCATGACCAACCCTTTAAAACTCTATTTCCTATCGATTTTTCATGAGATTTATCTTTAAATCAAGATAGGAAATGTGGATAATGGAGAAAGAAGTTGGAAAGAAATCTAGAGAAATCGATAAAAAAATAAAAAAACATTTGTGAAAAAGAATACGAGAGAAATTGAATAATAGAGAGAACTATATTAAAAGAGAGCTGAAAAGAGGAAGATCAAGAAAAGTTATTGTAGGAAAGGAAAAGCCGACAACATGCAACTAAATCATTAAGAGGAGAAGAAACCAATGAGGAAAGTGAAAGGAGGAGAGAATCTACAGTAAGAGTAGTTTAGGATTTTTTATAAAATAGTAAAATAGTGTATGTTTAGTAAAATGAGTATATAAATAACAATTATCTTGCAATGCATGCATCTATATCTCACGCTAGTCCCAAACGACCGAATAAGCAATAAGACTTATGCCGAACAAAAGTCTTCAGAGAGAGAGAGAAGCCTTCAGATACTCATCACAGGGCACTACAAGTGCCCGGACACACGGGCATGGTGTTTCTACTCAAAAGGTGAAAGGAGAAATAAAAAGGGGAAGAACAGAAATATACAGGCCTTTGTACATTGTACTACCAAACTCCACATATCCCCAGTAATAAAAGGACAGGAAGGACTTGGAAGAACGGCCAAAGCTTCCAGGTCAACCTAAACAAGGCTACACAAACAATCTACAGTTTATAACTGTTACCCACTACACTAACACTGGTAAACAGAGAAATACTTAACCTTCCATATGGAGCTGAGAGTCCTACCCAGTCGTTTCGATGTGGACTTAGGCAACTTTTTCACCTCTCTTCCTCGCACCTTTTCGGTGCTGCTTCCCCCTAGAGTCCCAACTGCTTGCTGAGAGCTGCCATTTTCTGATTCTCGCTCTCGAAGCTCTCTAAAATGCACCAGCAGCTTCTGTGCCTTGTCCTTACCTCTTGATGTCCCGTTTACAGTCAGAGAAACTAGTGATGGAATCACCCCTTCCTGCAAGACGAGCTCACTGCACCGATCATCTCTGATGCAGAGGGTTAAGAGACAGGAAACCCCCTGCTCCTGCTCTACTTGTATTTCCGAGTCGAGAACCGAAGCAAGCGAGGAAATCAGTCCAGGACAGGTGATGATTTCTGTTCTGCCTTGAGTGACAGATGATAAATTGCAGAGGCAGGCAATAACCTTGTCGGCCCAAGCGGTGCTAGAACTACTAAGGATGCAGGCAAGGTTGGCAACGGCTCCCGCATCAACCAACCAAGGGACATTGCTCGAGATGGTGGAGAGATTGTAGATGGCTTGGAGGGCATCAAACTTACATTGCATTTTCGGCTGGCGGAGGCAGCTGACCAAGAAAGGAATCGCTCCAGATGAACCAATTATGTCTTTCGCTTCAGCTAAAGAGGAAAGATTGACGTATAGAGCCGTGGCTGCTTCATAGGAGCTTGATTTTTGCACTTCTAACAGCAGCGGAACCACCCCGGCATTAATCATCAGCTCCTTGTTTCTGACACATACAGGAAGTTGAAGGAAATAAGTTAAATCGCGTCTGAAGCAAGAAAGACGACGTGGGAAATATTGGAAATAACAGAAGAATAAAGGAAATTACAGGCTTCATAAATGAAAAATCAACTTAACTGTCGACAGAAAATCTTCAACTGCATCTGTCTCTTGCAGAAACTTGATTACATAGTGACTATAAACTAGTTTAGGCTTTCTATGAAATGAAGGATAATGCTAGTAGTGATCTAGGTTCCTAATCCTCTATCGATCAAAAAATTGCTTCATGAAACAAGAACCGTCATTTGCTTTCAAGAATAATGATGAAGTCTACTGATAAGCAAATGAATCTGTTTCAACCATGAGACACTTTTTCGGCATTTCATATGGGAAACCACACAAACAAGTTGTGTTGTCCTGTGCATGAGTTGGCATATTGTCCTTGTGCATGTGAAAAAGCATACACTGTAATGAAGATCAACCTCACCCAATCTCCATAATCACACGAAATGCCTTAAGCACTTCAAGAGAAACAGTTCAACTGTGCCTCAAGCACCAAATCGCACAACACAAATACTTTGAAGAAAGAACACTTTATTATCAAGGCAAAACCCCACGGCTTGATATTACAAGAGTGAAGACGAAGTATTTATAGACAAAGGAAGGTACAATACAATAGGAAAAGAGAGTAGGAAATAGAAAAGAGAGAGGAAGAAGGAGGGCCAGCACCCAACGGCTAGTGTGTTGGTCGTTGGATGCTGGCCTGGTCCAACGGTTAGAAAATTGCTGGCTAATTGGCTGACTGGCTGTAACAGTTGGCCCAGCAGGTGGCAGCAGCAGGTGATGGCGGGTGTTAGAAGATGTGAAGAATGATGTAGCAGTGCCCGTGAAGAATACTCACAACATGCAGCGGTGCATAGTTATTTTCTGCAGTTTATAGTTTCTGCTTTACTTTCTGAAGTAGTTGCTTTTAAAGGTAGTTATAAATTAGTTTCATTAATGATACTTAGGTAATTGATCCTTGATGTTAATATTGGGTTACATCAAGGATCAACTTTAAGTTCATACTTATTTATATACCCCAAAATACCTAGGCAAATTAAAATTGGCACACATTGCATCCCCCAAAAGGAAAGTTTTAAATACCTAAGGTCAATTTTTGAGAGTGATGGAAGAATTGATGGAGATGTTACGCATAGAATTAATGTTGGTTGGTTAAAATGGAGAGGAGCATCAGGTATTCTTTGTGATAAGTTCATTATTTATTTAGGCCTGTCATGTTTTATGGTTCTAAGTGTTGGGTAGTTAATCATCAACATGTACAAAAGATGTCTGTGATAGAAATGATGTGGGAATCCACACCCGTCAATGTGTGACTAACTTATTTACCCACACCCGTCAATGATGTGGGAACCCTCTCTACAATTGAAATACTACATCCGGGCGAAAATGTAGTGGCCCTTGCTTACTTATCGTTGCATTGTGGCAACCATAATGGCGCCGACTCCCTGTTTCAAAGATTTCGTCCATTGATGAATGTGTTAAAGAGTTTCCAAGTATGTGGGTGAATTTTCTACATGGTGTCAGAGTCTAATCACGTGAATTAGCACGTGTGTGAGCAAGATTCAAGCCTAGAACCATCTAAGACAGAGAAAAATGGGTTTTTGACACAGGATCTAAAATGTCGTATAATCTTTGATTCTACTGGATGTTTCTTTCAGGAACTAAAGACAGGGAGGATCTTTGGTCAGGATAACATGAGGCGAGGTCTCTATATCTATGAGGAAGCCAAAGGAACAACTATGCAGTCAACAATCATCACATAAAAGTAAAAAGAAGAATTACCTTTATGAAACCAAAGATCAGGACATTTACCTTTATCTAAAATTAGGATGTTATTGCCTGATTTTTTCCATTGTAATGACTTACAGTTTAACTATGAAACCTGTCAGAAGGTAAAATACTATCGTGTTTCATTTCCTTTGAATAAAGAAAAATCCTCTAAACCTTTTGAGATTGTTCGTTATGATATTTGGGGCCGATGTTCTATTACTTCTCTACATAGTCACAAATACTTTATTTCATTCATTTACGATTGGACTAGGTTTACCAAGATATATCTCATGAAAACTAAGGATGAGGTGAGAAATATTCTTCCCATATCTTATCAGTTTGTCCATACCCAATTTCATTGCACCATTAAAACATTTTGGAGTGATAATGGAGGAGAATTTATGTCTCAATCACTATATTCATATTTTTTAGGCCATAGAATTTGCATCAATCAGTAGCAAAATGGTGTTTCTGAAAGAAAAAACAGACACATTCTAGAGGTGGCTAGAACTCTTTTGATTGGTTATGATGTTCCAAAATTTTATTGGAGAAAAACAATCTTAACAACAATTTTTCTCATAAACATATGCCTAGCAGGGTTCTAAATGGTAATATTCCATTTCACTCCTTTATGTCATTCCCATAAGGAGTTTTATCTATCACCAAAAGTGTTTGTTAAAGGAATGTATTTCACGCTATGTATTTCACGTTTTCTTATGTATGTTACGTTATGTAAGGTTCATGTCGCTTTAGTAGTAATTAATACTAATTAGGGGTAGTTTAGGAATTTAAGTTAGATAGGGTATAAGTAGTAGTGATTAGGGTTTAGTGTATTAAGAAACAGAGAGGCTGGGCGGCAGCTGTGAGAGTCGACTTCTTCTTTTATGGGGCAGCCATATTTTGTAAGTTTGGTTATCTTAATGAATGTGGTTATTTTTCTATTATGGTATCAGAGCCTATTAAGCGAGAAATTTCAGAATTTTTTGGTTGAAAGCACATAGACTACGTTGGATTATCAAGGTATTATCAGTTGGAAGAAGTTTTTTTCAGATTTGGGAAAATCGTATTGCCTTGATCACCATATTGCCGATTTTTCAGATTTGGGAAAATCGTATTGCCTTGATCATCTTGTTGCCGATTTTCAGATTTGTGAAAATCGTTTCATCTTGTTGCCGATTTTCAGATTTGGAAAAATCATTATTGCCGATTTTCAGATTTGGGAAAATCATATCGTTTTGATTTTCATATTGCCGATTTTTAAATTTGGGAGATTAATATTGGTGGTAAAAATCAAGTTTGATCTCATATTGCTTGCATTTCTATGGCAAGTAAAGGTAAGGCAATTGATACTTCCGTCACTATGTCTGAACAAGCAGCGAATGAAAAGGGGGAAGGTTTTCAGATTACAACAACAAAATTAGATGGTAGAAATTATCTTAAATGGTGTAGGTCTGTGGAACTGACGATTATAGCAAGGGGGAGATGGACTCATCTTATTGGTCAGAAACCTACTCCAGACATAAACGATCCTCTCTACCCTATTTGGAGACGAGAAGATGCACTGATTTCTTCTTGGTTATTGCAGTCTATGAATCCATCAATAGCAAAGACATTCATGTTTCTTGAATCAGCGTATGAAATTTGGTGTGCGGTGTCAGAAGCTTATTCTAGAAAGAAGAATGTGACAAAAGAATATGAAATCTTGAAAAGAATCAGAAATTATAAACAGGGCTCCCGTTCTATCAGTGACTATTATGCAGACCTTCGGGGACTTTGGGATTAACTTCAGTACTATACTAATATCAAGTGCCTCTCATGTCAAACAAAAAGAAATGAAGAGACAGAAAAGAAAAAGGTATTCGACTTACGATGGGGTGTAAATTCAGAATATGAATCAATAAAGCTCAATGTCTTGGGAAGAGATAAATTACCTTCATTGGGAACAATATACTCATTATTGATCAGAGAAGAAGATACAAGAAATCTTGAGAAGAATAATGCTCCTGTTACTGATCAGCATGCACTCCAAACTAGAGTAGAAAATTCATATTATCGCGGAAGAGGAGGATATCAAGGTCGTGGACGAGGATGTGGAAGAGTTCAGCTTGATGAAAAAGAAAAACTCATCTGTTCTCATTGTGGAAAATCGAGACACACCAAAGAATACTGTTGGGAATTACATGGCAAACCAGAATATTATAAAAGCAGAAATCATTCTGCTCATTCAGCTGAGAATAGTACTACGTCTAATGCAGATGGAATGTTAGATCTTATTAAGAGAATAGAAGGACTAGAGACAAGATTATTTGGACAGTCTCAACCATCTACCTCTCAAGTCTCGGTAGCTCAGACCACTTACATAGTAAAGGGTAACACCTCTTATTATAATTCAAAGATTTGGATTATTGATTCAGGTGCCACAGATCATATGGTAGGAGAATCATCTTATTTTTCAAAGTACAGACATCTCTCAAAACAAGAACCTATTAAGTTAGCAGATGGCTCTTACTCATATATGGTTGAACAGGGAAGTGTACCCACTTGTTTTGCTAATTTAACATCAGTCTATCATGTTCCCAGCTTTCCAATAAATTTACTTTGTGTCAGCTCGTTGACTCGCATCATGAAATGCAGCATAACCTTTACTCCTACTGATTGTGTGTTTCAGGATCTGAAGACGGGGAAAGTCTTTGGTCATGGTAGACTACAGAAAGGCTTATACATTTTGAAAGATCATCCTCAGCATGGAACCTCGTATAAAGCTTCTTCAGCAATAATTCAAGATTCAGAGATTCGCCTTTGGCATTATCGTCTTGGTCATTTACTAGTGTCAAAACTTCCTTATGTTCTACCTCATCTTAGAGTCAATAAACTTCAGTTTGAATGTGAAGTATGTCAGCTTGGGAAACATCAAAGAGCCACTTATCCACTGAGTGACTCTAGACGATCTCAGCCTTTTGAACTCCTTCATTCATATATTTGGGGTCCTAGTCCTGTTATGTCACTGTTTGCTCAGAGATACTTTGTTTCCTTTATTAATGATTGTACTCGTCTTACAATTATATATTTAATGAAATCAAAGTCAGAAGTCTCATCTATTTTTCCAATTGTGCATAAATTCATTCTCACCCAATTCAATACTCCAGTAAAAATTCTGCGTTCAGATAATGGGGGGGAATACATTAGCAAACAATTAGCTGGATATTTACAGACACATGGAATAGTTCACCAGACTTCCTGTCCTTATACTCCCCAACAAAATAGAATTGCTGAGAGAAAAAATTGTCATATTCTAGAAGTAGCCAGGACCCTTCTACTTCAGAACAATGTTCCTAAATTCTATTGGGGAGAAACCGTTCTTACTGCAGTTCATCTGATCAATAGAATATCTAGTACAGTACTTTGTGGTGAAAGTCCATTAAAGTGTCTGGATAAGGAATCAAAACCTTTTCATTTGATTCCTCGTATCTTTGGTTGTACTTGTTTTGTACATATCCATTTACCTCATCGTGATAAATTAGACCCTAAGTCTGTTAAGTGCATTTTCCTTGGCTATTCTAACTCCCAAAAAGGTTATAAGTGTTATGATCCTCTAGCCAAGAAGCTATATGTTTCCATGGATGTTACCTTCTCTGAATCTATTCCCTATTATACTTCTCAGGGGGAGTCAATTACATCTGAGCAAATTACCCCATATGTCCTACCAGTAGTCCCAGGCGATGCCAAAGAGAATACAGATGATAATAGAAATGAGGACAGTAAGCAAGAAGAGATATTAAGGTATAAGAGAGGGTTGAGAAATATTATCTACACTGAAGAAGAACCAACCCCATATACAAGCACCAAAGATATTTCTCCTGACTCAGATCCTATTGTGGAAGGAAGAGAAGATCTCAAAATTTCTATTGCTATTTGCAAAGGTAAACATATTTGTGCCTGTTATCCTATTTCTAATTATGTTTCATATGATAATACCTCTCAGACTTATTAGAGATTTGTTATGAATGCTGAGAAACATAAGATTCCTTCAAAATTTGAAGAAGCAGTTAAGTGTCCTCTATGAAAATCTGCAATTGAAGAAGAATTGAATGCTCTTGTGAGAAATAATACATGGACCATCACACAACTACCTTTGGATAGGAATATTGTTGGATGCAAATGGGTATTTACCATTAAATATAAGGCAGATGGAACTGTGGAGAGATATAAAGCTAGATTGGTTGCCAAAGGATACAGTCAGTCATATGGTATTGATTATACAGAGACTTTTGCACCAGTTGCTAAACTTACCTCAATTAGAATACTTCTCAGTATGACAACAAATTTGGGATGGAACCTATGGCAACTAGATGTTAAAAATGCTTTCTTACAAGGTGACTTAAATGAAGAAGTTTATATGGAGATTCCTCCAGGCATGGATATAAAAATGTCTGCCAATAAAGCATGTAAACTCAATAAAGCAATTTATGGGTTGAAGCAGTCTCCCCGAGCTTGGTTTGATAAATTCAGTAAGGCAGTGTGCAGTCTAGGATACAGCAGGAGCCTCAATGATCATACAATCTTCTTCAAGAAAGGAACCAAAATATCGATACTTGCTGTTTATGTGGATGACATAATCGTCACAGGAGATGATCTTGAAGAAATATCCAAGTTAAAGCAAAATCATCATGCATTATTTGATCTTAAAGATTTGGGTAGGCTACACTATTTTTTGGGCATAGAGGTTCTCTATTCTAACCGAGGTATCTTCCTGACGCAGCATAAATACTTAATGGATCTTCTTGAAGATACACATATGCTCGAATGTAAACTGAGCGACATTCCTATGGAAGTAAATCAAAAATTATTCAGTGGTGATAGTGAAGAATTTAAAGACATTCACAAATACCAGAAGTTGGTTGGCAAACTCATATATTTGACTATCACACGTCCAGATATTACCTATGCAGTCGGTGTTGTGAGCAGATATATGCATTCTCCTACCAAGAATCATATGTGTGCAGTGTACAGAATTCTTCGATACCTAAAATCCACTTTAGGAATGGGGTTGCTTTATTCAAAGTCATCAAATCTACACATTGAACTTTATTCTTATGCAAACTGGGTAGGTTCACGTGATGACAGAAAATCAACTACAGATTATGTTACTTTACTAGGGGACAATATTATTTCTTAGAAAAGTAAAAAACAGACAGTGGTTGCCAGATCAACAACAGAAGCCGAATACAGAGCCATAGCACAAGCCATGTGTGAAGGAAAATGGGTATCTTCTTTGATCAGAGAACTGAGATTTCCTTCTAATCTTTCTATACCACTATACTGTGACAGTAGTGCAGCAATTTAAATGGCTTCTAATCCAGTATATCATGAAAGGACAAAGCATATAGAAATTGACTGTCACTTTATCAGAGAGAAGATAGCTAATCAAGAATTCAAGCTGAAATATGTTCAATCCATTGAACAGAGGGCTGATTTCTTAACAAAGGCAACTACAAGCAAGCAACTAAAGGAGACATTATCCAAGTTGGGTGTTATCAACATCCTTCACCCAACTTGAGGGGGAGTGTTAAAGGAATGTATTTCACGCTATGTATTTCACGTTTTCTTATGTATGTCACGTTATGTAAGGTTCATGTCGCTTTAGTAGTAATCAATACTAATTAGGGGTAGTTTAGGAATTCAAGTTAGATAGGGTATAAGTAGTAGTGATTAGGGTTTAGGGTATTAAGAAACAGAGAGGCTGGGCGGTAGCTGTGAGAGCCAACTTCTTCCTTTATGGGGCAGATTGGAGGCACCCTCCAATCTGCCATATTTTGTAAGTTTGGTTATCTTAATGAATGTGGTTATTTTTCTGTTTTCTTATATATGTCACGTTATGTAAGGTTCATGTTGCCTTAATAGTAATTAATACTAATTAGGGGTAGTTTAGGAATTCAAGTTAGATAGGGTATAAGTAGTAGTGATTAGAGTTTAGTGTATTAAGAAACAGTTTGACTGGGCGGCAGCTGTGAGAGCCGACTTCTTCTTTTATGGGGCAGACTGGAGGAATGCCTCCAATCTGCCATATTTTGTAAGTTTGGTTATCTTAATGAATGTGGTTATTTTTCTATTAGTGTTTGGGTGTACTTGTTTTGTTCATATACATAATGGCTTTAGAGATAAATTAGATGCTAGGATTGTTAAATATATCTTCTTAAGATATTTCTCTACTAAAAAAGGGTATAAATGTTATAACCCTGAAAAAAGAAGATCATATGTTACGATGGATATTACATTTCATAAAGATACACCTTTTTATGGCAAGCAAGAAGTTCAATCATCAGATATTCATTCACCTAATGTGATCCCTCTTCCACCAATTGAAGATCAACGAGAGCTTGAAAGAGAAGAGGAGATGCAATCTTTTCAAGAAAAGAAATGACAGGTTTATACTAGAGGTGAAAGGAAGACCTTCCTCCCGCATCAGTCTACTACCTTGGATAAGAATCCTCACCCTAAATCAGATCTAATTCCTACTCAGGTAACTTCTCAAAATTTTGCTAGTGATATTGATGATTTACCTATTATACTTCGAAAAGAAAAACGTGAAAATGCAAAATATTTACTATAGAAGATGGTCTCATATACTAATTATCCCAAAAAGTGCAGATAATACTTATATTTTCAAAACATTTGAAGAGATAGAACAAGATTCAAAGTGGAAGGCAACCACAAAAGAAGAAATTGCAGCATTAGTGAGAAACAAGACTTGGGAACTAGTAGATTTACCACCAGAGAGAAAAACAGTGGGTTGCGGTGTATTCAGTGAAGTGCAAGGCTGATGAAAACATAGAAAGGTACAAAGCCAGATTAGTGGCTAAAGGTTATAGCCAATCATATGGTATTGACTATTATTGATTATAAATAAACATTACACTAATGACAAAAATGAATACTATTAAAATTATTCTAAGTGTGGTTGTCAATCAAAGATGGGACTTATGGTAGTTGGATGTGAAGAACGCCGTTCTTCAAGGAGACCTTATGAAAAATATTTACATGGACCTACCACCTCAATGTGACCAAGGGCAAATATCAAACAAGGTATGCAAACTAAAGAAATCGATTTATGGTTTGAAACAATCACCAAGAGCATGGTTTGAAAAATTTAGTGATAGTATTATGAGTTTGGATTTCAAACAGTGTATTAGTGATCATACACTATTTATCAACTGAGGTAAGAAAACCATTATATTATTGGTATATGTAGATGACATTATCATCTCAAGTGACGATATATCAGGCATTGCTATTCTAAAAGGACAACTACATGCATTATTTGACTTAAGGGACTTGGGCATACTACATTATTTCTTGGGGATTGAATTTATACGAAGCAAAGATTGTTTATTTTTAAGTCAAAGAAAATATATTCTAGACTTAGTGAAAAAAACGAAAATGGAGGATTGCCGAATATATTCTATTCCCATTGAAATTCCAAAAGAAGATAAAGATGAGTCAATTGAACCATATAAAGATGTTGGTAGATATAAGAGATTGATGGAAAAACTTATATATATCACTATTACGAGACCGAACATCAGTTTTGGAGTCGGCTATGTAAGTAGATAGATGCATTCCCCATCTAAGCACCACATAAGTACCGCATTTCACATCATCAGATACTTAAAGTCATCTATTACTTATGGTTTATTATATGCCCCACATTCATCACTTATCTAGAGATCTATTCAGATGCCGATTGGGCTGGCTCCAAAGTTTTAGAAAGTTTACCTCAAGTTATATAGTATGCCTAGGAGGCAATGTGGTGTCTTAAAAGAGTAAGAAGCAATCTGTAGTAGTTAGATCAAGTGCAGAGGTAGAATATCTTGCAATTGCTCTTGGCATGTGTGAAGGTTTATGGATTCTATCACTACTGGAAGAAATTGGCCTCAGAAGTATCATTCCAATTATTTTTTTCATTGATAGTAAAGTAGGTCTGCAAATGGCTTCTAATCCAGTCTTTTATGAAAGGACCAAGCACATTAAAGTAGGTTTACAAATCGCACGATATAACATGATAACCTATATCTTATGATATAGGTTACCATATCGTATCGTGTACGTATCGCACCGTATCATACGATACAGTGTGATATGGACAACACTATCTCAAAGGACCATTCTGTGAGCTACACCACTCTATATATGACTTCTTACGAGATAATCCCATGCTTTTCTAGTATTTATAAAATCTGCTAGATTATCTCTTACATGCTCATTAACATTGTTCATGAGGATCTATAGAACGGTTCTATGTCCTTCTTCGTATTCTTTCATTTGTTTTAAACTTAAATCAATGGAAGGTTATGTTTTTATTCCACTAACATAACCTATAGTTTTTTGAAATATAGATAATTTTTCATGACTTGTGCCCATGAATTATAGTTGGTGTTTGTTAGATAGAAACAAAACCCTTTATCTTTCATTATAAAAAACAAATAATCAACAAACGTCTTACTTAAAGAGACGAGCAGTCCACTAGATTAAAACCTTCTTAACACGCTTCTCAAGATCACCTTTTCTCGATAAATCATCCTTGACGAGGCTTTTAATACCATGTAGTGAAGATTGGCCTCACCCGATCTCGATAATCACATGAAATGACTTAAGCACTTTACCAAGAATCAGTCCAGCGTGCCTTAAGCACCAAATCGCATAACACAAACACTTTGAAGAAAGAACACTTACAAAGCCCCACAATTTGATATTATAAGATTGAATAAGAAATATTTATAGACAAAGGAAGGTAGAATACAATAAGAAGAGAGTAGGAAATAGGAAAGAGAGAGAAAGGAGGGTCAGGCCAAAACCCAATGGCTAGTGTGCTGGCCATTGGATGCTAGCCTGGTCCAATGGCTAGACAGCTGGCCATTGGCTATCCTACTAGATGGCTGGCTACAATGGCTGGCCCAGCAGGTGGCGGCAGCAGATGATGGCAGGTAGTAGTCTTTCTAACATATACCCAAGTGTGTTCATGGGACGTACATGAGGGGTTTTACAAAGAAATTTGAATTACAGACAAAATATGAGTAAAATTTGTTATACCTAAGTTTCTCACATATTTTTCAACAAAACAAACAAAGCCAATCGGTCAAACATGTTTGGATTTTATAAGCTATGGCTAGAAAGTAGGACGAGATGCATTTGCAAAAAATATTAAAAGGACGAGGAACTTATCAAAAGGTGAACACAATCATGTAAATGAAGTTCTTGAAATCTCAATTGGTAACGCATGCTCATGCATGAGCCAGACAAAGAGCTTGCTCTTAGAATCATGGACTGGTAGGGTCGTCACTGATTTGGACTAAGGATCATAATCTCTAGCTACAAAAGCATGGTAATCAATTAAAATACCCAAAGAAGGGAGGCAATGAGGCGGGGAGGGACAAAAATTCATCGTTAGAATGTGAAATGAACAAAGGAAAGGTACACATCCACACCAGAAACCAGTATGTAGTAAAAAATACCTGTCACTATTGACAGAAACGTTGAAAAGAGCCATAGTTCCTGTTTCTTGAGCCTCCTCATTCCCTTGATCCACTGATGTTCTTAGGAAAGCCACGAGGGCATCAACAAAACCACACTCTGCCATACAAAACCTAGCTTCTTCATCTTCCTTTAGCAATAACCTTATCTCCTCCACTGCTATGCATTTCTTTTCAATACCAAACTCACTCTGCAACACAGCTAGTAGTCTTCTGTACCTTTCAGTGGGATCTGTGTTGCTATTCCCAAAGAAAGTATCCTGAATTTCTGTCTCCTGCTGTTTTTCTGACCCATCTAAACCATTACCATCCTTTGACAGACCAACTTTTGTTCCTTTTACATGATTGCAGTTGATACTGTCAATAGATCCAGAGTTTGAAGTCTCGCATTGTGACAAAGTCCATTTCCAGTAATCCATATCAAGGGAATCAGGAAGTTGCGCGGGGAGATTGACCCCCGTCTGTTCACACCAACTACCAATCAGACTTTTGACACAATAATTTGGAGTCACACCAAGATGAGAAAGCTTCTGCTGAGTTTTGGGGCAAGTGTCATGCCCATCGTTGAACCACTTTTCTATACACGCTCTTTCATATGTCTGCCCAGATGCAACCATAACAGGGTCATACATCAGTTGTAGTGAAATCGGACATCTGAACTCCTCTGGGACTACAGGCAAGTTGCATGACCTCCTGACATTTAGCTTTGTATTAAAGGAGCTAGCTTTCTGGAGCTGGCGAGCAAAGGCTTGTCCAGAAACAAATCCTTCTTCAGAAGAACCCTGGATGGTTGGAGAACATGGAGCAGATCCTTGAGAATCACCATCATCTGAACATTCACTTCTAAAAAGCTTGGAGTACTTCTTCATGAGATGTAACAAATAAGAAACAATAGACTCCTTCCTCTTGTCATCCTCAGAACGAGCCCTATCAATCAGTTTCTTAAGAGCCCTTCTCTCAGCTAGAGCCGCTCTCGAAGAAGTAATACCCAGCTTTGTTGCTGCTTCATGAAAAGCTTCAAGCTCAAACACATCAACGGAATCATCACCACAATTCCTTTCCTGGTGGAGCAATGCAATGACATCATCACCAACCTGCTTTTCTGATTGTTCAAGAGCGAAAACACTTCCTTGAAGCTCACTCACAATTGCCATGATCTGTAACAATGGGCAGAACATATTATATTATGGGCATTGACAATGAAACAAGCTAACCAAATGCTAGATTAGATTAACAGGGACCATTTTGACACTTTAATGGTATCAATAATATGAAGACATCTATATCAGTAATAGCTGCTCTTATATTTTATCATTAGGCATAAGTACTCTTAACAAGTTCTAGCTGTTAATTTCACAGAAATCACACTTGATTACGCGCAGCATTGAGGAATAGAATCATAGGATGTTGATCAGCCTATTGTGTTGTATCGCGGCAACCCCTCTCTCTCTTTTATTAATTTTGTTCTCTCTAGGGTTGAGGCCCTAAGAGACTTAAATACATCTAGCACAAAACATATTACAAATATGCTATTAATGAATTGAAAATACAGGAACCTTTAAAAAAAAAAAAAAACAACTGGTCATAGACTTTGACTGCATCCGATCAATCCTCCCAACACTCCCCCTCAAGTTGGGTTAAAAACAGTACATACATCCAACTTGTCCATAGTCTTCCATAATATTTCTTTTGGCACTGCTTTAGTCAACATATATGTCATTTGATCACTTGATCTCACATGAATTAATTGAAATTGTTTGTTTAGTATCCTCTCTCTAATAAAATGACAATCCACTTCCATATATTTTGCTCTCTCATGATAAACTGGATTCAATGCAATTTGTACGGCAGACTTACTATTACAATATCCATGGATAGGTAATTGTATCTCTTCTCCCAAATCCTTAATAAGTGCCTAAAGCCATAATACTTCACAAAAGTCATGAGCTACTTATCTATATTCCACTTCTACACTTGATCTAGCAACAACTAATTGTTTCTTACTCTTCTAGGATATAATATTGCTTCCAAACTGTAGTAGATTTTTGGTCTTCTAGTAAACATGCACAGTCTGTATATGTGTGTACTAATTCTAGGTGTCCATGTTTAACATATATCACTCCATAACCTAGAGTTTTCTTTAAGTATCTGAGAATTTGATAGACAACTTCTATATGATATATGGATGGTTCATGGATATATTTGCTCACAATACCCACTATAAAGGTAATACAAGCATATATCACTCCATAACCTAGAGTTTTCTTTAAGTATCTGAGAATTTGATAGACAACTTCTATATGATATATGGATGGTGCATGCATATATTTGCTTACAATACCCACTATAAAGGTAATACAAGCTCTGGTGATAGTTAGATAAATTAGTTTTACTATCAGTCTTTGATATCTCCCAACATCTTCATATTTTTCATCCTCGTTCTGAGATAAGTTTTTGTTCACTTCCATTGGTACATCACATGGCTTAGAATCGATCGTTCTAGTATCCTTTAATAGATCCAAGGTATGATCATTTGCACTCTGGTTATAACCAAGGCTTATAATCCCTTCATTGAATCTCTCGAACCAGGCCCTAGGGGATCGCTTCATTCCATATAAGGCCTTCTTCATTTACACACCTTCGATCTTCCCTGTTTGTTTCTTAGTCCAAGAGGTAACTCCATATATATCTCTCTTAGATTTCCCTCCAAGAAATTGTTTTTAACATCTAACTGGCAGAGTTTTCAATTTTTGTTAGTTGTCATACTACTAATCACCCGAATGGTAGTAAGTTTTGCTACTGGTACAACGGTTTCATTGTAGTCCAAGCCATAGACCTGATTGTAGCCCTTTGCTACCAGTCTCACTTTGTATCTATCGATGCTTACATTTACTTTACTTTAATGGTGTAAACCCATTTACAACCCACTGTTTTCCTTCTTGGTGGTAAGTCCACTATATCTCATATTTGATTCCTTTCCAAGGCCTCAAGTTCTTGTTTAATAACTAGCTAACACTGAATATATTTATTAACATCCTTAAAATTTCGTGGAATATAAATAGAATCCATGTTTGCAGCAAAAAATTTATAACTAGAGGATGTATTTTTAAGAAAAATATACGTATTGATACGATATGTATATGTTCTCTTACTTTTTTGTAGTGTAATGGGTAGATTCAGATCATACTCTTCCTCTTATATATTGACCTTTGAAGGACCTGAGGGGTATACCTTCTTTAATCGTGAGTCTCTTCTATTAGTAGAATTATTCTTCTCTCACCTCTAACATATTTCTTTATCTATGTTTTTGGCTTATTGCTTGTCTCACCACTCCCCACATGATCTTCAATTTCTGATTCACTTTCGTAGTCTCGAATTACTGGCATGAATGCTCCTTTTATTTTCCCCTCCCATCATAGAGTAGAACCTAGATTTATGAAAAGATACGTCCATAGTAGTATAAAATTTATTATTACATGGATCATAACAATGGTATCCTTTATGAATGGGGTGTATTCAACAAATACACACTTAATAGATATGTGATCGAGTTTATCTCTCATATGAGAGTGAATATGCACATAGCAAACACATCCAAATACCCTAAATTGAACATGGAAAGCTTTGTTAGTAGGATGAATGAAGTATCATAAATGGAGATTTACCATCTAAGATAGATGATGGGGCTCTATTAATCAAGTATAGAGGGTTAAAAATTGCTTCTCCCCACAAGTATTTAGGTGCATGAGATCCCAAGGTCAGAGTTCTTGCAACTTATAGAATATATTGGTTCTTCCTTTCAGCCACTCCATTTTATTGAAGAGAGTTTGTACATGTGATTTGGTGAATAATTCTCTTACTAATCAAATTATTCTTGAGAGTAGAGGAAATAAATTCACCCCATTATAAGAGTAGAGGACATAAATTCACCTCCATTATCACACCTAAGAATCTTTACTTGAGTTTAAAATTAATTTTTAACTAACTTATGAAATGAAGAAAATAAAGATTTGACCTCATTCTTTGACTTCATCAAATAAATCATTGTAAATCTTGAATAATCATCAATAAAAATGACAAAGTAGCGGTGATTAATAATAGGCAAAGTAGAACATGGACCCCATACATCAGAATGAACTATTTCAAACAATTTCATTGCTCTAGAGTCACTTTTATTAAAGGAGTTTCTAGCATGTTTAGCATGTTGACAAATATCACATTTAAGATTAACTTTTCTCGTATTCCTACATATATCACGTAGGCCAACTCTCAATTTAGATAAAGGTAAATGCCCTAATCTATTATGCTATAAAGATAGATCTTCGAGTCTTCTATCGGACATAACACCATGTGTTTGCATAGGGTAAAAATTTTTCTCCAAAATATATAGCCCCTTCTTGAGACTACCACGTCCAAAGGTTTTCTCGTATTTAGGTCCTGAAACACACAGTCAGAGGACAAGAAGGTTGCTGAGTATCTTGAGTTTCTCACAAAAAAACTGATAAATAATAAATTTATTGGAATATCAGGCACATGCAAAACATGTATAACATTTCCAAACATTAATTTCAACTTTCCTTTCCCAACTACTGGAATATAAGAATCATTTGCTAGTCGAACCTGTTCATTAGTATATAGTTTTTCGTATTTTTATATACCATGGGTCCATGACTACTTCCTACTATATGATCTGAAGCCCCTCAATCAATTATCCAAACACGAAACCCAGTAGAACATATGTTACCAAATTCATAGTTGGAGATCTTTTCTCTTGACATTGCAGCAACAGTTGATGCTTGATGGTCCATAGATGTGCTTGCCGTATTGCTAAGTTGGTTCTCCATCCCTTCCAACTTTTTCATAATAAGTGAAGTACTAAATTTTTTCCTTCTTCAGTATTCTTTTCTAAAATACCAGAACACAAGCTTTATTTTTAAATTGAGGAGGTTTTACTACTATATCTCAACATTATTTTATTGTATGTCTATTCTTCCCACAATGAGTACATTTGAGCTTGTCCTTTTCATCTCCTTGAAAGATACCTCTTCCTCTTCCTCTTGTGATAGCATATCCCTACCTCTTCCACTATATACAGTTCCTTTGCCGGCAAATGTTGTTTTGTCACTAGCCTCTGAATAAAAATTTTCAATATTCCTCCTATCTTCTTCTCTGATTAATAGTGAATATAGTAGTTCATCTATGCCCAATATATTGTTTTTTATATTATCATATTTTGATGATACTCCCATAAGAAATCAAACACTTTCTTCTTTTTTGCTTATGTAATTTTATCCTTTTATTCGGTGATACACTTATTTTCAAATAGATAGTGTTGCTCGTAACAGATACCTTAGTTGTCCATAATATTCTTTGATAGTCTTGTCTCCATGTTTACATCTTCTGATTTTTTCCATTATTTGGTATTATTTAGCTATATTCTTTTTCCTGAAATATGCCACTACTACAACCTTCTAAATTTGAGTAGTGTTGTCCATGAACTAATGGATGGAATCATTGATTGGGTTAACCAATAGCTGACTAGGACATCATCTTTTGCTCATTTTTTTGTAAGATGGATCATCTTCAGAAAGTGTTTCTTGATTACCTGTCAAGAAACTTATTTTTCCTCTTGATCTTACTGCTAACTCATCTAATCTGGCCCATTCTATGTAATTATGGCCATCTAGTTTGATATTGGTTATCTGAAAATATTCATCTTCATTTCACTAATATACCACTGGTTATAAACATCTATTTCCTTATATTTTTCTTTTGTCTCTCCCTTAATCACAATGTGCAAGTTGTCACACTCAACACAACCCTTGAACACAAGACAAAAGACTTGATAGTTGGCTTACCTCAACGTCAATTGATTGTGCATACTTGATTTTGCGCCATTAATGCTCTAATACTATGTTAATTTTGCAATAATCACACTTGATTACGTGCAGCATTTTGGAGTAGAATCATAGGATGTCGATCAGCCTCTTCTGGTGTATCGGCAGCCCCTCTCTCTCTTATTAATTTTGTTCTCTCTAGGGTTGAGGCCCTAAGAGACAGCAAAGGCATATTACAAATATGCCATTAATGAATTGAAAATACAGGAACCTTTAAAAACAAAACATAGTGCATCCAGCCACTCCTCTCAACACTAGCATCTGAACTCTCAAGGACCATGAAATTATCAGTGATCTCTTTTGTATAGCTATGACAAATTATTGAATGTAGAGTACGAGTAGATCTCGAGGTCATTCCCCTTTAATCATGGAGCAAAGATTTTTCAACTACTATATACATCTATTTAGCAATTTCAAATCCACTCGCTTAAGTTCTTTTACCTTCAATAAATTTATGGAAGTTGCAATTTAAATAGTTGATTCCGAACAAATTGATGAAACTAAACCCATCATGATGTAAAAATTGGAAAATTGTACTCGGAAAATAAGTTGTTAGGTTAATTGCACATGCAGTCGATTGCATGGGTGACCAAAAGAGCTAGTCTAGTATCTCAGTGAAAATTACAACTGAAGTTGAAAAATCATTTCCCGCAGAAACTTACAGCTGTGAAAAGTTTTCCTCAATTGACTACCTTCCCCATCTTGTAATTTCCAAACTGTCCCATGGTCTTATATATAGCAGCCAGAATAAAATGTGCGGTTAGCCAAAGATTCATCTACCTCAGTGAAGACACGAGGTGCATAAAAGGTCATATAACCAATGAAAACACCATGAACCCAGCAAATGGCCTTATAGTATTATCATCAAAACCCAACCACACCTTGAGATCCATAATGCACTTCTTGGGAAACAGCAAAGAATATCACATGGGCATGCTTCCTTATTTCAACCAATTCAAATTTCAAACATCAAAACTGCTGGAACTGAAAGAAACTTTAAAAGAGCATGAACCTTGAAGAGTTTTTCATCATACCATATGGATGGATAGAGTTACAAGATCAAAACTGCTGGAACCGAAAGAAACTTTAAAAGGACATGGCCGTTGAAAGTTTTTCATCATACCATACAGATGGATGGAGTTACCAAAGATCAACTCAGAATGTTCATCTTTAAGCCAACCAATACCATTCCTCCAGAAAATGAGCAAAACAATGTTTTGATATTTCAACATCCAAGAAATACAACCCACAAACTTGTGAACAGATTTTTCTAAATTATTTGCAAGAAAAGCTAATTTTTGTAATCCATGTTGTAGAAATCCGACGAAGTTTTACGCTGGCTGTCGGAAGCCTAACACAACCCTCCTCCTTTATCCGGGCTTGGGACCGGCAATGCAAGGGTGATCCCTTACATGGGCGGAGTTTGTGAAGCAAGGTATGCATGCACATCGAGGATATTGAACTCAAGATCTTCTAATTCTGACTTTAGAAGTCTGGCCAGGTGAGCTATCACACTCAATGTTATAGAGCAGCAGTTAGGCCTGCCATGTTTTATGGTTCTGAGTGTTGGGCAGTTAATCATCAACATGTACAAAAGATGTCTGTGACAGAAATGAAGATGTTGAGATGGATGAGTGGTCATACAAGAAAAGACCGTATACATAATGAGGTTATTAGAAACAAATTAGGAGTGGCACCAATAGAGGATAAAATGAGAGAACATCGTTTAAGATGGTTTGGACATATAGAAAGAAGATCAAAAGAAGAACCTGTAAGAAGGTTAGAAAAACTAAATTTGAAAAGTATTAAAAGAGGTAGAGGACGACCACAAAAGTGTTGGAAAGAAACAATAAAGAATGATCTAGCTTATTGGGAGTTAACTGCTAACATGGCACACGATAGAGATCTGTGGAAACAAAGAATCCATGTAGCCGACCCCGTCTAGTATGGGAAAAGGCTTAGTTGTTGTTGTTGTATTTGCAAGAAAAGCTAATAAGTTGTTCATGAAAACTAGAAAACATATATTTTGTAATTTGTATGCTTACATCATCAAACGTCAAAAAATTGAGTAGGAAAATACTTGCTGGATATTAGTGTAAGCGCTACAAGAACTTTGGGAGTCTGATTCCAAAGGTATTTTTTCCTGAGAACCAAGTCACAAGGTCACCATCACACTCACGACTCACGGAACCCAAAAGAGAGCTACACAACTCATCAGAGAATGATCTTCCGTGGGAAATTAAGCAAATGTTCTCCAAGGATATAACCAGATTAGAAGCTCAAAGACTAGCCAGTAGGTTACCTGACAACCAATGGCCTCTGGAACAATGTCTTCAACACGTCTCAGACTTTCCTCAAGAGCGCCTCTTGCCTTCTCAAACTTTAACAAAATAGAGTCCCCTGTGATGGCCTGGAAAAAGAAAATAGCGCTGATGATTTAAGCCTAATAAAACAAAACAAGCTGGAAACTAGCACATATGCCATAAAATAATGAACAATGTTAAAGAACAAGATGCCTAACAAGATATTATTAGTGTCAAGGTCTTCATAATCAGCTTTTCTGACAATAGTTCAGTCAACAGAAAGAAATGAATATATGGCTCCGGAATTCCAGTTCATTTATAACAAAGAAATAAGATGCATTCTATGTACTGTTTCTCATAAGAAAGAAAATGATGCATTAACATAAAGCAATTGTCAAAAGAAATAAGTTTACCAAGTAAAGTTTGCTGCAATCGGCACAGTGCTGAAGTAAACTCTTGGACTTTTCAAGTGCTACATGCAATGAACATAACGCCTGTATGCCTGATCTGCAGCTTGGTCGAGCCTCTTCTAAAATTGGAAATATTGCCATCACTTTGCAAACTACAGAAGAAAGCCTTTTGCACATCCCTCTGTGTAACTGCAAGTGGACATCGGCATAAGTTCCATTTTGCCAAAAATAGAACTTGCAGAAACGAACAAAAGTGTCTCATTTTGATTGCATGATACAATTCAAAAAGCTAAAGCCCATACAAGTAAATTCTGGAAGTCTTGAACTCATGTTAGAGAAACACGACAAGAAAAATATGCCATGGAGTAAAACATCCGACAAATGATAACATAAGGGATCATATTTTCAGGGCTACTCAAAAAATTGCATAATGGAGAGACTAAGAAATAGAATCTTTACAAATACCAACTGGACTCCTTGACCAGCAAATGACGACATAGACATCCTTGAATTTTTGTGCAGAAATCCATTTATGTATAAAAAATCTTAAGATTCGTTTAACACAAGCTCTTGTGTTGTGTTCCCTAAGATTAAGATACCATAATAAAGTTTGCAGGTTTCATTGGAGAAACAAAAATAACAAAGCAAAGGATCATATTCGAGAACAAAAGACATGATAACAAGAGGAAGGACCGAGATTTTCACCAAAGGGACATACTGGAAAAATCCACTTTTCGAATTAGAGTGTCTTATAAATAGTAGTGTGCTCCAAAGATAACACCTTGAAGTGCACAAAGCATGAAGTCATGATTGCAATTCTTCCTAGGATGATTTTGCTGTCATTGCATTGCACATGCACTCGATTTGTTTGTGAAATACAAAAGCAATTGCACATACGTCCATTGGAACTCTTACATACCTTAGCATCACTGATGGCAAAGACAGCTTCTTCAACTTCAATGATATCCATGTTCCCCATTCACAGAGGATTGAGTGGCGACTGCTGCTGAAAAAGACAGCAAGGACAATATGAGTTGAAGTATTTGGATGCGGTTCAAAATATTGTTAAGGAAATGTCAGATATAGATAACCTACAGTTAGCAGATGGCAAAACACAGCAAAGATAGTTTATGGAAGTCATATGGCACACAAAATCCAACAATTAAACATGTCTTCTTTTCCATTATGCGACTCATAAGAGTCAGTATGACTCCACCATGCAATTTCTTTTCCTTTTTATCATGAAGAATAACTAATTTCAATACAAGCTGAAGAAAATTCTAGAAAAGAAATTTATGGTAAGCGTGACACTGCTGAAAGCAATAGGATGATCAAAAGAATAGCTGACAAGCAGAGGAATGACACAGAACCCTAACCTTATTGTTGAAGATTAAAATTTCTAAAATTTGAATTCCTGCATTTAACTTCTGTAATTGGGTCATACGGCTCTTATTGGATCAGAATGGGAGCCAGTTATCATTAGATTTACTAATAAGGGGTATTTATGTCTTTCAAGTTATAAATCTGTATTAGAAATATCCTAAGTGTAATTGTGTGGCTTAATGAAGTGAAATAAGAGAGAGAGAGAGAGGCACGGCAGTCCATGGAGACGTCAACCCTCATCTTGCTTCAAATCTTTTTTGTTTCTTCTTGATTTGTCATTCTTCATATTTGGGTTGTTTCTCATCATGGTATTAGAGTCTTATCCATGAGATTAGAGCGTTTCTACAATGGTTTCGAGAGAAAAGAGACGATTAGGGCAGCATGGATCTAACATTCCCATAACAGGAAAATGGAGTATAGTCACTGATTTTGAGACTCTTAAAAATGTTTTACATGTTCCAAACATTTCAATCAATCTGTAATCGGTTCATGCCTTAACTAAAGACTTGAATTGTCTTATAACATTCAACTCTACTTGTCAAGAACTGAAGACGGGAAAGATCTTTGGTTAGGGTAACACGAGGAAAGGACTTTATGTCTTCAAGGAGAGACCACCAAAACAATAATGCAGTCAATCCTCACTACACATAAAAGGAAGGACGAACTCATCTTATGGCATCGGAGACTGTAACACCTTCCCCTTTCTAAAATTATGATGATATTACTTGCATTTTCCAATTGTAGTGATTTAATTTTACAATGTGAAACTTGTTGGAGATCGAGTTTAGCTTTATAGTTTTAGTGTCTTCAGTCTGTGTAAGTCTAGTTAGGTGGTTTGAGTCATGTTATGTACTTGGATCCTAATGAATCGGATCAGATTCATTAGGATCCATCAGGAACCATTAAATTTAAGTAGGGTCATTATAGTCTTTTAAGTTATAACAGGGATTAGTATAAAGTGTAATTAGGGTTACTTTGTAATACACGATGGAATGAATAAAAAGGTGGAGAGGGACGGCAGCCAAGGTGTGGCCGACTGCTGCCCCATTTTCAGATTTTCTATTTTGTCTCCTGTGCAGCCATATTAATCATGATTTGATGCTTGGAATCAACATGGTATCAGAGCCTAATCTGGGTTTTTTCAGCCATCGGGAAAAGCTAATCGGGAAATTAAGAAGCCCCATTAAAAAATGGTGAGTTTTATCTAGTATTTGGTGTATTATTTCAGTCTGAAATGACAGCAGATTCATCGTTAAAGGTGAATGTTGGTTGCTGAATTTGTGTATTGAAGAAAAATCATGGATTCAATTTGAAGCATTTGATTTTAATTAGTTCGGTCAACAAGAACCTTAATATCTATTATTGGGTAAAAATGTGAAGGAGATTTGAAGATTGTCACAACCTATTTGCAGTGATCAGTCACTAGTGAAATCGGTAGAAATATAGAAATCATATTTGTTGATTGCAAGCAATTATCTAGTGTGATTTAACCAAATATGAAAAGTACGAAGATGAATGATACATATGAAAATTGTTTGGCAGATAAGATTGAAGGATTTCAAATAACAAATCTGAAACTGGATGGAAAGAATTTTCTTCAATGGGCCCGATAGATAGAACTGGCAGTAATGGCAAGGGGGTGTTGGGATTATTTGACTGACGATATGATTCAACCTCAAATTAACGATCCTCTATACTCAAAATGGCGCAGGGAAAATCCACTTGTCAATGCCTGGCTCCTACCATCAATGTCTCCATCAATTGCCAGTACATTTATATTTCTGGAAACAGCTAAAGACATTTGGTTGGTAGTTCATTATGCTTATGCACAAAAGAAAAACATAGCCAAAAAGTATGATATTATTGAGAATATTAGAAGATGCAGACAAGGAAACAGGTCAGTTAGTGAATATTATGCAGAACTTCAAGGCCTCTAGGAAGAATTACAGTTTTATTCTAAGACAAAATGTTAGAATTACATACAAGAGAGGAATGAAGAGTTTGAAGAAAGGAAAGTATTTGATCTTTTATGGGGTATCTCTTCAGATTATGAAGCAGTGAAAAACAACATCCTTAGTAGAGAAGAACTACCGATGTTAAGCATAGTATATTCACTCTTACTGCGAGAGGAAGATAGGAAACACTTGGAAAATGAAGCAAAAGTTAATACAAAAACTACTGCATTCGTAGGGAGAAATACACAGAGCTCCTCTTCATTTCCTCGAGGTAGAGGTAATTATGATCATGATAGAGGTAGGTTTATACCTCATTTTGATGAGAAATCCAAATTAACATGTTCTCACTGTAGAAAAGCACGACACACAAAGGAAATGTGTTGGGAATTGATCGGAAGACCCACTCAATTTCAGAATAAACCTAACAGTGCTTATTTGACCAGTGAACAGAATGACAAACAGAATATTGAGAACAGTGTCAGCTCACTCGCAGACACGAAAAAAGAGATTGGATTGCTTAAGACTTGTTTGGTTGATTCACATGCTCCATCTACTTCCTCCAGCAATCATGGCGTATCCATTCTCATTCTTAGCTAAGGGTAATATGAACACTCCTAACTCACAGATATGGGTTATTGATTCAGGGGCAACTGATTATATGGTCAGTAGAAATGAATGGTTTGATAGTTATGAGCAGACTCAAGAACCTATTAACATCCGTTTGGCAGATGGTTCACATACTCCTATATTGGGAAAAGGGACCATTATTACTTCTTTTGGTGTACTGAAAAATGTTTTACATGTTCCTAGCTTATCAGTTAATTTACTATTTGTATTTGCTTTAACTCAAGATTTGAAATGCCGTATAATTTTTTATTCTATTGGATGTATATTTCAGGAAATGAGAACGGAGAAGATCTGTGGTCAGGGTAATGTAAGGAAAGGTCTCTACTTCTGCGAAGATAAAAATAAAGTGGTGATGCAGTCTACCAGTATTACAGAAAAACAAAAAGATATACCTTGCTGGCATCAAAGATTAGGACATTTACCTTTGTCTAAACTTAGAATTTTACTTCCTGAATTCAGTTTATGTAATAATTTAAATTTGAACTGTGAGACCTGCCAGAAGGCAAAACATCATCGTACTTCATTTCTCTTAAGTGAAGAAAAATCATCTACTCCTTTTGAAATTATGCATTATGATGTTTGGGGTCCTTGTACTACTACCACTTTGCATGGTTTTAAGTACTTTATAACTTTCATAGATGATTGTACCAAGTTTACAATGATATATCTTATGAAAACTAGAGATAAAGTAAGGAATATTTTCCCATCTACTGTAAATTTGTACGTACTCAATTTCAGGACACTATTAAGATCCTTTGCAGTGATAATGGTGGAGAATTCATGTCACAATTCCTTCAATCATACTTTGTTGAAAACGGAATGTTGCATCAGACGTCATGTGCATATTCTCCTCAATAAAATGGGGTGTCTGAAAGGAAAAAAAGACATATTCTGGAAGTTGCCAGAACCTTACTGATTGGGTGTAATGCACCTAAATACTATTGGGGTGAAGCAGTGTTGACAACAGTGTATCTTATAAACCACATGCCTAGTAGAATCTTAAATGGTAATACATCATTTCACTCATTATGTCCTTAGCAGAAGCAATTTCATTTACTTCCAAGAGTTTTTAGGTGCACTTGTTTCATTCATCTACATCATGGTTTAAAAGATAAACTAGATACTAGATCACTCAAATGCATATTTGTGGGGTATTCTTCTACTCAAAAAGGATATAAGTGCTATGACCCTATTAGTAGAAAAGTGTATGTTACTTTGGATGTTATTTTTCATGAAGATACACCATTTTATAAGATTCAGGATAATTCTTTATCTGAAATAACTTTCTCGCATGTGATGCCTATCCCTCCAACTGAAGATCAGCTACCACATAAGAAGGAAAACGAAGAAAGAATACTCACTCAGAAGATGGCAGGTATATTCTAGAGGTGACAGAAAGGTATTTTCACTAGATCAAGATAGTGGCTCAGGCTCAGATTTTCCTACTACTCAAGTTATTTCTAACACTCCAGATATCGGTCTTCCTATTGCAGTTAGAAAAGGGAAAAGAGAAGCAGCAAAATACCCTTTGCAGAATTTTATGTCATATTCTAACTACCCTCAAGAATATCAGGCGTTTGTGGTGAATTCTGATTCAGTATTTATTCCGAGAACATTTGAAGAAGCTTAACAGAAGTCAGAATGGAAGAAAGCAATGGAAGAAGAGATTAATGCACTAGTCAAAAATGAAACTTGGGACCTGGTAGAGTTACCAGCATGAAGGAAAACCATTGGATGCAAATGAGTGTTTTCGATAAAGTATAAAGCAGATGGCAGTATTGAAAGATACAAAGCCAGATTAGTGGCAAAAGGTTACAGTCAGTCATATGGTATTGACTACACAGAGACATTTGCTCCAGTGGCAAAAATGAATACAATTCGAATAATTTTGAGCGTGGCTGTTAATAAAGGATGGGAGCTATGGCAATTAGATGTGAAGAATGCTTTCCTTAAAGGAGATCTTACAGAAGACATTTATATGGATATACCTCCAGGTTATTGTCAGAGACAAACACAGAGTAAAGTATGTAAATTAAAGAAATCCATCTATGGCTTGAAGCAATCCCCACGGGCATGGTTTGAAAAATTTAGTGATGGCATTATGAAATTTGGTTTCAGTAATTGCACCAGTGATAATACACTTTTTACCAGAAAATTATCATACTCTTAGTCTATGTGGATGACATCATTATTACTGGTAACGACACAGAGGGCATAGCTGAGTTAAAGAAGAGATTAAAAACGTTATTTGACCTGAAGGACCTGGGCAGATTACATTATTTCCTGGGGATAGAGATCATTCATAAAAGGGACTCCTTATTTCTAAGTCAAAGGAAATACATCCTGGACTTACTCAAGGAAACAAGAATGGAAGAGTGCAGGATATGTTCTATTCCTATGGACACTCCGAGAGAAGAGGATAGTCAATCTACAGAACAATATGAAGATGTTGGCAAGTATCAAAGACTGGTAGGAAAATTGATATATATAACTATAACTCGACTTGATATCAGCTTTGCCATGGGATATGTCAGTAGGTGGTTGCATTGCCCATCCAGACATCACATGAACATTGTATTCCATATAATCAGATACTTAAAATCATCTATTACTCATGGGTTACTATATGCTCCTCACTCATCTATGAATTTAGAAATTTACTCAGATGCTGATTGGGCAGGTTCTAAGACTCATAGGAAATCTATGTCAGGGTATATGGTATGTCTAGGCGGTAATATAGTCTCATGGAAGAGTAAAAAGCAATCAGTGGTGGCCAGATCGAGTGCTGAGGCAGAGTATCGTGCAATCGCTCTAGGAATGTGTGAAGGCCTATGGATTATATCACTTCTGAAGGAGATTGGGTTCAAAGACAACATGCTAATTAATTTTTTCACAGATAGTAAAGCAGCTCTCCAAATAGCTTTGAATCCTGTATTTCATGAGGACGAAACACATAGAGATTGATTGCCACTTTATTAGAGAGAAAATTTCTCAAGGCATATTCAACCTTGTTCATGTACGCTCAGAAGATCAACTGGCTGATATCCTCACTAAAGCAGTACCTGTGAATGTCTTTAAGAAAATTCTTACAAGGATAGGAATTACTACTCTTCAAGGCTCAACTTGAGGGGCGTGTTGGAGATCAAGTTTAGCTTTATAGTTTTAGTGTCTTCAGTCTGTGTAAGTCTAGTTAGGTGGTTTGAGTCATGTTATGTACTTGGATCCTAATGAATCGGATCAGATTCATTAGGATCCATCAGGAACCATTTACTTTAAGTAGGGTCATTATAGTCTTTTAAGTTATAACAGGGATTAGTATAAAGTGTAATTAGGGTTACTTTGTAATACACGATGGAATGAATAAAAAGGTGGAGAGGGACGGCAACCAAGGTGTGGCCGACTGCTGCCCCATTTTCAGATTTTCTATTTTGTCTCCTGTGAAGTTTGGGGTCCATGTTCTATTACTTCACTGCATGGCTACAAATATTTTATTTTCTTTATAGATGATTGCACCTGATTCACTATGGTCTATCTCATGAAAATCAAAGATGGAGCCAAGAATATCCTGCCTATGTATTATCAATTCATCCATACTCAATTTCAACTACCCAAAATCATCCATAGTGATAATGAAAGCGAATTTATGTCTCAATCACTACATTCATATTTCTTAGTCATGAGATACTACACCAAACATCATGTGCATACTCTCCACAGCAAAATAGTGTTTCTAAGAGGAAAAATATGCATATATTGGAAGTTACAAGAACCATGTTGATCGGGAATAATATTCCTAAACTTTATTGGTGTGAAGTTGTCTTAACTACAGTACTTTTGATAGATCGTATGCCCACTAATGTTCTTAACGGTGATTCTCCCTTTCATTCTTTATATCCTACTCAAAAACAATTTCATATACCTCTAAGAGTGTTTGGATGTACTTATTTTTTACACATTTTTAGTAATGCTAGAGACAAACTTGATACTAGATTAGCTTTGAGGGAGAAAGAAAAGATTGCTTTCGAAAAAAATATATTCCCCAAGTTTTTGCTACACATAAGTCCTTTAACTAAATGACCATTTATTTTATCAAAAGTCTTCCTTTGTGAAGAAACTAAATCGGTTCTTCGTTTAACGTAAATATCTGACAATAGTTGATTTGAGTACATAGTGTTGAAATTACCAAGAAACACATCAAATAATAAACAATATAATTTATTGATAAAAGAAGAAGAGTAACAATGGAGATCGAAGGGGGGCACGAACCTCCAATGGAGGCCGCCCCCCTCTTTCTCTCTTTCTTAATCCCTGCAACCTTAAACCCTAATACAACCTATTAGCCCTTATATAAGGAGTTGTAAAACGTAAAATAACCGAAATACCCCTAGTACAGAAAATTACCAAAATGCGCTTACGATTTCAGATAATTACAAGAATACTCTAAACATTAATTTTACTGTCCTAAGACATTATATGTACTAAAATTGACTCTAAACTCATATTCTTTAACACCCCCCCTGAAGTTGGGAGTGAGATACTTTGAACTCCAAACTTGCCAAAAAATTCTTCATCTGTCTGCAACATTCTTCATCTGTCTTCATCACTGGTTTAATCTTCAATAGCTTCTTTGGCTGCAACATGTTCAACTCAACCTTCCTGGCTGATCATATCAAGCAGCATCTCAGGCTGCAATATAAACTTAACCCTCCTGGCTAATCATCTCAAGCATCATTTCTGGCTGCAACATCAAGTCAGTCATCCTAACTGATCATCTCAAGCAGCATCTCTGGCTGCAACATTAACTCAACCCTCTTGGTTGATCATCTCAAGCAGCATCTCTGGCTGCAACATTAACTCAGCCCTCTTAGCTTATCATCTCAAGCAGTATCTATGGCTGCAACATCAACTCAGTCTTGCTGGCTGATCATCGTCATAACTTTCTTCATTACACGTGAACTAGTAATTTTTTCGAGGCTTCTGTAAAGATAACTTGAACAATCAAGAATACATGAGTAACACACGACCTTCTATGGGTGTCAGTTGCTCCCTCTCTCTTTCTTCTCCATAAAGTGATTTGGCAGCTACACTTAGAAAAATCATGTTTCTTCTGCTCTTGAGAAAGTCTATCTTTTGTATAGGAGGTATTACTCAACCATACACACTTCACACGACTTTTCCTGTGCCCCTTCACATGGTGGTTGCAGCCGGTGTGTTGGTTGGGTGCCCTCTCTGTACCACTAAAAAACCAGACATCTGCTCATACTAGTCGATCTGTACCCCTTCACATGGTGACTGCAACCACTTTTTCAGCCTACCTGGCTGTTTACTTCAGCAACCAAAGGTCTTAACTTTCATGATTCTCGGTGATACTGTCACATTCTATATCAACAAATCCCTCTGGCCTCTTCATGATTTAATTTTTCATGCATATGTAGTGAAGAAGACTAATTTTCTGTATTTGTCTGTATTTAATTCCATACACTCCTTGGTTGTTCATCTTCCAAGCAATCTTCTTTGCTGCAATACTTAGCCTTCTTGGTTTTTTATTTTAGCAGCTTCATGGCTGCAATAACTCTTCAATTTAGCCTTCATGGTTGTCTTCATAGCTGTAAATTTTTGCAACTTCAATGGCTGTAAATATAATCATTAATGCAGTCATCAATGACTGTCATCTTCACACAATTGAATATTGGCCAATTGCATGGTGTAAGATGCACGACCATTTGTCATTCCATGGAGAGTGCTCACGTATTAAAACATTTCCACTAGTGGCACCAAAGCATCTACCACCTTGAGACCTCCAGGCGTTATCTCCAAAAACTGTTATATGGCCTCTCCTTGAGTTCAGATCACCAATAACATCACCCAAGTGCTCTTCTGGAGTAACCACTTCCACTTTCATAATGAGCTCCAACAATCTTGGACCTGCTTTGCGCACACCATCACTGAATGCACCTCGAGCTGCTAACTGGAATGCCAGCACACTTGAATCAACATCATCATGGTAAGAACCATCAACTAACACTGCACGCACATCTACAACAGGGTAGCCAGCAAGCACGCCATTGCTCATACATTCTTCCAGACTTTTCATCACACCAGGTATATATTCTTTTGGAACAGCACCACCCTTTATTTCAGTCTTGAATTCATAACTCTCTCCAGCATCCATCAGCTCAAACCTCATAGTTATATCTGAAACTGACCTTGTCTACCTAACTGTTTCTTGTGGACATATTTAACTTCTACCACTCTAGAAAGGCTTTCCCTGTAATTTACTTGTGGTGCTCCTACATTTGCTTCAACCTTATACTCCCTCTTCAATCGATCAACAATGATCTCAAGATGTAGTTCTCCCATACCTTCGATGACAATCTGATTAGTTTCATCATCTCTTGAAAAATGAAATGATGGATCTTCCTGAGCAAGCTTGATCAGTCCAGTAGCCATCTTATCAATGTCAGCTTTGGTTTTGGGTTCTATTGCAACTTTAATAACAGGATCTGGGAAATCCATCCTTTCAAGAACAACTGCATGCTTAGGATCACAAAGGGTTTCACCTGTTATTGTATCTTTGAGTCCTGTAAGTGCAGCTATATCACCTGTCAGTGCAGCCTTCACATCCTCTCTACTATTGGCATGCATCTCCAGAAGTCTTCCAATCCTTTCTTTCGTGCCTCGGCCAGCCTACCAGTGTTCCCAGCCTTACAAAGTCCATTGATGATAATGTTATGTTGTCAATGAAGGCAAGCAAACAAACGAGGATCATTTTCAGACTCATTCACTATCTTTTGGCTAGGATATTCAACTTTTCTACCGAGTAAGTCCCAAAACTTTTCAGATAAATTAGTGTATCAAGCAAACATGGTTAGGTATCACGTAGTATATTTTTGGTCTTCTAGTGAACATGCCCAATCTGCATCTGTGTGCACCTCTAATTCTAATGATTATGTGTCCATCCGGTCTGATGATAGTTTGATAAATTAGTTTTCTCACCAACCTCTGGTATCTCCCACCATCTTCATATTTTTCATCCTCATTTTGAGATAATTTCTTCTTCACTTCCATTGGTACATTACATGGCTTAGAATCAGTCATTCCAGTGTCCTTCAATAGATAAGGCATATTTTCTTTGAGTTAGGAATATACCTTTAATTCAATAAAAAACTTCAATACCCAAAAAATAATGAAATCTTCCTAGATGAGAAACTTATGAAGCTTTTTTAGCTCTTAAATCTCCTCTACATCATCACCTGTAATTATAATATCATAACACATCCTATGAGATAAGATTCTTTTATCATGCTTTATAAATAATGTATGATCATTTATACTATAAGAATAACGAGGCTTATAACCCTCTTACTCAATCTTTTGAACCAAGCCAGAGGAGATTAATCAATCCATACAATAGAAATGGAGAGGATATACACCACGATATGGTAGAATCTTTGTCGTTATCGTATCTTTACGAACACCAATGATTTAAAATGTAATAATCATCTAATTTCAGCTTGGCATGTAGAATAGAATCATGAGGTACAATGAATCCATATGGGGCCATCTACAGTGCACGGCGGGAAATGGTAGCGATGCCCTCCCAGCAGTGCGATGGCTCGTCACGATATTTCTAAAGATGGGTGCCCATCTCTGCATTTATTGGAAACTGTGCCCAAGAAGCTGAAGAATCACAGCCATCATGCTGGCCTCGTCTGTTATTCCACTTTTCCTTCTCTCAGAGATTTATTAACCAATTTTCAGAATCTTAGCGACGTCTGCAGTTCTGCAATTATAGTACACCAAAGCCAAGTTTGTTGCCGCATAAAGGCCAGTTTGCCCTGGCAGTAAATAGTACGAAACATAATCTAAACATACAAATAATGCAGTGATATACTAACCCCACACCATTCATCAACTACACCTTCAAGGAAAAGGAAAGAATAAAAGGGAAAAGAAGAAACCAGTCACTTCTGGAGCCTCTCAGGCAACAGTTGAATCGGGCTTTCTTTTTTGAAAGGCAATTCAATCAGACTTTAATCGAAAACCCTTTTCCTTTTCTTCTTTTCCCCGGATATGGACCAAGTTCCAACTCCTGAGGGTGCATGCGTGTGTGTTAGGCTTTGGCCTCCCATTGTGACAAAAAAAAAATGAACTAGGAACCTAAATCTAACTCACGTACTTAACAGTTCCCAGCAATGAAACTGTATATGCCCTTTTCTTCAATTTCCCTTTCCAGGGTCAGCCATTTTCCCCATACCCAACCATGTAAAAGTTCGTTCAAGATTCACCTGTATGTCACAAAGTATCAGCTTGATTCATTGAACTGTAGGAGTTTCTCTCCGTCAGAAGTTCTTCCATACAAGGTATCTAACTGAACCATGGTTAGAAAGAACATTATGCTGGTTTGATTTGTATCCATCAAGCATCTGATGTTCTTGTCAAGTATTCGGGGTTCACTTACTCAGCCATATGAATTGCTTCAAGTACCAACGTAATTAGAGAAACACAAATATTCATATTCTTCCACAAAATGAAGCCAAGTAAACTGCAGCAGTGATTTCTAATATTGAGTGTTTGCTTTCCTATTTTCACCAATGGAAGAAATGTAAAATGACTTACTGTTTAATCAAATAACAATCAACCTGAACTTATAATTGACTACCCCTCGTAATTTCCCAACTGGTTTTGAAGGTTAAATACATAGCGCTGGACCACACCATTTGCCAGTAAAAGAAATCATAACCTTTTATTTTCTAAAGACGAACATCAATACATGAAAACCTTCAATTGAGGACAGAAACATGTTACAGGTCTTACTTTGTGGCACAAATTGACACGATAAGTCGACACCTCAGCAGCAAGTACTACGTAGAACATTTATCCATGCTTCCATTTTCCAGCAGCTGATGATACTCCATCAACAATTTGGGGATGTCATCCATACCAACTGAGATGAAACCATTTGTGATTGGGAATTCAAAAGAATAAAATAGGAAGCATCAAAAGTTTAGAGCGTGAGGTTATCAATAATTATTGGTGCAAAGCTATGTTGCAGGGATATGGGTACGGTACCGGTATCTGGAACGGATAGGATATGGGAATTTTAAAAAATCTAAAGTATGAGTATGCCACTATTAAAATATACATTATATATAATTAAATTTATATGAAATTAAATATGATAATTCATAATTGATAACTATAAAAATTAAAAAGATAAATTTAAGTAATTGCATGATATCAAAACGAGAATACTAAACAATCAGCAAATATATCAAATCTCATCTATCTAGAATAGGAGGCAATAAATTGCAAAATATTATCAAAATGTAGAACCACACATAAACACAAGCATACTAATTTTTATAATGCACACATTATGAAAATAGGGAACCACAAACTACAGTAAGAAGAGGTGCAAGCAGAAGACACACCTGCTAGTTTTTCCCACACTAGCTGCTGAATCTTGGTGACCACCAACACCAAGAGACCACAAAATCATGAACAGGTCTCCACAAAATTGAAATAACAAGGTGGGTTTAAGTATATTTTCTTGGGATACTCCTCTACTCAGATGGGACATAAGTGTTATGACCTTGAGAAGAGGAAGTTGTATGTCACGATGGATGTGATATTTCATGAAGACATAAAGTACTTTGGTACCGATGGGATTAATTTATTGAATTCTTCCACTTCTATTATTTTACCCATATTGCCATTGGAAGAAAAGGATGAGCAAACAACCGAACCTCCTGAAGAAAGAAAGTGGCAAACCTACTCAAGAGGAGATAGTCCTACCAAGTCCTAATGCTACTCTCAACCTAGATACTCTCCTTGAATCAGTTCCGATAACTACTCAGGTAAATCCATTGACTCCTAGTATTTCAGATGATCTACCTATTGCTCTTCGTAAGGAAAAACATGAAACAACAAAATATCCTATTCATAAAATGGTCTCTTATACTAATTATCCAAAAGAATATACAATTCTTATATTCCAAAAACATTTGAAAAGGCCGAACAATTTGCAAAATGGAAGGCAGCTATAAGAGAAGAGATTACACCTCTAGAAAAAAATCAAACATGGGAACTTATGGAGTTACTACCAAAAAGGAAGACCATTCGCTGCAAATGGGTGTATACAATAAAGTATAGAATTGATGGAAATATTAAAAGATACAAATCCAGGTTGGTAGCTAAAGGTTCCAGTTAATCTTATGGTATTGACTATACAGAAACCTTTATACCAGTTGCAAAATTAAATACAATCAAAATTCTCCTAAGTGTGGCAGTTAATTAGAGATGGGTCTTATGGTAGTTGGATGTTAAAAATTCATTTCTCTAAAGAGATCTTATTGAAGCCATTTGTATGGACTTACCACCTGGTTATGACCAAAAGGCAGTGCCACATAAGCTATGTAAACTGAAGAAATCAATCTATGGTTTAAAACAATCGCCAAGATCATGGTTTGAGAAGTTTAGTGATGGTGTACTTAGCTTGGGTTTCAAACGCAACACTAGTGATCACACGTTATTCATTAGACAAGGAGAGAAAACAATTCTCTTGGCTGTGTATGTTAATGATATCATTATTACTTATGACTGTGAAAGGAATTATTGAATTAAAGAGGGAGCTGCATGCGCTATTTGACTTGAAAGACTTAGGAAAGCTTCACTATTTTTTGGGAATTAAATTGTTTGAAGTAATGGTTGTTTGTTAAGTCAGCATAAATATACTCTGGATCTATTAAAAGAGACAAAGATAGAAGATTATCATATATGTCCAGTCCTAATTAAAGTTCAAAAGGGGGTTGTTGGAAACTCTGAGGACCCATATGAAGACGTGGGTAGATATCATAGATTAGTTGGAAAACTCATATATCCTACACTCATGAGACCATATATAAGCTTTGCAGTAAGCTATGTTAGTAGATGGATGCACATACCATCTAGATAGCACATGAATTTGGCGTTTCATATTATCAAACAACAATAACAACAACTAAGCCTTTTCCCATACTAGACAGGGTCGACTACATGGATTCTTTGTTTCCACAAATCCCTATCGTGTGCCACGTTAGCAGTTAATTCACAATAAGCTAGATCATTCTTTATTGTTTCTTTCCAACACTTTTGTGGTCATCCTCTACCTCTTTTATTACTTTATAAATTTAGTTTTTCTACCCTTCTTACAGGTTCTTCTTTTGATCTTCTTTCTATATGTCCAAACCATCTTAAATGATATTCTCTCATTTTATCCTCTATTGGTGTCACTCCTAACTTGTTTCTAATAACCTCATTATGTACACGATCTTTTCTTATATGACCACTCATCCATCTCAACATCTTCATTTCTGTCACAGACATCTTTTGTACATGTTGATGATTAACTGCCCAACACTCAGAACCATAAAACATGGCAGGCCTAATTGCTGCTTTATAATATTTACCTTTTAACTTTAATGGTATCTTCTTATCACAAAGAATACCTGATGCTCCTCTCCATTTTAACCAACCAACATTAATTCTATGTGTACCATCTCCATCGATTCTTCCATCACTCTGAAAAATTGACCCTAGGTATTTAAAACTTTCCTTTGGGGGGATGCAATGTGTGACAATTTTAATTTCTATATCCTCTAAGGTAACTAAATGATCAAACTTACATTCCATATATTCTGTCTTTGTTCTACTAAGTCGAAGGCCTTTACTTTCGAATGTTTCTCTCCATAGTTCCAATTTTCTATTAACTTTTTCCTTAGACTCCTCCACTAATACAATGTCATCTGCAAATAATATACCAAGGTACTTCATCTTCAATATGTTTTGTTAACTCATCCATCACCATTATAAATAAGTATGGACTTAAAGTTGATCCTTGATGTAACCCAATATTAACTTCAAAGAAGTATGTCGTTCCTTCATGAGTCCTCACACATGTTTTTGCACCATCATACATGTCTCTTATAAGGTTAATTTATGTCAATGGGATACCTCTTTTTTCCAAAGTTCTCCAAAGAACCTCCCTTGATACCTTATCATAAGCTTTTTCTTGATCAATAAATATCATGTGAAGGTTTTTCTTTTTTGCTCTAAAATGTTCCATAAGACGTCTCAAAAGGTGAATCGCTTCAATAGTAGATCTGCCTGGCATAAATCCAAATTGGTTCTTTGTTGTACTTGATACTTGTCTTAACCTACGTTCGATAATTCTTTCCCATAATTTCATAGTATGGCTCATTAACTTGATACCTCGATAATTCGCACAATTTTGAATGTCTCCCTTGTTCTTATATATGGGTATAAGTGTACTTGCTCTCCATTCCTTGGGCATCTTTTGGTTTTTCCATATTTCATTAAATAGTCTTGTGAGCCAAGTGATTCCTATTTCTCCTAGTATTTTCCAAACTTCTATAGGAATATTATCTGGTCCTAACGATTTACCACCCTTCATATGTTTAAGAGCCTCTTTCACTTCGTTCTTTTGAATACGTCAGGAGAAATTGTGGTTTATATATTTTTCTGATTTGGCTAACTCTCCTAAGCTAATATTAACATATTTATTTTTATTAAAAAGATTATAAAAATAGTTTTTCCATCTATTTCTTATATCATCATTTGCCACTAGAATTTTTTCATCCTCGTCTTTGATGCATCTAACATAATTAAGATCTTTAGTTTTCTTATCTCTAGCGTAGCTATCCTAAAAATATCTCTTTCACACTCTTTTGAGTTGACTTTTTTATATAAGTCCTCCCAAATTTTAGCTTTTGCTTCACTCACGGCCTTTTTCGCTTCCTTCTTTGCTTTCTTATAAGCCTCTAAAGTTTCCCTACTTGTCTTAGCATAATGTAATTTGTAACATGCCCTCTTTGCCTTGATTTTATTTTGTACTACTTCACTCCACAACCAAGCTTTTTTTTGTGCTGGTACACCTCCCTTAGATACCCCTAACACATCTTTCGCCACTTTCCTAATATGTATAGCCATATTATTCCACATATCACAGGGTGTACCAACATAATTCCAAACATCTCCTTGAAGGACTTTCTGTTTAAATATATCTTCTTTCTCGCTTTTGAGGTTCCACCATTTAGTTTGAATAAGTCGATGCACTCTTTTCTTCTTTGTCCATTGTTTTATTTGTAAATCCATAACTAAAAGTCGATGTTGGGTGGTTAAGCTTTCTCCTGGAATTACAACACGCTCTATCTTTTTTTCTACAAATAAAGTAATCAATTTGTGTTTGTGATAAGCCACTCTTATAAGTAATTAAATGTTCATCTCGTTTTTTAAAGATTGTATTGACTATAAAGAGATCAAATGCCATAGCAAAATTTAAAATCTCCCTACCTTCTTCATTTATATCCCCAAAACCAAAGTTTTCATGAATCCCTTGATATCCTAATGCCTCTTTACCGACATGTCCATTTAAGTCTCCTCCAAAACAAATCATCTCCCTTTCTGGAATCTTTTGAGTCACCTTATCTAACTCTTCCCAAAAAGTTGTCTTTATACTATCTTCTAGTCCTACTTGGGGTGCGTACGTACAAACTATATTCAAAACCTCTACTCCTACCACTAATTTCAACGTCATGATTCGATCACCATATCATTTTATGTCTACTACACTATCCTTTAAATCTTTATTTATGATAATACCAACTCCGTTTTGAGCCTTTTTGTTACTTGAGTACCATAATTTAAAACCTGTATCCTCTATCTCCTTTGCTTTTTCTCCAACCCATTTTGTCTCTTGTAAACATAGAATATGAATCTTTCTCTGAATCATAGTATCTACCACCTCCATTAGCTTACCGGATAATGTTCCGATATTTCAAGAACCAATACAAATCTTATTATCTAGGACTAGCTTCCTTACCCCCCGCATCCGTCCATAATCAAAATGTGGAGACCCTCTCTGAAAATTTTTCACTACATTCGAGCGGCAATGTAACGGGACTAACTTCTTTACCCACACACGTCCATGATGTGGGAACCTTCTCTGCAATTGATTCACTACATTCGGGCGAAAATGTAGTGTCCCCTGCATTCGGGCTCTGCACCACGTTGCTAGGCAGGGACGCCCCAAAGCAATGCTCATAATTTTTGTAATCTATGTTATAAAAATCCGACAAAGTTTTACGTTGGTTGTCGGAAGCCTAACACAACCCTCCTCTTTTATCCGGGCTTGGGACCGACAATGCAAGGGTGATCCCTGACATGGGCGGAGTTGGCATTTCATATTATCATATACCTAAAATCATCCATCACTCATGGTTTACTCTATACTCCTAATTCATCTCTGAGCATTGAGATTTATTCAAATGCTTATTGGGCTGGTTTAGTAGATGATAGAACATCTATTTCAGGTTATGTTGTACGCCTAGGGAGCAACGTTGCCCCATAGAAGGGTAAGAAACAATTTGTGGTAGCCAGATTTAGTGTTGAGATAGAATATCATGAAATTGCCCTTGTTATGTGTGAGGATATATGAATTTTATCACTATTGGAAGAAATCAGCCTTGGGAGGATCATTCTAATTAATTTCTTCACGAATAGAAGGCTTCACTTCAAATGGCTTCTAATCTTGTCTTCTATGAGACGACAAAACATATCGAAATTGATTGTCATTTTTTTAGAGAGAAAGTTTACCAAGAGATTTTCAACATCATTCATGTTCGTTCTAAAGATCAACTAGCAGACATACTCACAAATCCTGTAACCGCTAATGGATTGAAGAAGGCTCTCGACAAGTTAGGTGTTTAAAGCATTTCAGACCCAACTTAAGGGGACGGGTTGAAGATTAAAATTTAGGTTAGAAAAACTAAATTTGGAAAGTATTAAAAGAGGTAGAGGACGACCACAAAAGTGTTGGAAAGAAACAATAAAGAATGATCTAGCTTATTGGGAGTTAACTGCTAACATGGCACACGATAGGGATCTATGAAAACAAAGAATCCATGTAGCCGACCCCGTCTAGTATGGGAAAAGGCTTAGTTGTTGTTGTAGTTGTTGTTGTAATTGGGTCATACGACTCCTATTGGATCAAAATCTGATCCAATGGAAGCCAATTATCATTAGATTTACTAATTAGGGGTATTTTTGTCTTTCAAGTTATAAATGTGTATTAGAAATACCCTAAATGTAATCGTGTGGCTTAATGAAGTGAAATAAGAGATAGAGAGGCGAGATAGTTCATGGAGAAGTTGGCCCTCATCTTGCTTCAAATCTTTTTTGTTTCTTCTTCATTTGTCGTCCTTTATATTTGGGTTATTTCTCATAACTTATAACCCAAAATATGTGCTACTGAGTAGAGGACAGTTGTTCATTATCTTTGAAAATGCCCAAAACAAATACCATAAAAAAAGGAAAAGGAAAAACCAAAAAGCTTTTACAATTCAATTTTCAATGATGTTAATGTTGATTTCTCACACAAATCTTCGTTAAACTCATAAGAATTTATACCATAGAGGAAGAAGAAGAGACGGGGGCTAGCGTATCCACGTACTGCAACCTCCCACACTTTCTCTCCCATCCATTAATCACACGGTAACACTTTAGGGTTACTTACATTATAATAAAAAGGAAAGGAAGACTAAAATGCCCCTATACTAAAGATTTACTTCCTAACAACTTTTATTGGATCAGGACAAGAATGGATCCAATAGGAATTGGATCCAAATCTCTTCTAACAAGCCTCTCAAGTTGGGGTTAGTATGATGGTAAATCCCAACTTGCTAACAGCTCTTTTCAAGCCTACTGCAATCATTGACTTTGTTAATGTTTGTTGCTTGATCTTCTAAACGTACATGTATGAGCTTGAAGACTCCTTGAATGATCTTCTCTATTATGAAGTGACAGTCCACTTCAACGTGTTTCGTCCTCTTATGATATAATGGGTTTGAGGCAATGTGTATGGTTGCATTATTGTTTGTAAAGAAATAGATAGGGGTGTTTATTCCAATACCAATTTTCTTCATGAGGGATGAAACTCATACTCTCATGCATACCAAGTGCAATACTCGATATTCAGCTTTTGTACTTGACCTTGCAACTACTGACTATTTCTTGCTCTTAACCTTACAACTACTGATTGTTTCTTGCTTTTTCAGGAGACAACATTTCCTCCTACACACAAAGTAGCCTAATATGGATTTTTTATCTTCAATTGATACTGCCCAATCAATATATGAAAACACTTCAATATCTAGTGATTGATTAAGAGTATCCAGGATTCCATGGGTAATTGTGGATTTAAGATACAAGAATATGTGAAACACAACATTAATGTGATGTCTTATTGGAGCATGCATTCACCTGCTAACATAACACTGTAAAACTAATATCAGGCCTCGTGATGGTGAGGTATATTAATTTACCAACCAGTCTATGATATCTACCAATATCCTCATATAGCTTGTCATCTTTATCATTTGTCCTTCTATTCGATTTAATGGGAACAATACATGCCCGATAGTCCAACTGTTGAAAGGAATAAACAGTTCTATCTTGTAATATCTGTATTGGTTATGTTTGTTAGTAGTAGTATGTTTAGGTGAGCCATTTAGATCCAAATGGATCAATATCTGATCCATTTGGATCTCGTATGTAGTCTGTAGTTAATGTGTCTAATCAATGGCAGATTGGTCTTTCAAGTTAGAAATCTGTATAAAAGTAGCCCTAAGTGTAATTAGGTTAAGTAAGAAATAAAATAGAAGCAAAAGAGGGCGGCACCCATGGAGGTGCCGATTCCCTGCATGCATGCTTCTTTCATTTGATGTCGTATTTTGCCAAGGTATGTGCTTAAATTCAACATGGTATCAGAGCCTATAAGGCTGTAAAATCTGCATTTTTTTAGAAAAAGCGAATTGTTGAAGGTTAAGTATTCAGCATTTGTTTGATTTAAAACAAGAAACATTTGGTTCTTGGTTGAAGACGATCATTTCTTTGTAAAGAAAAGAGTCTGTTGATCGTGTTTGTTGGAGGAGTGCCTTGCTTTGTTAGAGATTATCAACACACACATAGTCGTGGTGGCTGTTGGAGAAAAAAAATGTTTTTTTTTGTTTGTTTGAAGATTTGGCAATAGAAGATAAGGAAAAAAGAGCAGATCAACCTGAATCGGCAAAGAGAACTCCGCAGATTAGTCTGAATCGGCAAAGAGGACCATTGGCATCAACGTGGACTGACTTGCCGTTCTTTTTAATTAGTCTCTTCAGGTTGTTCTCTCTGTTCAACGTGGACTGCATATCGAAAAAGAGGAATATATAAGAAAATGGACAGAAATAAGATGGCAGAGGAAAGTGACAACACCTCTGTACACAAAGGGAAAGTTTTTTAAATCACAAATACAAAGTTAGATGGGAAGAATTATCTACAGTCGGCTCGATCTATTGAACTTGCTGTAATGGCAAGGGGGCGTTGGGACTACCTTACTGGAGATATTCCCCAACCATCACCAACAGATCCACTGTATGCCAAATGGCGTAGGGAAAATGTACTTATAAATGCTTCGTTTCTACAATCTATGGTATTGGGAGTACGTTCATGTTTTTGGAGACTGCCAAAGATATTTGGTTGGTAGCTTAAGATGCATATGCTTAGAGAAAGAATATAGTTAAGAAATATGATCTCATTGAGAAGATTAGAAAATGCAGACAGGGTGGAAGATCAGTTAGTGAGTATTATGCTGAACTCCGAGTCTATGGGAAGAACTACAACTTTATTCCAAGACAAAACGTCAACTTTGTACACATAAGCGAAATGAGGAGTTCGAAGAACAAAAAGTCTTTGATCTTTTGTGGGGTATTTCTCTTGAAAGAAGATAGAAAACATCTGAAAAAAGAAACTAAGCCCACTTCAGAAACAACTGCATTTGTAGGGAGGAATTCTTCTACTTCCTCGTTCTCTTGTGGTAGAGAAGGATATAGTCGTGGCAGGGGCAGATCATCAGTTACTTCAGAAGAATAGGATAAACTGACTTGTGCTCACTGTGGTAAATCTAGACACACTAAGGAGTCATGCTGGGAACTTGTAGGTAAACCTCCGTATTATCAGCATAGGCCTAATAAGGCTTATTTTAGCAGTGATCAAAGTGGAAAACAAACTACAGAAAGCAGTGCAGATTTACTGACAGATATGAAAAAAGAAATGGAGATGCTAAAGGCTTGTTTGGATGATTCTGCCTCCACTTCTACTTCCGCTCTTACTGACAAATATGAAAAAAGAAATCGAGATGCTAAAGGCTTGTTTAGATGATTCTACCACCACTTCTACTACAGAAATCCTATAGAAATTTGGAAATCCTATAGAAGTTTGGAAAATACTAGGAGAAATAGGAATCACTTGGCTCACAAGACTATTTAATGAAATATGGAAAAACCAAAAGATGCCCGAGGAATGGAGAGCAAGTACACTTATACCCGTATATAAGAACAAGAGAGACATTCAAAATTGTGCGAATTATCGAGGTATCAAGTTAATGAGTCATACTATGAAATTATGGGAAAGAATTATTGAACGTAGGTTAAGACAAGTATCAAGTACAACAGAGAACCAATTTGGATTTATGCCAGGTAGATCTACTATTGAAGCGATTCACCTTTTGAGACGTCTTATGGAACATTTTAGAGCAAAAAAGAAAGACCTTCACATGATATTTATTGATCTAGAAAAAGCTTATGATAGGGTACCGAGGGAGGTTCTTTGGAGAACTTTGGAAAAAAGAGGTATCCCATTGACATATATTAACCTTATAAGAGACATGTATGATGGTGCAAAAACATGTGTGAGGACTCATGAAGGAACGACAGACTTCTTTAAAGTTAATATTGGGTTACATCAAGGATCAACTTTAAGTCCATACTTATTTATAATGGTGATGGATGAGTTAACAAAACATATTCAAGATGAAGTACCTTGGTGTATGTTATTTGCAGATGACATTGTATTAGTGGAGGAGTCTAAGGAAAAAGTTAATAGAAAATTGGAACTATGGAGAGAAACATTAGAAAACAAAGGCCTCCGACTTAGTAGAACAAAGACAGAATATATGGAATGTAAGTTTGATCATTTGGCTACTTCAGAGGACATAGAAATTAAAATTGGCACACATTGCATTCCCCAAAAGAAAAGTTTTAAATACCTAGGGTCAATTTTTCAAAGTGATGGAAGAATTGATGGAGATGTTACACATAGAATTAATGCTGGTTGGTTAAAATGGAGAGGAGCATCAGGTATTCTTTGTGATAAGAAGATACCATTAAAATTAAAAGGTAAATATTATAGAGAAGCAGTTAGGCCTGCCATGTTTTATGGTTCTGAGTGTTGGGCAGTTAATCATCAACATGTACAAAAGATGTCTGTGACAGAAATGAAGATGTTGAGATGGATGAGTGGTTATACAAGAAAAGACCGTATACATAATGAGGTTATTAGAAACAAATTAGGAGTGACACCAATAGAGGATAAAATGAGAGAACATCGTTTAAGATGGTTTGGACATATAGAAAGAAGATCAAAAGAAGAACCTGTAAGAAGGTTAGAAAACCTAAATTTGGAAAGTATTAAAAGAGGTAGAGGACGACCACAAAAGTGTTTGAAAGAAACAATAAAGAATGATCTAGCTTATTGGGAGTTAACTGCTAACATGGCACACGATAGAGATATGTGGAAACAAAGAATCCATGTAGCCAACCCCGTCTAGTATGGGAAAAGGCTTAGTTGTTGTTATTGTTGTTGTTGTTGTTGTTGTTCACTCCACCACCAAGCTTCTTTTTGTGCCGGTACACCTCCCTTAGATACCCCTAACACATCTTTTGCAACTTTCCTAATATGTATAGCCATATTGTTCCACATATCAGAGGGTGTGCCAACATAATTCCAAACATCTCCTTGAAGGACTTTCTGTTTAAATATATCTTCTTTCTCGCTTTTGAGGTTCCACCATTTAGTCCGAATAGCTCGATGCACTCTTTTCTTCTTTGTCCATTTTTTTATTTGTAAATCCATAACTAAAAGTCGATGTTGGGTGGTTAAGCTTTCTCCTGGAATTACCTTACAATCTTTACAACACGCTCTATCTTTTTTTCTACAAATAAAGTAATAAATTTGTGTTTGTGATAAGCCACTCTTATAAGTAATTAAATGTTCATCTCGTTTTTGAAGATTGTATTGACTATAAAGAGATCAAATGACATAGCAAAATTTAAAATCTCCCTACCTTCCTCGTTTATATCCCCATAACCAAAGTTTCCATGAATCCCTTGATATCCTAATGCCTCTTTACCGACATGTCCATTTAAATCTCCTCCTAAACAAATCATCTCCCTTTGTGGAATCTTTTGAAACACCTCATCTAACTCTTCCGAAAAAACTGTCTTTATACTATCTTCTAGTCCTACTTGGGGTGCGTAAGCACAAACTATATTCAAAACCTCTACTCCTAACACTAATTTCAATGTCATGATTCGGTCACCATATCGTTGTATGTCTACTACACTCTCCTTTAAATCTTTATTTATGATAATATCAACTCCGTTTCGGGCCTTTTCTTTACCTGAGTACCATAATTTAAAACCTGTATCCTCTATCTCCTTTGCTTTTTCTCCAACCCATTTTGTCTCTTGTAAACATAGAATATGAATCTTTCTCCGAATCATAGTATCTATTACCTCCATTAGCTTACCCGATAATGTTCCGATATTCCAAGAACCAATACGAATCTTATTATCTAGGACTAGCTTCCTTACCCCCCGCATCTGTCCATAATCAAAATGTGAAGACCCTCTCTGAAAATTTTTCACTACATTCGGGCGGCAATGTAGTGGGACTAACTTCTTTACCCACACCCGTCCATGATGTGGAAACCCTCTCTGCAATTGATTCACTACATTCGGGCGAAAATGTAGTGGCCCTTGCTTACTTCTTACTGCATTCGGGCTCTGCAGTACGTCGCTAGGCGGGGACGCCCCAAAGCAATGCTCATAATTTTTGTAATCCATGTTGTAGAAATCAGACGAAGTTTTACGCTGGCTGTCGGAAGCCTAACACAACCCTCCTCCTTTATCCGGGCTTGGGACTGGCAATGCAAGGGTGATCCCTTACATGAGCGGAGTAACTCTTAATTGGTTATGATGTTGTAAAATTTTTTTAGGGAGAAGCAGTCCTAACTACAGTTTATCTCATCAATCGTATGCCCAGTCGGGTACTAAAAGGTCATACCCCATTTCATTCCTTGTGCCCGTCTCAAAAATCATTTCACCTATCTCCAAAAGTATTTGGGTGCACTTGTTTTGTTCATATACACAGTCGTTTGAGAGATAAATTAGATGATAGAGCTGTGAAGTGCATTTTCTTAGGGTATTCTTATACTAAAAAAGGTTATAAATGTTATGATCCTGCAACAAGAAAATCTTATGTTATCATGGATGTTACATTTCATGAAGATATACCTTTTTAAACTTGATAATCAAGCATTTGGCATTCACTCACCCATTGTGATTCCTCTCTTACCAAGTCAAGATCAACTAGACTTTGAAAGAGAAACAGATGAGATGTCAACTGTTCCAGAGAAAATGTGGCAGAGTTATACTACAGGCGAGAGGCAAATTTTTGCTCAGGATCAGTCTACTACCCAAGACCAGTGTTCTCACCCTAAATCAGATCCAATGCCCCCTTAGGTAACTTCTCAAAATTCTGCTGATGATCTTGATAATTTGCCTATTGCTCTTCGAAAAGGGAAACGTGAAAAGGGCAAATATGCACTACAGAAGATAGTTTCTTACACTAACTATCCAAAAGAGTATCAATTTTTGTGATGAATACAGATCATACTTATATTCCTAAGTCATTCGAAGAAGAAGCTCAATGTTCAGAGTAGAAGGCAGCTATGAAGGAAGAAATTTCAGCATTGGAGAAAAACAAAACCTGGGAACTGGTACAGCTACCACCAGATAGAAAAACAGTGGGCTGTAAATGGGTATATTCTGTGAAATATAAGGCAGATGAGAACATAGAAAGATATAAAGCGAGACTAGTGGCTAAAAGTTATAGTCAATCTTATGGTATTGATTATACAGAGACATTTGCACCAGTAACAAAAATGAATACAATCAGAATTATCCTCGGTGTGGCCATTAATCATCGGTGAGACTTATGGCAGCTAGACGTGAAGACCGCCTTCCTTCAAGGAGATCTCATGGAAGATATTTACAAGGATTTACCTCCTGAGTATCACCAAGAGCAGAAAAGCAACGCAGCATGCAAACTATGAAAGTCTATCTATGGGTTAAAACAATCACCTAGAGCATGGTTTCAAAAGTTTAGTAATGGTATTATCGGTTTGGGCTTCAAATAATGTATTAGTGATCATACACTGTTCATCTACCAAGGTGTGAAAACTATTATATTATTAGTGTATGTTGATTTTATCATTATCACTAGAGATGATATAGAAGGTATTGTTAATTTGAAGAAGAAACTACATGCTTTATTTGACTTAAAAGATTTGAGTAAGCTTCACTACTTGGGAATCGAATTTATACAGATTAAGGACAACTTATTTCTAAGTCAAAGAAAGTATATCCTGGACTTGCTGAAAGACATAAAAATGGAAGATTGCCGCATATGTTCTACTCCCATTAAAATTACAAGAGAAGACAAAGAAGCTACATCTGAACCATATGAAGATATTGGAAGATATCAGCGATTGGTGGGCAAACTTATCCATCTCACTATTACCAGACCAGACATCAGCTTTGGAGTCAGTTATGTTAGTAGGTGGATGCATTCTCCTTCTAAGCATCATATGAGTATGGTCTTCCATATTATCAGATAATTGAAATCGTCTATTTCTTATGGTTTATGGTATACTCCTCATTCTTCTATGGATCTTGAGATCTATTCTGATGCTGATTGGGCTGGCTCTAAGAGTGATAGGAAATCTACCTCAAGTTATATAGTGCGTCTAGGAGGCAACGTGGTTTCCTAGCAGAGCAAGAAACAAACTATAGTGGCTCGGTCAAGTGTAGAAACAGAATATCGAGCAATTGCACTAGGCATGTGTGAAGGACTATGAATTTTATCACCGTTAGAAGAAATTGGTTTAAGGAAGATGATTCCAGTCAACTTTCTTACAGATAGTAAGGCAACTCTACAAATACTGTGTAATCCAGTATTTCATGAGAGAACCAAGTATATTGAAGTTGATTGCCATTTTATTAGAAAAAAGGTTTCACAGGGAATCTTCAACATTCTTCATGTTCGGTCTGAAGATCAACTAGCAGATATTCTTACCAAACCAGTTTCTATATATGGCCTGAAGAATATTCTGAGCAAGTTGGGTATTTCAAGCCTTTAAGAACCAACTTTAGGGGGCGTGTTGAAAGGAATAAACAATTCTATCTTGTAATATCTGTATTGTTTATGTTTGTTAGTAGTAGTATGTTTATGTGAGTCATGTAGATCCAAATGGATCAATATCAATATCTGATCCATTTGGGTCCCATATGTAGTCAGTAGTTAATGTGTCTAATCAATGGCAGATTGGTCTTTCAAGTTAGAAATCTGTATAAAAGATGCCCTAAGTGTAATTAGGTTAAGTAAGAAATAAAACAGAAGCAAGAGAGGGTGGCAGCCATGGAGGCACCGATTCCCTGCGTGCATGCTTCCTTCATTTGATGTCGTATTTTGCCAAGGTATGTGTTTAAATTCAACACCACCGTCTTTCTTTCTTCCAATAGATCTAAGATATATTTCCTCTCATATGCAAACATCATGTTGTGCAAACTTTTCTTATGGGAGTTGATACCCTCTACATCATCTCTTGTAATGATAATATCATCAATATAAACTACTAATAGGATGGTTTTATTGCATATTTTATAAAGAGAGTATGATCATTAATGCTTCTTTTGAATCCTAGACTGAGTACCCGCTCAATGAATTTTTAAAACCAAGTTTTTGGTGATTGTTTAAGTTCATACAGTGATTTCTTTAATTTGCAGACCTTCTATGATCCTCGTGTATCATTATATCCAGGTGGTATCCATATAGATGTCTTCTAAAAGATCTTCTTGGAGGAAAGCAATATTTACATCTAATTACCATAATTCCCACCTTTTGTTGATCGCTACATTGAGAAGTACTCGGATGGTATTCATCTTGGCTATAGACACAAAATCTTTATGTAGTTAATATCATATGATTGGTTGTACCCTTTGGCCACTAATCGTGTTTTGTATCTCTCAATAGATTCATCTGCCTTGAATTTAATAGTGTAAACCCATTTACAACCCACTATTTTTCGACCTGGTGGGAGATCTACGAGTGTCAAGTATGATTCTTTTCTAGTGTTATAATTTTATCTTCCATTGCTTTTTTCCATTCTGGGACATACTTGGCTTCTTCAAAGTGCTTTGGAAAAGAGACAGTTTCTACATTCATCACAAACATCTTATATTCTTTTGGAAGATTAATGTAGGACACAAATTGACTGGCAGGATATTTAGTTATTCCACATTTTCCCTTCGTTAGTGCAATGGGTAACAACAACAACAACCAGTGTGGTCTAACACGTATCGTATCCTGTATCGCTGGGCTCCACGAAACGGGCGTATCGTATCATATCGTACTTTAATATTAAAATAATACAAAAATTAATTAAAAATTAATAAAAATCAGTAAAAATTAGTAAAAATCTGAAGAAAAAAAATTTAAACGAAAAAATTTGGTAATTGCTTTAAATTCATATACTGTAAGTTTAGTACAGATTGAGCATTCAACATTGAACAATTGCATCTAAATTTACATATTTTGAATCCAAAAAATGAAATTCAAATTACAGACATAGTTACATTTTACATATTATAATCAGGATCATCAACTAAATAATCTTCATCTTCTCCTTGTTGCAGATCCTCATCATCATCATCAGCGATACCTTCTTCTTGGAAATCAAATTTTTCATCTCCTTGATGTTCTTATTGCGCTCTTTCCAAATTAATCCAAGCAACGTCTTCTTCAGTTAGGAGGGCATTTTCTTCAGTGTCTTCTATAACTCAATCTTCTAATATATCAAAATTATCCAAACTTATTGGATCAAACTGACTTTCTTCTCTATTTACTGTTTTTAATTGCCTACGACAAACAAAGATAAACAATTAGTAAATAATATTAACAATTAAAGACTGAAGTTAATAAATATTGAATTGAAAATTTAAAAGTAATACAACATTACCTTTCACGAAGGAGCATGCTATAACGAATATAAACTAAATCATTTAGTCTTTTGTGTTCCAACCTGTTGTGCTTCTTTGTATCGATGTGTTCAAAAACACTCTAATTTCTTTCACAACCTATTGCACTACAGGTTTGGCTTACGACTCTCACTTCTCTAAGGTCAATCAGTTCCAAACCTTTTCCACCAAACATCTGTAGAAAAAGACAAACATTAGAGACATAATCCACAGTAATATAAGATGAAACATTAATATGAAAATAAACAATTTACCTGAACGCATCGTAGTGCGGTTGTGAATTGCAACAGGCAAACCCATCAAGTGAAGAGCATTATCATATATTTCCATCTCTCGATGTATCGCATCTGCTACGCTCTCATCAGGAACTAATCTGTCGATATAATCAATGATTCCTCGATTAACCTCACCGTCCCTTTTGAAGGTTGTAGGCTGGTGCATGAATAGGCTTATGCAATTGTTTATTCCATCTACTATCAATTATTTTCCACACGGGCACATAATCTCTCTTTTTTCCATTAAAGTTATTTTTGATGGCTTCTTTTGCCCTATCCATGGCTTCATAAAAGTAACCCATGGATGGTTTTTCTCACAAATTTCACTAAATGATAGGTAATTTTTAATAATCTAACACATGCATTCCAAAATGAACTTCTAAAAACTCTTTCTGCAATATCATTCAACTTTCTATTTCTTCTATTATGAGGCAACTCTGCAAATTGTTGTCACTCATCTGAGAAGAACATTCTCTTCAAAGCTTGCTTCTCTCTCACAATACTCTGTACAGATAAAAAGTTTGTTGCGAACTGAGTTACAGCTGTGCGAAGAAGCTCTGCACCTTCTGTGTATCTCCTCATCATACACAAAACAAATGCATGGTTGTAAATGAATTTTATAATATCTTGGCAACACTCAGTTGCTGCCTTTATTTCATCCATCTCACCAATGTCCTCGAGGATGAGATCTAAACAATGGGCTGCACATGGTGTCCAGTAGAAAGTCCCATAAATATCAGCTAACTCCTTCCCAGCTGCTTTATAGTTAGCTGCATTATCTGTAATCAATTAGACCACATTCTGTAGCCCAACCTCCTATATAATCTTATCAAATTCTTCTCATAAGATCTCTACAGTGTGCCTCTCCTCTGACATGTCTAGAGATCTCAAAAACATGAGTCCTTTAGAATGGTATACAAGAAAGTCTAACAATGTCCTTCCTCGCCTATCGGTCCATCCATCTGCCATGACAGTGCATCCCGTTTCCTTCCACGACTGTCTCAAAGTCGAACAGTATTGTTGCACTTCAATGACGGTCTGATCTAATATCTTCCCTCTCAACTTCTGATAAGAGGGCATCCTGTATCTTGGACCAATGTTAGCAGTTGCATCTGCCATTGCTTAAAAATAAAAACTGTTTGCTGCATTAAATGGAATGCATGCATCATAAAACCATCTCCCCACTCCAAGGTCTGCCTGATCATGCAGTTGTTCTGAAACCATAGCAGCACGAATTCTAGGTTGAACACCAGGTGTAGTGGAAGGAGGAAAGAATGAATGTGTGCTAGAAGAAGATCTTCCTCTACTCCTTCCTGAACTTCCTCTTCTGCTACTTTTGAAGTCTTCAGCAACCCTCTTTCCCCTGCTAGGTGCTCGTGAACTGCTACTATCAATCTCTGTTCTAGCATCTGAAGGCAAACTATCAATGAATACAACTCCAGTGGCAGTAGCATCATCAGCTTCTTCAAACATCTGAAAATCATCCTTTTGTTGTCTAATCATTTCCTGTATACTCTCAATCATCTGCAGGCATTGTCATTTAATACCTTCTGGCAAACTTCTAACTCTGCCCGTGCATGGAGCAACTTCTTTCCTAGTCCCTGCTAGGTGATGTTTCAACCTTGAAATTCTACCACTAATCACCTTTTCACAAAATAAGCATCAGATCTTTAACCTAGAACCCTGAACTGGTATACCCCACCACCATGCCAGATCATCAGACCGAGAATGGGAGTCTCTACCACCCCTTCCTACCATTTGAATGGAATACTTTAATTCAAACAAAAACCTGAAAATAAAAGCACTTCGTAAATCCCCAATCTTCAAATAACACTCAAATGGAGTGTCTCCCACTTCATGAATGCAATAAAAATCATATACCCACTTAATAACTTCATATTTTGTCATTCAAAAAAAATAAACGAAATAACACAAAAAACAACAAATATAAAGGAAAAAAATGAAAAAAACATTTAAAATATACCTAAATCCGAGTTAGGAGGCTTGCACGGACATCGTAGGGCACGATTTTGGAGCTTTTAACACAAAGGAGACGAAAACTGGCTCTTAAGGAGCTTGAGAAACCCAAAAGAAAAGAGAAAACCCACGAAAAATGGCAGGTTTCGTCAGCCGGGGACCCTTTATAAGGGTCCCAGGGTGTATCGTATGATACAAGCGATACGCACCGTATCGTGCGATACGGGGCGTATCGTACGATACAAGCGATACGCACCATATTGTGCGATACGGGCCGTATCGCACGATACGGTGCGATACACTTACTAAAACGATACACCCTAGTACGTATCGCACCGTATCGTACGATATGGTACGATACGGATAACACTGATAACAACTAAGCCTTTTCCCATACTAGATGGGGTCAGCTACACTGATTCTTTATTTCCACGTAGCCTTATCATAATTTGTAGAATCCAGGATAAATAAGTTCGATAAAGTTTTACGATGGATGTCAGAAGCCAAACGCAACCCTCTTCCTTTATCCGAGCTTGGGACCGGCCATGTAAAGGTGACCCTTACATGGGCGAAGTTCCTTAGTGCAATGATCATTATAAAGATTAGAAGGAATTGAAGGGTTTACCTCAAAGGCTAGTGGAACTGAATCTGGAGAAAGATTATGATCAAGGGTAGCATTAGGATCGAAAATGATAACTTGTTTGTTTCTCATGATTCTTTTTGTACAATTTCTTGTCATGCATCTATGGTCTTTTATATGTAAGATGGGCAATACCACTATAGATTATGTATTTGATAAACTATTACTTCTTATACTATATAATGGAATCTCCTCATGAAATGTCACATCCATTATAACATAACCCCTTTTCTTCATTGGGTCATAACATTTATAACCCTTTTGAGTAGGCGAATATCCCATAAAAATATATTTAACCATCCTAGCATTCAATTTATCACTTAGGTCATTATATATACGAACAAAGCAAGTACTCCCAAACACTCTCAAAGGGTATATGAAATTGTTTTTGGTTAATATATAGAGAATGGAATGGATTGGAGTGCTCCCCTTAATACCACATTGGCATACAGTTTACCAAGTACACTGTAGTTAGGTCAACTTTTTTCCAGTAGTACTTAAGGACATTATATCCTAGCAATAGTGTTCTTGCAACATCAAGTACATGACAGTTTTTTCTTCATGAAATATTATTTTGCTCAGCAGTATTTGAGTATGATGTCTGATGTAGTATGCCATGTTTCAGAAAAAATGCATGCAAATGATAGACATAAATTCTCCTCCATTATCAGTACGAATTGTCTTAATGGGCAACTGGAATTGTGTATGAATAAACATATCACATGAGGGCAGAATACCTTTCACTACATTCTTAGATTTCATAAGATAAATCACAGTAAATCAGGTGCAGTCATCAATAAACGATACAAAATATCTATAACTAGGTAAAGAAGTAGTAGAGCATTAAATGGTTTTAATGTTCTAGATTAATTGATAGGAAATGGCACACGATGGTGCTTAGCTTTTTGACAAATATCACAATGCAAAGTAAAATCAAAACTACTAGCTAATCCTAGTAATAATGTCTTTATTTTTTAGAGTGGCAAATGTCTCGATCTATGATGTCACAGTACTACTTGTCCGTTTGCTGCCATGAAGGTAGATAGTGTTGAAGAATATGAATATGTGTTGTTTTCAGTGTCAATTTTAGTATTTTTGATGTTTTAGGTATTATTATAATTGTCCATAATACTAAAAAAAATTTGGTTATTTTGTGTTTAACAACCCATTATATAAGGGTTAGACTTCTTGTATTAGGGTTAATAGACTAAGATTAAGAAAGAGAGAGAGGAGGGGGCAGCCTCCATTGGAGGACCTGTCCCTTCCTTCAATCTCCATATTTTCTCTTTAATTCTTCTCTCGTGTTTGTGATATTCGATTTACGCCGCACTATCTCGTTTTCTAACATGATATCAGAGTTGTACGCTCGATGGGAGCATCATATTTGAGGAGGAAAGAGACGACCAAATCCATTCTCCTCTTCAAGAACATAGTGACAATGTAGATTTCGTGTCTCTCTCTCCCTTTCTTCTCGTTCGGCTTGCTAACGCAGAGAGAGATGACTCGGAGAAGGTTAGAGAGAAGATCTTCAAGATGAAGTGCGCTAAGTGTCACATTGTCGAAAAAGGAGCACGCAATGAACAAGATGCAATGGATGGCCCAGATCTTCGGATTGGCGTGCGTGTGCTGGATTGATGGGGAGGATTCCTTCTGTGGGTTCTAGGGTTTACTACGTCCCTCAGGGTCATGCGAAGCACACTTCTTCTTTGCCGATGTTTCCTTTGTTCACGCCCCCGATTGTCTCATGTCGTCTTTACTCAGTTCGGTTTCAGGCGAATTAGGATATAGATGAATTTTTTTGCAGAGTTCAAACTCATGCCCATTTCGCTAGAATCATGATCAGAGTCGACTTGATGAAGGGGGATGGGGACAGCAGAAACGACGCATTGACGTATTTGAACGTTTTGACTGAGAGTGGCGATTCAGAGGGAAGCCATGGCGACAGAGTCCGTGAGAGGAGACTATGAAGCCCTACACCATGAAGCAAACGATGGTTGGACACAAGCGTGCAGTATCGAGCATCAAGTTCTCTGTGGATGGCACTCTCCTGGGCAGCTCGTCCATCGATAAGACTGCTTGAATCTGGTCGCCGTCAGATGGCTCGTTATGCCAGGAACTCGTCGGGCACTCCGAGGGAATCTCCAATTTTACGTGGTCCTCTGACTCCCGCTACGTTTGCACCACCTTGGACGATCGATCAGTGAGAATATGGGATGTTGAGACAGGAAGCCCAGTGAAAACCCTACTTGGACACACCAACTACGTTTTTTGCGTCAACTATAACCCTCAATCCAACATGATTGTGTCGAGATCGTTCGATGAGACCGTCCGACTTTGGGACGTGAAGTCTGGGAAGTGCCTTAAGGTCTTGCCTGCGCATTCTGATCTTGTGACGGCCGTTTATTTCAATCGCGATGGTTCGTTGATTGTGTCTAGCATCTACGGCAGTTTGTGTCGGATTTGGGATGCGTCGAACGGGCACTGTATGAAGACGCTCATCGACGATGAGAACCCGTCAGTGTCCTTTAACTTCTTGCCAAATGGCAAGTTCATCCTCACAAGAACCCTTGACAACACATTGAGATTGTGGAACTTCTCAATTGGGAAATTTTTGAAGACTTATACAGGTCATGTAAATTCTAAGTTTTTGCATATCCTTGATATTTTATGTGACCAATGGTACGTACATTGGATCAGAGGACAACAACATTTATATATGGGAGGTCCAGACAAGAAAGATTGTCCAAAAACTAGAGGGTCACACTGATGTTGTCATTACGGTATCTTGCCATCCTTCACAGAACATGATGGCCTCCGGTGCTCTTGGTAATTCAGGAAAAGGATTAAAACATCCTTGTAAGGCTGATGAAGAATGCTCCAGTTCTGCACTGCTGGGGAGTCAGAGGCTATTGTCCAACATTTTTGTCCCAAGGATGAACGTTGTCACAACTCCTCTAGAAATACATCGATGGTAACATGTTAATATTTGATGAAATGCCCAAGAAGAAGAGATGATTAACGTGTACACCAAGTGTTTCATGAAATGCAGATTGAAAGTGGTTATGAAGTGGCTGATGATTGATATAAAAATCGGGTTGCAAGGGTGAAGTCCATAGAAGAAGTGTTGTAAAAAACTTGTTTTTTTATGAGGTGAATATTGCAGTCATGAGCACTGCTGAAATCAGTGTTATTCATATCGCACTGTATCGTACGATACGGTGTGATATGTATCGTTTCGTGGGGGACCTTTATAAAGGGTCTCCCGCCGACCGAAACCCGTGATTTTTTGCGGGTTTCCTCTCTCCTCTTGGGTTTCTCAAGCTCTCTAAGAGTCGGTTTTCGCCTTCTTGGTGTTCAAAGCTCCAAAATCGCACCCTACGGTATCTGTGTAAGCCTCCTAACTTGGATTTAGATATATTTTTAATATTTTTTTCATTTTTTTCCTTTATATTTGTTGTTTTTTTGTGTTATTTCATTTATTTTTTTTAATGACAAAATATGAAGTTATTAAGTGTGTGTATATGATTTTTATTGCATTCATGAAGTGGGAGACACTCCATTTGAGTGTTATTTGAAGATCGGGGATTTACGAAGTGCTTTTATTTTAAGGTTTTTGTTTGAATTAAAGTACTCCATTGAGATGGCAGGAAGGGGTGGTAGAGACTCTCATTCTCGGTATGATGATCCGGCATGGCAGTGGGGTATACCAATTAAGGGTTCTAGGTTAAAGATCAGATGCTTATTTTGTGAAAATGTGGTTAGTGGTAGAATTTCAAGGTTGAAACATCACCTAACAGGGACCAGAAAAGAAGTTACTCCATGCACAGGCATAGTTAGAAGTTTACCATAAGGTATTAAATGACAATGCCTGCAGATGATTGAGAGTATACAGGAAAGGATTAGACAACAAAAGAATGATTTCCAGATGTTTGAAGAAGTTGATGATGCTACTGCCACTAGAGTTGGATTCATTGATAGTTTGCCTTCAGATGCTAGAACAGAGATTGATAGTAGCAGTTCACGAGCACCTAGCAGGGGAAAGAGAGTTGCTGAAGACTTCAAAAGTAGCTGAAGACTTCAAAAGTAGCAGAAGAGGAAGTTCACGAAGGAGTAGAGGAAGATCTTCTAGCATACATTCATTCTTTCATCCTTCCACTACACCTGGTGTTCAACCTAGAATTCGTGCTGCTATGGCTTCAGAACAACTGCATGATCAGGCAGACCTTGTAGTAGGGAGATGGTTTTATGATGCATACATTCTATTTAATGCAGCAAACAGTTTTCATTTTCAAGCAATGGCAGATGCAACTGCTAACATTGGTCCAAGATACAGGATGCCCTCTTATCAGAAGTTGAGAGAGAAGATATTAGATCAGACCGTCATTGAAGTGCAACAATAATGTTTGACTTTGAGACAGTCGTGGAAGGAAACGGGATGCACTGTCATGGCTGAGAGATGGACCGATAGGCGAGGAAGGACATTGCTAAACTTTCTTGTATACTATTCTAAAGGACTCATGTTTTTAAGATCTCTAGATATGTCATAGGAGAGGCAGACTACAGAGATCTTACGACAAGAATTTGATAAGGTGATATGCGAGGTTGGGGTAGAGAATGTGGTCCAATTGATTACAGATAATGCAGCTAACTACAAAGCAGCTGAGAAGGAGTTAGCTGATATTTATTGGACTTTCTACTAGACACCATGTGCAACCCATTGTTTAGATCTCATCCTTGAGGACATTGGTGAGATGGATGAAATAAATGCAGCAACTGAGTGTTGCCAAGATATTATAAAATTCATTTATAACTACGTATTTGTTTTGTGTATAATGAGGAGATATACAGAAGCAAAGCTTCTTCGAACAGCTATAACTCGGTTCGCAACAAACTTTTTATCTGTACAGAGTATCGTGAGAGAGAAGCAAGCTTTGAAGAGAATGTTCTCCTCAGATGAGTGGCAATAATTTGCAAAGTTACCTCAGAACAGAAGAAATAGAAAGTTGAATGATATTGCAGAAAGAGTTTTTAGAAGTTCATTTTGGAATGCATGTGTTAGATTATTAAAAATTACCTATCCTTTAGTGAAAGTTTTGAGATTGGCTGACAACGAGGAGAAACCATCTATGGGTTACCTTTATGAAGCCATGGATAGGGCACAAAAGAAGCCATCAAAAATAACTTTAATGAAAAAAAGAGAGATTACGTGTCCGTGTGGAAAATAATTGATAGTAGATGGAATAATCAATTGCATAAGCCTATTCATGCATCAGCCTACTATACAAACCCATCATTTAGGTACTCAACAACCTTCAAAAGGGACGATGAGGTTAATCGAGGAATCATTGATTGTATCGACACATTAGTTCCTGATGAGAGCACAACAGATGTGATACATCGAGAGATGGAGATATATGATAATGCTCTTCACTTGATGGGTTTGCCTGTTGCAATTCACAACCGCACTACGATGCGTTCAGGTAAATTGTTTATTTTCATATTAATGTTTCATTTTACGTTACTGTGGATTATGTCTCTAATGTTTGTCTTTTTCTACAGATGTTTGGTGGAACAGGTTTGAAACTGATTGTCCGAACTTTAGAGATTTTGCAGTGAGACTCTTAAGCCAAACTTGTAGTCAAATACCTTTCATTCTTTGAATTCCTCATTGTGTTTCCTTGTACACATCTAACATTTTGTTTTAGAAAAAAATTGTAACTCTTCCCAATGACCTTAGAGTTCAACATAATACTCACTAATTGGTCTTCTTCTTTTTTGCATGTGTAAATTTTTTTATAATTTCATATTTTTTTGCAATGTTTTTCTGCAAAGCATAACTTCGCCCATGTAAGGATTACCCTTGTATTGCCGGTCCCAAGCCCGGATAAAGGAGGAGGGTTGTGTTAGACTTCCGATAACCAGCGTAAAACTTCATCGGATTTTTATAACATGGATTACAAAAATTATGAGTATTGCTTTGGGCGTCCCCACCTAGCGACGTGCTGCAGAGCCCGAATGCAGTAAGAAGTAAGCAAGGCCACTACATTTTCGCCCGAATGTAGTGAATCAATTGCAAAGAGGGTTCCCACATCATAGACGGGTGTGGGTAAAGAAGTTAGTCCCGCTACATTGCCGCCCAAATGTAGTAAAAAAAATTCAGAGAGGGTCTCCACATTTTGATTATGGACAGATGCGGGGGGTAAGGAAGCTAGTCCTAGATAATAAGATTCATATTGGTTCTTGGAATATCGGAACATTATCCGGTAAGCTAATGGAGGTGGTAGATGTTGGAGATCAAGTTGTATCTTGATCGTGTATGTGTTCACCGTGTATGTCATTGTGTAAGTGTAGTCAGGTAGGAGTAATGCGGGTCCTAAACGATCCATTAGGTACTTAGTCTTATTAATTAGTAAGTAGGGGTATTTAGGTCTTTTAAGTTATAACACCAATATATATATTGTAGTAGTCTTTAGAGTTTAGTGAAAAAGAGAAAAACGTGAATGGACTGGGCGGCTGCAGGGAGTCGACCAGTCCTCGTCTTAAAGATTCGATGTAAGTTCCTTTGTTCTCAATAAAATAAAGTTTTGTTTTGGGTTAATCTCTACATGGTATCAGAGCCTATTTGGGATAAAATCAGTGTTTCTTTGTTGGAAAATCAGTCCACACAGGTTGTCTTTGGAAGTTGTTGAAAATTTCAAGGTGCAGAATTTTTTTTTGTGGATATATACTAAGGTGTTCAGTGAATCTGGTTGAAATTTTATCATTATTTGGAATACATCTTATAGTGCCCAACGTGATTAGGAAAAATCACAGTCTAAGGGCATGATTGCATGATTATATGCCTTGTTATTGGACAGTTTTAATAGTCTCGTTTATTACATGATCAGTTGTCGTTACTGGCTGACCGATAATCGCTTTGTAATCAAGATCAGGGTTCAATTATCCGAGCAAAAAAAAAAAGGGGGAGAGAAATAATGGACAGAAGCAAAATAGTAGAAGGCAGTGACAATTTGTTGGACAAGGGCGAAACATTTCAAGTCACTAACCTGAAACTAGATGGAAAAAACTCTCCAGTGGGCCAGATAAATGGAACTCGCAGTTATGGCAAAGGGGCGATGGGATTATCTTACCAAAGAAATTCTCAAACCACCTATAACAGATCCTCTATACTCTCGATGGTGTCGAGAAAATGCACTTGTCAGTGCTTGGTTAATACAATCCATAACGCCTTCTATTGGTAGTACATTTATGTTTTTGGATACAGCAAGAGATATCTGGCTAGCGGTTCAAGAGGCATATGCTCAGCGAAAGAACATAGCAAAAAAGTATGATATTATTGAGAAGATCATAAAGTGTCAACAAGGGAGCAGATCAGTTAGTGAATACTATGCAGAACTCAGAGGTCTGTGGGAAGAACTACAGCTTTATTCTAAAACAAAATGCCAAACTTGTACACAGGAGAGGAACGAAGAATTTGAAGAGCAAAAAGTGTTTGACCTTCTTTAGGGATTATCATTAGAATATGAGGCCGTGAAGAATAATATCCTCAATAAAGAAGAACTCTCTTCTTTGAGTACTGTATATTCACTCCTCCTCAGGGAAGAAGACAGAAAACAATTGAAAAAGGAAACCAAAATCAATTCTGAAACTTCAGCATTTGTCGGGAAGAATACCTATGTTCCACCCTTTGCTAGAGGTAGAGGAAGTTATGGCAGAGGTAGAGGTAGATCGGGATTGACATCTGAAGAAAAGGATAAAATCATCTGTTCTCACTGTGGCAAACCCAGACATACCAAGGAAACGTGCTGGGACCTAGTTGGGAAACCTTCCTACCTTCAGAATAAATCTAACAAGGCTTACTTTAGTAGTGATCAAAATGAGAAACAAAAGGCTGAAGACAGTTTAACTTCTCTGGCAGATATGAGAAAAGAGATTGAGCAGTTGAAAGCTCGTCTGATAGATACACAATCGCCATCTATATCCTCTCACAGTGACTCACAAGCAACTGTCGCTTATCCCTTCTCATTCCTGACTCAGGGTAATACCTACACTTCCTATTCAAGATTATGGATTAATGATTCTGGAGCCACAGATCACATGGTTAGCAGAAGAGACTTCTTTGATACTTACAAATTGATACAAGAAAACACCAATATCAAATTGGCAGATGGTTCTCTAACTCCAATAGTGGGAAAAGGAAGTGTGATTACATCTTTTGGAACCTTGAAAAATGTCTTACATGTCCCCAATATATCAATAAATTTATTATCTGAATTTGCTATGACTCAGGATTTGAAATGTAGTATAACCTTTGATTCCACTAGATGTGTATTTCAGGAAATCAAGACGGGGAAGATTTGTGATCAGGGTAATGTGAGGAGAGGACTTTACTTCTACGAGGACAATAAAGGAGCTACATTACAATCAACTATTATCACAGAGAAACAGAAGGAGGACATACCTCGGTGGCACAAGCGACTAAGCCATTTACCATTTTCAAAAATAAAATTGTTATTACCATAATTCAGTGATTGTAATGATTTGAACTTGAATTGTGAAACTTGTCAGAAGGCAAAGCATCACCGTGTTTCCTTTTCTTTGAATGAAAAACGATCTTCTATTCCATTTGATATTGTACATTCTGATATTTGGGACCCATGTTCTACAACTTCTGTGCATGGATACAAGTATTTTGTGTCGTTTATTGATGATTGTACCAGATTTACTATGATTTACCTTATGAAGACCAAAGATGAGGTAAAGAACATTCTTCCGATTTACTGTCAGTTTGTAAAGACTCAATTCCAGAGCAATATAAAGGTTCTTCACAGTGATAATGGGGGAGAGTTTATGTCCCAATCTCTTCACTCATATGTTCTACAACATGGAATGTTACATCAGACTTCATGTTCCCATTTCTCTCAGCAAAATGGAATTGCAGAAAGGAAGAATTGACATATCTTAGAGGTGGCAAGAACTCTATTAATAGGTGGCAATGTTCCAAAATATTTTTGGGGTGAAGCAGTTTTAACATCGGTGTTCCTCATAGACCGCATGCCAAGCAGGGTTCTCAATGGAAATACTCCCTTCCATTCTTTATGTCCTTCTCAGAAAGAATTCCACTTACTTCCAAGAGTGTTTGGGTGTACGTGTTTTGTCCATATTTACCAAGGTGCCAGAGATAAACTAGATGCTCAATCTATTAAGTGCATCTTTGTGGGATATTCAACTACTCAAAAAGGATATAAGTGTTATGATCCGTCAAAAAGGAAATTTTATGTTACAATGGATGTTACCTTTCAGGAAGATATACTGTATTATAAAGTGCAGGAAGATCCTACATCAAACATAGAGTCCTCTCAGGTCATACCACTTCCTCCTACTGAAGTTACATCTATTTATGAAAGTACATAAACTGACATGGTTCCCCCTGAGGGGAAGGAATGGCAAGTATATAATAAAGGTAACCGAGGGATTATTTTTCCGCATCAGATGACTGAAGAAAATTCCCAGCGAGAGTCAGATGTACTTCCTTCTCAAGTAACTACTCATGATCCAAATATTGAATTGGATGATCGTCCTATTGCTATCAGAAAAGGAAAATGTATAGCAGCAAAATATGCATTGGAAGGAATGGTGTCATACTCTGATTGTCCTAGAAAATATCAGTTGTTTGTGATGAACGCAGAGAATACATTCGTACCAAAAACATATGAAGAGGCTAAACAACATCCAAGATGGAAAGCAGCTATGGAAAAAGAAATTTCAGCTCTAGTGTGAAATAAAACTTGGGAATTGACAACTTTACCATTAGGAAGGAAAACTGTGGGATGTAAGTGGATATTCTCTGTAAAGTATAAGGCAGATGAAAATATAGAGAGATATAAAGCTAGATTAGTGGCTAAAGGATATAGTCAATCGTACGGCATATATTACACAGAAACGTTTGCTCCTGTGACCAAAATGAATACCATCAGAATTCTGTTGAGTCTAGCAGTTAATAAAAGATGGGAATTATGACAACTGGATGTGAAGAATGCATTTCTCCAAGGGGATCTCATAGAAGACATTTATATGGACTTGCCACCTGGATATCTTTATGGGCACAAACAAGGGAATGTGTGTAAATTAAAAAAAATCAATTTATGGACTAACAATCTCCACGGGCATGGTTTGAAAAGTTTAGTGAAGGAATTCGAACCTTGGGCTTTATGCAGTGTATCAGTGACCATACTCTCTTTATTAAGAGAGGCCAGAAAAATATCATGTTACTGGTATATGTTGATGATATTATTATTACAGGAGATGATATAGATGGTATTATTGACCTAAAGAAGAAACTCAGTATGCTATTTGACTTGAAAGATCTGGGAAAACTAAATTACTTTCTTGGCATAGAAGTTATCCATAGAGATGATGCTTTATTCTTATGTCAAAGGAAATACATTTTGGACTTATTGAAGGAGACAAAAATGAAGGATTACCGTGTATGCTCAACTCCAATGGAGATACTAGGAGGACGACAGCAAGAATGCAGAACCATACGAGGATATTGGTAGGTACCAAAAATTAGTAGAAAAATTAATATATGTCACTATTACACGGCCTGATCTCAGTTTTGCAGTGGGGTATGTTAGTAGATGGATGCACAATCCCTCCAAACACCACATGAGTATAGTATTTCATATTATCAGATATTTGAAGTCTACAATAACATACGGTTTGTTATACACTTTAAATTCATCATTGGACCTGAAGATATACTCAGGTTCGAAAACATATAGAAAATCAACTTCTGATTATGTGGTATGTTTAGAAGGCAACATTGTATCATGGAAGAGCAAAAAAACAATCAGTAGTAGCCAGATCAAGTGCAGAAGCAGAATATCGTGCAATTGCTTCGGGGATATGTGAAGGACTATGGGTTTTATCACTCTTGGCCGAATTGGGTTTCAAAGTGAATACTCCAGTTCCCTTTTATACTGACAGCAAAGCAGCTCTTCAAATCACTCTCAATCCAGCTTTCCATGAAAGAACCAAACACATTGAGATTGATTGTCATTTTATCAGAGAAAAAGTTTCACAAGGTTTTTTCAATCTTATTCATGTATGTTCTGAAGGCCAACTGGCAGATATCTTCACGAAGCCTACATCAGTAGGAGTAGGACTCTAGAAAACTCTTCGACAATTGAGAATTACAAATTTTCAAGATTCAACTTGAGGGGGCATGTTGGAGATCAAGTTGTATCTTGATCGTGTATGTGTTCATCATGTATGTCATTGTGTAAGTGTAGTCAGGTAGGAGTAATGCGGGTCCTAATGGATCGGTCTGTGATCCATTAGGTACTTAGTCTTATTAATTAGTAAGTAGGGGTATTTAGGTCTTTCAAGTTATAACACCAATATATATAGTGTAGTAGTCTTTAGGGTTTAGTGAAAAAGAGAAAAACGTGAATGGACTGGGCGGCTGCAGGGAGTCGACCAGCCCCCGTCTTTAAGATTCGATGTAAGTTCCTTTGTTCTCAATAAAATAAAGTTCTGTTTTGGGTTAATCTCTACAGTAGATACTATGATTCGAAGAAAGATTCATATTCTATGTTTACAAGAGACAAAATGGGTTAGAGAAAAAGCAAAGGAGATAGAGGATACAGGTTTTAAATTATGGTACTCAGGTAAAGAAAAGGCTCGAAACGGAGTTGGTATTATCATAAATAAAGATTTAAAGGAGAGTGTAGTAGACATACAATGATATGGTGACCGAATCATAACGTTGAAATTAGTCTTAAGAACAGAGGTTTTGAATATAGTTTGTGCATACGCACCCCAAGTAGGACTATAAGATAGTATAAAGACAGTTTTTTGGGAAAAGTTAGATAAGGTGTTTCAAAAGATTCCAAAAAGGGAGATGATTTGTTTAGGAAGAGATTTAAATGGACATGTCGGTAAAGAGGCATTAGGATATCAAGGGATTCATGGAAACTTTGGTTTTGGGGATGTAAATGAGGAAGGTAGGGAGATTTTAAATTTTGCTATGGCATTTGATCTCTTTATAGTCAATACAATCTTCAAAAAACAAGATGAACATTTAATTACTTATAAGAGTGGCTTATCACAAACACAAATTGATTACTTTATTTGTAGAAAAAAAGATAGAGCGTGTTGTAAAGATTGTAAGGTAATTCCAAGAGAAAGCTTAACCACCCAACATTGACTTTTAGTTATGGATTTACAAATAAAAAAGTGGACAAAGAAGAAAAGAGTGCATCAAGCTATTTGGACTAGATGGTGGAACCTCAAAAGCAAGAAAGAAGATATATTTAAACAGAAAGTCCTGCAAAGAGATGTTTGGAATTATGTTGGCACACCCTGTGATATGTGGAACAATATGGCTATACATATTAGGAAAGTTGCAAAAGATGTGTTAGGTGTATCTAAGGGAGGTGTACCGGCACAAAAAGAAGCTTGGTGGTGGAGTGAAGTAGTGCAAAATAAAATCAAGGCAAAGAGGGCATGTTACAAATTACATTATACTAAGAAAACTAGTGAAACTTTAGAAGCTTATAAGAAAGCAAAAAAGGCCGTTAGTGAAGCAAAAGCTAAGATTTGGGAGGACTTATATAAAAAACTCAACTCAAAAGAGGGTGAAGGAGATATTTTTAGGATAGCTAGGGCTAGAGATAAGAAAACTAAAGATCTTAATTATGTTAGATGCATAAAAGACGATGATGAAAAAATTCTAGTGGCAAATGATGATATAAGAAATAGATGGAAAAACTATTTTTATAATCTTTTTAATGAAAATAAAGATGTTAGTATTAGTTTAGGAGATTTAGCCAACTTAGAAAAGTATATAAACCACAATTTCTACTGACGTATTCAAAAGAATGAAGACAAAGAGGCTCTTAAACATATGAAGGGTGGTAAATCGATAGGACCAGATAATATTCCTATAGAAGTTTGGAAAATACTAGGAGAAATAGGAATCACTTGGCTCACAAGACTATTTAATGAAATATGGAAAAACCAAAAGATGCCCGAGGAATGGAGAACAAGTACACTTATACCCATATATAAGAACAAGGGAGACATTCAAAATTGTGCGAATTATCGAGGTATCAAGTTAATGAGTCATACTATGAAATTATGGGAAAGAATTATCGAACGTAGGTTAAGACAAGTATCAAGTACAATGGAGAACCAATTTGGGTTCATACCAGGCAGATCTACTATTGAAGCGATTCACCTTTTGAGACGTCTTATAGAACATTTTAGAGCAAAAAAGAAAGACCTTCACATAATATTTATTGATCTAGAAAAAGCTTATGATAGGGTACCGAGGGAGGTTCTTTGGAGAACTTTGGAAAAAAGAGGTATCCCATTGACATATATTAACCTTATAAGAGACATGTATGATGGTGCAAAAACATGTGTGAGGACTCATGAAGGAACGACAAACTTCTTTAAAGTTAATATTGGGTTACATCAAGGATCAACTTTAAGCCCATACTTATTTATAATGGTGATGGATGAGTTAACAAAACATATTGAAGATGAAGTACCTTGGTGTATGTTATTTGTATATGACATTGTATTAGTGGAGGAGTCTAAGGAAAAAGTTAATAGAAAATTGGAACTATGGAGAGAAACATTAGAAAGCAAAGGCCTCTGACTTAGTAGAACAAAGACAGAATATATGGAATGTAAGTTTGATCATTTGGTTACTTCAGAGGACATAAAAATTAAAATAGGCACATATTGCATTCCTCAGAAGGAAAGTTTTAAATACCTAGGGTCAATTTTTCAGAGTAATGGAAGAATTGATGGAGATGTTACGCATAGAATTAATGTTGATTGGTTAAAATAGAGAGGAGCATCAGGTATTCTTTGTGATAAGAAGATACCATTAAAATTAAAAGGTAAATATTATAGAGCAGCAATTAGGCCTGCCATGTTTTATGGTTCTGAGTGTTGGGCAGTTAATCATCAACATGTACAAAAGTTGTCTGTGACATAAATGAAGATGTTGAGATGGATGAGTGGTCATACAAGAAAAGACCGTATACATAATGAGGTTATTAGAAACAAAGTAGGAGTGGCACCAATAGAGGATAAAATGAGACAACATCGTTTAAGATGGTTTGGACATATAGAAAGAAGATCAAAAGAAGAACCTATAGGAAGGTTAGAAAAACTAAATTTGAAAAGTATTAAAAGAGGTAGAGGACGACCACAAAAGTGTTGGAAAGAAACAATAAAGAACGATCTAGCTTATTGGGAGTTAACTGCTAACATGGCACAAGATAGGGATCTATAGAAACAAAGAATCCATGTAGTCGACCCCGTCTAGTATAGGAAAAGGCTTAGTTGTTGTTGTTGTTGTTGTTTTTCTGCTAAGCATGCATCATGGATCCTTTTCAGATCTCATCGCCTGATTCAAGGAACATAAATGTGTTGTCAGAGTCATAGATTGGATCAACCATGCACTCACTAATGCATTTTCCCTATGCAATTTGAGGTAGATCGGATCATCACAACTGTTGCCACGATTGCAAGCACTACATATCGTGTCCACTATTAATAATTTTGTCCTTCCAATTTGATGTTCGTAATCTAGAAGCCTTCTCCTTTTTCGTTAGTGAGAAATTCCGCATATTCACCTGCTTTTCCTCTATCTAGCATTTTCTCCCCTTACTCTAGACAACGATCCCTTTTTTCATATTCAACAATACTCCGCACATAAGACTGTTTGTCTACAAACCACACCACTGCACTACTTCTGTGCAATCAAGGATGGACTGCACCACACACAACTGTAATTTCCTGAACCACGCGACATTGGACTGCACCCGAGGCCATTGTTGCACCATTGCACCACTTCTGCCGCTGCTTATTCGTGAAACGAACTCCTAATCACACCGATTAGGCTCTTATAGCATGTTGATTTGTCACACAAATCTTTGTTAAACTCAGGAATTTATAGCAGAGAGGAAGAGGAAAAGATGGGGCTGGTGTCTCCACTCCCTCCCACACTTTCTCTCCCTTCCCTTAATCACACGGTAACTCTTTAGGGTTACTCACATTATAATAAAAAAGAAAGACTAAAATGCCCTTATACTAAAGATTTATTGAATCAGGACAAGAATGAATCTCTTCTTTATCAGTTAACACTTTGAATCACACCTTTGGCTTCATAATATAAGCTTGTAGATACCATAACATACTAAACATGGTAGGCTGTCAATGGAGTCACATAAAATGCTACAGCCGGCCAACAGAAATTTACCAGAAAGGAAACATGAACAATGACAAAGCAGTTCAAAACATAAAAGCTAAATGACAAAATCGGCCAGGAAATTGGCTTAAATAGTTTCTCTAAGAGAGTTGCAATCGGCAAGAGAAGAATGAGTCTTCGCATAATATACAGAAAACAATATGTGCCGCTTAGATTTGAAAGGTTCCATGGTACGCATCAAGAAAGGAATGCCAGTAGAGGCAACAACCTCATTTTTCCTCTACACCCTCAAGCCCGTCATAGATAAAGCAAAGAATTCCCCTTTTTCCATACTTCTTTCTGACTTAATTCCTCCTCACACTTGTCAGACAAGCAAATAGGTTGATACGAAATACCCAAAACGGCAACCAGGCACTCACCAGAATAAAGCAGGCAGTATAAGTCACAAGCTGGCGTAGTTTGCTGTCAGAGACTCCATAAAGCTCAACAAACAAATGGCAACTCCAATGCTTACTTAACAATCATGCACGGATCTGAGAGAAAACAACAAATTAAGAAAGGTTTCAACAGTTGATCAACCAATCAGTACAAGTAAACCACTGACCTCCACGAAGCACATGTAAACAACATAAAGGTGCACAAAAAAATTTGATTGAAAAAAAGCCGGCTCAAAAGCGACATAAATCATGGAACAATACCCTCCTTTGAGTAACACAATCAAGAACCATAAGCTACCAACAAGCAGAATCCGACCAATAGGAACCACCAACAAAAAAAAAACGGTTAACCGAATCGACCATGGACTTCACTTTTTAAATCTCTCAATAAATCACGAACAAAGCCAAACGCTAACACCATAATACAGAACCAAGCTAACAAATGTGCTGAAATATGTAAAACAAAACTACCTATAGCTGATACAGCATAAAATCTGGTTATCAAAAAGATGGACCAGAAAAGTGGAAAACGAAAGAACAAGGAAAAATTCAACGCCATCCTCGGTTTAGTACCTCGCTCCACATATTAGAACAGAGGCCCAAGACTCGAGCAATAGCAATAGCAAAACAGTTTATTTCAAAAAAATGAAACCCACACGCTACCAACACAACCTCAGAGTCCAAGTCTGCTTGAAATTCAGCACATGAAATCGGTTTTCATCAAACCAACAAAGCCAGGACGAAATCTGCTGACGGAAAACCAATCTGAACTCACCCGCATCAAGCTACAAACTAAGAAAACCCGCAAAATACAAAGAAAAGAGGCTACCCAACTGGATTATATAGTTCCTTGCCTCAGAAAAAATCACAAGGAAGTTAAGACTTTCTAAAGACGAGCTATACATGAAGGTGGGATATAAGCAACCAGAAATCTCACCGAAGAAAATGAAAAGGAAAAAGATAGTGAATCCGTGGAGGTTTTCATCGAAGAGAGAGAGAGAAGGAATAAAGATTTCCGAGGATCACGGACAAAACACGAACACCAATTTCGGAATCCCATTTTTTTATAGATACTCGGGATCCCCGTCCGGCCCCATCCTGGCCTGAGAGAGTGAGAGAGAGAGTGTATCGCAACCTGGCAAAATGACAAATAAAATGAAAAAAGAAAAACTAAATCGGTGATTCGGCAGATCTTTTACCAGCAATAAGATCGCTTGGCCTCAATTACCTAATGACTCCATTAACTTTATCTTTCATAGTCAAATAATTCCTTCAACTTTCATTAGTGAGAAGGATTTATTTTTATTAAACTAATATGGCTATTAATCTATTTGTTCCTTCAACAACACTAAATAGTTATCCCGTCACAGGCGCGACAAGAGGTCGTGATTTTTTCTCAATAAAACAGAAGGAGACATACTCCTTTCATTTTGTTTTGCAAAAATAAGATTCCTGATCTCTTTCAATGAGTATGTACGTTTTCACCAAGAAAAAAAAGAAGAGCATTGTACGTTTGCTGAGTTGTCTCTACCTGTTGAGAAGAGTGAATGGCGGTGCGATCGAGATTAGTCGAGCTCCAGTACAGGCAAGAAAATGCTGGGCCCAGTTCGAGCGCGAGTTCAGTTGACTTCCATCCATGTTCAGGCAGGCTCGAGCTCGAGTTGTATTAACTACTCGAGCTCGGCTTGTTAGGCTCCTAGATTAAGCTCAGATTCCGATCGAGCTCGTGAACAAACTCAAACTTGAAAAGTTCTGCTCGTAAATCATCTTATGACATTTATTATACTAATCTTCAGAATATAGATGAATTTTATTTAATATTATAAAGTTCTATTAGGATTTTGCGAGCTGCTCCAGCTGCATAGCGTGGAGCTCAAACTCGACTCATGAGCAAGTCGAGCTCGGATCGGCCTCAAAAAGATCGAGTTGAGTTTGAGTTATTCTTGACCCGAGCTCAAGTACTCATATATATATATATATATATATATATATATATATACATATATATACATATATACATATATATACATATATACATATATATACATATATACTATATATATATGTATATATGTATATATATGATATATATATATATATGTATATATATATATATATATGTATATATATATATATATATATATATATATATATATATATATAGTGTCACGCGCACACACACGTGTGTATCGAAAACCTATAAAATGGAGCCGGAACCTGCTGTTCATGATACCAGTTTTATGTGAGGATGACCTCGTGTCCAGGTACAGTTAAGCAGGCTTCACTTGGGGATGATTGCGGGCCCTGCGGGCCAGTTCAATTCCACCAGCGTGAACTGCGAAAATAGGGGGCATATCATAAAATAAGGACTTATCATATTCATACTATTGTAATTCACTTTAAAGGTATAGTACAGAATGATACATATTGATATTATTATTAAACAGAACTTCAAAAAGTATGATATTATTTGAACAATGTTAATTTTGGTGTTTGAAAAGGTCTCTAGGTTATCGTATGGTTTGCACCATTTATTAAATTAGTAACAAAGGCATAATATCGTTATCCTTAATCAAACATGGTACAGTTGCTTATATTAATTGATTAAGATGTTATGTTAATATCACATGTTACATCATTTATCTCATCAATATCACATACCACATTAACTTATATTTGAAGTTATAATTAAATATTAACTAATATTAAATAAATAATATTAAATATTATTCTTTAATATTACTAATTATTGCATGTTAAATTTAATAATACAGATTTTAATTCAATATTTAATAATGATGTGGTAATTGAGTCAATAGCCACATCACCCAGGCATGTTAAACGTCAGTTTTTAGCTACGTCATTAAGACAACAAAAACTATAGGGGTATCGTGGTAATGTTTTTTAACTACAAAAACCAAATTGAAAAATGCCCAAGTCTTAGGGTATTTATCTAAAATTTTCCTTTATTATTAATGTTATTGTTATTATTATGATTATGATATTAGTTTTGGGTTCCTATAAAAGGTAAAACTGTATTTTCTTTTTCTAATATCATGTGTATCAAGTGAAACTTATTATATAATGAAACTGATATTGGCATTTGTTTCTTAGAAAGCTAATCACATAATCATCTAATATGCACTTTCTAGATATTTTTTTATAAACTTAAAAAAATTAGAAGGGCCGGTTTTTGAATTCTTATATGATTTCAAGATCTTTCAACATGTAAATGACATTGTATTGATATGTTCTCCATAAACACATTATGTAGAACACCCTCAATATTATTATTAGAAAAAAAACTTTATTCTTGTTTTTGTTAAAGACAAGGGTTAAACTAATGCCCAAGCAATGGAATACCAACTTTAGGGTGAGGTGAGACATGTGTTTCAGCTAAAATCTAAAAAAGTTGAGACTGTATATAAATACAAGTGTTTTGTGGACGTACAATTTACCCTAAAAAAATTCATGGGCCCGCCACTGTCCCAAGCATGGAACCTGTGGACTACAACTCGGCATGGTAAATGAACCACACTGCTCATAGTTTGGCTTGTGGTTTGTCGTTCGTTAAACCATTCAGGACGATCATGAACGTGGTGAGTTTGGCACAATACGGCTTGTGAAGGGCTAACCCTTCTAGCTTTCCCATGAAGGAAGACTTTAGATAACGAAGGATAATAAAGCTGTGTAGACCATACTTTTTTGTTTAGAACCGGGAGGTCGAAGCCAGGTAAGCGCACCTTGGATATCGAACTCACAACCTTCATCCCATGAATTGAGCCCCTAGTCAGCTGAGCGTTGGCTCTGAGTACTGTATATACCCCCATACTTCTTTTTTTCTGTTACAACGGGAGGTCAAACCCAATTATGCAAGCCCTAGAGGTCGAACTCGTGCACCATATCATGCATGTCGAGAGCCCTGCCAGGTGGGCTACGGCGCTGAGTGCCATATGGACATACTTCATTACACACAATCAATCTCCTTTAGAATTTATTAATGAATCTGGGTGAATTTACTCTTCACTCGTGAAAGATTTGTATCCAATTGCACTCAAATTCAGGTAACATAAAACCCTATCTTAGTGCATCCGAAGTGTTAGCTCAATGGCAAGGCTCTCGGTGGAGAGTTTGACTCCCAGAGGGTGCGTGTGGGTGGGTGTTAGGCTTTGGCTAACTCAGTAGTGCTTCTTTCTCTAGTACCATTGCTAATGGTGGATACTTTGGCTCCCAGAGAGTGCATGTGTGGGTGGGTGTTAGGCTTCGGCTAACTCGTGCACCATATCATGCATGTCGAGAGCCCTGCCAGGTGGGCTATGGCGCTGAGTGCCATATAAACATACTTCATTACACACAATCAATCTCCTTTAGAATTTATTAAATGAATATGGGTGAATTTACTCTTTACTCGTGAAAGATTTGGATCCAATTGCACTCAAATTCAGGTAACCTAAAACCCTATATTAGTGCATCCGAAGTGTTAGCTCAATGACCAGGCGTTCTAGTATCATTGCTGCTGGTGGAGAGTTCGACTCCTAGAGAGTGCATATGTGGGTGGGTGTTAGGCTTTGGCTAACTCAGTAGTGCTTCTTTCTCTAGTACCATTGCTACTGGTAGATACTTCAACTCTCGGAGAGTGCATGTGTGGGTGGGTGTTAAGCTTTGGCTAACTCTGTGGTGCTTCTTCCCCCCGTCCCCCCCCAACAATGGCAGATCTAGATTTGTCCATAAGATGAGTTGAATAGGCAACAGTTTTAACGGGTGGGGTATTAGTTATGATCAAATTTTGAAATATTCATTGAATTAAAATGTGTATCAATGAGGACAGAAATTAGTCCATGGGCACATCCATCTATGCTTAAACATTCTCAAGGATCTCAATCGTTTGACCGGCAAGATTGTCGGTTGAAATTCAAATTTTATAAGTCAATAAGTATCTTGTTGCTCTTTGCATGTGCAATAAATGCACTTAGTACTATTTGTTTTTTACTTAAAGATCTTACCGGTTGATCTCAAATATTGAATAGTTGGAATCTTTAAGAAGATTAAAGTATGAATGAATATACACCTCTCTCTATATATATAATAATTAAATATTACTTATTTAATATGATCAAATTTTGAAATATTCAATGAATTAAAAACTAATGAATGGTTAAACCATCCTCATTAATCAAATCAAAAAGTGGAATGTTGGTAGGAGGCTATATATGAATAGAATTTCTTATGAAAGTACATGTTGGATCGGTTTGGATCCAATATCCGAAAGGCAGCTAAGTCCTAAGAAAGATCCAGATCTAGCCCAAACACATAAGGGAAAATGATCTAAGAATCCATTTTCTGAAATGACCATTTGGATCTGGATCAGCATTCTGGATAAGTGAATCAGTTAACAGTCACAGTCAAACACCATTCAAACTTTGCAATTAAACAGAAGTGGACCCTTTGAACATGGCCCGGTGTAGGAATTGGAGACATGAATGTTACTAAGGATTTGATAAAAAGGACACTTGTCACACGCCAAGTCGTGGACCCATAAGCCACATGGGTCTGGTTCGGATCATGTATGGGGTGGTTCCAAATCCAAGATACACTTGGCTTGTTCTTGGGATGGAGAAGGCTATGACACAAAGTCGAAGTGTCCTACACACGTTAAGCTACCAATTGAGACGAGCTGCTCATATGGCGAGACGAGCAGAGCTCAGCTCATACATGTTACAACCAGTAAAAAACATGCTAAAGGCTTCTTCCCAAGGCAAAAAAAAAAAAGACATGTTAAAGATTGTTCTACACATAGGGTCAGCAATATTGGCTCGACCCAATCTAGGGATTAACTGATTTGATTGGGTTAAGGGTTAGGGAAAACCCAAACATCTTTAACTGGTGTGGGATGGATACAAAATATGAAGTATCCAACCCATTCAACTCAAACAATATAAATATGAATATATGTATAGAGAGAGAGAGAGACCCTATAACCTCTTAGACTTGCATACTTATGTTCATTCTTTACTTTTAAAGCATTAGTATAATATGGAAGACTTTTATATTTTTCAAACACACTAATAACTTTATAAATAACAATCATACCCTTCAAATGGAAAGAGTAGACACAAATATGTATGTATCAAAGATCAAAGGATTTAGTTATATATATATGTAAGTTTTAAAATTTCAATCACCTAACCCTTAAGTAACTCATCTTCTTGAGCTTTCTATAAGCTGATCTAACTTGTGGCTCATCTTGATAAGAGACTGGCTCTTTTTAAATGAGCAAACGAGGCAAGCCACCAACAAGCGTCAAACGAACCATGAACAGACCCAGCTATAGTTGGCTTCACAGAGCTATTTAAGGTGCTACGGGTCTGGGTTTTATCATTAGGACTTTAGGATGACTCTTCATGGGTATGGATATGGATATGAATATGGATATGGATATGGATATGGATATCAAGATGTCAAAATCCGAAAACGCGATCCGCCGGCTAGCCAGGGGCTTCATGTGATGTCACGTGGCCACTGTTGCTGGCATCATGTGATGTGACGTTGATTGACTCAAGGGCATTTCCGTCCAAGTCAATCAGTCCGCGTTATAAAATGCACATCTAATGACATGGAATATAACGTGCCACGTGTACTAACGATTCCCTATAGTTATACGCCACATGTACTTCATATTATGTAAACCTAGGGTTAACAGAAGCCTTCAACAGTAAAATATGGCACCGTATTCATTTCGTGCAGAGTATCGATAGCTGTATATGACACTGTACCGTGCAATACGATATGATGCCTTTTTCTATTTAAATTTATTAAAATGAAAATTAAAGAATCATCATATCAGACTGTAGTGGTACAAAATACACAGTATGGAGGGATAAGATGCATTATGTAGAATAAATAGATGAAAAAGTTATAGGTAAGCGCAGGGATAAGAAACGGGTCAATGGGTCGTGTCACTTCCTCCTGGAACCAAATCCTGGACGCTATTTTGTGTTCAGGTTTATTGACCATATAATATACATAATTCAAATTTTCATTATTGATCATGTTCAAAGATATTTTATACATGATTATATATCAAAAGACATTATACATTTAGAACTTCCTCATATATATATATATATATATATATATATATATATATATATATATATATATATATATATATATATATATATATATATATATATATATATATATATCTTGATATGCATATATAATATCATGATATAACATATATGATAAAATCTTAGGAATATATAGTTCATACTCCCCACTCATTCATATTTAATAACTAGTTTTACATGGTTCCACTATTTGAATAATCGGTAACCTCTTTCACTACTCCTCTACTCTTGAAACTACCTTTTATTGGTCAAAACCATCATTGTCATCACCAAAATAACCTAAAACCTAAATATTTATACACATGTGGTTTTGTGGTTCTATTGAGCCTTTTTAGTATAGGAGCGACAATTTTGATAGGTGGAAGATGGTTTTGAACAATGAGTAATAGTAAAAGATGATGGAAGGTCATCACCAATGGTTAAAATGGTAGAATCAGTGGTGGATGCACGTTGAGGGTGGGGGCGACTGCCTCCAGGAATTTTGAAAAAAAATAGTTATTTAGAATTTCCAAATTTATTTTTGAAAATTTTGTAAAAAGGTAGGTATCGAAAAATACAAAATGTTTAATCATCTATATGTAAATATGAAAACATAAAACCCTTTTTGGTAAATCTTATCCATGGATTTTGATCAGATTTTCATATCAGATCCAAACCAAATTAAACCTAACCCTAATTTCTCTTTAGATAAACTCACGATTAATTTTGTTTCTCAATCAAGCCCCCCTCTTCTTTCACAATTCTCTCCCTCTCTCTCTCCCGATGCCCCCCTTCGTGATCAAGTTAGCCTCTCTCTCTCTCTCTTTCTGGCAAGCCATTGTAGAGCAACTTAGTGTAGCCTTGCGGCTATGAGCCTGCACTGACTAGTGAGTCTGGTGTGGACCGTGGTGACACACTAACTATGAGCAATGGGCGGCCGTGACACTTGGCAGGCAGTAGCACTACATCGAGTCAGTGGTAGTGGTGGTGGAATTCGTCCTGATTTAGCGAATTAGTATTAAGGTTAAGTTGCTCTTTCCCCAAATCTAGATTTTGGGTTATTTGTCTTTTTCTTTCATAGAATTATAAATTATGTATTGTTTGTTACTTCTGTCTAAAACAAGAGTAGATCAAAGATGAAATTTAATATTTTGATGTATATAATCTTTTCATTTTCTTTCGATCACTTTTGGTATTTTTTTGCTTCTTATTAGACATGGAGAAGTATTTTAAAATAAAATCTCTTGAAGATCAAAACCACTCATTCAATCATCAAGTATGAAAAAATAAAGTAAAAATATATTAAGTAATGATGAGGAGGTCCATGAGGATATCTTAGAATTAGATGGAGATAAAATTCTATATAGTATTTTTGAATAAAATGTAAAAAATTTAGTTGTAGATCGTGGGTTGAGACTTCGACATGCATATCTACAAAAAGGTTCATTTCAACCAAAGAACATAATTTTCTATGGATTAAAGAAGGAAGACAAAACATCATTTCATTGATAATTGGTTTAATGAGTTTGATAGGTTGGAATATAGTATAAAAAATTGCTATATTTTTCCACATCCTAATAGCGAACAAGCATTTATTTTAGATAGATTTCAGTGGTTTAAAGAGAAACAAAGACTTTATGAACATGGCGATAGTAGTATACACAATGTTATTGGAATGAAAAGTGTGGTTTTGATGAATGAGAAGTAATCTATCAATACTCGTTTTGTTAGACAATAAGAAGAAGAAAAGTCGAAGTATGAAGGTCATCTTGGTACCTCAATTAATGTTATAAGGTTTTTTCTTAAACAATGTCTTGCATTTTGTAGTCATGATGAGTTTGATGAAAGTTCAAATAAAGGATTTTTTTTTTAGCTTTTAACCTTTATTTCTAATAATAATGAGGAGATTCATAGCATTATATTATAGAATGCACCTAAATTTTAAAGTTGATAACACCTTCAATTCAAAAAGATATTAAAGTGCTATTGGAAGTGAGATGGCTGAAAGAATCGTCAAAGACGTATATGATTTTGTATTTACTATTTTGATTGATGAATCACGTGATGTATTAATAAAGAGAAAATGGTATTGGTGTTAAGGTATATTGATAAATATGGTCATATTATTGAACACTTGTTTAGTTTAGTGCATGTTTATTATACTACAACATCACTTATGACAACTATGATATAAATATTTCATAAAGTTGGTTTAAGTATTAATCAATTATGAGAAAAATGATATGATGGAGTAAGCAATATGAAAGGTGAATTTAATAGATTAAAAACATTAATATTGAGGAAAAATTCATGTGCTTTTTTATATTCATTACTTTGCACATCAACTCTAATTAGTTGTTATAACAGTTGCTAAAAGGCATAAAGAAGTAAGTCAATTGTTTGATGCTATTTTTACAATCATGAATTGTTTTGGAGGTTCGTGTTAATGTCTTGAGAAGCTTAAAGAATTGGAGCTTGATAGACTTCATAAGAAATTAAAACTTAGATATAGTGGAACTAGTAAAGGATTAAATCAGTCACTTGAAATTAAAAGGGTTAGAGACATACATTCGGGTTCAAATTATTATACTTTGTTAAACTTAATTATAATGTTTCAATCTATTATGAATGTGCTTTATATTATCAATGATGATAGTGATGTTGATATCAAAGATAGTGCTTATAATTGGTGGAAGATAATTCAAACATTTTATTTTATATTTATTTTATATTTAATATATTTTTTTTTGGGAAAGACAAATGATTTATCACTAACTCTACAAAGAGAATACCAAGATATTATTAATGCTTTGAATCTTTTCAAGTTGTTGAAGAGATAGTTAAATAAGTTTAGAATTGAATATAATGAATGAGAGCACTTCATTGCAAAGATAAATTTATTTTGTGATAAGAATGATATTGAAGTTAGGAAAATGGAGGACAATAAATTGTATCATTATCGGTATGAGGTATTCAATGTTATTATTGATTATGTGTTAAATGAGCTTGATGATTGATTTGATGAAAGAAATACCAAATTACTTCTTTATGTTGCATGTCTTGATCCAAGTAATAATTTTAATTCTTTCAATAAAGAGAAGTTGGTTCAACTTCAAAGTTTTTTATCCTTGTGATTTTTGCACAAATGATCTTTGATAACTTCAGTATCAATTTGATTTTTGTGTATCGGTAAATAAAATTGGTATTGCTTTTACGTGTTGCCATTGCAAGTGTGAAAAGAGTATTTTATGCTATGAACATTATAAAGAGTCTCTTGAGAAACAAGATTGGTGATAAGTTTATGAACGATTGCTTGGTTACATATATTGTGTATGATATATGATCAGAAATAGAGAAAATGATTGAGATCAAAAGGTAAAAAATGCATTTGATGTAAATCAAGCATAACGTGTGAAAAAGTACATACATACTTGTTGAGTCGTGATTTCACCTATTCATCTTTTTTATCGGATGGGATGTTTGTCAAGATATGGTAAGCAAATTAGACTTTTTCTATACATGTATGAGAGATTGAAGTTTCAAAATTATGACCGTCTAAATGTCACTTTTTAGTTATCATTGTTAGATTTACGAATAATTTGATTTTAAGCAAAGATACTTTTATTTTTAAAAATATTGTTTGGGGATTACAAGGCACGCATGTGGCACCATAATAAGGTTTGGATTCGGATTTGGATATCGTATATTCATCCCCACACTATCGCGGTGCCATCCCTAATGAGTGGTAAGGATGACAATGGCATGGGTTGGGTTTGGATGGGGACTGACCTGACCCCATTTAGTAGCATTTGGTTGGCATGCCTTGACTACCTCTATAGTTGATGTAGTAAGAGCACTTATTCCATACACAACCCGATCTGTTTTAAGAATTCAACGTTTGCATCCCAACCCAAAATCAAAACTAAACTCGAAAACAATATTGAAATATAAAATAAAACCCATGATCGTATTGAGTTTGGTGTTAGCTTCAAATTTCATCACCTCAACCCGCAATAGATTATGCAAATCCGAATTTAACAGGATTTAGTAATAATAAGGTAACCCGTTAGACACTTGAAGGTAAGTCACGATGGGAGGACACAGATAACCAACCCGAAGAAGTTCGTGTCCGTGCCATGAAAGAATTGGGTTGTGTTTGGGTTGACATGTTTCTGACATGAACATCACGATGAAAACTTGGGAGGAACACAACCAGAAAAGTACGTATTTGCCTCCACCCAGTGACTGGAAAAGAAAGGATGGTTCGTGGGTTGACCTGTTCTCAACCATCATAGAAAATGATAAAGCACAAACTTGACCCAGAACATGAAAATGCTGGTGATCTCAGGCATGAAATCAAAGCCTGACACGAACACGGCCCAGAAGTCCTTGTGGGTGTTACTCAAAAGTGACATGAAAAACCTGACCGTGCCGGGATCTATCTGCTTTCCACACAAACACAAAATGACACTAATCCGAAGCATGAAATATTGCAACGAGTAGATGATCAAATAAAGGAAACCGCTAAACGATGTTTCCAAAGTTAAAGAATCTGTTCGGAGGACAAAGAGTACGCACAGAGATTTTGGAGGGCTGCATCTTGGCTATCCAAACACCCCGTGAAGGCTAAGCTAGGGCTGGCCAACCTTGCCGAAAGTAGAAAACACAATTCAAGAAGCGTGTTTTGATCTTTGCATGTTATATGTAAATTTATTCTATAATTTGTAAACTCTCACAATATCGAACCAAGAGAAGCATATATATGGCTCTTCTCTTTTTTGTCTTTCCAGTACAAATCAACCAAATCCAGCCCGCCTCTGGTCCCAGGGACATGCACTGAGCTAGGAAGTCCTTTTGTGAGAAAAAATCTCAACAAAATACCTTGTGGTTTTCGATTTTCAACTTTGAGAACATCTCTAGTAATAAAACGGAAACATTGATGTTCATATCGCTAATAAAAAAGAGACCTCTAGAATAATGACATTAGTCTTTGCTTATGTGGACACTTTGACACAATGCCTGATCTTAGGCAACTATCACAACAACTTATTATATTATATTATATATTATGATTAATATAATAATTGATATATACTAATATTATAATTTGTTAATAGATATTAATATAACATTGTATAATATTATAATTACTATTAATTAATATGCATTACTCAATATTGATATTATATACTAATATTTTAATACTGACCATATAATATGATTATATAAATAATATATAATATTTTAGTATAAGCTAATGTGACCAATGATGTGATTCCAAGTAGGCACCACATAAGTAAAAGCTAATATCATTATGTTAGAAGTCCCTCTGTGATTGATGAAAACGTTAAGTATCCATTTCATTACGAGAAAAGTTGAGATACTAAAGTATCAAAACCAAAAACCACATAATGCTTTACTAAAAAATTTCCTTAGCAATCAAATTGAATGGGCATCGTACAGCCCTACAGGTGAGCTAACGCTCCAGGTGCTAGAAAGCCCTTCTACAAATACGAACTCAACTCATATTTTCTGCCCCCTAGTTTCAAGGTCGGCCTAGTCCCACAGGACGGTCCCATCTTGACGGCTCTATCTACCATGTTAGCCCTATCAAGTTTGATGCACCACAATACTTGATTTTACGTGGATTTAGACCTAATGTCCCTACGAGGAAGTCCAGTGTGCTCTACCTGGATCAGACGGCAGATCTACAATGACTTTCGGATCACAATCTGAATTATATACTAATAATGAACCAAACCTAAGAAAAGATGGTTGATCATCTTTCTCGAATGTTGTACATGAAAAGAGAAATTGGCTTAAACACGAGTGCATTAATGGAAGTGGAAAAGACAACGGTCTCATGTTTTAAAGGTAGAGGATGGTTAAGGAAGGATACCTTCAATAACTTAATCCAAATCGTCACCAAAGCTTAATGGATCTTAGGTCAACAATGCATCAAGTTGTCCAAATGGAGAGTTCACAGCCAAACCCAATCTCCAGCTTTTTTGAGTCTTTAACTTTGTAACCCCAGCTTTTAGAAAAAGTTCAATTATAAACGAACAGATCTCTTTCTAATCCTAGAAATATAGGACACTGGGAGATTTTATGATGCGAATTTCCTATTAAGTGCGTAGGTTTTAACAAGCACATATTGGTAGAAGGGAAACCTGTGACATCATATGGTTACTGCTACATCATCCATGTGCACATATCAATGGATGTCAGTGCGTGTCACGTTGGTGCCCATTTTTCTATTTTGTGTCCCTTAAACCAAAGAAAGCTCCACAGAGGTCTGCTTATCAGGTTAATATGGAGAGATTGCCACAATCTGTTTTCCGACACCAAGCGTTGTGGTCTGTAATACAATTTAGTTTTTCTAAAGTCAGTACTGATGATCACTAACTTCGTTAAGTACTTCCAATGAGCACTTGATCTCTACAACTTATCCCGAAATCATAAGAATTCCTACCAATACATAATAAATTGAGGTGGTTTTCTGTTTAGGCGAGTGAACATGGCTTTGGCAAAAGATCTAGAAGATTCATCGTGTCGAAAATTACTTCTCTACTCAATACTTTGTGAGTTAACTGCTAACATGGCACACGATAGGGATTTGTGGAAACAAAGAATCCATGTAGCCGACCCCGTCTAGCATGGGAAAAGGCTTACTTGTTGTTCTTCTTGTTGTTGTTGTACATAATACTAAAGCTGCCCGAAGTAGAATATAAACAGATCCAGTCAGGCAAGTAGCCAGCTGCCAACAACCTGATTCAAATGATGGGCAACATACTTCTAGATTGATGAGCACATTGACGTAGCAAATATGACAGACATAAGCAAACAAAATCCTTATAGTACATATTGACAATGTTATAAAAATTGTATTGTATCATATGATATGATACAATTTTATTGTATATCATATGAAGATACAATGCGATATAAGAGCATGTATCGCTTATTATAATTTATCGTATTGTATCGTACGATATGAGAATGTATCACATCGTATCGTACGATACATCCCGTATCGTACGATACATCCCGTATCGTACGAGTCGATGCTGATTTTTCTGTTATAAAATTCAAAAATCCGATACTTACGGATTTTATTTTTGTTTCTTCTCAAACCCTTTTTCACGTCATTCTCTTGCTTCCAGATCCTCTTCTTATCTTGTTCTTGTTTATTTCGTGGTTTATTCACAAAATTCTCAAGTGTTTCACCCAATCTAACTCCCTATCTATAGGGTTTTGTCAATTCCATGTCATACCTCTTTCCTTTGGCATTCTACTCGATTTTTCACTTGAAAAATTTGAGAGTTTTACATATTTGTTGATTCTTAACCTCTAAAAAGTCTTTTTTTTCTTGTTGATTATCCACTCTTGTCTTAATGTCTTTCGATCAAGTCGATACAGCATAAAAATATTACAATCCGGTGTATGAAGGCAATAGGCTTGTGAAAACGTGCATGTTTTGCAATACAGTAAAACATGATGGTTTTTCTCGTATGAAACACTATCTTGTAGGAACCAAGAAGGATGCAAGTGTATGTTCTCAGGTTCTCGAATCAGTGAAGTACAATATTGAGCAGGTATTGGAGGCTTCGAGAGAGAAGAAGAGATTAAGAGTGAGAGAGAGGGTAAAAATAGGTGGTTGGAATATATCAAGGGATGTATGGTGGTGATAAATTCTATGGTACAACTGCGATGAAAGAAGAGATGGCTGAAGAGAAGAGGAGAATATGAGAAAAGAGAAAAAATATAGGTTCTGATGGTAGTAATAGTAGAGTTGGCTCTTGTTCTACTGTAAGAGCTCCTACTTGCCCGATGCCTATAAGGGGTATTACAGGAGGAGCCAAAGGAGGTAGTGAGAAGCCTTCATTTTTTTCCCCATGTACGACTCCTAGAGCTCAGCTATAGCTTCAAAGGAGGTAATTGAGAAAGTAGATTTAAAATGTACAGAATTTTTTTTATAAAAATTGCCGCCCTTTCAATGTTTAAAACTCATTTTCTTTTCAAAGTATGGTGGATGCTATTGCTAGTGTGGGATCGGATTATAGAATCCCTACTTAACATGCTCTGAGAGGCACATTATTGTAGAAATGGGTTGATATTAATAATGCATGGTGTTTTGAATTTAGGAAGTCATAGAAGGATACATGATATTCTATTATGGTTGATGATTGGATAGATAGTCAGCATAGGTCTTTGGTAAACTTCATAGTCTATTGTCCCAAAGGCAAACTATTTTTGAAATCATATGACTTATTCCATATTGATAAAATTGTAGATAATTTATTTCATATTTTTGAGAAAGTAAGTGTTTCAAATGTTCTTCAATTCATTACTGATAATGTTGCAAATTTTAGAGTTGCTGGTAAGATGCTTGAGGCAAACCATCCATCCTTAGTATTGATTTCATATGTTGCACATTGCATAGACTTAATGCTTGAAGATTTGAGTACAATGGATGAAATAAGAGGGACTATAGATGCATGCATAAATGTTATAAAGTTTATTTATAATCATTCTTCTGTATTGCAATGTAAGGCATAACAGGTTTATTTATAATCATTCATTGACAAGATTTGCTATGAATGTTATTACCATGTAAAGTCTTGTTATAGAGAAAAATACATTGAAAAAATTGATTGCATTTGATGAATAGAGTTCTATTAGTTGGCCTAGAAAGAAAGAGGGGATTGTTGTGGTAGATGTTGTTTTAATGTTGATTTTTGAAAAAGTTACAACAAATTTTTGAGGACAACTGTACTTTTAGTTAAGGTAATGAGGATGGTGGATAGTGAAGATAAACCTGTTATGCCTTATATATATGATGCTATAAATAATGTCAAATTGGAAATACAAGCAAACATTGACCGCAAGCGGTCACTTCTAAAGAAGGTTTAAAAGATAATTGATGTACGTTGAAACCGTCACATGCATCATGATTTGCATGGTGCTGCATATTTCTTTAACCCTTTTATTTAATTTTCTCCTAACTTTGTGGAGGATGAAGAAGTGGAAAATGGTATATTAAATATAATTGAGCTTTTTGAAGATTCATCTACTCGTAATATCCATTTAGAGTTAAGCAAGTACATATAGAGTATTGGAGATTTTGGAAGGCCAATTGCAATCCAACTCCACTCCCAAATGCGACCAGGTATTGTGTTTTTATTGATATTTATTTAAGTTATTAATTGATTGACTTTGAGTGTTTCTTATTAATCATTATTATATTTTATTCTAGATAAAGGGTTCATTTTGGTGTAGATGTACTGAACTTGACAAGGTTTACTCAATGTATATTGAGTTAAGCATGTAGTTTGAGTGAGAGAGAGAAATTAGAGCTTTTTCGAATGCATTTACATCAAAAAGTGAAACAGACTGAAGCATACTTGACTACGTGATTTGGCTATAATATGAAGTTATGGCAAATGCAATAATTTTAAAATATATATTGTTTGTTGTTGCCTAGTTCTTTCTTAATCTTATTAATAATGTATAATTAATGTGGCTATATTGTATTTGATATTCTTTATAATTTGAATATTATTTCTTCACAAACAAATACAAAAAGATGCAAGAAGAGTAAAGAAGGTGCTATATGACCTGTTGAGCTACGAAAATATTGATATTCTTGACGATTAGATCGAAGAATATGAGGCCCCAATCAATTTAGAGCATAAAAACTGAAGGGCACTCAAAGCCAAACCAGAACTTAGAGTTAGAGATGATGAAAATGAAGGTATTGGATGGGTATATCCAATTATGGAGGATAAAGAGGGAGGAGATGATGATGATGATGGTTATGGTGGTGATCCTGATTACGTTGATTATAATGCTTTTGTTGATTATGATTTACGTTGTGGATGATTGTAATTTGTTTTAACTTTTATTTGTAAGGTTGTAACGTTATAATCTTTGACGATTGTAAGTTGTACTTGTAACTTTGTTGTTTATTAAGTTAAACCCCAAATGTATTAGTATTCTATTCACGTTAATGGTATGAAATATGGATGCTTGTAGTCTTGTTCATAGCTTCATTAGAAGATATTTTTGTTATAGTACGGATGCTTCTTCATGTTATATATATGTTTTGTTCATTAATTTTAATTTTTGTATTTTTTTATTTTTTAATACTTTTTTTACACCGTATCGTACCATATGATATGGTACAATACAGGCGTATTGGTGTCCAGTGCATACGGGCATGAATATGGTTTTTACAACATTGGATATTGAAACTTGTATGGTTGGATTCATATTCGTGATACTGAAAATGTTAAGGTTGGATGCAGACATATTCTAAGTTTAGTTGTCATGCATAAAGACACCACTGACAACGCTTTCAACAATATCTTACCTCAGTTACTCAAACAGAAACCACGAAAAACATAATGGTACATAGTGAAGATAAGAGAAATGCACCGGAAGTTCAATAATAATGTAGATTCATGATGTAATGTATGACGGGATTATCAAGGCGTATCAATAGATGGGAAACAAGAAAGGGGGAAAAAATCATTGAATGAGATCATTTTTTTGGTATGATGATAGTTGTTACACTTTGATACCTAAGATCAAGCAAAAAAAACAACCCATAAGGTTTCACTTGTCAGAGACCAGGTTCCCATGGTTATTGCCCTCCAAGAAGTTGAGAGGATATGACCAGGTCTGCAGCCTTGAATCCTGAAGAGATAGCTTTGCCAGCAGAAAGACCGCCCCTGATTACCTGAAAGGGATGCAGGAGAAGTCAAGTTCATGAAACCACTTATGAAGTACCACATCACTGAAGCATGTACAAGTATTGCTTGCTCATGTAATCAAATCCTCTTAGGTAAACACTTTTTTTTTCTCCATGTTTTCCTTGATATTTGTCATTAAGGACCCACTTTGTCCAGCAAAAGGTCGAAAGTCTATGCAGGCAACAAAGTTACCAAATATTGAAATTCTTTCCTACTTTACCAATATGTTACGTTGTGAGAACTGCTGTCTATTTCACAGTCTCCCAGGTGTAAGAACTGGCCAAATGGTCAATACAAATAAAAACAATAAGATTTGTGTTTATGATAGTTGCTCTTTAGATTCATCGGGAGCATTTTTGTTTGTGAGTTTATACATGCAGCATGTAGCATCCAAATGAGACTTATTCACTTCACACAAAATCCATCAAAAGCCATGTGGCTTAATCTCGTAAAAGTATGATCCTTCAAGAAAATACAAGCGAAGCACAACTAAGGATAACATCAATTGCAAAGGTTCCAAAACTGGAAGTTCATTAGCACATGTCCCATATGAGCATTTGCAAGAGCTGCATTCTCTTGTGCCATATTCATACCTGATGCCCGGGACTGGTTCACCTCTTCTTCCATATTAGTCGTGCACAAACAGGACCAATTTCTAAGGTAACTTCTATGTTAAAGAGTACATTATTGGGTCTTGGGTCTGTAATGTATTATAACCTCGCCCTGTATTAATCAGGGGTATTTCTGTCTTTCAAATTATAACAATCCTATATAAATATGAGAAGAAAAAACCAGCAACCGTGAGGAACTCACTACTGTGTGGGTGGTGAAGGGCCGACTACTTGGAGTAACTTTATTCCTTGTAACTTATGTTGATTCTATTCAATAAAGTTTGCTTTATAACATTCTACACAAAATAACATTAGCTACCCTCCTTTAGTTCGACTAAAGCCTTAGCTAAAATGTAGGCTCTGATATCATGTCCTATTCAAAGAAATAACATCTAGCGAGGCCGTGTCAAGAGTTTAGAGTAGCAAGTTTCATTTCCTAATGAAAATATTTCACATGTTTATAAACTATTGAACAAATCCATCTACATCAATATATCATAGCACAAAAATAAGTGCAAAACCAGATTCTTTTTCCCATGAAATAACCACAGGTGTGATAAACTAGTGAATCCCGCAAGTCCCAACTCGTGCCAGACACATTACATACTGAAATGTGTTCCAGCGGTTCAAAGCCATTTATCAGTCACAAATGCCATTAGTTTGTTTGGTGCATATTGCATTAAATAATCTTTCGCTGTCATTGACCAATTGATTGATTCTAAAGTAATAAAACATTACTCAAGCATTCCTCATATCAACAAATGAACTCAGCATCTGATATACTTCCCTGAAGCAGTTGAATAACAATCGTCAATTTGATGCAAATGGTCAAAATGCCATAACCAATGCCAATTTAATGATATGTAAAGAGAGCAGAGACGACTTGAATAAGCGATATTTTGAAATGGTTACCTGCATAAAAGAATCCTGGAAGATTTTGTTCCATCTTTCCTATAGTTTCAATAACTTGATTGTAGTCATGGCCATACAAGGGGAAAGCATTCTTCCAATAGACATGCCTGTAGAAAGGTGCGTGTAAAAAAATGATTGGAAAATTGGCTCCTTATATAATCAGTAATTCAATAGTGGAAATTGCTCCATTATAAAACCAAGAAATTAATGCCAGCATAGTAATTTCTTACTTCAATGATGTAGGCTGACCCTCTACTCCCAACTGTATTGTAAGATCGGAAGAAACTACACTGTAACATTCCTATACATATAAACACATGAAAGAATATTTATCCAGTTATTTTGAGACCAGCTGCAAGGTAAATGTGACGAGAATAAAAGGAAAAGAAAATTTGGTGTTCCCCCACACAGTGAAGCTCCTGCAAGATCTCTATATCGAGTCCCACCAACAAATGTAGTATAGAGATATTGATCACTAGGGGCCCTGTCAGGAAACATCACGGAGGAAAATAGTGTACCTATTGTAGGGAGAGATTATGCATTAGAATGACACAGTTCGTAAAATCATGTTTCTTGCAAACAATGAACTGGTAAAGGGACAAAACTGAAGTTTTCTAATGGAGAAAGAGAATTCAATTCAAACCCATAAGTTTGGCGTACGAAGTGTTCTTAAAACATTCTCCTGTTCTCTAGAAGGAATTAAGACCCCAAATCCTTCGAGTGGCCACTTCACGTTCTCCTTCTTGTAGGTGGTAATGATCACTGATAATGGCACGTAATCTACCTGCAACATAAACATCCTAGTGTCTATGAAGGCTGGTTTTCTGATTAGAAGGAAGAACACTGTCGCAACTACCATTATAATCAACATCATCACCATGCACCTTCCCAAAACTATAAAAGAAGGTGGAGACTAGTAACTGTAATTATTAAACCAGGCGTATTTGGGGTTTTTTATGGCACCACCTCCATAAACCTTTTTGCGAGCAACTAAGAATATTCCACAGGGATCTCATTGACGCGCAACATTTTAGAAGGTGAAAAGGGCCCTTAGTTTGTGACCAACGCCACAAACTAGGGCCGTTAACAGGCCAAATCCAAAGCTAGAGATAACCATCCTAACAAGAGTTAATTCTTGAGTTTGGGGAATAAAAGATTCTAATACAAAAGTGCATAGCAATATGATGAAGTATGGCTTTATTATGAGCAGAGCAGCCAGGCATTGTAATGGACATTTGACCCAAGTTCCAACCAAAGAACAATATCATTCTTATGGTAACAGTGTTACCCAATTCAATGTATATAAATATCCACGATGTATCCAGTGGGGGCACTTAAAATCACAGTTCTACATCATGAATCTTGTTCAAGAGTCATTAAGATAGACAACGTACTTGGGAGTTAAGGGAAGAAGCAATAAACAAAGGAGAAAGAAGGTGAAACACATTCTTTAGGCAAGTGCATATATATGTGTGTGCCTTAAATGACAAAACTACCCTTTAAAAAAGAAATGTGTATCACTTTATCTTAATTCTACAAAGACCAAAAACAACCCTAACAATTCCATCATAAATAACACATATATTGATGTAGCATGTATATATCACACCAATTGGGATGTGTGTGAGTGTTGTTGATAAACAATGAAAATATGATCTAACACAAAGGAATTGAAAGAGACGAGGAGGAGGCAACAGTCGGCCTTCACAGGTCTTGTGGCTGCACTCTCTCTAATCTCGGTCTTTATTTTTCTTAACCTACTGGGCAACAACCCATTAATATTTATATCGAATTCTAACTTGAAAGACATATATACTCTTAATAAGTAAATCTAATTTAAAACTAGACAATAAACAGTTAATCATAAACAAAATACACAACTAAACACAAACTGAATAAATTGTGATTATTCTTCAACACTCTCCCTTAAGTTGAGGCAAAGATACTATGAGTGCCCAACTTGCTAAGAAGTTTTTCTAGTCTTCATTTTTCTAGTGCTTTGGTTAATAAATCTGCATACTGGTCTTTTGATTTTACATATATCATTTGTATAACTCCTGACTTTACCACATCTCTTATAAAGTGATAGTCAATTTCTATGTGCTTGGTTCTTTAATGATAGATAAGATTAATAGTTATTTGTATAGATGCTTGGTTATCAAAATAGAACAAGATTTATTTTTCTGAAGAAGTGCAAGTTCTTGTAGTAATGACTTTAGCTAAATAGCTTCACACATACTAAGAGTCGCAATTCCGTACTTTGTCTTTGCTGAAGATCTCGCTACTACATTATGCTTTTTAGTATCTGAGGTAGATCTTCTATCATTGACATCACACAACAATTTGCATCAGTGTAGCCTCCACACGGAGATGGTCTACGTTTTTGAACAAGAGTCCTTTGCCTAGAGTTCCTTTGAGATATCACATGAAGATCTGAAAAACTGACCTCAAAAATGAGTAGGTCCAAGTGAATGCATGAATTGGCTTACCATGCTTCTTGCACTGCAAATGCTATATGCGATCTAGTGTGTGCCAAATAGATTAATTTTTCCAACTAATCTTTGATAAGCGTTACAACCACTTCATTAGTGGCTGTTCTTTCAGACTTTGTATTGGGTTCGGTTGGGTGTCTGTGCCTTACACCATTCATTCCTGTTTTCTTTGAGAAGATCAAGAATATACTTGCATTGGTTGATGAAGATTCCACTCCTTGGATCTAGCAAATTCCATTCCGAGAAAATACTTTAGCCTTCTAGGTCCTTAATATCAAATTTGACCTCGAGTTTCTTCTTTAGATTGTTGATTTCAAGGTCATCATCTCCGAGTTATGATTATGTCCTCAACACTTAGACTATTAATATAGCTATTTCCTTTGGCCATGGAATAACTGCTTGAGAAAAATAGTGTGATCGACTTGGCTCTGTGAGAACCCATGTCTCCCAACGACATTTCCAAAATGCTCAGAACCGAACTCTAGGAGAGGCGCTTTAGTCCATATAGAGCTTTCTTTAGCTTACACCGCTTTCCCATTCAAGCTTTTCTTCAAACTTGGGTGTGCAGATCCATATATACTTCTTCTTGCAAATCTCCATTTAGAAATGCATTCTTGACAGCAACCAACTAGTTTTTTATTTAGAGGTAGTGTCACAATGTCCCATGTCTTATTTTTCTATAACTATGATATAAAAATCCGACAAAGTTTTACACTGACCGCCTAACACAACCTTCCTCCTTTATTTGGGCTTGGCACCGGCAATGCAAGGGTGATCCCTTACATGAGTGGAGTTTCATGTCTTATTTTTCTCTAAAGATAAAATCTTAGTCTTCATAGCTTCTCTCCATTGCTTGGAATCCTTTGTCTCTTCACAATTTCTAGGTACTTAAACCAGATCAGAATTAAGGGCAAACATCTTATAATTGTTAGAAACATTATGATATGAAATGTAGTGAGAAATGTGATAAGTACAAGATCTCTTCCCTTTTCATAGTGTAATAGGAACATCCAACTGATCTTCTGTATGTTCTGTAATGATAGATTCAGATTCACCCTTGGTTGATTGTGGGTCAGAGTGGGTAGTCCCTCTTAGGGTATGGTAGGCTGCAACATTTTAGTAGTAGTGTTCTTCTTATGTCTTTTATATACTTATATTTCCTTCATAGGCTGATTTTCTGATTCTATAGTCTCTTACTGTGGAGTATTTTCCCATCTCATTTCTGGTTCTAAAAATATAGGAGGAGATATAGGCATGATAGCAGAATCTTGATGCTCTATAGATGATTTCTCCCTCTTGCTATCATAGTAAGTTAAATCCTCGAGAAAGGTCACATCCATAGATACATATACTTTCTTCTTGCTCAAATAATAACACACATAACCCTTCTGTATCAATGAGTAACCCCAAAATATGTATTTCGTAGCTTTAGTATCTACTTTATCTCTATGCCTTGAATGATAATGCACATAGCACACACATCCAAATACTTTGAGTGAAATTCAAATAGTTCTTTTGGCATTAATACCTGTGGAGGGATTTTACCTTGTAATAATGTAAAAGGGTCCTATTTATAAGGAAGACCGCCATTAAAACCGTATCTCCCCAAAAAGACTTAGGCACATTACATCCAATAAGAAGTGATCTGGTAGTCTCTAAAATATGATGATTTTTCTTTTCTACTATTTTATCCTATTGGGGTGTGTATGCACATAATATCTCATGAACTATGCCGTGATTCTTCAAATATAATTGAAGATGTGTCCCTCTCAATTCTCTACCATTATTTGATCTGATGCATTTTATTAAACATTGGAATTGATTCATCATAAATTTCTTGTTTTTCATTAAGTAGATCATAGTAAATCTAGTACAATCATCAACAAAAGTAACAAAATATTTGTAGCCTAATATAGCCACTATAGGATGTGGACCCCATACATCTGAGTGTACAAGCTCAAATGGTTTTGTTTCCTTAAGACTCACTACTGGGAAAGCTAGATCTATGATGCTTAACTTTTTCACAAGTTTCATAAGCAAAAAACTAACCAACCATATTAAGACTTAACCCTGTAATTATAATCTTCAATTTTGGAGCTCGAAGATGACCCAATCGATGATGCCATAATATGATTTCCTTGGTACTTGTATCCAAAATTCATTTATTTGCATATATCTGCTAAACTCCATCCAACACATATAATCCTTCTTTGACCCTTTATCCGGTATCCAAACCCGTGAAGCTCGTGGTATTAAAACCATATGCGTGGACTAAAGAGGCCTGTAACTCAGAGGTAGATTCATGGTTATCCCTCAATTTACCCATATTCTCTAATTTCTTGGGCGTATAGGAAAGTATATTATTATTTGCCTCCATTGTGTTTGAAGTACTTGCTTGGTATGCTTTATTCTTAAAATTAGCTAATTTTCCAATTAATTCCCAGCATTGTCCCTCATATGCCTTGACTTGCCATAGTGTAAACATTTCAATTTATCCTTTTCATCTGGGCATGAATATCCAAGCCCACGGCTATGACCACCATCCAAAGAGGTGTCTCCTCTACTATGATGATTTTCTTGTTGTCTAGTATTGATAAATGATGATTTTTCACTAGTTTTACTGCTTGAATTTACCCTTGTTATCTGGGTGTGAATATCCAAGATCATCTGGGCATGAATATTCGCCACCCCATACTTTCTTTTCTAAATTTTTTCTATTTTCATCTCTAATAAGTAGAGAATAAATAACTCCCAATGAAGGGAGTGTTTCACTAATGAGAATATTTGCTTTGACATTCTCAAATTCACTTGACACCCCATAATAAATCAAATACCTTTTTCTCTTCCATTCCTGCATTTCTAGCTTTGAAGCAGTATGAACAATCACCATGATTGTAGTAATTCAACTCATCCCAAAGACTTCTCAACTTTGCATAATATTGACAAATTGATCTATAACCCTATCTGTATTTTCTAATCTTTGATTATATTTCATATTTCTTTGCAATGTTTATCTTCTATGACTATACTTCAATTACTGCCAACCAAATCTTATGTGTAATATTCAAATACATAAAGGTGTTGCCTACACTTAACACCATCGAGTTGGTCAACTAGGAAACCACAACCGCATTGTCTCTTCTCCATTTAAAGTATTTCAGACCAAATGGTTGGGGTTGAGGTGTTTCTCCTGTAACCAACTCTTATTTTTCTCTACCAATAAGGGCAAATTCCATAACCCTAGACCAAGACTAGTAATTTTTTTATCAAATTTGATGGAAGTAATTTAGACTAAATCTATTTTGATATCATTATTCACATCCTCTACGTAATGACTAGGTTCATCTATAGAGATGCCTTCTCCTTCCACATATTTTTTCTTCTCCCAAGGAGTCATGCGATCAGCCTCGAGATATGTGTAATTGTCTCAAGATCCGCACATTCTTGTTTCCAAGACAAAGGAATTGAAAGAGATGAGGAGGAGATAGTAGTCGGCCTCCATGAGTCCTATGGCTACACTCTCTCTAATTTCGTTCTTTATTTTTCTTAACTTAATGGGCAACAACCCATTAGTATTTATACAAAATTCTAACTTGAAAGATAGATATACCCTTAATAAGTAAATCTAATTCAAAACTAGATAATAGACAATTAATCATAAATAAAATACATAACTAAACACAAACTCAATATAAATTGTGATTATTCTTCAACAAGTGTGTATATACATACATACATATATCTATTATATTATACATACACACACATAAGTTGCAAGGAAACATGGGAAAATGATCCTCTTTTTGATGCCCATTTGATGGGGCTTGTGATTTGTGCTCGAGGATGAAAAGTACGTGAAGCTGGGAAAAAACAGCGGCTTGTAGGCAAGTATGATTTGTTTGATTATCCGAGGACACTGCTGACCATCGAGTTGATTAATAAAGGGATTTTTAGACTACAACAACAACAACTAAGCCTTTTCCCATACTAGATGGAGTCAACTACATGGATTCTTTGTTTTCATAGAGCCGTATCATGTGCTATACTAACAGTTAACTAAATATAAACTAGATCATTCTTTATTATTTCTTTCCAACACATTTGTGGTCATCTTCTTCCTCTTTTAATATTTTCATAATTTAGCTTTTCATATCTTCTTATGGGAGCATCCTTTGGTCGTTTTTCTACATGTTAAAACTATTTTAAACGATTTTTCCTCATTTTATTCACTATTGGTGCTACTCCCAATTTGTTTCTAATAACCTCATTATGTATATAGTCTTTCCTTATATGAACACTCATCTATTTCAACATCTTCATTTATGCTATGGACATCTTTTTAATATGTTAATGATTAACTGTCCAACACTGAGAACCATAAAACATAGCAGGTCTAATAGAACCAACTCCGAACCATTACTGGATTTTTAGGCTACAAAATTCCATTTAGTTCCAGCAAGATTTCTGGCAATACAGTGACTTATCTTCGTGACTTATCTTCAAGTAGCTTTGGCACCGAGAAGTCGTTTGTTACCACCACCAGCCTTTGTTGTAGATGAAATAAGTAGCAATAAGTTGGAAACCAGGCATAGCTGCTATTGAGGTGCCTGGTTCGGCCAGGCTGAGTCAAGTTTAATGGCTTGGGTGGCATCTTTGTAGGACCTGAGAGGCAAAGTTAGGGTGCAGGATCAGAGATCCTTATCTAAAACCTATTTAAAAGAAGGATTGTATCCATAGTTGTGTCAATGTGATACGTCAGGTTCTGTCAGTTGTGTACCAATATAAAGTGTCTTTGTATTCAGTCTGAACATGGACGCCTAACATTTCTTAGCATCGAACTCATGTCATCCATCACATGTGTTTTCTGTGGGACACAATCTGGGATTTGGTTCGGATCCAAGTAGGATGTAGAGCAGTGAGAACTGTTTTAGATCAAGATAGATATAAATCTCATCTTTGAAACTAGGAAGGCAGTCTAGGAATCCGGTTTGGTATTTCAGCAGTTTCAAAGCTAGTCAGAGTCCAACTTGATCGTGGTTTGAACTGTTGGAATCATAATTGAATGAACTTCGGTATTACATTGCTTTAATGCAATGCAGTAATAAAATTGAAGTAGTTGGCTTAGAAAAACTAGAAGTGCATGGTTATGGACCTCAATGCCAATCGACTGTGCACTGTTGCAACCATTGATTTTGCGCTATTAAGGTTGTGATACCATGTTAATTACGCAACAAACATGCTTGATTACATTTAGTTTGAGAAGAAATGTTTTTATATTGTATCGACAACCTCTCTCTCTCTTATTAATTTTGCTCTTAGGGTTGAGACCCTAAGAGCTTAAATACATCCAGCATAAGACATATTACAAGTATGCCATTAATGAATTGAAAATACAGGAACCTTTAAAACCACAAAAGCATAAAAGCTCATCATAGACACTTATGGACTCTATCTCCTTCCAGTTGATCCTCTCAACAATACCTAATGCACCTCTCCATTTTAATAAACGGACATTAATTCTACATGTAACATCTTAATCAATTTTCTCATAAGTTTAAAAAACTGATTTTAGATACTTAAAACTTTTCTTACGAGCGATTTAACATGTGCCACTTTTCGTGTACATGTCATCTAAAGTAACCAAATGATCAAACTTCTGTTCCATATATTGTGTCTTTATTATAATATCAGAAGTTTTTATTTTCTAATATTTCTCTCTATACCATTTCTTTTGTCATTTCCTTGGACTCAACCACTAACATATCAATAACTAAGGCAAATGATCAAACTTGCATTCAATATATTATGTCTTTGTTCTACTAAGTCAGAACTTTATCTTGAATATACTTTAACTAGTTGATAACCAACCTAAAGAAATTAGGACCTAAAGATGATCCTTGATGTAATCCAATATTAACTTCAAATAAATCTATCATTCATTCATGAGTCATAAATGTTTATGTACTATTATACATATCTTTTATAAGATTGATGCACTTCAATAGGATACTTCTCTTTTCCAAGGTTCTCCAAAGATTATCTCTTATCATCCTTTTAGGAGCCTATCATACAACAACTAAGCTTTTTTCAATACTAGATGGATTCTTTGTTTCATAGAGCTCTATCATATGCCATGCAGACAATTAACTCAACATGAGCTAGATCATTCTTTATCATTTCTTGTCAATATTTTTGTGGTCTTCTTCTTATTCCTCTTTTAGTATTTTCATAGTCTAGTTTTTCATACCTTTTTACTAGAGCTTTCTTTGGTCGCCTTTCTACATTTCTAAACCATCTTAGTCGATTTTTCCTTATTTTATCCTCTATTAGTTCCACTCCCAATTTCTTAATGTTACCTAATATTAACTTCAAAGGAGTTTGTTGTTTCTTTATGGGTCCTCACAAATATTTTTGTACCATTGTACATGTCTCTTATAAGATTTAGGAGCCTATCATAATTTGAATAATTTGGACAACAACATACATGATAGTTAAAGTTATAGGTCACAACTTCATTCCTTGAAGCCACTGCAGTGAATGGGTTTATCCTCTTCTTTGGTAGTAATATTGTGTGTTTCCTTAATTTCTGGCCTTGAGGAAGATAAAAGAGCATAGCACACTGTAGCAGGCTTTCCAACTCGGCCGTTTCATAAAACTCTTTCTCATTGTGATCCTTCTCAATCATTGGTGTTGGTGTTTGAGAGAGCAAACCCATCTTATTAAATTGTAGATTAAGCTCACCTACGGTATCCTTCATATATTGTTAATGAATGCACAAAGTATTGCTTGCTTGTTGGTCCCCTTCGGTTGATGGTAAATCAAGTGCATGTCACAGTATAATCATGCAATTTTATTTTCTTCAGATATACAAGGGAAGATTGGAGAATGACACATATGTTGCCATAAGATGTTTTATGTTGTTCAAGAAGCATGAAATTCAAAACCTTATGCTTTGTCTTGATCTACTTGCAAAGCTTCACGATCCCCACTTGGTCTGTCTTCTGGGTCATTGCATTGATGGTGCTGCAGATGAGTCCTACATCAATAGGGTTTTTCTTGTCTATGAGTATATGTCTAATGGGAACCTCCACGCCCATATTTCTGGTATGATATGTTGAGCTAGTACAATGAATTGCATGGTGCAATCACATCGATTTTCTTGGGTTTTCAAACCAAATTGGTCCTACTTGATTACTAATAATACTTGCTTTCCGAAGATATCACAGATAAAAGTCTCAAGTGGCCCGAGAGCTTGACTATTCTCATCGGTGTAGTGAAGGTTGTGCAGTTTCTTCATAGTGGGATCATTCCTATTTTTTTCTTGAATCAGCTGAGATCCAAAAATATTTTGATAGATGAAAATGGTATTTCAAAACTGAGTGACTATGCTTTGTCTATGTTCACAGAAGAACTTGAGAAACTTCAGGCATGCTAGGCTACAAAGCATGTTTATTCTACTTTTTCTTTGGCTGCTTTAACAGCGCATGCTATTTGGCAGTAGGGATGATTAACATGTATTTGTGTTATCTTTAGGCAAGGGTTGATGGATAAGTCATCTGTGCTGGATAACAGATATTCTGCAAGGTGCGTATACAAGCCATTTTGAAATGCACAATTCCGTTCTTTAAGCCAGCTATTTCTTGCTTCAATTTTCTAGCTATTGAATCCACTCATCATGTGAATAAGAACTTAAGTCATATTTGCCTGTTTTTCTTCTTTGGGGGAGCTGATGACTTCTCTCAACCACAAAAGTTTTGTAAGAAGCTAAGAATTCTGTTCTTAGCTGCTTCCTAAGAATTTCGTTCTTAGCCAAGGGCAGATGGTTCCAAGTTATTTGTATAAACCTTCTCATTCAACCAACCATTTAAGAAAGCATTTTTTGACATTCATCTGAAAAATGTCCAAACCTTTTGATAGCCCACATGGTAATAATATTTATAATAATGGTCATAGAGGCAACTGATTGTGCATAATCAATTCTATAATCTTAGGCATACTCCTTAGCTTTTACTCTAATTTTTATCTATCTAAGGGTGCCTCAATTTTGGCCTTCACCTTATATGTATAAACAGCCAATAATCTTTAGTCCTTCGGTTTAGTCACAACATCCCAAGTTTTAGCTGTACTCATGGCGTCTAGTTTCTCTTGCGTGGTACTCAACCCGTCTCTAGAATATTTGGCTTGGTAGTAGCTTTTGTGCCCAATATGATACCTAACAGAGGCAAGAAAAGCCTTATGATGGAGAGCAAAAGTTTCATATGAGACTATAAGGTGGATGGGATTCCTGATTAGATGTTGGCTTTCAATAGGTTCTTGGTTATCTCTTGGTTTCCTAACATAATATCTATTAAAGGAAACCAAATTATATCTCTCACGTTATTGAGTAATACAATTATCTTCATGAGTGCTTTGATCACCTTCAATGCTAACACTTAGATCATAGGAAAACACAGTTTTCATTTTCAAATTAACTAAAAAATATCTATCATATGAGAACAAATAATTTTTCTAATAAAATTCATTCTAAAACAGCCCATATCCTTGGCCACATATATCTTATGTTTTAGGGTCAGAGCATCTATACTCCTTCCTCTCTACACCATACGCTGTAAAGACACATCTAGGGGTGTGAGGGGACAGCATGTCAGTTGTCATTAAAAACAAAATATCTAACAAAAGACTTTCAAACTTCAAGGATATTTACCAAGTTTTCCAATGGGAGAAACATTAGCAAGAGTCGTTTTGGCATCCCATTAATCAAATGCATAGAAGTAAGAACGATTTTAGCCATAACAACTTAGGAACTCTAGTAGAAATTAATAAAGTTCTAGTGGCCACGAAATGTTTGTGCTTGTGTTCAGCCAAACCATTTTGATGTGAAGTTCTAGCATATAATATTTGATTATCATTATGTTCTAAATAAACTTGAATAAGGCAAACTCTCCTCCCAAATCAGATCTAATAAATTTTAAATTATCCTCAAGTTGTGTTTTCATGAGATTATGAAAAATGACATACGTCTTAAAAAATATAAGACTGAAAGGTAGTTTTGGAAGGTGGAGCAGTAGCGGAAGGTGGTGGAGGATAACAACCTGTAGTTGAAGGAGTGAAACCATGTGAAATAGGAGATTATACACAACTATCCACTGTCCATCATTATGCATATAAAGCTACCTCTCTCTCTCTCTCTCTCTCTCTCTCTCTCTCTCTCTCTCTCTCTATATATATATATATATATATATATATATATATATATATATATATATATATATATATATATAGAGAGAGAGAGAGAGAGAGAGAGAGAGAGAGAGAGAGAGAGAGAGAGAGAGAGAGAGAGAGAAAGGCTCTGACTCGGGAAGTATGAGAGATCCCTGTTGGGGTGTGTCGAGCTCCTTGAGGAGTCTCTTGGTTACTGATGGTCGCTAGGCAGGATTATGTAGAATTCCATTACAGAAATGCGTTGAAAAAAATATATCCAAGTGTACTTGGGAAAATCGTCCATAGAAATGATGTAATAGAAAAAACCTCCTTTGGATACAACCACAGAGAGTCCCCAAAGATCAGAATGTACAAGATCAAAAGGCTTTTTATATAGAAAGTTCCTTGGGGAGTTGTGAATGTTGAAATTTTTCCACAACACAATCTTTGCAACCGAAATTTTCAATTTTATTCTCATCAATCATTGAAAGTTTACATAATTTTTGTACATCCTATTGTCTAAGTTTTTCATGCCATACATTAAATCACTAGAAGATAGATTACATACAAGACTTGGGACTTGTAAACTATCAATGACATAAAGCCCTCATTACCTATGGTCGTGCTCAATCACTTTCTCACTTAGATGATCTTGGACCATGGGATCTTTTGATGAGAAGGAAATAAAATACCCACTATAAAAAGTTTGAAAAACTGAATGAGATTTAAATTCAATTTTGGAACAAAACTCAGTTTAGGAAAGAAGTTTTTGTTTTGAAAAATTTTAAAATTTTCAACTCCTAGCTTTACAAGATCTACCATATAGGCAAAAGAATCTAGGTTTTTTGCTCAGGACACTTTCTTCACATGGCATATGAAAAGACGCTTGAGAATCTAAAACCCAAGATGATGTACCTTGGGTTGAAGAAGTGGAAGATGGTACACCTGAGATAGACGTTTTTTCTTCATTAATTCCTTGAGTTGTTTCATCTCTTCTGGGAGAAGTGCAATTGTTGGAGATGAGCCTTCTTTGCCATCTACATAAAAAAACTCTCTTCTTCTTTAACTTTGTAGCTTAGGATGCTTGTGCCCAGTTCCATAGAAACTGGAATCGGAACCGAACCACGTCCTCCCTGGTTCTGGCGGTTCCGGTTGGAACTGCCGGGCTGGTTAAGAACTGGCCATGTCTAAATATCTAGTTCTCTTTCTTAAAGGACTTGGAGAAGAATTTGAAAATGTGTGGTCCAAACCAATTCACTTAAAGCCTCTTCCAAAAGCCAAAAAAATTCTTGATGACTTTCAATAGTGGAAGGAAGAATAAATGAAAAATCAATCAAGATGCAATATAGGCAACTTGGGTTGGATGCTAACATGAAATCGTCACCCCATTTTAAGAACAAAGAAGAGAATGATAAGGATAGTAATCAGAACTGAACCATGCCAGGAGCCAGAACTGTCACACATGAACCCGAAACCAGGGGGATCTAGTTCAGTTTTGGTTCAAGTTTCTGCGAAACTGGAATCGTACCGGAACCGGTTTGAAACTGCCAGTTTCATAATTTTTAAACTTTTTTATCAAAATTCAAAATTTTAAAATATTTTTCCAGTTCTATATGATTTAGGACCTAAACTGGAATTGGAATAGGCCTGATCCCGGTTCGGTTCTAGTTCCAAGGAAGCCATAACTGGCCATGTCGACATTTTTTCTTCTCTTGTCGTCTTTGAGATTGTTCATTAGCGTTGTTATAGTAGTTGTCCCCCACCCTGACTTGGTTCTAAATGTTGATGAATTCTCCATGGTAGTCACAAATGCTAATGTCACCTTGTTTGATGCCAATCAGTCGGTCCCTCAAAAGAAACCTTTGCACCACGTTATAATGCACATTTGATTCTTTTCAAAATTCTAAAGCATCATAAGACACTCTGAAGTTGGCGAGATTATCTTTGACTTTATCATTCATGCAACTTTATAAAGTCCATAGGATAATCCTATTCTTCTTGTCCACCCCCCATTTTCTTCTTTTTGACCTTTTCCTTTGCTTTAGTTTTGGCATTGTTTTGAAGATTGCTTATATTAAGGATAGGAGCTTCTTAAGTTCCATTGCTATAATCTCACGAGTCTTTTGCAAGCAAGTAATTGTTCATATTATGAGCCCAAGTACTACACTTGATCAAAATATACTATTTAAGAATCTACTGTTTAATATTCTTTTAGTAATTTTAATGTTTTAGATATTATTATAATTATCTTTTATTACTAAGAGAATTGTTTTTTAGGCAAGCCTGCACACTCTTTTGAGAGAAACAACAAACAAAAACTGAGATGCCTCAAAATCGTCGTCGCGGTCGATAGCGATGGAGAGGACTTTGAAGGACATGAGAGATGGGGAGTCGGTGCTTCACATGAGCCCAAAGGCGACCGTTGAAGGTGGAGTTCAGGATGTCTACGACGAGGATCGCACCACGTAGGACCAGCTTGTCACATAGACCGTCAGCGTCGCGAGTGGGATACTCATCATTGTTGAGAGATCCACACTTCAAAAGAGTCTTGCCTTCAGCGAGAGATAGGGATGTCCACTACCTGCGCCGGCTTCTACCCCGGTTTGTCTTACCCAACAGGTTGAGGAGGAGAAGCTCATGCAAAACATTCGCCAGTGCCCAAGTTCCATTTCAGAGGTACATGTCATTGATGGATCTTCAGGAGAGATGAAAGGCTGTTCTACAAGCTTCTCATGAACATGAGCCAGTCAAAACCCTTCATGAAGCTGTTAACGTCATTAAGCCAACTGTATTAATCGGGTCATCTGGTGTAGGACAAACTTTCACAAAAAAGGTGATGGAAGCCATGACATCCTTCAATGAGAAACCCCTGATTCTAGCTCTTTCAAATCCGACCTCACACTGAGTGTACGCTTGAGCAAGCATATAACTGGAGTAATGGGCGTGCAATTTTTGCAAGTGCCCTTTTTGATCCTGTACTAAGTCAATGGGGAGATACATGTTTATGGTCAATAAATAATGCTTATATCTTCCCTGGGTTTGGACTGGGCTTGGTGATTTCTGGAGCAATCTGTGTGCATGACGACATGCTTCTCGCTGCCTCGGACGCTTTAACCAAGCAGGTGAGGCAAGGGGACCTTGACAAGGGAATGATATATCCGCACATATTGCTGCAAATGTTGCTGCCAAGGCTCATGAGCTCGCGCTGGCAACCCACCTCTCCCTCTTGAGATTAAGACCTTGAGTTGTTAAAAATAAGCTCAACTACTGTGAAGGGGTGCAAAAATATCTTATAAAAATATATAGTAGAGAGAGGACATCCAACCAATGGACAGAAATAAAAAAAAGCGGATTGAAGTTTGTACGGTAAAGATAATACCTTTCATCATAAAAATAAGTTTTCTCACAAGTAGGAGAACATATTTTTTGAACTTAGTAATTCATAGAAAGAAAAAAAGAAAAAGATGATCATCTAACACTCATAGAGGGGTCGCGCGCTACTCGAGTGCGTTGTTATTGTTTCAAGCTGATTTTAAGAAGCTTCAAACAAATCATTGCAGTAAGTGTGGTGTAGAAAGAACTAATTTTTCGATAAGTTTGGAATTCGAAATATCTCACTCCCAACTTGGGGAAGTGTTAAGAATTTGTTGTTAGTGTTTTAATATTTTTGATGTTTTAGGTATTATTGTAATTATCCTTTATTATTAATGGTATTTTGGTCTTTTTATATTTAACATTCATCCACTTATAATACGTTAAGGGTTTCCGATTAATAAAGAGATAAAGAGGGGGAGCGGCCTCCATTGGAGGGCTTGTCCTCCCCTCTTATCTCTACCATTTTTTTCCTTCACAATTTCTCATATCTTTCTCATGATTTGATCATTACTTGTTCATGTTCATCTGCGTTTTGTCCTCCATGAGAAAGGAGCAAACCTTCAAGAACAAGATACAAGACTGGCAAATAATCCATAAAGCTTTCTTCATAAGACATTTCAAGTCGTTGGACTCTAAGGGATGATATGATTCACTGACCAAGACAGGATATCAAGTACTTCGACCTTAGAGCTGAGTCTTTTGAATCTGCTCAGCAATCAGCAAATGTGCAGGGCCAGCAATTTGAAGATAGGGATTTTCTGATGCCACCTTTCTTAAAAAACAACACCTCCTCTTGAAATGACGTTGCTGAGCCTCCCAAGGTCACAGAAAGAACTACAATACCATGTATGAACGAGCTAAGAATCTGGTTTAATGACTTTGAGAATGATTAATAGTGACAAAGTCCTCAATATTCACTTCATAGTCGATCCAGAGTGCTCAACACAGTTCAATACTTGAGCTAACAGCAGTATCAACACATAAAGGCCAGAAACCAGCTTTGACACTCAAAGAAATATCACACTAACAGAAGCAGAATCTGCTTAATGTAGAAGGGACTAATCAGCCTATATTATAGAGTGCTGCAAGTTTAAGAAGCAAGACCCAAGTGGCTAGAAATCTAGCCGTTTGGGATGTCCCAACGGCTGGATTTCTAGCCACTGAGGTCTAGCTAGATTGAAATACAAAAATAAAAAATAAAAACAAAGAAGAAAATACATGTATATTCTAAGTACATCTACAAGAAAAGAAAAATACAAGATTACCTAAGAACAGTCTATATATGGAAAGAAGAAAAATGTATGCAGACTGTAAACACCCAAAATTTTAAAATACTTTAAAAAATTCCTAAATTTTGAAAACCAATTTAAAGCCTTTATGAACCTTTAAATTCAAAAACCCCAAATTTCAAAGTTTAAGCCTTTTGGGAAATATTTGAAAATAAAGGTTTTAAATTCAAAACAACCCATGAGTTTCGAGACAGGTGCGATCTAATCCGAGTCTGGATCCCGATCAATTTCCAAAAACAAAGAAGATAAGATTTGAAAACGAGCTTGCCCAAGACCAAACCAAGCTCATCAATTCAAGCAAAGGATCGAACTAGAGTTGGACTTAGGCTATGATGAAGCCATATCATCAAGGAGAAGTCAAGCCACAAGTACCATATGAAATCAAAATCAAGATGGAGCACGAGTCATTCAAGGGTCAAACTCAAGCTTGGTTGAATTCAATTGAAGGAACCTAACCCAGCCCCAACAAAATGTATTGTATCAAAATTGTAAGAAAGGCCAAGACGTGCTAAAACCAGCTGCACCAAGGGCCTAATTGGCTACACCCAAGCTCAAATCGTGGCACCCTAGACTAACCCACATGGGGCCAGTCCAAGTTAATACAAGAGGAACCACTTATATTAGATCAAGTGGATCAAGAAAGCAAGGGAGCTGGTCTAAAACCCATACCATGGAAGGGGCTAGAAACCAGAGCCCTTGGTCTATAAAAGGGGCCAAGGGGGGGGGGGGGCGGGTTTCACTATGCTTGGTTATGAGGAGTTGATCTTGGGATGGCTTGAGAGCTTGGGAAAAGTGGAGCTGATATTGGGGCTTAGGAAAGAGGGTTTTCCAGTAAGAGGGTCGTGATTTGTATGGAGAAGAAAAGCTAGGTGAGTGAAAGAGAGTTTGAAGGAAGAAGGAGTGGTGGCCGGATTCACTCTTAAATCCCGGTCCATCTTGTCAAAATCGTGTAAGTATATCTTCAACTCAATTTTAATTCCATCTTTCTTCTTTCAATTCAATTAATTTGGGGTTGTATTAATGGAGCTCAGCCTCCCCCCACATTGTAATAGTACTTAGATTCAATGCCTTTACATTCCATTTGATGAATTCTCACTATTACACACACGCACTCTATGTGTTTGTATTTCTACCCCAATATAATCTATAAACACTCTATACTCTCTACCTCCTCTATGCTTAAGCTAATATATATATTTCCCTTCATGTGAGTTTAATTCGGGATGTAGAGTTGTTGCAATTTCAATTCGCGTGAGTTTAATTCATGATGTAGAGTTATTGCAATTTCAATTTCGTGTGAGTTTGCATCATTATATTCTTAAAACAGAAATCTGAATTTCCAGCATCTCTGCATCTGATGATTGCTGCAATTTTAATTTTCGGATGCTTGCTCTTTGTCTGAAACTTTTCTCACTTATTCTACACACATTAGCCCACCTTAAATAAAATTTTCAAGAATTTTAGGGTCGTCTAACCACGTAAGTAAATTTGGGCAAAACCGAACAAAAAATTGTTCACTATCTGCACAGTCTTTTTCCAGTAATAGAGTCTGGATTTTTATCCCATAATTGTGTTTACAGAAGTCCAAATCGATTGATTCTTGATGCATTGGAAAGCTGACATCCATATCTTTCCAACAACATCAAAATCATTAAATTTGAAACTTAGGTCACCGAGATACAGGTTTATCTTTGAGCCTTTGTATTTTTGTGACAAGACAGTTTTGGGCACTTGAGTAAACCTCCTTCATGGATTTAATTCTGATTCAATGGAACTCCAATCTCATATATGTAAAAGGCTACAAGTCTTCCCACCACGTACTTGGTCTGATAAATTTTTCACGATTTTTAGAGGCATATAGAACGTCCAGATCTATTTTGGAAACAAGTACTAAAAACAGAACATTCTGTTTTTCAGGACTTGCTCATTTCAAGTTTTGAATCAAAGTGCACATTCAAATTCTTTCAAAAACACCAATTATTCACATGAATTGGAGTTCATATCTATTTTAAACTTGAAGTTCCTAAGTGCTTAAACCGACCCTTGAGTATCGGTTGAAGAAGGTTTAAGTGAAAAGAGTCTGCTTGCCTATAATCGCCAAAGAAGTCAAAATTTTCAAAGTCTTTGCTACTTTTGCAAACTAGCTGGCACAATCACGCAAGCAAGTAGATAGAAAAGTTTCACTTTGAGTTTTACATAAATTTTGAAGTAAAATTTTTCATGTCTACAGAATTGACATGCCCGATGGGACTCTGCTCTTAAGGAACTTTCTTTCAAAAATTGAACTCCAAAAACTTTGCAAAAACTTGGTGTTTTTCAAACTTTTTCACAAATTTTGAAAACAATGGATGAAAGCAAGCCGAGAGAATCCTCATCGAATGCTTCAAAGTGGTTTTCCAAATCCTCTAAAGCCCGAGAAGATATGACTGCTATAAAGGAAATCTTTAGGAAGATCGATGCTCTAAGCCATGAGGCCAAGGCACATCGATCACATGAAAACTCATCTCGGGCATATAGAGAGAAAGATCATGAAAGAAAAACCAAATCAAATCCAAAATTCGATGAAGGATATGAGGCTGGAGATGAAGCCAGAGTGTGGATCAAGTCATCCAACCTTTCCAAGCATCCAAGGACCCCAAGTTCCAAGAAAAAACCAAAAAAAGATTTTTATAGTTCAAAAAGCCAAAAAAATCTGAAAAATTTTCAAAAACCAAAAAAACTTGAAAAACAAAAAGTTGAAATTCCGAAAGTTGGGAATGAAGTCCACGTTCCTAGGCATACACATAGAGTGGGGCATGAGATCCACAACACTTCACACACCTCACGAGAAGATGAGAGTCACATACACAAAGGATTGGAAAAGGAACACCTCGAAAGGCAATGGGAGCTCGAAGCAGATTCACTAGAGGACAAGGCTTGCTCTCACCATGAAAAGGTAGACGAGCCGGAAAGAGGTATGTCCGAAACTCATCCCCCTTTGAACTCCCCTCTCGATCCTCCTTTTCTTAGTATAGGGTCAACCATTCATACATTGGATGCATCGAATCACACTCATACACCCACATACCCACCAAACATGCCCAAAAATGAGGATTTTCAAAGTGCGCCGAATGTCCTGCACCAAGAAAAGGAACTTAAAAAAAAAAACAAAATAAAGTTCAAAATATGGTGGACATGGTTACTCCTAAGGCATGTATCGACATCTTAGGAACACCTAACTCTTCCATGCATGAACAAACCTCCTCGAGCCTAGTCTTGCACCATGAACTCAAGCATATGGCCATAGACCCAAATAATCCATCCCTAGGTGCACCTTGGGTTGCACCTAAGGAATATGTCAAAACCGTCCACTCAGGAGAACCTAAACAACCTAAGCCATCTCAACCCAGGGTCATGTAGAAGCCAAAGTCTTCCACAACCCATCCATCCCAGCTCCTACCCAAAATAAATCAGGTGTATATCTGTGATATTGATGACACTCGATTCCAAGGACATGCACTTTATAAAACTTTTTCAAAAATAAAAAAGCCTTGGAATATGATCTTAAACATGAGGTATATACCATATCAGGACCTGGGAGCTAAAAACCAAGGTAGGCTAGAGTCTATCCTACCTACACTAAACCCAAGTCGATATGGATTGGGCTATATCCCATCCATATCCCCTGAGCCACCACCTAAGACCACTTGGGTCAAGGGTGCCCCTAGAACCCACTAAAACCGAGACCTATGGCTTAGACCCTTTAGTTTGAGTCTAATTCATGGAGTTTTCTTTGTAGGTTTGATGGAAGATCCCTTTTTATCCAAAAATCCAAAAAATTAGATATTCTCAAAAACCAAAAAAGAAATAGAAAACCTTCAAAATCTCAAAACATTTGAAAAATCTGAAAACCTCAAAAAGAAAATTGTTTCATTCATTCTCCTATTCTTTATTTGAAAAAAGCCTCAAAAAGAAAGTCTCTTATATTGATCTTTGAAATTGAGTTTTGAAAAAGACAAAAAAATCGAAAAACTCGAAAATTCCAAAAACAATGGCCATGTACAAAGCCAATTTTAAAACCCTTTCAAAGGTTGTATATAATCCCAAGCCAAAATCGTCCAAGCTTGTCATGCAACCCTCTCTCTTGCTTAGCACTTCCCTAAAATTTTAATGCTTGAAAATCATCAAAGCAAGGAGGAAGATCATGCCTCCAAGCTTCCCGAATTTCATAGAATCCTTGACTTGAAAAAATTGGAGATTTTTAGAATGAGTCTAACCCATAGTATGCGCATGTTTGCATGAGCATCATTCATTGCATTTTGAAATCCTATATTTGCGTGAACCATGTCGGGTCTAGACATCATGAAATCGTCCACTCTTAGAACCCAAAGTTTAGGAAAAGGGTTTGTGTTAAGCCAAAGGGGCATGGGAGTCGACCCTCTAAGTGTCGAGCCATCATAGACATGCCTCCATCCTCCAATTTGAGTTAAAATCCGAAGCCTTCAAGGTTGATCCCAATCTAGCAAAAAGATGTGAACCTCTTAAATAGATTTTGAGGAAAAGGGTTAAAATTTGAATAATGATTTCCAAAAAGTTTTTGAAAAATTTAGGGTAAATCCTCCAATTTTTAAAACCTCCAAAGTAAGCTTTATAATTCATGTGAATGCATTGGGTGCTTTACTTGATCAATATGAAGATGATATCCATAGAAAGTGTGTCATTTATTACATTTCGAAAACTCTATTGGAATATGAAAAAAAATTCAATCCATATAGAAATCATGCTTGGCCTTGGTATAGGCTTCCAAAGTTGGGACATTATTTCCCATATCATGAAATAGGGATAATGCCTAAAATTGATTCAAGCACTTGTTTGAAAAACCTATCCTAACGGGTAGGCTGGATAAATATATGAGTTCATCATCAAAACTCCATTAAGGGACAAGCCCCTAGATCATGTGGCTGAATTGCCTCTTCGAGACACATATCCCATACTTGATAAAATGCTTGATGAAGGCATATTTGCAAAATGAATTTCAAAACCATGCTTTAACAAAATTGTTTTAAAGAAAATCAAGTTTTGGATGGGACAAAGAATGAGGGACAGGTATAGGAATCATCCTCCGATATCCCGAGAAAGAAGAAAATCCCAAATTACCATTCGACTAGATGTTGCATGTTCAAATAATGTTGCCAAGTATGAAGCACTCATACAAGGCTTAAAAATTTCAAAAATCTAGGAACTCATGCATTAAAGTATTTGGAGATGCTTGTTATAAACCAAGCTTTTGAAAATTTGGCAAGAGAAAAATGAAGATTCATGTCACATCAAAGTGGTCGGTTCTTTCAAAACATGCACAATTGGCACTCACAATTTGGATGGCTTCCAAAATGACCAAAATTGTATTGAAATACCTTGATCTCAAGATATGAAAACTGTTAGAAAAGGGAGGATTTCCCAAATTTGCTTCTTTCAAAGATTCAAAAAATTTCAACCCTATATGTTGATTTTTGGAGGGATGTTTTATAAACATATTTTCGGCATCTTAATGATATGAGACCTTGATAAGGTTAGGATAAATACATGAGTTCCACGATGGAGAATGTGGAGGTCATGTCAAATGCAATTTGATGGCCATGAAATACTTAGGGTTGGTTATTGTTAGTCCACCCTCAAGTAAAAATTATCACGATCATGTTAGAAGTATCATGAATGTCAAGTGCATGAATATGTCATTCATGTCTCATCATCCATCTTGTATGCCGTAGAAAGTCCATAGCCCATTCACCATGTGGCCGTGTGACATCATAAACTCATATTAAACTAGGGGCATGAAGAATACATCCCCTAGACACATTCCATGGAGACTCAATTTCATAAAACATATATCTCCATCATATCATATGGAATATATTTCATATTACCATCATTTCATAAAACATGTATTTCCATCATATCACATGAAGTACATTTTTACATGTCATACACATCATTCACCCAAAGAGACCCAAAAAGGTGACAGCCCAAGTAGGAATGTCCCCATGTTATAAAAAAAAGGGCAACAAAAATCGATATTGATGTTGTGGGTAGAAATTTAGTAGATCTTGAAAATGCCTAATACTTGAAAAAAATATTATGTATGAGGTCTATGTTAAATTCTTTCGAAAAGATTTTAAAATAGATCTCCTTTGAAACTTCTTGAAAGAAGGATCAAGATTGATTGTATGACTCTAAATAAGGAAATTGATGCTTTATGAAAAGTAGAGTTTTTCAAAAACAAATTGGTAACATTTCAAAAATCCTTGACTCACACAATGAAGCCTTGTTCAAAATAGTAAAATATTTTCAAATGGTAGATGCTATTAGGAAATGGGATGATCTTGGTTGAATCGAGTAACCAAAGGGATAAGTTTTCCCCCCATTTTACTTCTCTCTACAAAAGGAAAATTGGTAAATATTCAAAAGAAAAAGAAAAGAGAATACAAAAACTCCTCCGAGAAGAAGTCTTCCCCGAATAAACAAGAGGGAATACAAAAACTTCTTCGAAAAGGGTCTTCTCTTTGAAAGAAAAAGAAAAGAAAAGATAATACAAAAACTTCTCTGAGAAGAAGTTTTCTCCGAATAGACAGAGGGAATACAAAAACTTCTTCAAAAGAGGTCTTCTCTTGAAAAATGAAAAAAAGAAAAAAAAAAAGAAAAAAGGAAAAGCCAAAGCCAAAGCTCAAAAGAGCAATTTTCCGTTTCTCTGCCTTAAACCACAGGACGCTTCAGAAAGGACCGTGGTAACTCTTTCCCATATCTCTACAGCTTATCCCAATGGAAAAAGGTTCATCCATGAAAATCCTAAAGTAGGAATATAATCTACTTGTTTGGATTTTATTTTGTTTGAGAATTAGACTTTGTTATGTGGAAAAGGGAACTTTGAAATGTTTTCCAAAATTTCCTACAAAAACCTCTACCAAGTAGTAGATATTGAAACCTGAATGAAAAGAAGTATAAAAAATTGGAAGTCCTTTTGATGAAAGATAAAATGAGTTCCTTTTGAAAAAAGGTTTTGAAAACCCAAAATGTCAAAAATGACGTGGGATCATTATGCTTGGGGCAGTCGGCCTTTAAAAGGCTCTCCCCAAGTTCATTAAACCCCTCAATTGTGTCTCTAAAAAACTCACCTTACATCACTCATACCATGCATGCATTCAAAAGTCATTCATGCATGATCATTCCTAGGATAAATACCTCATGTAGGTCAAGTCCCTTTTGACTGAAAATCCATCTCCTATGACCCAAGAAAAAGGAGTTTACGAAATGAAGGATGATTTATATTCTCAAGGAAATTTGGGAAGTAAATCCATAAAGGGTGTTTTCTTCTTTGCCATTATCTAAATAAATTTGGATTAATGCCAAAGAGGGGCATATGTAAACACCCAAAATTTTAAAATACTTTAAAAAACTCCTAAAATTTGAAAACCAATTTAAAGCTTTTATGAACCTTTAAATTCAAAAACCTCAAATTTCAAAGTTTAAGTCTTTTGGAGAATATTTCAAAATAAAGGTTTTAAATTCAAAACAACCCACGAGTTTTGAGACAGGTGAGATCTAATCCGAGCTTGGATCCCGATCAATTTCCAAAAACAAGGAAGATAAGATTTGAGCCTATCAAATCAAAACAAATATCAAGATCAAACTCAAAGTCAAGGATTAAGCCGGGATCAGACGGAAGATCAAGCCCGATCAAGTTCAAATGCTACCAAGATAAAATCCCAATTTCATCAAGATCAAGTCCAATTCCATATGAAGTCAAGGGAAAAAACGAGCTCGCCCAAGACCAAACCAAGCTCATTAATTCAAGCAAAAGATTGAACTAGAGTTGGACTTGAGGCTATGATGAAGCCATATCATCAAGGAGAAGTCAAGCCACAGTGCCGTATGAAATCAAAATCAAGATGGAGCACGAGTCATTCAAGGATCAAACTCAAGCTTGGTCGAATTCAATTGAAGGAACCTAACCCAGCCCCAACAAAATGTATTGTATCAAAATTGTAAGAAAGACCAAGACGTGCTAGAACCGGCTGCACCAAGGGACTAATTGGCTACACCCAAGCTCAAATCGTGGCACCCTAGACCAGTCCACATGAGGCCGGTCCAAGTTAATACAAGAGGGACCACTTGTATTAGATCAAGTGGATCAAGAAAGCAAGGGAGCTGGTCCAAAACCCACCCCATGGAAGGGACTAGAAACCAGCCCCCTTGGCCTATAAAAGGGGCCAAGGGGGGGGGGGGGGGGCGGGTTTCACTATGCTTGGTTATGAGGAGTTGATCTTGGGATGGCTTGAGAGCTTGGAGAAATTAGAGCTGATATTGGGGCTTAGGCAAGAGGGTTTTCCAGCAAGAGGGTCGTGATTTGTATGGAGAAGAAAAGTTAGGTGAGTGCAAGAGAGTTTGAAGAAAGAAGGAGTGGTGGCCGGATTCATTCTTAAATCCTGGCCCATCTTGTCAAAATTGTGTAAGTATATCTTCAACTCAATTTTAATTCCATCTTTCTTCTTTCAATTCAATTAATTTGGGGTTGTATTAATGGAGCTCAGCCTCCCCCCACATTGTAATAGTGCTTAGATTCAATGCCTTTACATTCTATTTGATGAATTCTCACTATTACACACACGCACTCTATATGTTTGTATTTCTACCCCAATATAATCTATAAACACTCTATACTCTCTACCTCCTCTATGCTTAAGCTAATATGTATATTTCCCTTCATGTGAGTTTAATTCGGGATGTAGAGTTGTTGCAATTTCAATTCGCGTGAGTTTAATTCATGATGTAGAGTTATTGCAATTTCAATTTCGTGTGAGTTTGCATCATTATATTCTTAAAATCAAAATGTGAATTTCCAGCATCTCTGCATCTGATGATTGTTGCAATTTTAATTTTCGGATGCTTGCTCTTTGTCTGAAACTTTTCTCACTTATTCTACACACACTAACCCACCTTAAATAAAATTTTCAAGAATTTTAGGGTCGTCTAACCACGTAAGTAAAATTGGGCAACACCGAACCAAAAATTGTTCACTATTTGCACAGTCATTTTCCCAGTAACAAAGTCTAGATTTTTATCTCATAACTGTGTTTATAGATGTCCAAATCGATTGATTCTTGATGCATTGGAAAGCTGACATCCATAGCTTTCCAACAATACTAAAATCATTAAATTTGAAACTTAGGTCACCGAGATACATGCTTATCTTTGAGCCTCTATATTTCTGTGACATGACAATTCCAAGCACTTGAGTAAGACTCCTTCACGGATTTAATTCTGATTCAATAGAACTCCAATCTCAGATCTGTAAAAGGCTACAGGTCCTCACACCACAAACTTGGTTTGGTAAATTTTTGGTGATTTTTGGAGGCTTGTAGAAGATCTATTTTGGAAACAAGCCTTGAAAACAGAATATTTTGTTTTTGAGGACTTGCTCATTTCATGTTTTGAATCAAAGTGCACATCCAAATTCTTTCAAAAACACCAGTTATTCACGTGAATTAGAGTTCATATCTATTTTAAACTTGAAGTTCCTAAGCGCTTAAACCTGCCCTTGAGCATCGGTTCAAGAAGGTTTAAGTGAAAAAAGTCTGCTTGCCTACAATCGCTAAAGAACTCAAAAATTTCAAAATCTTTGCTAGTTTTGCAAACTAGCTGGCACGCTTGCGCAAGCAAGTAGATAGAAAAGTTTCGCTTCGAGTTTTACATAAACTTTGAAGTGAAAATTTTCTTGTCTACATAGACATGCACATATCTGCATATACAGTCTCCATTCTAACACATTTTTCATAAATTCATATTGCATAGTCCACATTCAGAGATCTCCATATGTTGGTGTTCAATGCTACGGTGACCATGGTAAGAGCTAGTCAATAACTTGTTGGTTGAAGAGTAAACACCAATACTTAGAATGATTTCCCTGCAATGGACACCCTCCAATGTGATGATTTATGGTCATCTCAAATATTGATGAAGATAATTTGTGAACAAATGAGGAAAATAAGGGAAACATGTGGGAGAGTTTTGTCTACAATTAATTAACATTGAGTATCTATTGCTTAGTATTGACTTGCTCTATAAGATTATGAGTATCTGGTACAACTATAAAGAAATTGGTTCGTAAAGAAGATTGTGCATTTGAAAGGACTTAAATACGTTTATGAATGAAAGGAGAAAGCGGATGTTAGAGTTATTGAAATATTTTGAATTCCAGAATGGGATAATATGATGTAGGTAGTCTGCAATGCAAGGGGATGAGCTTTTGACTATTCAACCAAAGTATTATTTCTGGTGCCTTGTGGTTGAAGAACAATGATCTTTACCATATCTAACACTTCCGGATTCAGGGATGTAAAAATTGAAAATCAGATGACTAGCATAAAAAAATGCCAATTAGATTGTCTTTTTTAAAATTCGTTAAGAATTTTCAGAAGGCTTTTTGTTATGGACGTGCATCCAAGGCTGTGCTCCAGTTCATTTATTATGTGGCTGCATTTCATACTATTCTTTTTTACTGCGTTCTTTTTTTCCTGAGAGTTGTTAAGGTGTACTAATGTTCAACTGGCACACGTTGAATGCCATGTGTCTCAGGAACTTCTCTATTTGTTAACCTCAAGATTTTCCTCTAACAGGAGTTATCTATGCAGTATCATTCTTTACTATGGCTCTAATGTGATCCATCCTTGACTGATCTCTCCAGAAACCTGGTCTGGATCAAATGAATGATCTGCATTACCTGATAACACAAACTATGGGAACATGTTGCTAATAGCATGCATAGTTCTACATAATAGAAATATGACGTATTGGCCTCTCAGTGCAAGTTCAAAATGCTAAATCTTAGTGAAACGGATCTCTAGAACTATGGGTGGTCGCAGTTGGGTTTTTTATATCCAACATTAACAAGGAGGAAGGAACTGTACTCTGATACCAATTCTGTTGCAAGCTGCTGGATATATCTACTTCCATGATCCCCATGAAAAAGTGATCCTCTGTAGTATAGGGTTGATTTCTGTTTGACATAGTCAGGGGTACAAAAGTTTTCTGGGGTCTTGGTGACACATGATCTAAGCAGTCCCTTGTGCATTATGCTTCGTTTGTGAGTAAAACTGAAGCTCATAACTCGATATATATCTATTTGTACAAGTCTATGACCTTTAACTGCAAAAACTATGGTTCTATTACAGTATCTATCTGTACATAAAATGAAAGTATTGATTTCATTGCAATGGTTTCTCCTTCATTCATTTACTTAACCACGCTGCAAACTGTTCTTGTTGACTGGTTATAACTTCATTCTCTCAAGCATTTCATTTTAGGTTTCAACATGTCCTATTTTTCAGGCAAGCTGACGTAGAAGTTGATGTTTATGGATTTGGATATATATCATTAGAAATGCTTGTAGGATCTTCCACTTTTCAAAGAGAGGAATTGAGCCTTATCACGGAGAGGGTACGTTGTCCTTTTCTTGTCTATACATAAAATGTTCTCCCTTCTGTCCCCTCATCATTTCCTTTCATTTTGCTTTACCAGCCATACTTTTTGTCCCCGTCTTTTTGTTTCCTGCACTCTATGCATGTGGGTGTTCTCACGTTATTTTCTTCCTTTTGTCTGCTACTTTATCTCCATAGCTGAATTAATATCACGAGACTCTAACTTCATAGTCTAGCTATTGTTCTACCATGCTGTGTGAGAAAGTCTTCACAAATTCACAGATAGATGACCAAGCAATTGGACATAAGCATGCACCCATAGAAGATGGAATGCAGTCATGGATTGAAGCATGCTTTCCATACCACCGCAAGACTAGTCATTCTTGGGCATGTCCTACCTTGTCACATCAGGGATAGGTGAAGGTGTTATTGCATGATCTAGTAAATGCAGGAGGGAAATTAAAGGAAATATGTTAAATTTGGAAATTAGTTGCCAAACCTGTATTTGATGTCCAACACTTGGTATGAATACTTCTGTGTTTTGTGCAGAAAAATAGGGAACCAAAACAACGGGAATCAAATCCACAAGTACAAATAGATGAGGACAAAGAGAAGGAGAAAGATAATAAATGAGCACATCAAATTTCAAAACACACTAAATATTGGTGTTTGATTCTTTTGATGTGGAGTCCTTTTCTGGAGATGTTGGTTCCGCTTCTTGTCAAGAGATGGGAGATTGGCAACCTGAAAATGAGGTTAACAACGTGCAAATCTTTGAGGTGCAGTGATCACTAACCTTAGGTTTATTTGCTGCCATAGTCTCAAATTACGAGACATAATCATCTCCAGCAAGAACCTTTGGGATATGACAAAGAAGACTTGACTCATACAACAACAATAACAACAACAACACTTGACTCATATTGCACAAATATAAATATAATCAAGCTGTAGACGAAATGGACATTATCAATATGATGGTTTCTACTAGTCCTATTTGCGCATATAAGATTGAAGAGGTTTCATAAACATTCACAAGTTACATAAAAATCTGACTTGGTGGGATAAGAATGAGGATCAATGAGCACTCAATTCGAATTCAACTCACTAGGATTGGATGGCACCAAGATGCCTTGGACGGGACTTGACACACCTATTTATAGGGCTTCAATCAATTGATCATATGTGGCCATTTAAGAATCTTTATAGCCAATCAACCACATTCACAGTCATGTATGTATCTGCTGATTTGGTTTCAGCCAATAGTAGCCACCAAATATGATAGTCATTATCCCCATGAGGGCTGTTATATGAATGAAAACGGTTATGGCTTTAAGAGACATACTTATCACCTCTTAAATTGTTATTAAGAGTGGTAAATAATGGCACTAAATATCTATATCCTGCACTTATTTTTGAGCTCACATTTCACAATCTCAACGGAATAATTGTAGCCTTTAAAACACTATATAATTCCAATTAGGCAACAAAGAGTAACAGTATTAAAGGACCATATCCTGCACTATATTTACTTATTGTCATGATTTTAGATACCATAGCATGATCATAATGACCATTCATAGAGCAGATAAGAGGTACCATAAGTTTCCCTCTTTGGCTTCTTTGACATAATGCTCATTAAAGAGCATTATTTTGAAAATATAGTCATGATCCCCACCATTTTTAAAATGAATTCGAAAAACACATCATTTTGAAAATTTCATACTTTTAACAAAGGTATCTCGTGATTTGAACCTTAGCTTAATAAGATATGGGTTCCACTCATCCAAATTCAATAGTGGAAAAGTTTTGAACTATACAATCCATTTCAACAAGTTTGCATGTCTCATATATAAGATCTCAATGCCGATTAATATCATAATATAATTAACACATTTATATCAATCTTGTGTCTTATATCCTTTTTCATAAGTGCTTTAAGAGTGTAGCTTAAGACTTCAAGAAGCAACCCTACTTTATACTCACATAGGTAAACTCTATCAAAAGTACCCCATATAAGAACTTTAGCACATAAAAAAATATTATAGGTCCATTAAGAGTCATGCTCAACCAATTCTTTTCCTTTTATTGGACCAAGTATCTTTTACATTGGGATAATTATAATTAGTTTGCATATACATACAATCACATTAGTTTGCATATACATACAATCACATTAATGGTCTATTTTAGCTCATCAAACTCAAAGCTCAATTAGTGATTTTATAGACAACGCTTAATTTTATTTAGATTAATGCCTTCGGCACCAGATCCCTTATCAAATCTTTCGTCAAAGAATACAAAAGATTTAATTCCACTCTTATATAAATAATAAAAAGCATCCCATTCCTTAGAAGATCTCTCATATAGCTATAAATTAATATGTTTAAATTTTCTATTATATGTTTAGTAATAAGCCTTAGATAGAGTAATATGTCTACCAGAGTTCATTTATATGGGCCCCATAGGCTTTGACTATATTGGAGTCTCATGAAATAGATTACTCTACTTATTTAGTTGAACTATGCCCATGTAACGAACCATTCTTCTATGGCCAGTCCCAAGCCCGAATAAAGGAGGAGGGTTGCGTTAGGCTTCCGACAACCAACGTAAAACTTCGTCAGACTTATAGACCATGGATTCTATAAATTATGAGCATTGCATTGGGGTATTCCCTCTTATCGACGCATTGTAGAGCCTGAATGTAGTGAAAAATAAGCAAGAACCTCTACATCTTTGCCTAGATGTAGTGAATCAGTTACAGAGAGGGTTCCCACATCATGGGGGGTCAGGGTAAAGAAGTTAATCTTGATACATTGTCGCCCAAATTTAGTGAACAAGTTACAATAAGGGTCTCCACAATTTTAGAATGGACGGATAAGAGGGATAAAAAGGCTAGTCCTAGATAATAAGATTCGTATTGGTACTTGGAATATTAGAACATTGACTAACAAATTAATGGAGGTGGTGGTAGATAGTATGATTCAGAGAAAGATTCACATTTTATGTTTACAAAAAAAAAGCGGGTTGGAGAAAAAGCAAAGGAGATTGAGAATAAAAGTTTTAAATTATGGTACTCAGGCAAGGAAAAGACTCAAAATGGAGTTGACATTATTATAAGTAAAGATTTAAAGGATAGTATAGTAGACATACAATGATATAGTGACTGAATTATGATAGTGAAATTAGTGTTAAAAGTACAAACTTTGAATATAGTATGTACTTATGTACCTGAAGTAGGATTAAAAGATACTATAAAAAAGATTTTTTGGGAGGAGTAGATAATATAATTCAAAGAATTCCACAAAGGGAGATGATTTGTTTAGGAGAAAATTAAATAGATATGTCAATAAAGATTCATTAGGATATCAAGGTGTAAACACCCAAAATCAATTTTTTTTTTAAACTCCAGATTTCAAAAATTCAAATGATTTAAAACCTTTTGAAAAAGTTCAAATCTTTTTAGAAACACTTCAAAATAAAGGTTTTAAAATCAAATTAAAAAGCCCAAATGATTTGAACAAATCAGGCGAACAGGTGAGACCCAATCCAATTCAAGATCGAGATCAAGTTCGAAAGCGAAGTGATGGACTAAGTCAAAGGCACATCTTCCTCAAACAAACCAAGCTACATGGGCCATCAAAGTATCTCGAATTGGTTATGAAAATCAAGGACACCGTTTGGATAAAGATGAAGATATACTAATTGACTTCGAATCAAGGTGGAAGGGCATTTTGAAGCCGGTTCCATAAATGTATTAAAGCCTTGTTCAACCTGTGTATCAAGACTCAAACGAACAAGACATGTTGAAGATTGATCAAGGCACCCATTCAAGCCTAGCCGAGCATATGTGGGTTCACACGACTAGGGCTAAGTGTGCCTAATGGAGCCAAAGACCAGCCCACATGGGGCTAGTCCATATTGCCTAAAGGGGGACCACACAACCAGCCCTTGGGGTTAGATTTGGGCCAAGGAGGACCTACCCCAAGGAAGACCCTAGAAGGCCCCTCTTGGCCTATAAATAGGGCCAAGGAGGGGGGGCATGATTTCCATATGGGAGAGTGTCATCAAGAGAGGTTTTTCAAGAGGGGGTTGCACTTCACGTTTTGGGATTGTCTTGGGTATTAAGCAAGGAAGGGTTGTACCTTGGGGGAACCGTGGGCTGCTAAGGGAAGAGTGGAAAGAGGGAAAAGTGGGTAGATCATAGGCTAAGTGCTGCAAGCACTTGGGGAAACCATGAGTGAGAGAGTGAGTCAAGGAGAAGGAAAGTGTGGGCCGAGTTCATCTTGTGGAGCCGGTTCTTGTAAAAAAATTTGTAAGTATTTCTCATCCTTGATTCCTACATATCTCTTCTTCATATTCACTTTGAAAGGGGTTGTATTAATGGAGCTTTGTCTCCCCCCATGATGTAATAAAAAGTAGATGTGCTGTGAATTTTCCTTTCTTACTTATGCACTCTATGTGTTTGATTTTGTGATTCTACCGCAATATATTCTATAAAACACTCTATATTCTCTAATCCCCTTTATGCTTAAGCTAAGATATATATTTCCATTCATTTCCTTTCAACAATTTGCTTGGTGTTGTTGAGTTGTTACAATTTAAATTCGGGTGAGTTTGCATTCATGTATGTTTTAAAAACAAAATTTTGGTTTTCTACCATCTGTATATCTTGATTGCCGTAATTTTAATTCTCTAATATGTAATCCGAATGCTCTGAAATTTTAGGCACAACACCTACACACACTAAAACATTAGAAATAAAATTGGCAAGAATTTTAGGATAGTGCAACCTCGTGAATAAAATTGGGTAAGATTGGACAAACTCAGTTATGTTTTCTATACAGTTCATTTTCCGGTAATAGGGGTTGGGTAAAAGTCTCATATCTCTATCTATAGAATGAAAATTTGATAAAATTAGTTTCATAAAAAATATGACATCCATAGCTTTCCGAAAAGACTAAAATCATAATATTTGGAGTTCTGTACACTGAGATATAGATGATTCTTTGAGCCTTTGTATTTCTGTCACAGAATGTCCTGAAACTGTTGAGTCAAGTCCAATCTCCGATTTAATTCTGCAAATTTACTATCCCAAACTTCAAAGTGTTTAGGATCTCAAGACTTAAGGCTATAGCCTCTAAAATTTTTATGAATTTTGGAGATCTCTAGTCCACCAAGAAAATTTCGAGAATAAGTTATGAAAACAGGACCAATTTCTGTTTTTCAGGACTTATTGAGTTTCAAGTTTGAAAACCAAGTGTACCATTGTTTCTTAGCAAAACATTTTATTTTCACATGAATTGGAATACATCACCTATGAATTCAAAATCCCTAAGCGCTTAGGCTGACCCTTGAGCGTCGGTTCAAGAAAGCCTAAAGTGAAAAGAACCCGCTTAACTACAATTGCCAATTAAGTCGAATTTTTATACACTTTGCTAGTTTTTGAAAACTAGTTGGCACGCTCGCGCATGAAGTGGAATTGAAATTCTTATTTCAAGTCTCTACATAGACTTGAAGTGAAAATTTCACGTCTACACAAGGTATTCATGAAAATTATGGTTTGGGGAATATAAATGAAGAGGATAGGGAGATTTAAATTTTACTATGACTTTTGATCTCTTTATATCCAATACCATTTTCAAAAAATGAGATGAACATTTAATTACTTATAAGAGTGGCTAGTAACAAACACAAATTAATTATTTTTTTGTAGATAAAGATAGATCGTATTATAAAGATTGCAAGGTAATTCCAAGAAAAAGCTTAACTACTCAACATCGACTTTTATTAATGGATTTGCATGTAAAAAAGTGGATAAAGAAGAATAGAGTGCATAGATCTATTCGGACTAGATGATGGAACCTCAAATGTGAGAAAAAGATATATTTAAATAGAAAGTTCTCGAAGGAGATGCTTGAAATTATGTAAGTATACCTTTTAATATGTGGAACAATATGACTATACATATTAGGGAAGTGACAAAAGATGTGTTAGACGAATCTAAGGGATGCGTACTGGCACAAAAAGAAGCTTGTGGGGAGTGAAGTGGTGCAAGATAAAATCAAAGAAAAAAACACATGTTGCAATTGCATTATGCCAAGATGACTAGTAAAACTTGGGATGCTTATAAGAAAGCAAAAAAATAAGTGAAAAATGCCGTTGGTGAAGAAAAAGCTAAAATTTGGAAGGATTTATATAAAAAGCTTAAGTCAAAAGAAGGTGAAAAAGATGTTTTTAGGATAATTAAGGCTAGAGATAAGAAAAAGAATCTTACTTTTGTTAGATGCATCAAAGACGAGGATGAGAAGATTCTAGTAGTGAATAATGATATAAAAAATAGATGAAAAAATTATTTTTATAAGTTTTTTAATGAAAATACATATGTTAGTATTAGCATAGGAGAGTTAGTCAAATAAAAAAAGTATATAAACCACAATTTCTATCAGCATATTCAAAAGAATGAAGTTAAAGAAACTCTTAAATATTTGAAGGTTTATAGAAATTGATTAAATGGACTGATACATTTATCTTGTAGTTTCCATGTCTTTATTTTCTATTTCTTCTTGAAGCATGAATGTAGAAGCCATAATTATTCTTTCACTTCACTGTGATTCTTTGAGAAATATTCTTTACATACATATAATCAAAGTTCTTTAACACACACGAATCCCCCAATGCATTCATGTATAGTATGATTTGTAAATTGCATTCCTTGGCATATATATATATATAATTATAAAGAAAACTCTAAACAAAGTCTACTCATCGCTTCTTAATACATTCCTCATCTAACCCTATTTGGCTATGTAGATAGTTATCATCACCTATATGCCCATCACAGTGATGTATAGGGGTTGCTCTTCGACTTCCTCCTCTAACTCTTCATCCCTTGATTCTGCTTTTTTTGAATTTGAAGGACACCAATCATGATGTTCATCCTCATCCTTTGAATGCTTTGCATTATGTTGTGGCCCGTACTCTCCCTCTAAAGATGACTCTTCCTCCCTCTCTTTAAATATCTCTTTTTTCATCAACTTCTATAGATGTCTCTTCCTTCTTTGTTTCCTCTTCTCTAGATAGTGAAAATATCAATTATTTTCTCGTGTTTGTCTTCTATCAATGCCTCTTCATGCTAAGACTTAGTATCAACATCGACCATATCCCACCTAGCTCCTTCCTCTACTGCCTCTTCTTTCGTTCAGTTAAACAACGTTTAATACATCAAAGGTTATACGATAGTTGGATAACATTGCAACATCTATTTAGCCTGAGTATCCTTTGAACATGATCATCTGAATACAACTCAACATACTTAGACATGGTAATCCCATCCTCAAGCTTATACCATGTCGTGAAGGCATTATATCGCTTCTATGAGAACAACCGAAACCATACCCAAAAATCCCAAATAGTCTAGAACAATCTGAACTGTTGATATGAATTCACTAATATAAACCATCTCTTGCATATACTCACATCTCCTACTATAATGTAATACAAGGGTGATATGCTTCACGGACCTTCAAAACAAATGAACGAAAATAAATATTTATATCAAATGAACCAAAAGGTAACAATATGATCTTATATGTCAAAGAAAACAAAGGGTAGTAATACAATCTTATATATAAACATGATTTCTTACCTATTGAACAATATTTTCAAACTCTACTAATAAGACACCAGAATGTGTAAGATTAATAAATTTCAGCTTCACTTATTTTTTTTTGTTTAGAAAAGAAACTCATAAGGAGAAATTTATTAACCATTAGCATTAATCAACTAAGAAAAATAAGTTCTTCTTAAAAGAAAATTTGTCCTTCAAAAGAAATAGCTTACTTCAATTATGTTGAATTGAATAATTCAAGAATACACACTATAGGGGGATGGCAAAGTTGAAGGTAATTTATTACCTAATCATAAGCATATATTATGAGAGCTTCAACATTTTAGTGTCGATGGTTGTTTATGAGTTATATCATCTAAACAACCTTTTGAGATCATCTTCCTTCTTTCTTTTCCTATTTTCTTGCTTTCCTTCTCACATCAACTCATAGAACCAAAAAAACTTAAATCATGCAATGGCAACACAACTCCCTCTTTCATATTGAGCAAAGAAAGTCTAAAATTCTACATAAACCAAGAATACTATAGTACCCTATTTTCGATCCAAAAGTATACAGAAAACCTAAGGGTGGTGGAAAATATGGATGAATAATATAGTCCACCTATCTCCCATAACTCTAAGTCAACCAACATACTGAAAATATGGACCCAAGAGAGAAAATACAAACCAATTCAGAAGAAATAGAAGCTCAAATCTTCTTGATTTCTTGCTCTAATGACAATAGAAACCCACGATTTCAAATCTACAAAAAAACCATCAAAATTAAGAAATTACTTCAAAACCAATGAAAAGAATAAAAAAACCAATGAACAACACATCAACCTCAAAATATAAGCTTAAGAAAACTATGAAAAGGATCTCAAAAATTTGCATCTCATAGGAGAGAGTAACTCTCATTGCTGCTTGAAATTGTTAGTAAATCAATCTTTTATTAGGTAGAAGATGACATGTGTACATGAATGTGAGAGAGAAGGGAAGGAATTAGGGATTTTTAGGGAGACAAAAATCATAAAAGGAATTATAGTGAAGGACCACGGGTCCTTTATTTGATATATTTTGGATATCTAATACACTCTAAATATCCAATTTGAAACGGATTGTCATCCTGTTATCTGGTTGACGTAGATGTTAAGTCAGTGATAAGCACATGCTCTTGTTTGCCACATCAAACATTTACTAACGATGTTAGGTTCAAGGTACTAAAGTGATGAGTTTTAGAAATGCCGGCCCTTTAACAATATGATAATAGTATAAAGTTCACCTATTTATTATGTAGAAATATTGTGAAAAATATTGGAGTACATATTATTTGACTGATGGAAAGAAATAATATCTCTATACTTAGTTTTAGTCGAAAGAAAGTAATTGAATTTGAAGTTGAGAGGATTTATGCTGAGCAACTGGTTTAACAAAAGCAAAGTGGAAGAATTTTTCTACCTTTCTATAGCATGTTAAGCAACAATGATTGTTTGTATAAGAAAAAGATAGTGTGAGCATGGATTGACCAAATATGAATCATGATACTCATGCAACTAGTAGGTACAATATTCATGATATATATATATATCCTAATGATATTGTTTATGGTTGCATATAGAGTTGAGAGTATGCATCTACAGATAAAAGGATTATTAGCAACTCAATTGGGAGGTTTGACATGATATAAAATCAATTTTATTTGTTGATTAAGTTACAAATTACCAAATTAAAGAAATTATTTGTGGAATCTCAAACCATCAATATGCATCACCCTGCAATTTTCTTTGAGCATGTAAAGGATATTGGAGAAAAAAGTTTCATGTTATACACTTAATTTGATTATAAAGAGGCAAATCATGGATAAATAGTGGATTGTGACTTTTACATGTGCTATAGTGTGCTCATGAGTTCATTATATTGAAAGTGTGTAAGTTGATATAATTTTTATCAATTAATCAATTCTAAAAGAAGTTTGTTATAGAGAGAAAATGGTCTGATATGCTCGATGATAAAGATGATAAATGGAGAAAGGAAATTGAGTTGGAGGAAATCTTGTACTTGAAAACCCATCATTCCACCCTCAATATAAGCAACCGATTAAGCAGTAGTAGGAGGGCTTGAATCCTCATTCCATATCCTTGTAGAAGTTACACATTTTTTTCCTCATTCCATATCCTTGTAGAAGTTACACATTTTTTAATCTTAGAGATTATCCATATATGAAATCTATAAAAAAAGAGTTGCCTTTCCATGAAGATGTAAAGAAGAGTATTTCTTGAGTAAGTTTAATTTCTAAAAACATCAATTCTCGGGCGTTATAAATTGTAGTAGTGGTTATGGCTGAGGAAATGTGGTGTCTCCAAGACATATGCCCAGTGTTGTTCGACGCGTATTGTATCGTGTATCATTTTTCTCCACGATACAGGCATATCCTATCATACTTTAATATTAAAAATATATAAAAATTTTAAAAAATCAAGAAAAATTAGTAAAAATCCAAAACAAATCGAAAAAATCTGGTAATTGCAAAGAATTCATATAATGCAAAGTTTACTACGTATTGATTATTCACCATTGAACAATTAAATTTTTTTTACATATTTTGAAGCAAAAAATGAAATACATTTACATTTACATATTGTAAATTTGTATATGGATCATTAACTAAATAATCTTCATCTTCTCCTTGATAAAGATTCAAAGTTTCTCATCACCTTCTGCTTCAAAATCAAAATCTTCATCTACTTCATGATATTGTTGCGCTCCTTCCAAATTAATCCATGCAATGTCTTCTTCGGTTAGGAGTACATTTTCTTCATTACCTTCCATAATCTACTCATCTAATATATCAAAATTAACAAACTGCTATCTTTGTACATGTAGTTGGCATATTTACTAATTTTCATATGTGAGCAAAATAATAAGCTCAATTTCTTTGATTATTGAGTCTATGACACCCCAATGATATGATATTGTTATTTGATGATATCCTTTTTTTCTCTTATTGGAGACTAACTTTTTAACTAATGCTTGAAGTGGTTTGATACTGAAGGATGATAGATGGATGTTGCGGGTTAAAATCAGGTAATCTGATTACTTTTGATCTCACTTCACAGACGAGTTAAACCTCACACACGCTGATCATGTTCAATTCAATGGAAGTCATGGAAGGTGAACCCTAAAATAGTGAAGTTGTGAAACGCCCACTCAATGAACCGAGTGGATGCCTTGGAGAGAATTGAAGAGAGGCCAGAAACCTCCAAAAAACAAATTTGAATTTTTTTTTGAAAAAAAAATTGATTTTTTTTTTGGCGTATCGCCCGTATTGTATGATACAGCACAATACTTATTGTGTCATGGCTTCCTATGATACGATATAGTACAATACAGATAACACTACATAGGCCTTCTTCCTCGTATGGTAGAATTGGTGTTGATTCTAGATCAATTAAGTATAAATATTTTGTGACGATGAGATAATTTTGTTTATGGTACCATGTATTGCTAGGTGGATAAATGTTATATGAGTCATTAATTATGCATACTGAGTCTTTTGGAAGAAAGAGAGACATGTTTAACTAAGATTCATAAGAAATGTTTCATGAAAGTACATACATGTTCTAGCATATACTCTTGAGATTTTATAGAAGGGTTAGTATAACGCATTTTGTGTCATATTGCTTATAGGGTTTCTCTATTCAGACTTGATTAGTGTATGTTAACGTCTCACATTGGTTGGGCAATTGCTATTTGATGGGACATTGTATTAATACTGTTTTTGAGGATGGGGTTGACAATGTTCCAACTGTTATTTTCTAGCAATGACCATTCACTAGTGCTTGATGTGTAGTATATATGTCATCATGAATCATGACTCCACTTTTTAGTTATACTTCAACTTATATTTTGTATTGTATTTTTCTGCAAATAAGTATGCTTAATTTATGTTGTAGATGTACCCCATTAATGGATCTTCCATGCTACCTGTCAGTTTAATGTGGGAATAAGATCGATATGCAAGTGTTATTAGTTGGGATTTACTATTTTGCACATGTATTAAGGAATATCTATTACTAAGAGTATCAAAAGATGATGTTCACAATGTTGATGAGTAGTTCCCACTTTTGTATTTGATGATATATAACTCTTTTCTACTATTTGATGCATAATGTGTTATGATAATGCTTATTTCTATATGACTTGAATAATAAATTCCACTTTTGCATTTGCAAAGTGTTTCTAATTGAATCCTTTTCTCACTCTTCAATGCGTGTCTATAGTTAACATTTATATACTCAAAGTGATATTTAGTGATATACTTGGTTTAGTTTGGTTAACTTTGGTAGATGCGTGGCACATGTGCATTAACAAGGCATGCATTGTTTGGTTTTATTAACTCTCAAAGATACACTAACAACTATCTCAACAACTCATTTATGATTTGGTTTGGTTAACTATGGGTAGTTTGATGTATGTTATGTTGTGTAAAAGATCAAATATCACCTTTATTATTGGTCTTGTGAGTTGATATCAAAGCAATCTTAGTTGACATTATTTGATAGTTGTGGAAAGGATTTTAAGATATCTTAAATGAATAAAAAATTTAAAATTATATTTTGAAGCAGATGAACTAAGAGTAGTAGGATACACATGCACTGACTTTACTGGGAGCAAAGATGACAGTAAGTCAACATCTAATTAAATATTCTTATTCAAAGGTGGTGGTTTTCTTTGACTTGCAAGAAACAAGGTTATGTAGCATTGCATACATAAGAAGTTGAATATGTTGCTTGTAGTATGGCTGCAACAAGTGTCATTTGGATAAGCCGCTTCATACATGATTTGAAGTTGGGCATAACCAATAAGCCAATTGTCATTTATTGTTACAATAATCTAATAATTACTCTTATCAAGAGTGAAGTTGATAGCCCTAGAAACAAGCATATAATGGTTAAATATCACTATATTCATGATATGCTTAAGAGGAATAAGATTTCTATATCCTATATGCCAACTAGTAATATGTTGGCTGATCTCTTCACTAAAAGTATCTCTAAAGATCTCTTTACAAAACATGTTACACATGGTTTGAGATATGCCTAGAGTTTTAGTACGAAAATATATTGTGATGATTATTATGCAGGAAAAACGTATTGATTATGAAAAACTGCATAACTGATATAAGTTTTAATTCACTTATAATTAGAAATGATACAACTTGGAAATACCCTAAATAGGAGATAAAATAGTGTATCATAATTTTGTTTAAGTGGCTAAGTGGGAGGTGTAAGTTATTAGTGGCTACTTTCGACCCTAATAACCGTATCTATGAAATGTGGGAAGAAGGGGCCTCTTTACTGATTTCATGAGATGCTTTATTTTTATAAAGATAAACATTTAAAACAAAAATTATTTTGCTTTATTTATAAGTGCAAAAATTTCTCGTAATGGATAATGACTAACGAAAAGCTCATAGAGGAAAACATAAGGAAGAAAAAGCCTTTATATAAACAAATATGAAGTTTATTTAAGGGTGCAATACACACACAAAAAGAAACTCTCCTGGTGAAAATCCTCTGTGGGTAACCGTGCACATATCACCTTCTTCCACTCTTCTTCTTTCTTCCTTCCTTGGTTCTTTGAGATTATGTTATATATACCCCTTAAATTGGATATGTTTAATGAAGCTTTGATTAAAGATGCATATTATTTCTTTTATAGTAGATGAGGGAGGCCAAAGCCATAATACTCCCCACGTATTGAACCCATGACCTTCAACTTGTGAGTTGTCAGCTATTAAGTGTATTGCACCTAAAGACGATGCCCATTTATGCTCCTCGCTTGATTTTCTATTGACTCTTTTGTCACAAGGGAGGGGCTTAGCCTCATGGTTCAAGGCCCATGTAAAAAGGAAAGATCTATCTTATAATGCCAATGGGCAGCTTTGGGAGGACCGGTCCATATTTGTAGTACCATAAAAAGACTCGGGCTCAATTTTGTCAATCCATCCACACAATAGGCTTTCGTGAGTGTATTGTGCCGTGGCACCATTCAACTTTTTAAGTTGTTGACTGGGCTGTAATTAGGGGTATCAAGAGGTTTGACTTGATACTAATCCAAATAAATCCAAGTCTGAGTACCATCTTTAGGATGCTGACACCAGACCAATATATGAATAGTAACTGCTATGCACATACCCTCTTTTGTTGTTCAACACCTTTGGATGACTTTTACCCCCAACACTTTCACCCTTCTTTTGCTTTTCTCTCTACCCTCTCTCTCGCCACAATCATTCCTCCATTGACATTGCCACCTTCACCACTCACCGCTGCCATCACAATAGGTTTCTTCTCTCCCTATTTCCTGCATGTGTATATGCCCTAACAAATGGCCTAGTGCAGGCATATGTGTCCCTGTCTCTCTCTCATATTTGCCCCTCTCTCCTCTCTCTCTCTCTCTCACTTCTCTTTTCATCCCCTCGCATTTGTCCTGTCTAGGATAGGACATGGAGTGCACATGCCTTGTTGAAGCGCACACAGCAGATTAAAACAAAAATGTGTTTTACAAGAAAATGTATGTTCAATATGTGAAAATCAGAGAAAGCAATCTATTGCATCATAACATGTGAGCAAGCAACTCAAGGTGAATATGAGTCTATCATTCAACCTAACTTACTTTCCTTTCAAAATAATGTCATAAAGTATGGTATAGTGGTGGTGGTCTATCATCAATGCTCTCAAAAGATCAGTGGATCGGTAGCAAGGAATATACAATGTGACTTTAGCAATATCATTTAGCCCTATTAGTTTTTGCTTTTTGAAACTAGTTTCTTTTTTTATTGAATTTGAACCGTCTTATCAAAGATATGAATGATCCGTGTTGTCAAGCATAGTCTATCATGAATGAATGTGAATCTAGTATCTCCATACTCAACTTCTCCTCCCCTTCCCCTTTCTCTCTCTCTCTCTATGTATATATTATACTTGAATTGAGAATCGACTTGCTTCCAAGTTAAGCCTATAAGCGGACGAAATCTGACAATGAAGGCTCTCAACTTTGGCATTTGGTTGAAAACCTTCGTAACTAGAGGCGGAGGTCGATGATGCACGTCCCTGGTGTCGAACTCGTGACCCTTAAAGAGCGTTAGCCAGGTGAGCTATTGCGCTTTGTAAAACTTTCACAACTTTTGGTAGGGCTCCGCCTAATCCAACTTGCCTTTAGAAAGAAAACTTTTTACTGCTTTGGCGAAGAGTTTGATTGCTGAATTGTCCCTGGTCTCGAACTTCTTACATCTTTTACACCATAAATCTCGTCGTCTCTACCTGTGAATGGTTTGAAATGTTGCTTGCTTGCTGAAATCATGGGGCAAAGATTTTGATTCGTGTGGATCCACATTCGATAGCGACGGCGCTTTCTTGGTTGTTCTCTGAGATTTTTATGATCTTTGACGACAATGGTTCACCTTAGGTGAGTTTGATTGGTGGAGTGATGTGAGCCTGCAGTTCGATTGCATTCATAAATTAGAGTCATTAGGTTCTTCTTTTGAGAGCCTTCGTGCAAAGAGATGTTGAAAACAGTACCTCATTTCTCTCCATCTTCCAAAACATTGGCTTTCACAAGTTCTGGTTTTCCCTTCACCGTTTCATCGGCTTTTGCTTTGGACAGAAATGACAGGAAAGATTTTGGTGACACCCACAAGAAAAACTGTTCGTTTCTCCCTTTGTTCCTGTATGAAAAGAAACCACACAGAAATCATATGGCTAGAGTTTCCGATGGAAAATGCGGTAAGCTGGACCCTACAATTATTGAAAATTTGAATCGCAATTCTGCGGATAGTTATATCCAGAAAAATCTATGATTGTTTTCAATGGGTTGCTTTCTCACCACTCTCATAGATTATCTGTTTTCTCCTGCACCCGTTTGTTGAGTGTTCTTGTGAGAAGGGGGAGATTGATGAGGTGATATCTGGACCAAGATGGTGAGTTTCGGAAATCTCCCCTGATATTGTGACTGAACGTTGTCATCAATTGCTTTTGTGAGTCTAATCGGGTCGACTCTGCATTAGGTGTGCTTTCTTCAGTCTTCAAGAGCGGGCTAAAGCCAGACGTTGTCACCTTCAGTTTACTAATAAAAGGTCTGATGAAGACCCACAGGGCTAATGAAGCTTTAGAAATGGGTTGCGGGATGCAAGCTGAAGGTTGGCATCCCAATGTTGTTACATACACTTCTCTAATAAAAGGCCTTTGTGATGAAGGCCTTGTCAATGATGCTCATAGACTTTACAAAGAGATGCATGGGCAGCACCATGAACGATGTCGCCCAAACGTTGTTACATATAATTGTCTTATACGTGGGCTGTGTAAAATGGGTAGACTTTAGTGATTCTTTAAAAATTATTTTCTAATAATTTTTCTTTGTATACGGGTTTTAAACTTATTAAAAGTGTTTTATTGAAATTTAGGCAATAAGTCAAAGTTGGTTAATTTTCTCAACTTATTCATGCTTACATGCTCTAGCCATTTATACCATACATTTATATTAATTACAAATACACAATCGATATAAGTAGAAGAAGGAGCTTCATTATCATTAATATTTAATTTAAACAAACCATGCTTAGAATAAAAAAGGCAAAAAATGTTATCATACCATGTTTTCCTATAATGATCTTCTTAAAAACAAATCTTACGTCAAACCTTTTTTAACCAAAGTAGGCATTGATACTAGATTGCATCTAATAGAAGCACAATTAATACATCATTATGAACAACTAGTGTACCTCTTACAATAATTCTAAAGGGTTTGCTCCTAGAACATCAACAAATGAATAATTTCTCATGTAAACTCGATATTCCTTAGGCTTGTATTCCTTTATGTGTATAGCTCCCTCTTTGCTCTTCGAGATATGCCGAGTCACTTTAGAATCGATTTGCCATCCAGTCGTAGAGTGGTTCATGTACATGCACTAAAAAATAATGCAGATTATGTCTTGATTCTCATTTGAGCTACAATGCTAAGTGTTTTCACCATTATTTTTTTGTTACGATATTCTCTTTTGAAGCGCCCTACCTTGTCATAGTTGGAAGTATTTGATATGAGAAGCGGGTTCCTATAATTTCTTGAAATATTAATAACCCTTCTTGTTATATTTGTTAACTTTTTATTTAGCTTTTTATTTTTATTTTGGTTGTTCTTCAAGTTAGGCCCTAAATCATCTTCAGCAACTAACAATCTCTTTTACCCTTTTTCATATATTCTTATTTAATTGTAAGTTCCAAAGAGAGTTCAGAAAGGGTAAGTCAGATCCAAGTATGAGGGATGTGGTCACCATATTTCACGATAGGAAAAGACTATTTAGGATAACGGATATCTGCATGAGTTTAGGAATAACTGATTTCGTTATAGCTAAGTCCTTAGGTATAACCAACATTTGGTTTATATATTTAACTACATTATCTCCTTCTTTTATTTTTTAAGAATTATATTTTTGAAGAAGAAGTTGAATACAGAGTTTATCTATAGTATCATATTTAGTTGTCAAACAACTATTTAACAATTTCATATTCCTTAAAAACTTTCTTAAGATGATCCTCCATATATGTAAGCATAATAGTCATGGTCTTATATTTTTCTTTTCTTCATCTGTTGCATTTAGTGAAGGAGATAATATTGCTTTCTTGAGTATAGTCAACATCCTATAGGATCAAGGCCAATGAAAATTTTCCTTTTCATGTTTGAAAGTTTACGCCATTTAATTTCTCAATATTTGCCAACTTAGAAAAACACTAAACGAAATCCTTTAATTCTCGGATTATATAAGGACAAAATTATAAATTTATAAATCAGTAAGTTTGTAATTGAAACTAATTATCAAAGGGCAAAATTATACAAACACATACCCAAAAAGTTGGGCAAAGAGTGATTTTAATACCTATCAGGAGCAAAACAGTCTTTTAACGCATGATTCTCTTTTTCTTACCTTATTGATGGCAACCTGCGGGAGCCTTCACCTTGTTGAGAGTCTCCTCTGGCCACAATCTTCTTGCTCCATTGAACCAGTAGGAAAGAAGATCAGAATCAGATAAGTTTTTGTGTATGCTTCCCTCTATTTCTTTGTAGACTAAACTAAACAAAAAATTAATTAAGAGATAAAGTCTCGTCCTTCTTGTTTCTTATTTCTCTCTTCTTGCCTCTATGTTGTTTTGTACAGGAAAGAGGAAGACTGCCTTTACAGTTTTATTTATACTTCTATAATAAAAATAACTAAGATTTGTCTTTCTTGATATTTTCTCTTTATTTGGATCTTACCTTCAGTTCTTTGTTTTAAATCTAACCCATCTCTATATTATGTTTATAGGAAGCATATCTCAAAGCTAAAGGAAGTACTGAAGTATGTTTTGATAACACTGAAGAACAGAGCCATCGTAAAACTTTATCAAATTTTTATACCATAGATTATACAAATTATGAGCATTGCTTTGGGGCGTCCTCGTCAAGCGATGCGCTCGAGAGCCTAAATGCAGTGATATGTAAGCAAGGGCCGCTACATTTTCGCCCAGATGTAGAGAATCAATTGCAGAGAGGGTTCGCACATCATGGATGGGTGTGAGTAAAGAAGTTAGTCCCGCTACATTGTCGCTCAAATGTAGTGAATAATTTAAAGAGAGGGTATCCACATTTTCAATATTGACGGATGGGGAGGGTAAAGAAGCTAGTCCTAGATAATAAGATTCGTATTGGTTTTTAAAATATCAGAACATTATCCGGTAAGCTAATGAAGGTGGTAGATACTATGATTCGGGGAAAGATTCATATTCTATGTTTACAAGAGACAAAGTGGGTTGGAGAAAAAGCAAATGAGATAGAGGATACAAGTTTTAAATTATGGTACTCAGGTAAGGAAAAGGCTCGAAATGAAATAGGTATTATCATCATAAATAAAGATTTAAAGGATAGTGTAGTAGATATACAACGATATGGTTACCGAATCATGACGTTGAAATTAGTGTTAGGAGCAGATGTTTGGAATATAGTTTGTGTTGGCCTAGAAGATAGTATAAAGATAACTTTTTGTGAAGAGTTAGGTAAGGTAATTCAAAGGGAGATGATTTGTTTAGGAGAAGACTTAAATGGACATGTCGGTAAAGAGGCATTAGGATATCAAGGTATTCATGAAAACTTTGATTTTCGGAATATAAATGAGGAAGGTAGGGAGATTTTAAATTTTGTTATGGCATTTGATCTCTTTATAGTCAATACAATCTTCAAGAAATGAGATGAACATTTAATTACTTATAAGAGTGGCTTATCACAAATACAAATTGATTACTTTATTTGTAGAAAAAAAAGATAGAGCGTGTTGTAAAGATTGTAAGGTAATTTCAAGAGAAAGTTTAACCACCCAACATCCACTTTTAGTTATGGATTTATAAATTAAAAAATGGACAAAGAAGAAAAGAGTGCATCGAGCTATTAAGACTAAATGATGGAACATCAAAAGCGAGAAATAAGATATATTTAAACAGAAAGTCCTTCAAGGAGATGCTTGGAATTATGTTGGTATACCTTGTGATATGTAGAACAATATGGCTATACATAATAGGAAAGTGGTGAAAGATGTGTTAGGTGAATCTAAGGGAGGTGTACCAGCACAAAAAGAAGCTTGGTGGTGGAGTGAAGTAGTGAAAAATAAAATCAAGGCAAAGAGAGTATGTTAAAAATTACATTATGCTAAGAAAACTAGTGAAACTTTAGAAGCTTATAAGAAAGTAAAGAAGGAAGTGAAAAAAGCGGTCAGGGAAGCAAAAACTAACATTTGGAAGGATTTATATAAAAAACTCAACTCAAAAGAGGGTGAAAGAGATATTTTTAGGAAAGTTAGGGCTAGAGATAAGAAAACTAAAGATCTTAATTATGCTAGATGCATTAGAGATGATGATGAAAAAATTCTAGTGGCAAATGTTGATATAAGAAATAGATAGAAAAACTTTTTATAAGTTTTTTAATGAAAATAAAGATATTAGTATTAACTTAGGGGAGCTAACCAAATAAAAAAATATATATAAACCACAATTTCTATAGACGTATTCAAAAGAATGAAGTCAAAGAGGCTCTTAAACATACGATGGGCAATAAATCGGTAGAACCATACAATATTCCCATAAAAGTTTGAAAATACTAAGAAAAATAGGAATCACTTAGCTCATAAGACTATTTAGTGAAATATAGAGAAACCAAAAGATGCTCGAAGAATGGAGAGCGAGTATACTTATACCCATATATAAGACATTCAGAATTGTGCGAATTATCGAGATATCAAGTTAATGAGCCATACTATAAAATTGTGGGAAAGAATTATCGAACGTAGGTTAAAACAAGTATCAAGTACAATAGAAAACCAATTTGGATTCATGCCAGGCAAATCTATTGTTGAAGCGATTCACCTTTTAAGACGTCTTATGAAACATTTTAGAGCAAAATAGAAAGACCATCAGATGATATTTATTGATATAGAAAAAGCTTACGATAGGGTACCGAGGGAGGTTCTTTGGAGAACCTTGAAAAAAGGAGGTATTCCATTGACATACATTAACCTTATAAGAGATATATACGATGGTACAAAAACATGTGTGAAGACTTATGAAGGAATGACAGACTTCTTTGAAGTTAGTATTAAGTTACATCAAGGATCAACTTTAAGTCTATACTTATTTATAATGGTGATTGATGAGTTAACAAAAGATATTCAAGACCTTGGTGTATGTTATTTGCCAATGACATTGTGTTAGTGGAAGAGTATAAGGAAAAAGTTAATAGAAACTTGGAACTATGAAGAGAAACATTAGAAAGCAAAGGCCTCCAACTTAGTAGAACAAAGACGAAATGTATGGAATGTAAGTTTGCTCATTTGGTTACTTCAGAGGACAGAGAAATTAAAATTGGCACACATTGCATTTCCCAAAAGAAAAATTTTAAATACCTAGGGTCAATTTTTCAGAGTGATGGAAGAATTGATAGACATGTTACGCATCGAATTATTGTTGGTTGGTTAAAATAGAGAGGAGTATCAAGTATTCTTTGTGATAATAAGATACCATTAAAGTTAAAAGATAAATATTATAGAGCAGCAATTAGACCTGCCATGTTTTATTGTTGTACAAAAGATGTTTATGATAGAAATGAAGATGTTGAGATGGATGAGTGGTCATATAAGACAGATTAACCAAAACCGACAGATCTAAACAACTGGTTTTGATTTGGTTTGTGATAATGGCCTTCCAAATAAATTTTTTAAGGCCTTGCCGGTTTGAAATACAACCAGCGCACTGTGCTTCCTTGGGGATGAACTCTACACCAAGGGTACTACTGTGCCAAACACCTACCACTGGGCTAGACGTCTGGTTATGATACTGAATCTCGAAAAAATAATATAACTATAAATAATGATTCTGCACTGTAACTGAATCGGGGTGCACTGGTTCCAGTTACCGACAGTTTCACGGCCGGTTTGGTTCTGGTTCGAACCGGTTGTGTCTAGTTTAAGATGAGGTTCTGGATTGTTGCTCAACCCTTTTCAGTCCATGGATATTGAAGAAGTAGATCTGCATATGCCTTAAACCACCTATTAACCTAGCAAGGACTTTGTGATAGAATATTTCATCCTCCTGCAGGTCGCTTGAGCAGTAGGCAGCAAATGGAAACTTAGACGATAGTTTGTCAAATCTTTTCTTCTTTTTTGGTAGACAAGAACAGAAGTAAACTCGAGTGTTGAACTCCTGACCTTCAGTCAGAGCCATCCTACCCAGTGATCTATGCCCTTATGCGACCAAAATTGTGTAGAATCTTAAATGGACTTCCGTAAGTTGGAGACAATCTTAAATGGGCTTCTTTTAAGAGCCACTATCAAATGTAATCTCCACAACAAGCATCTATTGACAAGTCCACTTACACAAGCCATCCCTTGGAAAGGGATCGGAAAAATGCAAAATGCTGCCCAAGTGTAGCCAACAGGTAACAATAGATATGAATCAAGAATCCGTTGAGCACACTATAAGCTAAACATATACAACAACAACTAAGCCTTTTCCCATACTAGATAGGGTTGGCTACATGGATTCTTTGTTTCCGTAGAGTCTTATCATGTGTCACACTAGCAGTAAACTCAATATAAACTAGATCATTCTTTATTTTTTCTTTTCAATACTTTTGTAGTCTCTTCTTTCTCTTTTAACATTTTCACAATGTAGTTTTCATATCTTCTTACCATAGCATCCTTGAGTCATCTTTCTACATGTCCAAACCATCTTAAATGGTTTTTCCTCAATTTTCCTTTATTGGTGCTACTCCTAATTTGTTTCTAATAACCTCATTATGTATATAGTCTTTCCTTATATAAATACTCATCTATCTAAATATCTTCATTTCTGCTATGGACATCTTTTGTACATGTTGATGATTAATTGCCCAACACTCCGGATCATAAAACAAAGCAGGTCTAATTATTGTTCTATAATATTTACCTTTCAACTTTAATGGTATTTTCTTATCACATAGAATACTTAGTGCTCCTTTCTATTTTAACCAATCAACATTAATTCTATGTGTAACATCTCCATCAATGATTCTATCATTTTCAAAAATTGACCCTAGTTATTTAAAACTTTCCTTGTGAGTGATCCAATGTATGTCAATCTTACTTTTTGTCTTCTAAAGTATCAAAATGATCAAACTTACGTTCTATATATTCTATCTTTGTTCTCCAGAATTCCAATTTCTTATTAACTTTTTTTTAGACTCATCAACTAACACAATGTCATATGCAAATAACATACACTAGTGTACTTCATCTTAAATATGTTTTGTTAACTCATCAATGACCAATATAAATAAATATGAACTTAAAGTTGATCCCTGATGTAACTCAATATTAACTTCAAAGAAGTTTGTCGTACCTTCATGAATCCTCACACATGTTTTTACACCAACACACATGTCTCTTATAAGATTTATGTATGTCAATGGAATATCTGTCTTTTCCAAGGTTCTTTAAAGAAGATCTTTTGCTATGCTATGTTTTTCTAAATCAATAAATACCATGTGGAGGCTCTTTTTTCCTCTATAATGTTTCATAAGATGTCTCAATAGGTGAATCACTTAAATAGTAGATCTATCGGGCATTAATTCAAATTGGTTCTCTGTTGTACTCGATACTTGTCTTAACCTACATTTAATAATTCTTTCACATAATTTCATAGTATGTCTCATTAACTTGATACCTCAATAATTCGAACAATTTTGAATGTCTGCCTTGTTCTTATATATAGGTATAAGTGTACTCGCTTTTCATTTCTCAGACATATTTTGGGTTCTCCATATTTCATTAAATAGTCTTATGAGTCAGGTGAGCCCTATCTCTCCTAAGATTTTCCATACTTCTACAGGAATATTGTTTGTCTTACAGATTTTACAACCTTCATATATTTAAGAGGTTCTTTGACTTCATTCTTTTAAATATGTTATTAGAAATTATAGTTTATATATTTTTCTAATTTGACTAACTCTCCTATGTTAATACTAATATTTGTATTTTCATTAAAAAACTTATAGAAATAATTTTTATATCTATTTTTGATATCATCATTCGCCACTAAAATCTTCTCATTCTCATCTTTGATGCATCTAACAAAACTAAGATCATTATTTTTCTAATATGTAGCCTTAGATATCCTAAAAGTATTTTTTTCACATTCTTTTGAGTTAAGCTTTTTATATAAATCCTACCAAATTTTAGCTTTTGTTTCACTAACAACCTTTTTTGCTTCTTTCTTTGCTTTCTTATAAGCCTCAAAAGTTTTAATAGTCATCTTGATATAGTGTAATTTGTAACATTAATTTTTTGTCTTTATTTCAACTTACACCACTTCACTCCACCACCAAACTTCTTTTTGTGCCGTTACATATCCCTTTGATTCGCCTAACACATCTTTGTCACTTCTCTAATATGTATAACCATATTGTTTCACATAACAGAGGGTGTGCTTATATAATTCCAAACATTTCTTTGAAGAACTTTCTATTTAAATATTTTTTTCTCTATTTTGAGGTTCCACTATCTAGTTTGAATAGATCTATGCATTCTATTATTCTTTGTCCACCTCTTTACTTGTAAATCCATTACTTAAAGTCGATGTTGAGTATTAAGCTTTATCCTAGAATTATCTTACGATCTATCTTTTTTTTCTACAAACAAGATAATCAATTTGTGTTTGTGACAAGCTACTCTTATAAGTAATTAAATTTTCATCTTGTTCTTTGAAAATTACATTGACTATAAAGAGATCAAAAGCCATAGCAAAATTTAAAATCTCTCTACCTTCCTCATTTATATCTCCAAAATCATAGTTTGCATGAATACCTTGATATCCTAATGCATCTTTACCAACATGAGAGATCTTAGCAAGTAGGTATAAAGTCAAGGGACTCTTTTTCACAACAGTAGAGGCTGAATGACATTTAGTATGACTACCTTGAGATGCATCCATTTGCACCTAGAGCCTTAAATATGCCTCATATCATCTTATCACCTTCCATCGTCATAAGAGATACTACCAATTGAGCCTTTTCAACACTAGATGAGATGGGCTACATAATTTTTATTTTCGTAGAGTTTTGATCATGTGTCATGTCAACAGTTACCTCAAGAAAATCTAGATTATTCTTTATTTGTTATTGTTTTCTTTCAACACTTGTATAATCTTCTCCTTCTTTAATATTTCTTCTACTTAAATTCTCAAACCTACTTATTAGAGCTTTATTTTGTCATCTTTTCACGTGTTCAAGCATCTTAAATGATTTTTTTCATCGCTTATATGTGCGACTCTTGGTACATAAGAGAAATAAAGCGATGCAATGCTAAAGTAGAACAAGTTGTAAAACCGACAGTTGTTTGCGGAGGTGAGGCTGATGAGGCAAATGTCAGTCATCAGCTTTCGCAGCTCTAGCAACACATGTATAGCAGCACCCAGAATTGCCAAACTCTTCTAATGCCTATATGTACGCCTTTCGAAGATAAGCAGCTAGCTGTTGAGCCTTCATACATTCTCCTGCATGCTTTTGCAAAGGCCGTTCATAAACAGAGTGGGTAACAAATGTTGAGTGAAAACCTTCAGTATGACGTCTCTCTGTGGAGATTGCATCACCAAGATACTCTTCTTTACAAACACCACCCGCAGTGCTGTTACAAGTAACCATTTCTTGTAACAGAACCATTATATCACTAAACGTACCCACTTTACAGAGTCCATCTATGAGACATTCACTATAAGTAACCACATCTGCAAAAGTTCCACAAGAACTTATCGCTTGTATCAGCGCCTCAACATCCTTGAACCTGCCCACTTTACAGAGCCCATTTATAAGAGCACTATACATCGTCGGGGTGACATCCTTTCTGGTCATTCGTCTCTTCATAGAGCTCATGAGCATCATCAACAAACCCTCCCTTACAAAGCCCATCTGTGATGGCGTTAAAAGTAACCACATTTATCTACCGACGACGATGTTTGCAGTAGTGTACCTTTCTAAAATTTGAATCTTTATATTGAAGCTCCTACGTGTTTCAGTAGTGTGCCTTGCTTTTATATGGGGCCATGAAGTGAGCTCAAGGAAATTCCATCTAGTCAGCTGGAAGTAACTGTATGAAAAAAACGGTGGGCCAAGTATCAAGAGCCTCAACGCCATGAATGAGGCATGCTTACTGAAACTTGCATGGAGTCCTCCATCAAATGAAAGTAGTATAAGGACATCTCTTCTCAAACATAAGTATAACGAAGGAGATGATCATATAGCATGGGTTAAAAGAAATTCTTCTCCTCTATGTGTTCCACTAAAGAAATATGGGACCATCCCACTAAAAAACACAGCAAAAGTGATTGCAACCGAACAGGTACCAGATTTCGGCACAAGTGGATTGACTCTGATACAGTCCTAGGTGAGGAAGTCCTTAAAGGCGTGTTTGATACAAGGTTCCGGGGGAACTTGAGCTTGATTATCAGTGCTTGTAAATCCAAGTTCCATTGTGAAGCAAACTCAGAACCCATCGCTAACATCGAACTATGGTTTTTTTATAAGCCCAATTTGAGTCAAAAACTTCCGCATGAGGGGGAGGGTGTGCCACAAGAACTAGACTAAAGGCTTCACACAAAAACCCAAGCGCCTCTTACACCCCAAATTAAACACACCGTAATGAAATACAAAATGACATGAATGAAGCAAAGGTATGTGATAGATAACTAGAACGGAGATTGTGCATTGCAGAAATCTGAAAACCTAGTTAATGTTCAATCCCTTCAAAAAATCAAAACCATAGTTCCACCAAACCCCGAATATGGACAGGATAAATTGATTCTATGTGGAACCTCGAATGGAAAGTACATTGAGAAGAGCGGGTATTTCTCAATTATGAGGGAAAAGCTTGGAAAGCCAGAAAATATATAGGAAACCATATGGAAACGGACGAGACCAAAACAAATAAGAACATTGGTTGCTATGTCAATAAGCAACCAGAGGATGTATTACAAGCTTTAAGGGACTGTCGGCGAGGCTTTGAAGTCTAGAGTGATGCAGTTCTAGTGAATATGGGAGGTGATTTCTTCAACGAGGAACTATGCTCATGGCTACAAGAGAATCTGAACTCAAAGAAGAATGATGAGGATATGGAGAGGAGAACGATACTCAGTGTTGCATGTTTGTTGATGTGGAGTAATGAAGGCCTATTTAACCAGACTGATAATTCAAGATTTGGGTCGAAAGGAACAACTAAGTCTTTCATAAACAGTATCATGGCAGCAAGATTACATTTGAAAAGTAAGGAGTCTGTTACCTGAACACCAACCAGATAATACATGGGTACTACTTGGAGACAATTTGTATCAAGATCAATTGCAATTGCACAAGCAAAGGAAATCTTCGATTGGCAACATGCGGAGGCAACATGCGGAGGATTACTTCACAAAAGCAAGGGATGATGGACGAGGGGTTTCACAAAGAACATAGGCTTATTTACAGCTTTAGTAGCTGAAGTGAGGGAAGTCTTCACAGGACTAGAAATAGCCTGATTCATGGGCTTTCAACGAGTAATAGATGAATGTGACTCACTTGACTTGGTGCAGCGGTTGGAAGGCGAGAGAGATGCCAGATGCAACCAGAACCCCATTTCGATAGTACTCAGCAACTGCTAAATACAGAGTGGAATATAAATGTCAAAGACGTAAGGAGAGATGGGAATGCCTAAGCTCACCAGCTTGCAGTATAAGAACATAAACTCTCCATGGGAATATACATCTGGACTGAGATCCCTAAGTCGCTCGTGTACCAATAAAAAAAACAAAGAAAAGAAAAGAAACATGTGGAAGAATACCAAACGCATAACTTGCTATTCTCATTCTTTACATTACAGATTTTTATAGCAGTCGATTTCGTTGTTTACTTGCTGCAGGTCACCATATGACATGTTACCGCTTGCTCTAAGGAGCTTCTTGTAACTCATTATATTAATGAAAGTTTTTATCTTCGATGGAAAAGAAAAAGGAAGTGGTACCTACAGTTTTATCAATCACCTAAATTGCTAGTTTTCCCCGTTTGACATTTGCAGTATGCAAACTCATATATGTTTGGGGTCCTTTTGTTGCTAAATGTTTCATAATTGAACTTTCATAGCATATGACAATTTTTGAGGCCATGAAGCTTGCAGTTTTATAATGTGACTTTTCAAATGACGTTTTCCCCAATGGAACTTGTATGTGAATCATGGATTTTGGTTTTTGATGTTATTAAGAGGACCTCTTGGTGATATCCGGACTTTCCGACGGCACCTCTAAGTAAAGGTTTAATGTACTTAGACCTTTTTGTCAAAGGTACAGCCACAAAACCCATGGTAGACATCGGGGCAACGAACAACTTCATCACGCCAGTGGAGGCGGACTGTTTGGGTGTGAAGTGCGTTAAACAGGAGGGTCTAATAAAGGCGTAAATTCGGCACTCATGAGGATGATGGGTGAGGCAGAGACAGTGCCAATCCGAATTGGGAGTTGGGAGGGTGTGACCAACTTCTCCGTTTCCCCGATGGACGATTACGAGTTGGTTTTGGGCTAGAGTTCTTTCAGGAGTGACGCGGAGATATGATCGAAGCGGGACTTTGTAGCTTTACTTAAAAGAGACTCACCTTATGTGGCCAAAGTGGCAGCAAGATCAATAGAGTCTGGAAAAGGCTCGACCCGTATGATATCTGCGCTTCAACTTAAAAAGGGTTGCTTCCAAGATGAGGCCCCAAAAAAACTTCTAACGGAAGCTGTCGGGGGATCCCGCAAGGGAGCCCGTATATATAACCTTAGTTAAGTTCTTGGTGGTTGGAGGGTTATATTATCCCCACCGAAGCCGTTGGCGTCCGCGACAACGTTACAATGTGCCGGTGGTACTCTGTAAGTGCCTCAGGAAACTACTTCAACTGTACATGTGCAAAGTGACTTGGTGAACTAGATTCGTGTTGACTTCGAGGCAAACAGGATGGCCAAACATCTCAAAACGTTAGTTCATAAGTGTAAAACTAGACGATTTTGGGTTGAAGACGGTTTGCTACTAAAAAGAGAGGTTAAAATCTATGTGCCAAGGACGAGGAACTTAAGAAGAGATGTGCCATGATTTACCTTGGGCTGGATACCCGGGTATGGAGCGGACTCGAGCTTTATTGGAGTGATCCTTCTATTGGCCCAATATGGGGGACAATGTGGCTGCCTACGTGTAGACTTGCCTCATTTGCTAATAAGATAAGATTGAGGACAAAAAACCGACAAGATTCTTGGAACCACTATCGATTCCGAGCTGACCATGATAGAGTGTATACTTGGACTTTATCTTTAATCTACTTAAGTGATTGTCAATCCATCTTAGTGGTAGTAGACATGTTTTCTAAGTATGAGGTATTTCTAGTAGCCCCGCTGAAGTGCACAGCAAAGCTCTTCGTCAAACATGTGGTGAAGTATTGGAGAGTCACTTCCAACATAATTAGTAATCATGACGCCCGGTTTGGCGAGAGGTCTTTCGGTTTAGGTACAAAGTTATTATTCTCAACAAGTTGTCACCCGCAAACGAATGACCAAACGAAAAGAATCAATACCTTGTGGAATGTTACCTTCAACACTATGTTGTGACAACCAAAAGGACTGGACTGAGTGGATAGATCTTGCATAATTTTCATATAACTTGTAGGTTAGCGAGTCTACCGACAAGAGCCCCTTTGATCTGGGCACATGACAATTGCCACAAACTTCTCACTCACTGACAACAAAATACATAGGGAGGGTGCAGGCGGCATACTCATTTATGACGGACATTCAAGAGAGACATGATTTGGTACGCATCCTCTTTGTGAAGGCGGCTAAGCGGATGAAGAAATGGGCCGACATAAAATATCGCACTACCGCATTTAGTGTAGGAGATTACGTTCTCGTGAAACTCTATCCTAAACACTCAATATTTTCGTGTGTATTATGTGGTATTAATCTGTGTAAGTATGACAAACCCTATAAAATCATAAAAGGGTAGGCAACTGGGTATACAAGGTGGATATGCCGAACCATATTCGGACATACCCTATCTACCACCAAGAACTTGACCATGACTGTATATCCGAACCCCTTGTAAAATCCCCGACAACTTCCGTTAGAAGTCTTTTGGAGCCTCCTGTTCGAGACAACCCTTTTTGCTTGTAACTTTATACAATTATCTCCAACCAAGTTGTAGTAAGAGGGACACACAACTCTCTTCCTATTCAATAAAGCTATCCTTTGCACTCATTGCTTTTACCTACTTACGAACTTGCAAACTTAAAGAACTCATGCAAACTTAGAGTCGCGCTGCTCCCGATCTTGAGTAAAGGATGGCTTAACCCGTTTCGGTTGAATGCCAGTCATGACCTTCTTCAATGCATGTCCAGGAACAGCTGCCTTGCTATCTTAAACTGAAGCCAATTTCCTCTAGGCAGGATCTGATGATCAAGATATTAGGAGAAATACCAGGAGGATCCGGCAAAAATGGTAACATTGTGGCAATGAGATGTTGTCTTTTCTAATGCTTGTAAATCTGCTCCTTAGGAATGGGTCTTATTTATTTTCTCTTCTACTATTTCCTTGTCAACATCTTTTATAAAAAAATTCTCCTACAGATTGAAGAGTTCAGTAAGCCATTGTGCTAAATGACCAACTGCGCTCCTTCCTAGCTGTTGAATTCTATACTGAGCGTAAGAACCTGTCTAGTTGCAAGGAGAGACTAGAAGGCCTGTTAATCTAACCTACTTATTACGAGTCCTTCAGATATGTTGCTGTAGCCTGGTCATTCGAAAATGCCAGAATGCACGTCCAAAGAGGCACAAGACACCACCTTGGGTTTGGCTCTCTCAGGAGCTCGATACCCACGAGTGCATGCTGTTGCATCTGGTAGGATCTGCCGAACGTCAGCTTGCCTATCAAAGAAATAAAAAAGATAATACTATGAAGTTATTAAGCACATGACAATTAAACAGAAATATATTTCTTTATATTGCACAAACATAAGATCGTGAAGAACTTTTCACAGTTACAACCAAAATCAAAAGTTTTCAAGATCAAAGGAGAACAGTGTCTTTCAGGACCTGATCAATGACAGTTTTAAAATCAGAAATAGATTGCTGTAGATGGGAAGAATTTTCTAAGCATTTCACAGAAGGATATTTTCATTTATAGGAAGGCCTTCATTTATCTGGTCAGCAGAGGCTAGTTCACCTAGCCATTGGCGACAAATATGCAATAGAAAAAACAAAAGAATAACAAAAAGCCTCCAGCTAAAATAATCTATTTAATTTTCCTGAACTTAACGTAAACACAATCCAAGAACCCAGAAAACAAGAAGTACGAGGGGAAAGAAAACCTAATGTACGTACTGCTAAGGCTTCCAAACAAATAGAAAGCACAATTGTTACATTCAAATGACATGTGTAGCTGCACGAATAGCATGATATTAAACAAAGATCTCGTCAACCAGTCCATTATTCACCACAAGCACATGTGAGCCGTACTGGAAGATATAACTCACTTCCATTCAGCCATTTTAAGAAGGTAATCAGCTACATCATCCATGCTCACATTTTTCCAAAGCCCGGACAGAATGTTCCCTCGTCAGGTTGTGAAGTCAACATTTCCTTCAACAACTTCTGGCTTCTCCATATCGCTTGTGGATAATAAAGTTGAGGATCAAAAGTGTCAAAGATAACAATGTCCACACAGATGCCTCTTCATCTCCTCATAAAACCTGACAGCTTTAACAAGTAGCCCTTCCTCGCAAAGAGCATCGATAAGCACATTTTTAGGCAATCCCGTCCTTGTGAATACCTCTAGAAACATCCATTTAAGAAAATCAATTGCATCTTTCGTCCTCCCCATAAAATCATTCAAACCTGCAGCTCTTTTTTCCATGAGGAAAGAAATGAACCTATTGGTGTTCCATGGTCAGGCCCAGAGAAACAAATGGAGCTTCGTATGTGTGTGTGTGTGTGCGGGTGTGCAAAATCAGAGGGTCTCTATGGCAGAAAGAGCACCCTAGAAGTATCAAGATTAGGGTAGGTATCAGGAAGATTAGATAGGAAAGGGTAACTTTGCAGCAGTGAAATATTACCCTTTTATAATGTAGTGTAACTCTTTTTCTACTCTCTTCTATATTTCCTCTGTCAATTCTATCAGATTATGGTATAAATTTAGGATCCTGTCAAAAGGTGTGAATTTTGTTCCCTCCTGCATGTTATTTCTCATAAAGTATCAACATCGATCTCGTAAAGTTAAAACAGAAGGTTCATTCTTTTGACCTGCTTAACACAAGTTCCTGAATCAAATATTAGTTGACTCCTTGTGACAAATATCAGTAACGTAGGATGAATTCCAGTGAATGAAACAGAATGATTAAATTTGTAGAAAGAACATTAGCAGAAGATGAAGACATTTTACATGGGTTAGTTAAGCCTCTCAAGCAACCTATAATAAATGGGTTTTGTCTAATATGCTACTTCAATTGATACAAAGCCCTTTCACCATGAAACAAGCATGCTGTTGTGCCAAAAACTGGATTCAACTAATTGATAGCTTACAAGTTATTCACACTGAGTTCTTCATGACATATATCGATGAAAACAAAGACACCATTCCTATATGAAACTGTGGAAAGTTTACAATATATTCGTTTATCATAGGAACTATATGCCACAATCAACATCTGAGAACTTAAAGAAGCAAAATACATGTACATGGGAGAAAAGAAAACATTATATAGCCATGGTTCAACCTTCCTTCAGAGAAATATAGAAACATAAAATTTTAACTCTTTTGTGGTACAGTGGGGAGGCCGAACCCCCAAAGCCATATGCACCCACCAGGTATCAAACTTATGACCTTCAACTAATGAGTCTACCTCCTAGCCACATCAGGTAATGCTCTTCGTGCCATGATTTTTAAAGCCATGCAGTCAAGTCGCTTGGATATGATGATTATAAAACAAAAGATTCGATCAATAGTGCAACATTATCCATAACAAGTACTAAAAGAGAAGCCCCATTGGAAGTTATAATTCAAATTTTGCATGTTGGGATAAACATCATGTGTTCCATTTAAGCCATCTTAGGAAGGTAACCAATTGTATCATCCATTCTGACATTCTTCCAAAGAGCACACATGATTGCACTGCAGTTAATGTCGTCAGGTTTGATTCCTTGAGACAGCATTTCTTGAAGTAACTTCTTTGCTTCTTCATATTGCTTGTGGATAATAAAACTGTAAATCAAAGTGGTAAAAGTAGAGAAATTCAGACAAATGCCTCTTCCAGCGATCTCCTCATAAACCTTCAAAGCTTCATCAAGGAGCCCATCCTTACAGAGGGCATCAATAATCACATTACAAGCAATCTCATCTACATGAGTTCCTAAATAAACCACCCACTTAAAAAAGTTCATTGCATCCACAAGCTGGCCCACCTTACACATTCTGTGTATGACAGAAGTACATGAGGCTGTATCAAGGTCATAACCATCAGACAACATATAATCGAGCACTTCTAAAGCTTCATCCACTCTACTAGATAGACAAAACCCATTTACAAGAACACCATATACCACATTGTCAAGCATACCACTCTTAAGAAGATAAGCAGCCAGTTGTAGGCCTTCATCCATTCTCCTGCTTTTGCAAAGCCCGTCCATAATAACAGTGTGGGTGACAACATTTGGGTGAAGGCCTTCTCTCTGACGTATATCTTTGTACAGCTTGCAAGCATCATCAACAAACCCTGCCTTACAAAGGCCATCTATAATACTGCTGTAGGTAACCACGTTTGCAAAAATTCCACGTGAACTCATTTGTTGTAACAGAACCTCAATGTCCCTAAACCTACCCACTTTACAGAGTCCATCTATGAGAGTACTATATGTCAAGACATCGGGGTGGCTACATTTCCCTGCACACATCTCTTTGTAGATTTTGTAAGCATCATCAATAAACCCTCCTTTACAAAAACCATTTATAATACTGCTATAAGTAACAACGTCTGGAGAAATTTGATAAGAACTCATCTGTTGTAGCAAAGCCTCAACATCCTTCAACCTGCCCACTTTACACAGTCCATCTATGAGAGCACCATATGTAACAACATTCGGGTGACAACCTTTCTGAACATACATCTCTTCATAGAGTTTAAAAGCATCATCAACAAACCCTCCCTTACAAAGCCCATCTATGATAGTGTTATAAGTAACCACGGTCGAAGAGATTCTTCTCGAAGCCATCTCTTCTAAGATACCTTTTGCAGCCTGAATCTTACCCACCTTACAGAGTCCATCTATGAGGCAAGTATATGTAACAACATCGGGTTGACAACCTTCAGTTCTCATCTTAACACTCATTTCCAAAGCTTCATCCACCTTGCAGTACTTCATCAGTCCTTTTATCAGTGAAGTGAAGGTAACGATGCTGGGTTTGAGCCCATTCTTGAGGACTAAAGCAAGCAAACCAAAGGCATGGTTGAGTCGATCAGATTCACAAAAGCAATTGATGAAGATGTTGAATGTGGCAATATTAGGGGAGGTTCCAGAACTCACCATCTTAACACACATTTCTAAAGCTTCATCCACCTTGCAGTACTTCATCAGTCCTTTTATCAGTGAAGTGAAGGTAATGACGTCGGGTTTGAGCCCATTCTTAAGGATTGAAGCAAGCAAACCAAAGGCACGGTCAAGTAGATCAGATTCACAAAAGCAATTGATAAAGATGTTGAATGTGGCAATATCAGGGGAGATTCCAAACCTCACCATCTTCGTGTACGCAGAGAAAGCCTCCTCATACATCCTCCTTCTCACAAGGACGCCAAACAAACGGTTACACAAGAAAACAGAAGGTCCATGAAAACGCCGAGAAAGCAAACGATCGAAAACATACAAAGCCTTCCTTATCTCACCTTCTTCAGAGTTTGGATTTAGATTATTAAGAATCTCGGGATCCCAGTCCCAATTGCCAAATTTTCCAGAAGAACAACTGAGTGTACATTTTCGCCGTGATTGATGGAGGAAGAACGGGATGATTGAAGAAAGGGAGACGTGTCTCCGCATCTTCTTGTACATCCTCTTGAAAATGCACCCACTGTATACGATCGCACCTTACTTCTTGAAGAAGTATGATGCCTGCATCCTGGATATCCTGCAAGTAGAGCTTGCTAGGAAACATTACTAGGACAATTTAGGAAATCAGAACCCTAGAACTTACGAAGTCAAAAGCTTGGTTTAGAAATTCATCTCATACTTTGATCGACCAAAGACAACTCCATATGATGCAATCGTGAAATTTATAGAACCCTTCAATAGAAAACAATCAATTGAAGGCCATCTCCGTCCAACTTGACGATAATCTGCCTCTTTTCTTCATCCCCAAATTGACATTTTCATGATCCAGAAAACCCTAAATCGCTAATATCATCCTTACGGCCTGACGCGCGAAAACGTCTCCTCGATTGCATTTTGGAATCGAGCTCGTCTGCATTTTGGGTTCGGTTATGGATCCACTTGGCCAGGCAACATTTCGGATCACGATTAGATGTCTGGGTTCTTTCTTAATTCCTTCATCTTACCTATAAGCAGTTCGGGTCAAGGCCTCAATTCGACAAACTCTGGATTGGACCATCACACAGATCAGATCCTAGGACTTATATAGACATGGTAGAAGTTGAGTTATGAACACTTAGTTTTTCCCAATAGCAGATCCAGTTTCCAGAACGGGCCTCATTAAGCTTGTTTACTGATGGATCTCTGGTTTAAATGTAAATCTGCCTGGTTCAGTTTACTCTGGGTTTTGGTTTGCATTTGATAAGATAAGTTGATTTATCCACCTGAAGTTTCCTATACAAATAGGGGTGAGCGTAGGTCAGTTAGATTCAATAACCAAACTGAATTACTCGAAAACCGAAATACATATAATTTTTTAAATTGAAACTGAACCGAACTTAATAGGTTAGCAAGTGCTTGTTTGATGGTGCTTGCAACAGTTGAAAATTGATCTTGGCTCCCCCATGTAACAAAATTCAAGTGATATAATTTCTTACCCTTGAAGTTTACTCGTTCTCTTGCCATTGGATAGAGCTGCATGGCTCCAGTTGTTTATTTAGATAGATGCTATTAGGGGTCTATTTGTATCATGGTGCAAGGACCTTGATGCTAGAGCTGTAGGACTAGGCCTACATGGGCTTATAACCATGGTTCTGAGCGTTTAATTCATGAGTGACATTGAGGCTTAGATTTTCATGTGAATCAGGATAACATGACATAGAAGGATGTGTTGGGATTTTCATGCAAACCCTTGAGTACAGTTCTTGTTGTCTACCTCTTTCTTAGTAACAAAGCTTTTTATTCAAATTGGACTTATGGACCACAATTTCGTGCAACCAACAAGTTCTACATTTGATGCACAATAGAATTTTAGAATTGTAAGTACCAAAAGTTAAGGTCTACTTTACCTGGAACCTTGTGTCAAACACACCTTGAAGGACTCCTCTCTCGGGATTGCTAGGTAGGTGAAAGTCCAATACATTTAAACGGCAACACCTGCATGGATTGGCTCGTTTGTGTGAATTTTCTTTTTTCTGGTACACGAAGCCATATCCCACAAATGTAGAAATGCCAGATATGAAGGCATGAAGCAAATAAATCAAACACTTTTGTTCTCATCCCTAAAGAAGAAATGCCACACTACACAGACATAAGATAATTTAGGTTGATTTCTTTATGTAATATGCTATATAAGTGCATACCAAAGATCATAGTCAACTAGCTAAAGCCGATACACTCATATTTGATATCCCCGAATCAAGCTAGCATAATTCCGACTCCATGTTCAATATAATATTATTGTGGCACAAGAAATCATCCACTTTATGAAGCCTTTGTGAGGAAGAAAGGCTTTCTTTACAATTAAGATAGACATAGAACTTTGTAAACACTTAAAATTTTTCTTAAGAAAATATGTTTTAGTTAATAAAGCTGGTTTTTAATTTTTAAATTTTCAAATAGATGAAATGATTCTGTAAATCTTCATTCATAGGATATTCATTAAAAGGGTTCAATCACTGCCATTCAAACCACCACTGCCTGCATCGTCAACCCCCACGTAGCAGCTCGCATTACATCCAATAGCTCTCTCTCCCTTTGCCGCTTCAAATCACCACCAGCGGCCTGCCATTGCCGCCCCATTTCACGCAACCCACACCAGCTTCATCCTCGCCCAAAATCACCAGTCTTCTATGTCTCACCAACCTTCTTATTCAACTTCTATTGATTCTGAGTCTGCCTTAACCTACAAAGTGTTCATCCTAAAACCATATGATCCCAAGTCTAAGGTTAGACCCTTACTACCTCATCAATTCCCTAGAAAGTAGAAACCTATTATCATACTTGGTCCTAGGGACTCCCCAACTCAGGGAGCCTGGTGTTCCATCATCCTTGGAGAGATACCCTCTACACATCATTCCCCTACTTTCTTTGACCATCCATATGTGGATGAGGTTACTCGGTCAGGTCAAATCTACAAACCCCAGATATCTTGGAGATCCACCTAGCCCTAGATATGAACCTATAAAAATTCGAGCTTTAAAAGTTCCAGTACCAACCCAAGACAAGGACAAATCCCTTACCTGATTATGACTTAGAACATCACCTTGTCAGAACTCAAGTTAACATGTTCATCCTAGAATTCATAAAGTCATCATCCACTCATAGGAAGATCATAAAAGACATCCTTAATAAGGTGAAAGTTTCTCACAATACCTTCCCTAAATCCTTAGCTACCCTCGTGTCACCTATCTTGACCCAAACACCCATCACCTTCTTTGTAGAGGACCTACCCAAACCTATTCTCCCACATGATCAAGTCTTATACATTGTAGTAAGAGTAAATGGTAGACCTATATGGAGACGGAGTCCTCAACATTCTATCTCTTAGGGTAGCCATCTAGATTGGGATCACAAAATATCAGTCAATCCCACAAATATCCAAATAGTAGGTTATGATGACCACATTTCTACCACAGAGGGTACCATCATCCTCACCATTGAAGTCAGTCATATCATTCGCCAAGCCTAATTTCATGTTATGGACATAGATACATCCTATAACTTACTCTTAAGTCGTCATTGGATTCATGATCTAAAAGTTGTGGCTTCTACCTACCATCATTGTATCAAGACTCCTTGGCATGATAAAAAAATTGTAATTGTAGGAGAGGACACTTCCATTCACTTCACTAGAAAATGAGACCGTACTTTTGATCTTTCATTCTCACTCTTTCACCATGTTATGCCTAGTCTCCCTAGTTGTTTAGGTCTTGACCTCACTTTGCTTGGTACTTGCCTCATCGCGTTATCATTCTGACCATCCTAGAGTTTATAGCATGGGAGTACATATAGATGATTCTTTCCTCTGGTCTCACCTAGAATATCCTTTTTTACTCAATTTGGTAAGGCTTAAAAGATGTTACTATCCATAGAGTATACCCCATTTAAGGTTCCTGGAGCCTATTATGAGGGACTATCCACACCTATAGAGCCATATGTCAAATACGACAAATCAGACTTAGGATACAACCCTTCTAAGAAGATTCTTAGAGTAAGTTATTATTGGTCCACTTTGAGTTATGATTGTCACAAGCATGTCAGGCACTGTCACAATTGTGAGATCCATTGTCAAGCCATTCATGCACCTACATCATAGTTAGTCCTTGGCCTTTTCTCATGTGAGCATTTGATGTCATCAGTCTCATATTTCCACATGCATCTAATGGTCATAGATTCATCTTAGTTGACATAGAGTACTCCACCAAATGGGTTGAAGTTGTTCTATTGTTTAGAGTTCTAGGATAACATGTAGCTTCATTCATTAAGAAAATCATTGTGTGTCATTTTGGTGTTCCTAGATATATCATTTGTGATAATGGACTCATTTCAAGAATGAGTGTGTCGATAGGCTATATCATTACCCAATATTTTCATTACCTTTCTATTCCTAGGTGAATGTTCAGGTAGAAGTAACATTGACATTATAGATAAAATCATTAGTTAGGGTCGAGCTTATCATGAGAAGCTCCATGATGCATTATGGGCATATAAAATTTTCATCAGGAACCCTACTAATGCTACACCTTTTGAGCTAGTGTATGGCACAAAAGTTGTACTACCTATCCAGATTCAATTGTCTTCCCTTCACATGGTTGCATTTCTTTTGATGTCGACCTATGTTTAGCATAAGACTCATTTACTAGAGTTGAATCTTTTAGATGAGAGGTAATTACTTGTTGTTGAGCATGCACAGTTATATAGGCATCGAGTATCTAGGCATTATTCTAAGCACATTCATGCACAGAAATTCCAAATAGGTGATCTTGTTCTTAAATTGATACACCACATAGGCCCTCATTAGGTAAGTGACATCCGATTTCGGAGGGACCTTTTGTTGTAAAAATGGTTACTTCCGATAATTTCTTTTGGCTCACTGATGCTCATGGTAGAAATTTGTCTGACTTGATAAATATCTAGTATTTAAAGAAATATTATGCTTCATGTTTATTAGATTTTGACTTGCATTTTGATTGACTAGTTTTGTATGGATGATAAGGTCATATCTCTTAAAAATGGTCTATAGGTAAGGATTAGTATGATGCTTGTAGTGTTGCGTTCCTATGACTTGATTATTTTGAGTCGTTGCTACAATGACTAGAGGTATTATTCTTATAATCTAATTTATATGGATTATTAGATTGTACTTCTTAAAAATGATTAGAATGCAGGGGTTTGCATGATGCTTCTAGTGTTGTGCACCTATGGCTTGATCTCATTAATTGAAAGTACTATTTGTGGAATCAGGTTTTGATATCCTGACGCACTTAGGATATTTTATCTATTTGTGTCTTTTGGATTTGATTTCAAAAATATGGGCTTCACTTTGTATAAACCATTTCAAATTAAATCATTTTGAAAAAATCCTTGATTTTTAAATTCTTGAAAAGTTTAGGAAATCGTCAATACCTATATTTTGGTAATATTCTCTTATTTTTTAAAATATTAAAATAATTTATCTTTGGGATATCTTAGTTTGTAGATCAGCTAGTGTTTTCTTGATTTCATTTTATTTGTTGCAGTGTTTGTACTCGGTGTAATGGATTTTTCAAGCCTATCTCACACATTCATGCTTTCGTGATGTATTTTGATATATTTATTTATATATGTACTAGAATGTTATATTTTGAGAAAAAGTGAAAAGCCGAAAGGAATAAAAAAGTTGACAAAAATAAGAAAATGGAAAAAAAAGTAATAAAGCAATAAAAGAAAAAAAAGTAAAGTTCTATTTTTATGTTATCATCTTTTGTACACTCAAGATAATTCAGAAGGGACCAAATAAGTTTTCTTGTATAGCATTTAAGAAATATTGTGCATTTATTTAGCCTTGAGATCTTGTTGTATTTGAGGAGGGATCTATACTCCATATGGATTTAGGAGTGCTAGCCTATCTATTTGTCTATGACTCACTAGATGATTATTTTTCAGATTTTGAAAATTAAGATTTTTATCACCAAAATCGGTATTGTCTTCTTTCTCTATTAGTAAAAAAGAGGAGCTAAGTGAGAATGTTTTTTCCTTTTGGATTTTATTTGAAGTGGTACATTCAAAGAGAAGTTGACTTTTGAAAATACTTTTATGATTTTTCAAAACTAACACATGAGTCATGATCACTTACAAGAATTGACCTCCATGATTGTTCTAGTCTATGTAAAGAGTCTTGTTCTTTCTTTTGGCTTGTACTAAAATACATTATCTCTATTGAAGAAAATTTTAGCAAGGGCATCCTTTGTCCTACCGAGGTTCAGACCATGCACTTTACGACATATATCTGGTCACATTCATGATACATCTCATAAATGCATTTTCTTACAGTAGGAGTCAAGTCTTGTTTCCGTTTTGGCATTAGGTCTGAAGTCTTCTTTGTATTATGCTAGACATGTTTGACTCGACATTACTCTTCTCTAATAGTTTCTTATTGTTCAAGAAGGTTTTTTGAGTCTATTTTGGGTTCTTCCATCCGAACCAAACTTTTCTTCCCTTCACTTTCATTCTATATATCACTCATGTCTATACCTTCATTATACTCACCTCATTCTATACTTGTTTTATCTTGAGATTGCTTTGTTCATGTTTTCATTAGCATGCTATTATGGTTTTTATAAATCTTTACTCTTTTGTGCTTTGTTAAATAGTGTTTTTAGGCTTCTTCTTCTAAGATATATTCACTTGATCTTGCTAGAGATCATTTCTATTTATAAGATTTTTGACAAAGGGTTCAGAAGTACGTTACTCTTTTAGACTAACCCCACCAGATACCTCTGATTCAATTTGGTAGTGCATTATTGAAGTTGCAACCCTACCAGCTATCATTGCATACTTTCGAGAAAATGAGTGAGAGATAGGCCTAAAGGATAAGATAAACTTGTGTGATAACTTGAGAACACTTCAAAAATGACTAAAGTTATCCATAGGTGTACTTTGAGGATGCTTCAAAAAGGACTAAAGACAATTAGATAATGGGCATACTCATAACAACATGATGTAGAAAAGAAATGCATTATCCTTCAAAATTATATGTTTCATGAACAAGATTCAAGTATCATTTCCTGATGTTTTAAAAAATTATTATTTTGAACTTGTATTATGGAAACAAAACTCATTCTTCCTAAAAATTCAAAGATTATTCCTTTTTAATGAACCCCAATAGTTTTTCTAAAGAAAAGGATTTTAAGGCCATCTTATGATTTGATTTATAAATAAAATTTTCTTGAGTCGACATGAAATCCTTTTTATTTAAAGTAGTTATCCTTCTCTTATTAAATTTTTTTCTTGTCTTGCACTCTGTCACATATATGGTTCATAGTACATCCCATGACAAGACACCTCTTTGGCCTTGGTTTGACCCGAATGGGTCCCATGAAATCTCAATACAAAAAAATGCTTTTCATGGCAAGTTTTATAAAAGATTTCAAGTTTCTCAAGTAAAATTTTCTATCAAGATTTTTGAAGTCAAATTTTGGTGTTTATTTCTTCACCATCAACCAAGTCTTATCTTGATTGATTTCAAAGAGGGGCATATGTAAACACCCAAAATTTTTCTTAAGAATATGTTTTAGCTAATAATGATAGTTTTTAAATTTTAAAATAGATGAAATGATTCTATGAATCTTGGATCATATGATATTCATTAAAAGGGTCCAGATCTGTTTTACAATGAATCAAATGAAATGGGGTTAATGATTAAGGAAAATATCAAAAGAAAAAGAAAAGAAAGGAAAAGTTGCAACATCAACTTGCTTTATTTGGAAGAGTCTATCGTTGAAGAGAATTTCAAAAGGACAGAAATATGGAAAGCCATGCATACACATTACCTATATGCTATATATATATATATATATATATATATATATATATATATATATATATATATATATATATACACACGTATAGGAATGTAATATGTAAATATGTAAATATATCTATATGTAATAACTGAAAAAGTAACCTATATACGTTTTTCATATAAAACTGTGTATATATTTACATAAAATAGGTCTTATATATATAGTTACATAACAAAGGTATATTTTTACATCGCATAGGTCTTATATATGTATGTATATATATATATATATATATATATATATATATATATAGATACATAAAGAATCATGAAATATGTACATGATTACCTTATATATGTGTGTGCATGTGTATTTACATAAATATGCATATGTATGTGTGTGGTGAAAGGGCATGTGGTTTTGTATAATAATCATATCTCTCTATATATATGTAATGTATGTATGGCATACACAAGGGTTGAACATCATGGAAGATGATTCACTTATAAACTTATAGGCATCATGAGGATTCAGAGTCTGATCCAACAACAGAAGGCAACCTTTAATACTTTCCAATTTAATGAAACTATTGCTGGAAAAAGTTTGATCATCAAGGATTCTACAAAAACCAAAATGGCATGACTCTTGGTACAAAGTAAATTGTTGTGAAAGAAAGAAAACCAGAATGGGCATTCACAACTTGGGAGAGCAAGACTCATTGACTAAAGAAATAAATTCTAACTCACCAAATTCAGATTTCCTTGCAAAATTCAAGATTCCTTTTAAGGGAAAAATTACACAGATTTATCACTTGTATTTTCTTTACCATGTAGTCAAGGGATCTTCTATATAACCAAAGGTCTTACACTATCCAGGGGCATCCAACCAATTCAAGATTTCGAGTCCTCTCTCTCTCATCTCCTCTTCTCTTTGTTTTTGGCTATGGCATGTGATCATTGTTTCAATCAACAACCAAAGGTTGACCAACCACTTGCTAGGTATCCTCGATCCAATTTCATGAGTTCAATCTCTTAATCCATCAATTTCTTGATTTTTTTATCAAACCTTCCTAATTCTCCTTGGATTCCTTTCCATCTACATGAAGGCTTTAGTCATTTAACATGAGCATCATATACCTAAATTGTAATAAGTCTTAGTTAATCCCTTTAGGATTCATAATTTTCTTGACATAGATATCCATTAATTTGATTAATATTTGCATACATATTTAGACATATCAAAAGCCTTTAACACATTGTATCTTACATCAATTAGATTCTAAGCATCCATTAAATCCCTTCTAAATCATCTTGTATCTTCATTCTTTAGTTTTGTTCTTACATAGATAGTTTACTTCTTGGTTAGGTATTATTTTATACATTAGATTCTATTCACACATGTTCAAGATCTTATTCCTGCATCCCCTTGTATAAGTTTTTTAATTCACATGCACAGTCAATTTTATAAAAATAATTATTTAAAATTCATACACAATACATATCGTGATCTCTGCAAATCATGATTTTGCATCAAGATTTTCTGCACCTTAGGATTATTGAATCTTAACACTTTTTTTATAATTAGTTGCATATTTCATTTATTGTATAATTGTTAATTAGGTCATCATTTTCTTAAGATTAATTTTAGATCCATATCTATTTATAGGTCCATAGCCATTTAAAGGCTATATCCATTTAGATATATATCCATTTTAGACACATCTAATTTAGATCTATATCTCTTGAGACCCAAAACAATTAGGAATAAGGATTTCTTTTGAACTCACATCTCAATTCAAGCGTATAGGTGTAGCACAAGAACCGTCCCTTGCCCATCGGAGTAAGAAGGCGATTGTAAAAAGAACATGATTTGGGCCTATAAAGCATAAAAGAAAAAGTAAATAAGACGTGAATCATTCTTGACTTAGTTTTTGACTTAGTTTTTATTTTGTTTCCAAAAAATTAAGAAGATTGAATACAAGTTGAGGGTTTCACACAACCTAAAATTTGTACACAACAACCTTGAAAAAGCATATGATTGAATTCCGTGGGACTTAACTTACAATCTTCTCAAGGAACTCAATCTACCAAAGAACTCTAATAGAAATCATCATGAATTGCATATCATTGGTAAGCACATCAATTCTTTGGAATGATAAACAAACTAAGAAATTTAATCCATCAGGGTTTATCAAACAAGGTGACCCCTTATCACTGTACGTCTTTATTTTACGCATGGAAAAGCCCTTCCACCTTATCGAAGATGTTGCAGAGAAAAGGTTTGGGAAATCCTATCAATTTGGATGTGCAAATATGCAAATGGCACACCTTTTATTTGCTTACGTATTGCATGGTATACATGATACCCATTAAGTCACCCAGCAATATGGTTGTGATTCTAGAGGAACATTCTTTTAAAGTGTGTGGGCTGAAGATGTAATTCATTGATAGCTAGTTCATTTGCACTATTTCATTCTCTAAAGGTATGCTTGTATTGCAGGGTTCAATCCTATGAGCGACTTCCAAAAACAGAGTGCCTATGAAATCCAGAGCATCATGCCTGTTTAAGGAGAATGGCTGAATGTGTGTTAATCAGTTCTATGCATGACACCAGGTGTCGTGACTATTCATGAATAGAAAGGCTGTATTGAAGGCCTTTGTATGGTTTTGCTAATGCATATTCATGTGACCGACAGTCACAACTGCAGGTGTTTAAAAACAGATAACAAGAAAAGGCAGAGACCTCTGATATCGTCGGTTTTTGAACTATAGCACTTCATGGGTAGTGAAAGGGAGTGAATAGTTGTGATCCTTCATGATCACGAGGGTCCCTTCACACTTTCAGAAGAAAGATGAGCAGTCACAACTGTTCATAAGCATGCTCACAAAAGGAAGCGAATATCGATGAAAGAGAGGACTGGTTTCCTAGAAGAGCGCTCAACCATCACTCACCATCATACAATTAGTGTTGTCTCAAAATTTGGTCGACTTTTTATTGGCAGAGAAATCAGTAGACACATCATATTCAAATCATATCGATCGTCAAGCGTTAGACCCTGTGTGTGCAAGACAAGTCGAGGGAGCTTCAAAGTATCCTGAAAGAAACTCATCGTTCTGCGTGCATCCGGAAATCAACTACAGCGGTGACGAGTTAAACCTAATGAAAGTGTGCCAAGAACACGCTTGAAGCAGTTGCACAATCAGTTACAGTTTTGCTTTGGTCGACTTCATTCTCAAACATGTGTGTATATATAATATATCAATATACCGCCCAAGCTAAATCGAGATCTCTATTGCAGAAGTCATTTGATTCACCAAGGCTGCCGTGAAGTGGATTGTCACTGGTGCATTCAACGATCTTGTAGCATATCGTTGCCATTGAAGTTGATTTGAGTAGCCATTACAACTTGAAAGAAATTCGAGGCATTCGAGTACCAACTAAAGCTCCTATTCCACAAGAAGGCCGGTTGCTACTGCATTGCTATAAATCTTAATTGTTCGGTTCCTGTAATTTGAAGCAACATCTCACAAATGACTTTGAGACGGTATTTCAAGGAAGTCTGTTTTCATTCCTCTGCTGCCAAAGACTCATATCTTACAATTCCTTCTAAATTATCACTCTGAATCTCTTTAGGTTCTCCTCTAAATCACTCGATCAAGACTTTGGAGCCTAGCTCCACAATAATCTGGTAATATCTTAGATCATGCTAGTTGTAGGCTTGTGAATAAACCCCAAAACTTTGCTATAATCGCCACATTCCACCTTTGTTGAGGGAAGAACCACCTTGCCAATTTGCCAAGGTAGTCCCTTAGAAATCCACCATAGACATGGCTGGTTTTGGTTTTCCTCGAGTCAAGAACTAGAACTGAATCAGGACTGGGCTAGTTCTGGTTCCAGTTTGAGTCTTAAACCACCAGAACTGTAAATCATTCAAAATTTTGAAATTTAAAAAATGAAAAACATGGAACTGGCAGTTTGGAATCACTGTTTTCAATTCTTATGGAGTTCTGGTTCCATATAAGGTAAAACCAGAACCAAACCGGGTGGTCCTTGGTTCCGGTTCCGGTTTCAGTCCGGGTTCTGGTCTGGTTGTTCCGACCGGTTTTGTTCTAATTGGAACCACTGGACTGGTTCTAAAATGGCCATGTATAGTCTACCACATCCGATATATCCTGGATTGCCCTTGCCTGCCCCATTGCTTTTGCCCATCCGAACTTTGTCAAGGTCCATTTTATTACATTGATTCTTGTCTTTCGTATCCATTTTCCAGTATAAACATTAAATTCATTTGATATACCAGCATACAAGGTTTGCATGGATCAATAGTTTGCTCTTAAGCGTTGTTTAATAAGCAGTCGTTCACCATCTCCGTATCAACTAACACCTAATTTTGATAACCTACACTCGCCGGGCCTATTGGTGTCTTATCCTGTAGATTACTTTTCTAAGTAGGCACCTTCCCAAAGCTTGTATCACATATCGTTATTCTTTCCCGTCTGTGAACTCTTGGGAAGATCAGCCTCTTATTCCAAGAGTAACTTTTATCTGTTGAACCCCGACCCTTCCATTTGGAACCGTCGATCACTAAGGTCAACTTTTGTCCCTACTCGACGGGTGGGTCTTGCAGTCAAGCTCCCTTTGACTTTGCACTGGTCCGAGAAAACCTTTGCATGCCTCCGTTATCTTTTGGGAAGCCTAAGCCTCATAGAAACCATCTGCCTGAGACTGTCCCTTGGCCTGAAACCTTGGATAAGACTTCCTTTCCTCACAAACTACCTTAAAACTTGAGTGAGCCACTTCTTGAGAAGAAGATACTCGTTTTCTCTTTGTTGACCACAGAAAGTTTCTAAAACTTACATTGTGCTTCTAATTTACTCCACTGATGCCTCACCAAAGATGATTGCATTAGATATTTTGATATGTACTTGATATATATTAAAGATGAAGCTTTAGAAAACTCAAGATTTTCAAATTGCAAGGGAAATTGTTGTATGAAACTTTAATTATATGTTTAAAATTAGACAAGAAGAGTGAATAATATAATCCAAAGGTATTATACACCAAGTTGGCAACTCCTTATTCGCCACAACAAAATGGTGTACCTAAAAGAAATAATAGTGTTAATAGAAATGGTGAATACAATGATATCTTATTATGGTCTTTCAAATAACTATTCGGATAAAGCCTTATTAACAACTTATTATATTTTAAATATAGTTCCTAATAAAAGAAACAAAATAACCCCATATGAGCTCTAGAAGAGAAAAAGGTCTAACTTAATAACACATATTCTATTAATACAATGATTGAGTCTAGAGATATAATTTTTGAAGAACATAGATTTACCTTAATTCTTAGTCACAAATGATAATGTTTATGAAAATAAACAAGATCAACAACCTAATGGAATTTATACTGGTAACGTAGAGAATCAAAAGTAAAAAAGCTAAGAAAAAAAGTCATTTGGATCAGAGTTTATTGTATTTCTTATTGAACTATAATGAGTCAAGTACCATTATATTATAATACGAGATACTCAATAATAAGCAATAAAATTTGGGAATTAGTAGACATGAAATTAATTGTATGTTGATGACATATTTATTTTTGGTACTAACATAGATGAAATTAATTGTATAAAGAAACTTTTGTCTAGTAATTTTGACATGAAAAATATATGAGTAGCTAATGTTATTCTAGGAATTAGAATAACTAAAAAGGAGACAGGATAAAACTTTCTCAATCACATTATATAAAGAAAGTGTTAATTTTTTTTTATATTTTCTAATGTTTTTCTGTTCATACTCTTTTCTATTGTAATATTAGACCTGTACCAAATGAAGGATATCCAGTTAAAGAATATATCAAAGTAATTAGATACTTGATGTATACGATGACATGTACTCAACCTGATCTTGTATATGCAGTGGATTGGTTGAATTAGTATACAAGTAATTCAAGTAATAACCACTAACAACTTGTTTAAGGAGTATTAAATACTTTAAAGGAATAACTAACTATACCTTAAGCTATAACGAGAGTCATTTATTAGAAGGATATTCTCATGCTAGTTGAGTAAACTATTCAAGAGATCATGTTCCTACAAGCGGTTGGGTTTCTAGTAGGATATTGTTTCTTGGACTTCAAAGAAACAAGCATGTATTGCTGAGCCACTATGGTTGCTTAGTTCATTGTATTAGCTAAAGGCATATTGACTAAGGAACCTGTTTCACGATATATGAATACTGTTGAAAGCTATGGCATTGATATTGATGAATTGTGATAGTAGTAGTACACTACCAAAGATGTATTGCTAAGTATATAGAAAATTCATACATATTGGTCTGAGGCATTGCTATGTGAACAATGTAATCATGAATATAGTTATTTTTATTATTATATAATATCAAAATTGAATCTTACAAATTTTTTGATGAAAGGTTTGACAAAACAATTGGACCTTAAAACACTAATAAAATTTAAGATGATGGAAACTCAACCAATACTTGAATAACTTTGAAGTTTGAGTACTTTGAGCTAAAGTAGATATCAATATGGTTACAAGTACCTGCTACTTAAGCATCCCAAAGTACAAGATACTTGGTACCACAAAAGTGATAAGGCTAGATTAAGCTTTACTTTTAATAGATTTATAATATATATTTGCTAGAGTGATCTTATGAGAAGCATTTCTAATAAAATCTAGCTATATGAGTATAAAGTGGGGCCACTTCGTGGAGTCTCAGACTTAGATTTATGGGAAACTTGTCTACTATTTCAGTTCGGATGAGTAAAACCCAATACTTATGGATAAAGGTCTAAATCGTGAGATACTTGATTGAAAATATAGGATCTAGTATGATGGTAATTTTAAATTTATTTTGAAAATGATGGAAACTATAAGATGTTTTCAAAATAAAAGATCATATCACTATGGTTGTGTATGGACCAAATTGAGTCATGTTGCGTGTTTAGTCTTGATCATATTGAGCAATGTAGTTTGCTTACATTTATAAAAGAGAGATATATATGGTCATGAATATGAGGAAACTAAATAAATTCACCTTGGAATGTGTAAGAATTAAATAGGCCTACATCCATTTTTTAAGGTATTAAATAAACTCATCTTTAATTCTAGAGAATTAAATGAAACCTTTATCAGGTTTTTTGCATGACCAAAACGAGATTCTCTATAAATAGAGTCATCGAGCTAGTGTAAAAGAGGTTTAACCTTCTACTCTTCAATTTCCGACCAATTTATTTCTTTTTCATCTATTTGAAAAAATTCATTATAGTTCTTAGATGTGTAACTAAGAATTGCAAAAATCCATCATATTCATACACCATTATGTTTAACACTTAATGTGCTAGAGTAAGGAGTCTTCATTCTATTTTGTAGAGATTTACCAGCATCGTATGCACTTGGTCTTTTGATACCGAAGGCTGCAAATAAGCTTAAAGGTTAACAAAACTTCAACCTTGATAACATCTACATATCACCATCTTTCTTGTAGAAGCTCGTGCAACATGAACAAGGTTAAAATTGAGAGCTCGTGAGTTCCTATCTCCGAAAGGCTGAGATCAACGTGTGCAACCGATAATTTAAAGTTGTTTTCATGTTTTGGTTCTAAAAACCCAACTTTGTTTCATAAATATGCAAATCAAGCCAAAAATGTAATTGGCCTGAAACCGGATCAAAACTGGAGAGAAAGTTCATTTCCTTCTCCAAGGTTATACGTAATCAAAACGGTTCTTTGAAGCCGATGGTTCCAGTGTACCCTAAACCGATGGGTGTGCCCTAAATCAAGCCAAAACTGTACTAGCCATATGTACTTCAAACTTCTTTATAGATTTTCTTGTATTTAGTAGCTTCCTTTCTTGTTGTTCACGTATAAAAATCTTCAACTTTTGGACACGTCCATAAACCCTCACTTTATTATGCAACAAAGGCTATGATACAGAACATGAGTTTGCTACTTGCCCACCCTAAAATAAAATTCTACATTCACCATTGCATAGTTGATAGGGCACTAGCATGCAAGCATTACGCAATTTTTTCTTCAAACCCGGAAAAATGAAAAGCGCACTCCCTTTTTACTTTCACACACCCTTTTTCAAAAATACTCAAAATATCTCAACACAATTTCTCTTCTTTCTCTCTCTTGTAAGCAACATGATTCCAGCGATGTTCTTGACATCTTTGGGTAACTTCTTCAAACTTCCGATAACCCTTCAAAGTCTCCTTTACACACATTTTAGGCATCACTGATTTATATTCGACACTTGAAAAAGAAAAACAATTGAATCGAAGAAACAATGAACTAACAAATCCTTAAAATAATCAACAATATTTTTTATTGAATGAAGAAGGGAAAGAGTATAGAATCCGTTTATCTGATGTTTGGTTGTTGATTAGACACAACAAAAATGTGTGTTATAAGTTCTTGATAGAATCTTATTCTTCGTTGTCATCTTTTTCATTTGATCATCATAGTTGAAGATAGAGATGCAGTTGAGCCACATTTCTCCATCTAGCCGCATCTCTTTAAATAGGGAGTTGTGGCTCATTTGTGTCTCTACCCAACTCATGGTGATTTCATGATTGTTGGATCGACGATATCAATGAATCAAGCATACAAACCTATTTTCTTTTTTTTTTATTGTTTCTAAAAGAGAAGGTGACTGAGCTATGATAGAATTCAGTTATGCATCATCTAATTGTAGAATAAGGTTTCTAGTTGTAGAACAAAAGATCGACATTAATGAGAGAGGAAGAGATCTTGCAACAAAGGAGAGAGAGAAACTGCAAGAGAGGTGGGAGTAGCATGACAATTTTTGAAAATGAGTGTGGGTATTTTTGGAAAAATAAGAAAAAAAGGATGTGTATCGTAATTTGGGGCATGCAAATAGTAATTAGAAAGTACACCCATGGTTAACAGTAGTCGGTGAACATGGGCCCAGTTGGTTGAACTGGTTTCATCCTCAGAACTGATTGGAACCAGAATCAGGGGAGCCAAACACCGAAACCTGCTGGAGTTCAGTTCTAATAAACAGAAGCTACGACCGGTGTTTTCAAGTGCTTTTTGGGATTCCAGTTTCAAATCCCATCTTTAATTCATTAAATTTTCAAATGAAACTGAAACTGGAATCAACTTGGAACTGAACCTAAAACTGGGCCTCCATCGTTTTGGAGCTGGAGGTCCCTGGTTTACCTGGAACCAGCCAAGTCTAACTATGGTGGGTTTCGCCCTCAATAGATGGTGTCAAGCCCAAATAGTTCACACCCCAACTTAAAAATCTTGTAAGATTTACTACCAGGACTGCAATATTTTCAACACTAATGCATCAGAACCATGTGAATAGAACATGAAAATGTGAGCTACTAATGGGCGTAACTATATGGGGTAGGTTCTCAAGGGAAAACCTACCCTACCGCAGGACAGGGCAAAGCAGAGAAAACCTGCAAGCAGAGTGGGGCAGGTTAGGGTTTAAGGTGAACCCACCCATATATATATATATATATATATATAACCACTTCTAATTTATTAATCTAAAATATTATAGAGAATATTTATGTTTGGTGTAAAATGTAAGATGTAAACAAATACTTTCTTTTAAAAAGATTATTTTTGAAGGTTGAAGTGGACGGGTGAGATGGGGCAGGTTTTACCAAAATGGATGCAGGGTTTGATCCCCAAGACATGCAGGCGGGTGTAGGTAGGGTGACAACCCATCTCATTCTGCCCCATTGTCATCCCAAGCTACAATCGACACTAAATGTAAATGCGCTTACCTCATCATATCCCCCCACCCTTCCTTTCAAACCAAAGGGTAATGAGTCGAGGTTATGACAGCCAATTCAGATGGTTCCTTGCCGCCTTGAGCGCTCCCTTCTCACTCTGGCATTGTCTGACACAGAAAGAAGGGGCTTCGCCCCATGGTTTCCTTTCACCTCTCGTTACAACCACCTTCAAGGTTTTCAAGCCAACCACCAAAATAGTCAAGGTTTTCCTGACTGGCACTCCGTTTGCCATCAAAGGGCATCATTCCAAAGTACATGCTTTTACAGTGCCAGGCTATTATTTTAATCAAAATCAGTCACAAACTATGAAACGTTTTGCAAGTAAAGTTTCAATGTTGAAAGTTGGATCTGATGTTCTACCGTATTGTACCATCCATTGACTTTAAACTAGTGGCTTCATACAACAACTAAGCCTTTTCTCATACTAGACGGAGTCGGCTACATGGATTCTTTGTTTCCAGAGTCCTATCATATCATGTGTCATGTTAGCTCATGTGTCATATTAGCAGTTAACTCACAATAAGCTAGATCATTCTTTATTTTTTTTTATAAAATTAAAAGAAAAAAACTTGAATCTGAGCAGGGATCACATGTATAGGGGCTGGTTTCTTGCACACTTTGTATTGCTTTGGAATATAACTGGCAAAGATCCGTCTAACCCTTGCGATAGAAGGGCATGTGCCCTTCAAAACTGTTTCGTAGCCCATAAAAACTTGGTTAACTGGCTTAAAATTTTCAAATTTACCAAAATTTCAAGACCAGCATAACACAATTTCATCAAGTTGTTTTTCTGAAACACACTATCATATCTTCAAGAAATTCGACAGCAATCACTTAAGAGAGGAAGAGAAAGGCCTCTGGAGTCTTCAAAGGAAACAATAAAAGTGATCCTGCTTTCCAGAGTCAAATGCTAATATGAAACATGATGAAGCTTAGTGGCATTTAAGAATCCATGTACCCGACCCCCACTTAATGTGGGTAAGTACTGGCTTTGGTTTCTGTGGTCATTGTTTATGTCAATGAATGATGAGGTCAAAATGTTTTCTGTGCCAAAAATGCAGCATGCGACCAGCACCAAAAGCAAGCCTCGTCTCACACAAAGCACGGCTGAGTGATGCAGTAGTTGACCGTTGATCTATGCATGGAGGATCTAAAATAAAATGTGAAAAAGCAGATTGACGAGACTCAGAAAATGCGGATATTATTTGTGAAGAATCTAATATCATAATATATTCAATACCTGCCATGGCCTAAAGTCAGAAAGTCACCAAACAACATCAACTGTTTTCACATGAGGAACGAGAGAAAAGAAAAACTACACTTGGAAAAGAAGATTGATGATGCTCAGACCACAACAGGAACTCTGTGCCCACCTCACCCAACCTTATTTGGAAAGATGGAACTTATGGAGTGCAACTCAATGATCTTCATCGCCATGGCCATCTGGAGGACCTCCCTCACCAATCACCTCAAGCTACCAAACAGAGAATAAGAATCAACATAGTTTCCCCAAAGCATTATATAAAAGCTGTGCTATTTGAGAACTTTAATAGATAAAGAGTAGTTACTAAGCCTTGACATAAATAAAATCAAATGTGAAAACCCAAAATAACATGAAACTCAGACATCAGATTAAACTTCTACACGGAGAACAACCCATAATCCAAAACCCAAGATGGTTTTAAATCTCAAGCTGTCACTATGAAGAGCTAATCTACTGGTGTTGTGAACATCTCCAAACAACAGACCGACATTCTCAATTGAAGATACCTTTAAAACATAGGTTTCAGTAATGATTTTAGTATACCACATGCGCTCGACATTAGAGTAGTTTGGTGAGTAAAAGACCCCGCAAATTTGAAAGAAGAGATCAAGCTACACATACAATTTCTTATCTAGACAAGCCATAGCAGAGAAAGAGTAAATTTTGTAGAGATTTATTGCCTATGACAAAACATACTCAATAATGATATGCAAGTGAGTTTAGCAGCAACAGCAGCATCACCGGATGGAAAAACAAAAACAAATATATATCCCACATACTGAAATACATCAACAACAACAACAACTAAGCCTTTTCCCATACTAGATGGGGTCGGCTACATGGATTCATTGTTTCCACCGAGCCCTATCATGTAACATGTTAGCAGTTAACTCAACATGAACTAGATCTTTCTTTATTGTTTTTTTCCAACACTTTTGTGGTCTTCATTCTCCTCTTTTAACATTTTCACAATCTAGTTTTTCATATTAGAGCTTTCTTTGATCATCTTTCTACATGTCTAAACCATCTTAAATGATTTTTCCTCATTTTATCCTCTATTGGTGTCACTCCCAATTTGTTTCTAATAACCTCATTATGTATACGGTCTTTCCTTGTGTGATCATTCATTCATCTCAATATCTTCGTTTTTGCCACCATGAATAACTGCCCAATACTCACAACCATAAAACATAGTAGGTCTAATTGTTGCACTATAATATTTACTTTTCAACTTTAATGATATCTTCTTGTCACATAAAATACCCGATGCTCCTCTCCATTTTAACCAACCTGCAATTTTATGCGTAATATCTCCATCAATTTTTTAATCACCCTGAAAAACTGACCCTAAGTATTTAAAACTTTCTTTTTAAGAGATACAATATATGTCAACCTTAATTTCTATATCCTCTAAAGTAATAAAATGATCAAACTTACATTCCATATATTCTACATATATGGAAGGTGTACCTACGTAATTCCAAGCATTTCCTTGAAAAACTTTATCTTTAAATATATTTTATTTCTCACTTTTGAGGTTTCACCATTTAGTCCAAATAGCTCTATGCACCATTTTCTTCTTTGTCCACTTTTTTACTTTCTCCTAGAATTATCTTACAATCTTTGTAACACAATCTATCTTTTTTCTATAAATAAAATAATCAATTTATATTTGTAACGAGCCACTCTTATAAGTAGTTAAACATTCATATCATTTTTTGAAGATTGTGTTGGCTATAAAGAGATCATATACAACAACAACAACTAAGCCTTTTCCCATACTAGACGGGGTTGGCTACATGGATTCTTTGTTTCCACGGATCCCTATCGTGTGCCATGTTAGCAGTTAACTCCCAATAAGCTAGATCATTCTTTATTGTTTCTTTCTAACACTTTTATGGTCGTCCTCTACCTCTTTTAATACTTTCCACATTTAGTTTTTCTAACCTTCTTAAAGGTTCTTCTTTTGATCTTCTTTCTATATGTCCAAACCATCTTAAACGATGTTCTCTCATTTTATCCTCTATTGGTGTCACTCCTAATTTGTTTCTAATAACCTCATTATCTATACGGTCTTTTCTTGTATGACCACTCATCCATCAACATCTTCATTTCTGTCACAGACATCTTTTGTACATGTTGATGATTAACTGCCCAACACTCAGAACTATAAAACATGGCAGGCCTAATTGCTACTCTATAATATTTACCTTTTAATTTTAATGGTATCTTCTTATCACAAAGAATACCTGATGCTCCTCTCCATTTTAACCAACCAACATTAATTCTATGTGTAACATCTCCATCAATTCTTCCACCACTTTGAAAAATTGACCCTAGGTATTTAAAACTTTCCTTTTGGAAAATGCAATGTGTGCCAATTTTAATTTCTATGTCCTCTGAAGTAGCCAAATGATCAAACTTACATTCCATATATTCTATCTTTGTTCTACTAAGTCGGAGGCCTTTGCTTTCTAATGTTTCTCTCCATAGTTCCAATTTTCTATTAACTTTTTCCTTAGACTCCTCCACTAATACAATGTCATCTGCAAATAACATACACCAAGGTACTTCATCTTCAATATGTTTTGTTAACTCATCCATCACCATTATAAATAAGTATGGACTTAAAGTTGATCCTTGATGTAACCCAATATTAACTTCAAAGAAGTCTGTCATTCCTTCATGAGTCCTCACACATGTTTTTGCACCATCATACATGTCTCTTATAAGGTTAATATATGTCAATGGGATACCTCTTTTTTCTAAAGTTCTCCAAAGAACCTCCCTCGGTACCCTATCATAAGCTTTTTCTAGATCAATAAATATCATGTGAAGGTCTTTCTTTTCTGCTCTAAAATGTTCCATAAGACGTCTCAAAAGGTAAATCGCTTCAATAGTAGATCTGCCTGGCATAAATCCAAATTGGTTCTTTATTGTACTTGATACTTGTCTTAACCTACGTTCGATAATTCTTTCCCATAACTTCATAGTATGACTCATTAACTTGATACCTCGATAATTCGCACAATTTTGAATGTCTTCCTTGTTCTTATATATGGGTATAAGTGTACTTGCTCTCCATTCCTCGGGCATCTTTTGGTTTTTCCATATTTCATTAAATAGTCTTGTGAGCCAAGTGATTCCTATTTCTCCTAGTATTTTCCAAATTTCTATAGGAATATTATATGGTCCTACCGATTTACCACCCTTCATATGTTTAAGGACCTCTTTGACTTCATTCTTTTGAATACGTCGGTAGAAATTGTGGTTTATATACTTTTCTGATTTGGCTAAATCTCCTAAACTAATACTAACATCTTTATTTTCATTAAAAAGATTTTTTTCCATCTATTTCTTATATCATCATTTGCACTAGAATTTTTTCATCCTCGTCTTTTATGCATCTCACATAATTAAGATCTTTAGTTTTCTTATCTCTAGCCCTAGCTATCCTAAAAATATCTCTTTCACCCTCTTTTGAGTTGAGTTTTTTATATAAGTCATCCCAAATCTTAGCTTTTGCTTCACTAACGGCCTTTTTCGCTTCCTTCTTTGCTTTTTTATAAGCTTCTAAAGTTTCACTAGTTTTCTTAGCATAATGTAATTTGTAACATGCCCTCTTTGCCTTGATTTTATTTTGTACTACTTCACTCCACCACCAAGCTTCTTTTTGTGCCGGTACACCTCCCTTAGATACCCCTAACACATCTTTCGTCACTTTCCTAATATGTATAGCCATATTGTTCCACATATCACAGGGTGTGTCAACATAATTCCAAACATCTCCTTGAAGGACTTTCTGTTTAAATATATCTTCTTTCTCGCTTTTGAGGTTCCACCATTTAGTCCAAATAGCTCGATGCACTCTTTTCTTCTTTGTCCATTTTTTTATTTGTAAATCCATAACTAAAAGTCGATGTTGGGTGGTTAAGCTTTCTCCTGGAATTACCTTACAATCTTTACAACACGCTCTATCTTTTTTTCTACAAATAAAGTAATCAATTTGTGTTTGTGATAAGCCGCTCTTATAAGTAATTAAATGTTCATCTCGTTTTTTGAAGATTGTATTGACTATAAATAGATCAAATGACATAGCAAAATTTAAAATCTCCCTACCTTCCTTGTTTATGTCCCCAAAACCAAAGTTTCCATGAATCCCTTGATATCAGAATGCCTCTTTACCGACATGTCCATTTAAATCTCCTCCTAAACAAATCATCTCCCTTAGTGGAATCTTTTGAAACACCTTATCTAACTCTTCCCAAAAAACTGTCTTTATACTATCTTCTAGTCCTACTTGGGGTGCGTATGCACAAACAATATTCAAAACCTCTGCTCCTAACACTAATTTCAATGTCATGATTCGGTCACCATATCGTTGTATGTCTACTACACTATCCTTTAAATCTTTATTTACGATAATACCAACTCCGTTTCAAACTTTTTCTTTAGCTGAGTACCATAATTTAAAACCTCTATCCTCCATATCATTTACTTTTTCTCCAACCCATTTTGTCTCTTGTTAGCATAGAATATGAATCTTTCTCCGAATCATAGTATCTACCACCTCCATTAGCTTACCTGATAATGTTCCGATATTCCAAGAACCAATACGAATCTTATTATCTAGGACTAGCTTCCTTACGCCCCGCATCCGTCCATAATCAAAATGCGGTGACCCTCTCTGAAAATTGTTCACCACATTCGGGCGGCAATGGAGCAGGACTAACTTCTTTACCCACACCCGTCCATGATGTGAAAACCCTCTCTACAATTGATTCACTACATTTGGGCGAAAATGTAGTGGCCCTTACTTACTTCTTACTGCATTCGGGCTCTGCAGCATGTCGCTAGGCGGGGACGCCCCAAAGCAATGCTCATAATTTTTGTAATCCATGTTGTAAAAATCCGACAAAGTTTTACGCTGGCTGTCGGAAGCCTAACACAACCCTCCTTTATCCGGGCTTGGGACCGACAATGCAAGGGTGATCCCTTATAAAGAGATCATATGTTATAGTAAAATTTAAAATCTCCATACCTTCCTCATTTAAATCCCCAAAACCCTAGTTTCCATGAATACCTCTATATCTTAATGCCTCTTTACCGATACGTTCATTTAAGTCTCCTCCCAAACAAATCATATCTTTGTAGAATTTGTTGAATTACCTTATCTAAATCCTCCCAAAGTACCTTCTTTATATTATCTTCTAGTCCTACTTGGGGTGCATATGCACACACTATATTCAAAGTCTCAACTAACACTAATTTCACCATCATAATTTGGTCCCCATATCGTTGTATATCCACATACTGAAACATGTGAAAGAGACTCAAATTTTGTGTTGTTCACATCGTAGACCATATATTTGTGGATAAACCTTGTCACACAAACACCTCTAGGAGGTGGAGTGTTGGCACTGACACGGTGTCGTCAAATGTTGACACGGTCAATGTGCCAAAGCTGATTCTAGGTGCGGTTAATGTGTCAGAATCCATGTGCCCAAATTCCTTAGATCATCTGGTATAAAAGGAGCCCATGCCTCTTTGCATCCAAGTCCAGCAGTCGTTCCTCTACGTGTCATAGCTCTTCATTGGCCAGCGACCTTCGATAACCTCCCATGCCACTTCTTTTGCGGCCTCCCACGGACCCATGTTATTCAGCCTCCCATGCCAACCAAGAGCCTGTGCCTCTTCGCGTCCAAGTCTGGCGGTCGTTCCTCTATGCGTCCCCAACTTTTAGTTGACCGATGACCTCTTTCGGTAGCCTCCCACGCTCTTTGCCAAGTTGCCGACCACACTCTTTCTCTTTGAAGAGTCTTTGGTGGCCTCCCACACCCGTCAGTCCACGGTTACGGTATGAATTTTATGTGGAAACTAAGAGGAGTTCTCCTTCGAGCTTGATCCTTTCCAAAAAGAATCCATCCATTGCCTCGATCGGGGCGAATCTGTCATGTTTAGAGCTTACTCTCTCTATAAGTTCACCCTTTTCTATTAATTTTGTTCAGTTTGGCTAATTCAGTTATTAAGTATGTCTTAAAGATTTTTTATTAACGGTCATATTGGAATAAAATATGGTACTTCATTATGTATTACCTTTGAAGAATTCAGGTTTTTGTGTATTCTCGTTTTTGTATAAATGCTAAGTTCAGGTCACTAATTACTAATCTTTCAAAATTGTTTTCTTTTCTATTAATCATGGTGATTATATTCCATCTTTTATATTTGAATATATTATAGTGAAGGAGCATCAAAATATTGGGATACAAATCCGAAGCATCATTTAGATGACAACCAAGATTTGCATACCCTTAATATGGAACTCTTTGACCCAATAGTCCCTTCAGTTGATAATGTTATTGATAGTGAAGATCTATGATTTATCAGGTAAAGGTTCATTTTATTTATCAAACATTAAGATTTTCTTTTGATTTTATTTTTGTATGATGATGAAATTAGTAGTTGTTTACGTGTTTTGCTTTAATATAAAGTTGTGTACTTACTATTGTCATATACTTATGTTATTTGATGTCTCACTTTTCTAGTTTAAATAATATAGACAATAACAACTAAGCCTTTTCCCATATTTTTCCATACTAGATGGGGTCGACTACATGAATTCTTTGTTTCCACAAAGCCTTATCATGTGCCATGTTAGCAGTTAACTCACAATAAGCTAGATCATTCTTTATTGTTTCTTTCCAATACTTTTGTGGTTGTCCTCTACCTCTTTTAATTAATTTCAAATTTAGTTTTCCATACATTCTTACAATTCTTATAGGTTCTTCTTTTGATCTTCTATCTATATGTCCAAACCATCTTAAACGATATTCTCTCATTTTATCCTCTATTGGTGCCACTCCTAATTTGTTTCTAATAACCTCATTATGTATATGGTCTTTTCTTTTATGATCACTCATCCATCTCAACATCTTCATTTCTATCACAAACATCTTTTGTACATGTTGATGATTAACTTCCCAACACTCAGAACCATAAAACATGGCAAGTCTAATTGCTGCTCTATAATATTTACCTTTTATGTTTAAATATTATATATATAAATATATATTATATAATATTATGTACCTTAACTGTGTCGCTACACCCAAAATTTATAAAATTTGCCATATTTTGCATTCGCACTCGTGTCCACACCCGCACCCGCACCCATGTGACATAGGGATAGACATATTACACAAACTTCAAATGATGGTGAAGAAGCTAATTATGCAAAGTTAATGACCCTTGAATTAGTATTTTTCGTATCGTATGTATACGGTGCGATACGTATCGTATCGTGGGCAAACACGATACGATATGATAACCTGTCGTGCTGTATCGCATGATACGACACATATCGCACGATATCGCACAATATGGCACATATCGCCCGTATCGTACAATACGGGCGATACGCCCAGGGATCCGTATAAAGGGTCCCTGAATGCGGGTTTCTGTGATTTTTTCGGAGCTCCTCACGCTCTCTTCCGATGGTTCTCTTCCTCTTTGGTGTTCAAGGCTCCCAAAAAAGTGCTCTACAATGTTCGTGCAAGCATCCTAACTCGGATTGTGGTATTTGTTGTTTTTTGTGTTATTTACAATTTTCTTTTTTTAATAACAAAATATGAAATTATTAAGTGTGTAGATATGATTTTTATTACATTCATGAAGTGGGAGACACTCTATTTCAGTGTTATGTGAAGATTAGAGATTTATGAAGTGCTTTTATTTTCAGGTTTTTTATTAAATTAAAGTGCTCAATTGAGATGGCAGAAAGGGGTGTTAGAGTGTCATTCTCGGTCTGATGATCCGGCATGACAGTGGGGTATACCAGTTGAGGGTTCCATATTAAAGATCAGATGTTTGTTTTGTGAGAAGGTGCTTAGTGGTAGAATTTCACGATTGAAACACCACCTAGCAAGGATTAGGAAAGGAGTTGCTCCTTGTAGATGCAGAGTTAGAAGCTTGTCAGAAGGCATTAAATGACAATGTCTTAAGATGATTTAGTGTATATAAGAGAGGAGACAACAAAAGAATGATTTAGAGATGTTTGATGAAGATGATGATACTATTGGATTCACTGATAGTATTCCTTTAGATGCCAAAACAGAGATTGGTAGTAATAGTTCTCAACCACCAAACAGGAAAAAGAGGGTTGTTGAAGATTTTGCAAGTGAAAGTGGTAGAAGAGGAAGCTCAAGAAGTAGTAGAGGAAGAGAGGGTTGTTGACAATGTCTTCATTTTTTCTTCCTACCACTACACCTAGTGCTCAACCTGAAATTCATGCTGCTATGGCTTCAGAACAACTACATAATCAGGCAAACCTTGCAGTGGGCAGATGGTTTTATGATGCATGCATTCCATTTAATGCAGCAAATAGTTTTCATTTTCAAGCAATGACAGATGCAATTACTAATATTTGTCCATGATACAAGATGCCCTCTTATCAAAAATTGAGAGGAAAGATCTTAGATAAGACCGTCATTAAAGTGCAAGAATATTGTTCGACTTTGAGAGAGTCATGGAAGGAGACAGGATGCACTATCATGACAGACAGATAGATGGATAGGCGAAGAAGGACCTTGCTAAACTTTCTTTTCTACTATCCTAAAGGACTTATGTTTTTTACATCTCTACACATGTTAGAGGAGGAGCACTCTGCAGAAATCCTAAGGCAAGAGTTTGATAAGGTGATATGCGAGGTTGGGCTAGAGAATGTAGTCCAATTGATTACAAATAATAGAACTAACTATAAAGCAGCTAGGAAGGACTTAGCACATACTTATGGGACTTTCTATTGGACACCATGCACTACCCATTGTTTAGATCTCATCCTTGAAGATATTGGTGAGATGGATGAGATAAAGGCAACAACTAAGTGTTGCCAAGATATCACCGAATTTATCTACAACCATGCCTTTGTATTGTGTATGATGAGGAGATATACAGATGGTGCAGAGCTTCTTCATACAGCTGTAACTCGATTTATAACTAATTTCTTATTTGTACAAAGTATTGTGAGACAGAAGCAAACCTTGAATATAATGTTCTCCTCATAAGAGTGGCAACAATTTGGAGAGTTGCCTCAAAATAGAAGAAACAGAAAGTTGAATAAGATTTTAGAGATAGTCTTCAGGAGTACATTTTGGAATGCATGTGTTAGACTATTAAGGATTACATATTCATTAGTAAAGGTTTTGAGGTTGACTGATAACAAGGAGAAACCATTAATGGGCTACCTTTATGAAGCCATGGATAGGACAAAAGAAGCTATTAGAAATAATTTTAATGGAAAAATGAGAGATTATGTGCCCTTGTGGAAAATTATAGATAATAAATGAAACAAACAATTGCATCAACCTATTCATGCAGCAACATATTATCTAAACCCAACATTCAGGTACTCAACAAGCTTCAAAAGGGACAGTGAGGTTAATTGAGGCATCATTGATTGTATAGATAGATTAGTCCCTGATGAGAGCAGAGCAGAGCAGATGTTATACATCGAGAGATGGAGATCTATGATAATGCTCTTTACTTAATGGGTTTGCCTGTAGCAATTCGCAACCGCACTAATATGCACCCAAGTAAATTATTTATCTTTGTATTTAAGTTTCTTAAATCTTATATTATTGTGGATTAAATCTCTAATGTTTGCCTTTTTCTATTGGTGGAATAGGTTTGGAAGTGATTATCCAAACCTTAGAGATTTTGTAGTAAGAGTTTTGAGCCAAACCTGTACTGCAACGGGTTGTGAAAGGAATTGGAGTGTCTTTGAACACATCCATACAAAAAAGCGCAACAGGTTGGAACATAAGCGGTTTCATTCGTTGTAATATGCGGATTCGCGAAAGGTAATCTTGTATTAGTTAGTACTTAAAGATTCAATTCAATATTTTGTTTGACTTAAATTGTTAATGTTATTTACTAATTACTTATCTTTCTTTCTTGTAGGCAATTGAAAAAGGTAAATAGAGAAGAAAGCCAAGTTGATCCAATAAGTTTAGATAATTTTGATATAGTAGAAGACTAAATTATAAAAGATAGCGAAGAAAACGCCCTCCTAACTGAAGAAGATATTGCATGGATTAATTTCGAAGGAGCGCAACAACATTATCAAGGAGATGAAGATTTTGATTTTGAATCACAAGGTGGTGACGAGGATCTTCAACAAGGAGAAGATGAAGATTATTTAGTTGATGATCCTGATTATAATATATAAATGTAAATGTATTTCATTTTTTGCTTCAAAATATGTAAATTTTTTTCAATTGTTCAATCATGAATGATCAAATCATCAATATGTACTAAACTTTGCATTATATGAATTCTTTGCAATTATCAAATTTTTTCTAAATTTTTTTTGTTTTGTTTTGGATTTTTACTAATTTTTTTTTTATTTTTTTAATATATTTTTCTATTTTTTTAATATTAAAGTATGATACGATACGCTACGATATGCCTGTATCATGGAACAAAATGATACACGATACGATACGCATCGAACAACGCTGCCTTGAATCATAAAGCAACAATATTGAACAATGGCAAGACTTCCTTACTAACTATTAGTCACATTCTTTTATCACTTACAAAGTGAATATCAATTTATTATTACATGAATGTTCGTTTTACCTTGAAATATTGGGAACAGACAGGGCATTCAAATGGTTTGTCCTTCTCAAGCCAAAACCAGACAACATCATGTTCATCCTCTGCAAAAAGTATGTGTATCACAATTCAGCAAAGAACAGAAAAATCTCACACGGGGATACAGTTTGGATTCTCCCAGAAAATTTCAAAGAAGTTTGATATTATAAAAAATTACCGCCTTCTCCACCAGGGCAACCAACTATTCTTTTATCATAATAGGATTGCACAATAGCTGGGGCTTCCTGAAAAGGGGAAATTGAAGGGCAGCTTATATTAGAAGATATTTCTAGATAGTTGCATATTATATTAGCCTATCTGTTCAGAGGTCCACCGATATGTATGCCAATTTCCTTCATAGAATTCATAACAATATCACAGTCTTCCATATCAAGAAAGCAAGAACTGGGACAAAAAGGGTATGTGATGAAAAGAATGGGCCCTTGCCCAATACGATAAGGTCCTAACTGTAGCCGTATGTCCCAGACAAAGAGTCCGATTACTTCAGAATGCCACAGGATTAAGATGACTGAATACTGTAAGTATTAAATAGAGCCGTACTTGCTTTTACAACAACAACAACTAAGCCTTTTCCCATACTAGATGGGGTCGGCTACAGCTGTACTTGCTTTTATCCTCATTAAATAAAGCGCATCGTGTTCCATGAAGTACTTGTAGAACACTGCAGACACAATCAATGTAGACGAAATACATGATTCAAAATTAAAAGAACTCAGTAAATCAACTCCCTATAAGGAAAAGAACTGGAAATTTCCAAAAATAAGATTTTTTTGCATGATCACATAGCAGTCTAAGGCTTTTCTCAGGAGCCTGCTTTCAAAGGAGTTGTGCGGACCCACCAAGTCCTCAATTCCAGAGCATGTTTGCGATGCCATAGGCAACAGACCAGGAGAGATGGGAATGAATTGGTTGTATCGACAATTTACTCCTTGGCATTATATCTTCATCAACTTTGTATGGGTTGTCCCATTGCTGAAATCTTTTGCACGACATTGGAAATTAGCGGGATAAGAAAAACTGAATCTTATACTTTATTCATATGCCCCTATGCCTCCAATTCTCTGTAGCCCCACGTTGTTCGCTAGCGATATAGTCAGATAACGTCGAGCACAGCAGCAGTACATAGCATGGGAGGCACTATCCTAGTTAAGCAAGCTTTTGAAGCCTAACAGATCTCCTTTCCAAAGATGCACGCAAAGAGGGAAATCATAATTTCTGCAAAATGGGTATCGTGTCCCTCCCGTAATGACACTTCTCTAAGATGGGAACCAGGAAACAAGATTTGGAATCTAAATCTGCAGAAAAAGATTCACAAGAATGAATCCCCAAGTTTTCACTTTCCAGAATACGTGAAAAGAAAATTTAAGATACGAAACTACAAAAGAGGTTAAATTATTATTGGATCTTCTTTCCCTCCCTTCCCATTTATCTAAGCATCTATAATTGTTGAGTTTGTTTCTTCACAAAAATGCTGCCAACTTTAATAACCAATCGTGTTCTCATTTAGAAAAGCAAGAAAACATTCATCATCAAATAGACTATATGAAGCATGAAACCTGACCTTCGTTCCAAATGGACCAGTAGGAGCATCCATGTCGAACCGCTTTTTCCCCTAAAAAGGAAAAGGGCAAACTGGATCATATATGACATAATATGACAATAATCATTATTTTATTACAAATAAAGACACACCTCAAGTTCTGCCTCCAATTCCTCTCGCTCATGTCCAGTTGCAATAGGTATTATGTCCTCCACCCGTTTGTTCCCCTTTGAAAGGATAGTTTCTGCAACTCAATCCGTGATCCCAATAAGAGAAGTTCTTTGTATTTCATAGTAAATCAAAATGCACAACCACATACCCCTCTATTAGCCAATATTTAAAGTTCTACAACAGTTTATTCACATTCATATGATAAACTTAGCAAGTTGCCACATTACACAGCCCATAACATCTGATCAACTAGTAGCTTCAAAAGCATTAGAATGGAAGGATCCACATTGCCCTCAAAGTCAGACAAAACGTTCTACATAGAGGCCTCTTAGTTTTCGAAGGCACGACCAAGCACCATCTTGAAGCGAGACTCCAAGCTATCAAAAGCATGTTTGAATGCATGAAACCCCAACCCCAATCTTTGGCTGATTCCCCCTTTGTACGACCAAAATATCAGATTTTTTCTGATGTCGCTTGAGTGTTTAGAAGCCTAACTCTTATTCCCTTCTGCGGCTTAAGTTTTGATAAAAGATATAGATGATTCCATGTTCTTTCTTGGTCAAAATTTTGTTCGTGTATGTACATTTGTGTACATTCCTTTTGATCTAGATTCACAATTTCTTTTATTTGTATTGTTAAGTGTGTGTTTTCTTGTATCTTTTTCTGCAATGCTGCTTACATGGCCTAATCCAAACCTATATTCTGAAGGGCTAGAGCCTATATGCTGCCAAGCATTTTTTAAAAGATAAAATAGACTAGCTACCAGTGATTGACCTGACACGCCAGCATGGGTAACAATTCCCGAAAGTCCTAACCTAGAAAGCAAAAGGAGATTAGCAGCTTAGAAAATAAGAACCAGCATAAAGAAGTCCTCACACGACCATGGGTGATATCACAATGAATTAACAGGTGGTAGAGAAAACCACGGTTAACTAGAGAACATCCCATTCAGCTAAAATCACAAAGAACCGGGAAAACTGGAAATTTTTCTACAGCAAAAAAACCTTTACAGTTTCAATTCAATAGATTCAATTTCGACACACATGTATGTGAAAGACATGACAGCTAGGATGCGCAGTCTAACACTCAACGCATGCACAAAACAACATGAGGTATCCCCTTAATCAAATAGAACCTCCTCCTCCTTTATTTCTTACTCTTTTCATCTTAAACAGATTTGGACAATTAAAAGAAAAGAGGGGAAAATCTCAGCTTGGCAATGTCATTTTCATAGTAGTCTGCGCAACAATACTGAAAAATGTTTTCCTAGTGAATCCCTACCACGTAACAACAATGGCAGTATTGGTCACTTATTTGGTTTGCAGTTTCTATCACTTGTTGAAGGAACGAATTCTTGACCTCCATCAACCCATTATCAAAAGCAATCGCCTAAACATCAAAGAAATAAAGGAGTTTCAGAAATCCTCTGTTACTGAGCGGATCTCTAGTTCACGCACGAGACATGTTTCACGAGTGACGAACAGAACGAGAGCGGAAGGCCTCTAAAGTGTTGGAGTTACACAATAAAACATGATCTTGCTTTTTCGAGTTAAAGGCCAATATTGCACAAGGATCAATGATTATTTAGTATCCATTACTCGATCCCACTTAGTATGGGAAAATGCTTGGTTTTAGTTTAGGAGGGACGAAGAATAAACTTATTGGAACTGGCGGAAAGACGCCGCCGGATTTTTATTTTTTTTGTGCGGCAGGTGCATTCTGCTAAAACCAAGTCAAATCTCAAACTCAATCACCTAATAAACGAACTCTAAAAATGAATCAAATATACGCCCTAAGATAAAGATAGACCCCGACGAACTTCGATCTCAGACCATCAAGAAAGTAACGGAAGAAGAGGAAGGAGGAATTACCGGCATCTGAGATGGCCTGATGGGCGGATAGCGGCCGTGTGCTCCTCCACGCCGGAGACAACGCCGAGGAGTACGAAGCCGCAGCAGCTGCCACCGAAGACCGAAGGAGCCCGTCCTCCAGACACTTTCCGGCAACGGAACGGCGACAGGATGACGCTAGGGTTTGCTGGAGAGACGCTCCGAACCTTCGCCACATCGTGTCCCAAGGTCGCCTCTCTCTCTCTCTCTCTCTCTCTCTCTCTCTCTCTCTCTCTCTCTCCCTCTGTGCGTGTGTGAGAGAGTGAGAGACAGAGCAGCCGGAATTGGAAGAGTGACAGAACGGTTATTCAAAAGACTTTTCAAATTACCACACAAACTTTACGTCCCCAATCAAATGCCCCAAACTTTTGGGAATTTTCGTTTTACCCCCTAATATTTTGCACTAAACACAGTAAATACCTCACTCAACATAGTTGCGTTTATTTATGAGCTAACGTTAAAACGTGTCTTTCTCTTCAAACAAGGTTCGATTAAATATTACGTGAAACTATTTTCGTGGAAAACAACTAGACGAGACTACGCGATTCGAGCTGATGATCTTAGCCTGATCTGTTCGAGTTTGCCGCACCAAACCACACAATACGAACCAAGAGCGAGCTTGTCCTGAGCTGAGTCGAGCACAAAATGAGCTCATCCTGTTTTTGCAGCACTGGAGTGTGTGTTCTTTGTCAAGGTGAACACCTTTCGTGACAAATTACAATGATAAGCAGTACAGCACGATGATCAATAGCTCACCTGACTAGGGAGTGGTCTCACAAGTTTAAGGTCACGAATTCAACGCTTGGGGCATGCATCTAACTTCAGCACTCTCCAATGTACAAAAAAAAAAAGCTCGCCTTGTAGGGAGTCGACTCACAAGTTAAAGGTTATGAGTTTGATGGCTCGGGCATGCATCATGCTTCGGCCCTCCCCATTGTACCGAAAAGAAAAAGGAATGAATGTGAAGGATAGAGCCACTAGTTCTGGCCCGTGTGATCAACCTTTATGCATGATGTCAGATCAATTATTTTCATTTTGGATATAGTCCTACAAAAGCTTGTCCAATTTGAATCAAAATTTAAAATATAAAATAAGGTAAATATATTTGGATAAATGTAGAATTCATTAATTTAAAAAATTAAATTCATTTGTTAACTGCAAAATAACTACGATAAAGCTATATCACTTTAAATGATAATTGAAACTTTCATAACATTTAAACAAGGTTTAGTTTTTATGTTGTAAATAAGGTGATATTTTCTTGGTATTTTATTTTTGGCACAATGGGCAGGCCAAAGCCAAACCAACACCCAAGGCATCAAACTCACAGCCTTCAATTTGTGACCCTATCGTCATTAAGAGTTTGAGCTACTTTAGCCATGGCTGCTTTCGAGTTCACCAGAACGGTTTGAATCATGAAGTGTAACTGAACCGGTTTTATTGGGTATTATAATGCTTGATTCCAAGGTTTAGGACTATGAAATCGGAAATATAGATCCAGTTCCCATAATCAAATGCAAGCCTTACTCTACAGTAAAAAATACGATCGTATGACTCGGTTTTTTATCTCATTATGAGGCTCTGAGAGTGGGTTGTTGAAACTAGAACTGGAGTTTCAGTTCTATATTTTGGTTCTGTTTAGGTTCAAACCATTGAGCCGGTTCTCAAATAGGGCATGTATAAGCTACTAGAATGCAAGTGAATAAGATCTGGTTAAAGCATTATAGTACCTTTGTCAATGATTTTATAAGCTGGGATTAGGCAGATCTACCATATGACATGCACCTACCATGTGTATCAAACTCGAGACCTTCATCTTGAAGATTCTTTTGACGAGACTCGAGACTCGATTCTTTTAAAAATCTTTAGAGGTGACCTCCATCAGGCAAAAAAATATGAGAAACTAGGTAACAAATACCTTAAAAGAAAAAAAAACACAAAAAACAATAGCTCACCTAGCTAGGGGTCCACCTCACAAGTTGAAGGTGTTGTGCTGGATAACCGAAAGGTACATCAAGTTTGAACCTTTTCACTCTTAAAAAAATAAGTTGTAGAAGAAACAAATTAAGGCATTAGAAAAGGTGGAAGAAAGCACAAATATCACATGCTTTGACTTTCACATAATAAATACCTGATACAATCTTGTCAAATGAATTATTTATACAATCAACAACGATTATTTTATATAATAGGCAGCAAATTGGATGCAAGACACGTTAACCGAAGGCTTAAACAATGAATTATATGTAATACGGATATTAATCATTGGCTAAGATTTTCAATATATTATGGGGGTTTCTTTTAATTTTATTTAAAATTATGGGCTGCCTAATGCAGGTGAGCCTTGTTTCAGATCCAACTCTTGACCTTCATTAGCAACTTACGTGATGCAATTTAATTTTGTGGAATCTCATATTTGGGAGTATGCCTGACGCTGCGACATCACAGTAAGATCCAAGATAATAATTAAATAATGGATTTGAGATCCCTGTTTGAAAGAGGAAATGATATATATATATATATATATATATATATATATATATATATATATATATATATATATATTAGAAGAGAGTTCAAGCCTAACACACCCACACATACACCATGTGAGAATCGAACTCCTCATCAACAACAATGGCACTAAAACACCATCAGAGAGTCGAACTCCCAATCAACAACAATGGCACTAAAACGTCTTGTCATTGAACTAACAGCTAACACTCTGTGCAAGATTTTGTTGACAATATGAAATGCACGTGCCATTAGGGTGTTCTTCAAGTTGCTTTCGTTAGGTTCTAGGCTCAATCACCAATATAATCGGTACTTAATTGTTTTGGAGAACCAACCAGACTAGCCGCCACTCCACTTTGGTTCGGTTCCAGACAGTGGTGTTTTAGGTTTCAATATATTAAGTTAATAATATATGACGGTGTTGGTGTATATTGGAAGTATAATAAACAAGCAATCACATAACAAATCTTGTCAAGTAAGCTTATATATTTTCCAATATAATAAACAAGCAATAATTTTATGTTTTACGTTTGGTTCTGTCAGCATATATTATATATAGAGAGAGACTGATTACTGTTTTAAGCTAGCATTTATTTGACCTGTACATCTTTACATAAGAAAAGCCACTCTTTACTTGTGTCGTATCTTAGAGTAGCTTTGGAGTAGCATGGTGCTCACTACAACATATCTCTTTCATATATATATATATATATATATATATATATATATATATATATATATATATATAAATTTTGTTCACTCACATTTGTCTATTACTTTTTTATAACATAATTTTAATTTATTAATTTTTAAATTTTAAAAAATATATATATATATATTAATATTATTATATTCACTCACATTTCTCTATTACTTTTTGATAAGTATAATTTATAAATTTATAAATCTTTAAAAAATATAAAAAATCAATATTATTATATTCATTCTCAAATTGTAATTTAAAAATAAGAGTAGACAGTCTTAGTAGTGAACAGAATCTAATCTCTTTCTATATATATATATATAAGTGAATGTATAACCACAGTCACAGATCTAAAATTTGTTTCGAAATGGTGAATTTTAAAAAAATTTAAAATGTTTTTAAATTTTTTAATACACATTAAAATTTTCAGATTTCAAGTGGGTCGGCACCAGCCCGCGGCAATGTGGATCGGCCGCTGGCAACCTAAAGTTCTTTCCACAAAGATCTTTCCGGTGTCACTGTCGAATTTCGGGAAACAAAACGATTGATGTTTCAAATCATCTCGTTGGATCTTACGTTATGAACTGAAACTGATTATTTCTGCATTCATCAGCAATTTTCATTCGATACACGACGAAATCAGTTCCCGTTTTTTTCCATTGCTACATATTGTTGTCATCTCCCCCTAAGAACTCGATTACTCCCTCTCCCTTGCTTCTCTTTCAAGCTCTCTCCTACAAGCACGCCTGCGCCAACGGTTAATGCTCCAACTTCTCATACTTCAACCCTTCACAATGCTCCTTACAAGTGCCTTCCCCGAAGATATTGTGCCCCACACACCAAACACAGCACCTATTACAATAAATATGACGTTGATCGTGATAGTAGTCCGCGAGATTTGCCATCGGCAGATCTTGATATAGAAGGCACAAGGCAAGATGATAGATATGCCAACACTTATACATGAGCCGGTAAACCCTAAAACGTATTGGAAGTATGGGATTGTGAGGGCTAAAACGAGGACGAGGAGGAGCACAACAGAACCTATGGCAGCCCTTATGACCCTTTTAAGCCTGGTACTCAAGTAAGAAGGAAGTGCATTCTCTAGCTGCATGGCAATGGGAGCAAATTCTAAGGCATATTTTGTCATGGGAGTTAGGACGGTAGCCCAAAGTGCCATCTCGGTCGCGATCCGGTGGCGCGGCATGCTTAAAGTAATTTGAGAGCTAACTCTTTCTCCAAACATCTTCGCACCCATGAAGGCAAGGGATGTGTAGAAGACGGTGACAATGGAGAAGCTTGTGATTGAGACCTGGGATTGGAAAATAAATACTTTTATTAGAAGGAAACAATAAATTTTATTGATCTGGTTAATTTATGCCCTGTTAGCATGACACAGAGAGAAAAGGCTTAGTTGTTTTGTTTTTTCATGAGAAAGATTTTTTACCAGTACAGTTGGAATGTATAAAATTTACATATTGGTTCCTTAAAATATGATGGTTTGTATTTGGCAACCACAAATGCTAAAAGCTTTTCATGTGAGATACCAACTTTTCAAGAAAGTGTTAAACTTCCTAAAACTTAATTCCTTGTGTGTAATTAGAAAAGAATAGTCATGAGCGGTTTAAACAAAGAAACAGTTTAATAGAACAAGCTAAAAGGTAGACATGTCCTATTCCGGATAAATCTGAACTTGTAACCGCAACCGAACCGACCCAAGACCAGTTTCAATTATGGTTTTGGAACCATAAGCTTCAAAGCGGTTCCATTTTGAGTTTGGAACCGTCTGAAACGGATAATTTTATTAAAAATTTAAAAATATAAAAAATAAAAAATACTGGAACCAACAATTTGGAGCCACCGGATCTGGTTTTATAAAGGTGAAACCTGAATCGAACCTGCTGATCCCCAATTTTGGACACAGTTATGGTTTCACTGGTTTCGGGTTTAGTCAGTTGGTTTCGGATGGAACCATACTAGTTAGAAACCCGTCATGTCTACCGAAAGGAGATGTAGGTGGTTCTTTGAAAACTTTGCCACTTAAGGTTGATAAAGGTAAACTTGCCATCAAAAGCTTATATCTTCAATTTTATACAAAAACTACACGTATACCTTTTACTTTTAGATTTAAATTTTAACCATCAATCATTATTCACGGTTAAGATTTATTTAGATTTGTTAGTGACTAAGTATGTATATATATACATATATATGTACATACACATGTACATATTCGTGTATATATTTACATACACATATATGTATATAGATACGTACAAAAGATCTATGTTTCTTACCTTTGTAAACTTGGAAGGATCTTTCATGGCTCGGTAAATGTTGGGGAACACTAAGTGGCCAGCATAACTGAAGATATAAAGGCCAGAAATCCCTGGAATGTTGTGGAGTTGAAGTGCTGGAATTCTTTGAGTCGCCTTCGCGGCTCCGGAAATGGCAGTCCAGCACACTGTGGTGAAAATCAGAAGTGACATGATGATGCCACCGGAAGAGAGGAAGGAGATGGAAGACAAGTCTCTCAGCCACAAGCTTGGCAGTGCAACCAGGACAGCCATCATAGTCAAGAGATGAGGGGTTGATACATGCATCCATGTGATGTAGATGTGCTTATTGTGGAAGATTGTTGCTAAGTTATCTCCCAAAGAGATGGTATAGGACACCAAGGCCAAGAAAATCTCTAAATATATGAAGAGGGCAGCAATGAGTCTTCCTTTAGATCCAAAAGCCAGCTCCCCGATGTCCTGATAATTCCTTGATTTGGGGTTTTCCTTGAGACACTTTCCCATCACATGAGATGTGTAGGCACACATTATACCAAGCCCTACAAGAAGGAACGCTGAAGCCCATCCTCCATTTTCTAGAGCATAAGGAGTAGATAGTTGGCCAAGACCTGCAATTTTAAGACATTAATGCTATTTAATTTCTTAAAATGGCGAAACACAATATTCTTAATGAAAGCATTTCCTTTTCTTCTCTCTCAAAAAGTCTCTAAAGTTCCTGAATTTCTTTTTATAATGAGGGAGAGGGAAAACACTTGATAGCAAAGCAAAATAATGATAGGAAAAGGTGGTGGACTCTTTTCTCACAAAATTAAGCTTGTTCTCGATCGAACTGCCTCACGACGTTCTGAACTGAAGTGGGTCACCCTGGCTCGAAGGGGTTGCTGGTGCTTGAATGAAAAAATCATCTGAGGATACATTTTAGAAAGACAAAAGATTTTGAAATGACACTTATGCCCTTGAGTTGTTCCCACTCGAAAAAAGAAAACTGAGCGTGTTAAAACTTTCTGAAGCATGATAATTAAACATGTTGAATTGTTATGGAATTGTATATACTCACCTATCAACATTCCAATCATATTGATAACAGAATGTATAAAGGAGCTATCAGCATCTGGGTGGTGTTGAATTCCATTGCTACCAAAATTCGTCTTGCTAAAATCATTTGGAATATCCAATTCATCAGAACATCGGCAGACATTATCCGCCTCCAAGCACAAATAGCAATGCTTCTCTGAGATTTCCAGACCTTCTTTTTCACACTTCACTGAGTGATGATCTCCATTAGCCGCCCTGATCACTGCCTTTTCCGGAGAATTCGGTTCTTCCACCGGTCTACTTTGGTTTCCCATTGTCTTCCAACACCAAAATGTGTACAACACAAGCAGTGGTACTATTAAGTATTAGCTAAAACTCTTGCTTTGCATTAGAACTACAAAATGATGTATTTATAGTAGTCAGCAGCTGGGAATCTTTGCAACTCAGTGTTGCTGACAATATTTGTCGTAGCCCTACTTGAAAGAGAAGTGAGGAATTTTTCTAACTAATTATGACTTTAATCAGTGGTGGACACACACACACACACACACACACACACATATATATATATATATAATCTAGATTTAAGGAACGCACAAAAATAAAAAACTGTAAGGAACCCATCATCTCCACCATTTGATTAATATGATTAACGATAGAGACTTAAATTAAAAAGTAAATACTTTTTGTATATTGTATTTAATGCATGAGGCAGATTAAATGCTTTTTATTTTATCACCTCAACCATTCATCTCAAAGACTGAACGCTTAAGCAGCCCCTCGCCTTGACCACAAGTAGGTCCACGGGTGGGCCTCTAATGGTGCATCAAATTGCTGAGGAATTTACCAAAGGATTTTCCAAATTGCAGAACTGGGTTTCAGTTATATGACAGTGGGACTCTATTTGATGCATGAGAATCTGCAGGCAGAATCAGTGCAGTTAGATGATCTTTTCTAATATTGCTTATTATTATTATTATTGCTATTTGATCCTTCTCACTATTTGTGCGATTCTCATAGAAAGGAGGAAAGAACTCGACCATAAAATCATTATACAAGTTCCTCATGAAGCTTCACTTCTTAGTAATATCATGATGTTTCTTGTTAACAATACCTGTATACCATTTTTCTGAATCCGAATCTGAACCTATCAAATTGGATTTAGTATCTGAAACCAATGTCTGATTCACAATTGGATGGGGATCGAATTCATATATATATAGTTCTCACACCATTGACTTACAGCAGTTCACATGATATCCAACTATTAAGTGAACCTTAATAGATCAAAATTCAAATTGAATCCAATCTGTTAACCCTACTTTTGCCTTAAGAGTGATAACATGAATTATCATATGAAACATAATTTTAAACGGAATGAAGTTTGTCTCTATCAATCCACATAAAATTAGATTTTGATTGAAGCACTGTGTGGTGCATTATATTTTCAACCAGCTAGAGTTCATTAGCATACACAGGTGTGTGATTAGAAACCTTTTAGTGGAAAACAAATCCTCAGGCTAGGACCATTGCCTAAGGGCCTATACCGCGCTTCGACTTAATCATATACACATTCAGGAATCAAAAACCTGGATTTCCATATAGTAATAAAAAATTCCATTATAAAAAGTATATGAAGAAAATTATTAATTTACAACCTTTTGCATTCAAATGTGGGAAGGGATGTGTGAAATAACACAAATTATAATGATGTTATGTATCCTTGCAGTTCAACACCACTTTGTATGTTGAAAAGCTTGCTTTCTGTTTGGGTTTCTTTCTTTGTTCTTTTAATATTGGGTTTTGGATTTCAGATTAGACTGAATTGCCTGAATTATTCATTTACTTGTTAGTCGGCCGTATCCACCATGGCCTTTTATTATGCATTATCATAGTACACGGATTCAACCGTGGGCTATACATTTCTGTTGTTGTTTTCAAAAACTTTAGAGGAAACGATCACCCCATCTTGACTCAAAGTAAATCCGCTGATCCTTTCATTAGTATGAAGGGAATGCTGTTTCTCCTTGCTAAACTTACTTTAATAAAGCAAAACTTTTTTTTTCAAGATTAATATTCCAAGGGACAATCAAGGCAGTACAAAGATCTAGACCTTCCAGGTTTTCTGGGAAGCTGGAGCTAGGTAGTTCTAGTGCTGATAAACAAGCCAAGCGGACTGGAAAACTCCACTTCGTTGCTCGGCTCGTTTCGAGCTGATCTAACAATTAGCGAATTAATTAATCTAATGGAATGTCCTTTATTTAAGTAAAATTTTCACTTAAGTCATAAAGTTACAACAGAACTAACTCTTCAATTTGCCTTAAATGCCTTAATATAACTACATTAAGAGCATCTTTTAGGTCAAAGGTAAAACAAACCATGCTCATATTCAGCTCACCTGACGAGCAGAACCAAGATGAACGACGAGCTGATTAGTTCATTTACTAGATGCGCTCCTCCGAAATCGAACTTCTGACCTCCTCTTTGTACAGTTAAACAGAATGTTAGTACCTCACCGTCTTAACCTTAGGAGGTCCTAAAAGTTTTGCTTCACAAGAAAGAAAGAAAATCAGCAGCACTCAATCTTAGGAGGTTCCACAAATGAGAGTCTCTTTTCTAATATCTTTTCTTTTTGAGTTTTTAAATATCTTTTAAATAGAGGACCGATGAACTCCACCTTTGGTGAGGGTTCACCATGAGATAACTGGTTCAGAGCCTGAATAAAAGAGGAGATTTGTGTTGGGTAACCTACAACCAAGATAAAACTTTGTCACATGGCAGGTTCCAGGTAAACCAGAACAAGCGGTTCCAGTTAATTTTCCTGGAACCAGCAATCAGAACAGAACCGAGACAGGTCCTGTTACGGTTGTGGTTGTGGTTCCGGATTGAGTCCTAAACAGTCTAAAACTGGAAAAAATCATTCATAAATTTAAAATATTAAAAATACAAAATATGTAACCGACAGTTTGGAACTAGATTAGATTCTGACTTGTTTCCGGTTCCATGGAAAGTGGAACCAAATCAGTCTCTAGTTTTAACTCCGGTTTAACCAGTTCCAATTCCAACTGGTTCTTCTTATCGGAACCGCTTGACCAGTTCCAAACCATTAAGCCGTTAACAATGAAGTGATCCATTCAAAAATCTTTTACCAATGGGTATGGTCTTTACAACATTAATGCATCAAAAATATGAAGTAAATCATGCTTAGGCTAGATCAGCGCGTAGTAGGATGCATGAGCTCCTAGGAAATCCTTGTATCGCACCCTCTAGTCAACCCCACTTAGTATGAAAAAATGCTTGATTAATGCTAAGAATAATACTAACGCCGGGATGTGCATGATCACATTGTTTCTTTTCTTCGGTCCAAGAAAGTGACTAGTACTTCATTTAGATCTCAATGGACCAGGCTGATTCGCTTCTATATCTGGTTTGAGCGACTTAGTCTTGCATATCATCAGCTGGAGATGATTCTCTTCAATTGAATTGGAACCAAGAAGTATCTGAAATTCTGATAATGGAGTATTAGTGCTACCTTCCTTCTTTCCATTTTTTTAATTTAAAACCAAAAAAGAAAGAAAGAATCAAAATGTTCTCTAATAAGAGGTGAATATTGGGCCACATAGCATGTGAAAAATACAGCTAAAAGCTAGGAGATACTTGTGACCACACCATGGTGTAAATAACCAAACCCATCAAGCACATAGAATCAAGTTTAAGATGCTCATACCAAATGGCCTCCTAAAGCAATGCAACATGAGATTTGATATCCATTATTAGCAGCAAAATTCCATTATTCTTCTTTTCTTAGTTTACCTTAACCTTAATCAAAGTCATAAGCAAAGTTCTCTTATTTTTTGGCAATTATTAATCCTATATTCCTCTGATTTCCTAAAAAGAAAAGAAAAAAATTACAGTTTTTGTAAGAAGAGGTGAGCTTTGGGCCATATAGTTTTAAAAGATACATATAAAGTTTAGAGATCTTGGTGCAAACAGCCAGCCATATGCATCTAGAATCATATTTGAGATGCTTATATGCAATGGGCCAAGAAAGCATAATGGGGTTTGGCATCCATAAGGTAGCTGTGTCAATTGCTCAACAGACTGGAATCTTCTAAGCATATTGAAAATTTCGAATAACATGAAGTCATTTCATATGCAAGTTTGTTTTGCAAGGCATCATAAGCTATTTTTTATAAGTCGGCCTGTCCGCAAGGATGGACTCGATTACCGTTGATTCTTGCAGGTACCACCACATCCATGCTCATTCTGAAAGCCCGATATAACCGGGTTAGAGTCGAGCTCTCGGAATCCTACTGAGACCGTCTATACGGTAGCAGATCTACACTGATGTGAATTGGGGGAGCCTCACCACCCAAAATTTTAGAAAACTGAAACTTTAACTGATGGTTGAATCTATGCACTATGACAAAGAACTCGAGATATATCCGTTGGGCTATTCATCTAACCGTGGGTTATTCTCTCCATCCTGAAAATTTTTCCAACCCGAAATTTGGGAATTAGAAGAAGGCCTCTGGCTGTAATATACCATGGTGATGATATAACCGTGGGCTACACTCCCCACTCGAGCAAATTGTCCACAGCTACTACAGGTACTTTGTTAGGTTGGTGCATCACGAAGGAGTGGCTGGCTTCTGAGAGCTCAAGAGAAGAGCAGGGAAACAAAACCATACCATGGAGTTATATCCACTAGCACCGAAATATGTAAATTATGGCAGGATATTGAAAAAAATTTACTCATCAAAAATTTGCAAAATCAACAAAAATTGTGCAGAACTCATGACCTCATAAAACTTCTTTTCTTCGGTACAATGGGGAGAGGCCAAAGCCCCATGCGTGCCCCATGCATGGAACTCATGACCTTCAACTTGTGAGTCAACCCCCTAGCCAGGTCAGCTATGTGGGGTTCTTCTTGCCTGATTCCGGTTGTTTCCAAGCTTCCGGTTGTCTGCCGTCGAGCCCTTCAAGGTATGCCTGCAGCGAAAGAGAAGGTAAGTGTGTTTCTGGTTTGAGGTTTCCTCACAGCAGAATCTTTTAGGGAAAACTTTTCTCGGTTTTTTGGATGTTTATCTCGATGCTTAAACCGTATGCGTTGCTATGTATTTATAGAGTAGCGCGTGCTCCACCTTTTATGATTATTCTGCCGGGCTTCCCTCATTCGGAGCATCCTTATCCAAACTGTTACCATGATTTTCGATAACGGTCCGGCTGTTATGGCTATCCTATCTCCAACCCAAGATACGAATAACGATCTGGATGGCCAGTCCAACCGTTACCATGCCGGGTTGCCGAGAATGGCCACAACCTAACATCTCCCACTTGGCCATTCGAGCCAAGTGTATTGACATATTGGTTTTCCTCCCACTTTTGTAGGGTTTACCTAGTAATGTCCTTTCATGATTGTTGCTGCAATCACTATCCGTTGTGTGGTTATTTCCCTACACAATAATCAAACATACCTCAAACACATGTTTGTAACATGTTTTGAGAAAAGTTCCTCTATTATGCCTTTAGTCAAGGGGTCTGCTAACATGTCATTTGTTGGCATGTATGAGATGGATATTTCCTTTCTCATAACCATATCATGAACATAGTGGTATTTAACCATTATATGCTTGCTTTTTGAACAATCTGCTTCACTTTTGATAAGAGTAATTGCTGCGTTGTTATCACAGTAAATGACAATCGACTCATCGCTTATTTCCAACTTCAAATCACATATGAAGTGACTAATCCAGACAACACTTGTTGCAGTCATACAACAAGCCACATACTCAGCTTCCTGTATATGCAATGCTACACAACCCTATTTCTTACACGCCCAAGAAACAACACTATCTCCAAATAAGAATATTTGCCTTGAGGTAGATTTGTTGTCATAATTGCTTTTAGGAAAGTCAGCATCTGAGTATCCTACCACTTTCAGTTCATCTGCTTGAAAACACAATTTCAAGTCTCTTGTTCCTTTCAGATATCTTAAAATCCTTTTTACAGCTATTCAGTGCTGCCATCTAGGATTACTTTGATATCTACTTAAAAGACCAATAACAAAGCTGATATCAGGTCTTGTACACAACATAACATACATCAAGCTACCCACAGCTTGTGCATAAGGAATGTTATGCTTATCGTCTCCTTCATCGAGACAATCAGCCTTACTTATTTTAATCCCTTTTGCAACAAGTGTATCAGCAGACTTGCATTCACCCATTTTGAACTTTTTGAGGATATAATCTATATATCACTCCTGACTTAGGCATAAGAGTTTAGATTCTCTTTCTTGAGAGATCTTTATACCTAGGATATAGGATGCTTCCCCCATATCCTTCATTTTGATCCTTGAGTTTAACCATGACTTGGTTTTGACAATCATCTCATTGTCATTCATAATCAACAATATGTCATCTATGTATAATAATATGATTACAAAGTGGCTCCCACAGTTCTAAATATATACATAGTGATCAAGTTTATTAGCCACAAATCCAAGTTCTGTAATGGTATTTTGAAAGGTCAAATACCATTGGCGAGGTGACTATTTTAGGCCATATAGGGATTTTCTCAACCTATATACTTTATCTTCTTGGCCTTCAGCTATAAATCATTCAGGCTGATGCATGTATACGACTTCTTCTAAATCTCCATTTAGAAAAGTTGTTTTTACATCTAACTGATGTAAGTCCAAGTCATAATATGCAGATATTGCCAGGATTATTCTTATGAATGTAAATTTCGTAATTGGGGAATATATCTCAGCATATTCTATCCCATTCTTTTGCGAAAAACCCTTTGCAATCAACCTCGCTTTAAACTTGTCGATTGAACCATCGACTTTGTATTTCTTTTTCAGAACCCATTTACAGCCTATATCTTTTCTTCTTTTTGGCAAATCAACTAATTTCCAGACTTGGTTTTTCTTAATGGATTCATCCTCATCTATGGCTTTCCCCCAGTCTGTTACTTCAGATGAGTTCATAGCTTGCTGATAAGTCAAGTTATCAGTCAACTCATCTAAATCCACCAAATTATACACTTCTTTTGCAAGATAAGTGTGATAATTCTTTAAGTAGGATGGAGTGGCCCTAGGCCTTTTATGTCCACTTAAGGTTTCGGTTGTTTCAGGAAGATCTTTTATGGGTTCTAATGATGATTGCTCTAGGTCGACTAGATCATCAAGATACTCATCATTATTTTTCAAGATGTCATTGTTAGTATCTTCTAAGAATTCAACATCTCTACTTTCAATTAATCCGTGGTCCTTATGATAAAACCGATATCCCTTTGAACCTTTAGGATATACAATGAATATATATCTGAAGGACCTATTGTCTAGTTTGTCTCTATACTGATTAAGGATCTTTACATATGCAATAGATCCCCACCTCCTGAGATGACCTAGGTTGAGTTTTCTTTCAAACCACATCTCATATGGTTTTGTGAATATAACTTTACATAGTACTCTATTGAGTATGTATATCATTGTACTTACTGTTTCTCTCCAAAATATCCTTGGTAGAGAGGCATCGATCAACATTGACCTTGTCATATTCAACAATGTTTTGTTATATCTTTCAGCTACACTATTTTGTTGAGGTGACCTAGGCATTGTATTTTGCTTTGTAATACCAAAATCTTTATAGAATTCAAGAAATTCTGTTGAGGTATATTCACCACCTCTATTTGATCTTAGGACTTTGATTGAATATCCTAGTTGGTTTTCTACTTTCTGCTTATATTCTTTAAAAGCTCCTAGTGCCTCAAATTTATGTGTTAAAAGATATAAATACATATATATATATATAGATATCGAGTAATTATCGATAAATGTTATAAAATAAACCTTTTCATGATGTGTCTTTACTCTAAATGGTCCACATAAATCCGTGTGAATGACAATAGGGTTGTTGCCCTTGTTGACTCTTTGGGAAAACTTTTCTTGTAATTTTTCCTTATATACAAGCTTCAAACTTATTGAAAGTATTTTTCTCAAATCCAGACAGTAAGTCAAAGTTGGATAATTTCTTCAACTTTTTCAAACTTATATGCCCAAGGTGTTTATGCCACACATTCATATCAACATTATAGGCACAGTCAATATAAGCAAAAGAATATTATCATTTAATTTAAACAATCCATGTTCTACATCAAACTCCTCAAAGAATAATATTTTTCCATGTTTCCTCACAGTCACCTTGGTAGGGGACCTCAAAACCTTTCTTTACTAAGGCAAGGACCAAGATCAGATTGTGCTTTATTGATGACACAATTAATACATCAGTCAGTATAATTGGTTTGCCTTGTACAAAGATTGTAAAGGACCCAGTACCCAAAACATATGAGAAAGTGTTGTTTCTCATATACACTCGATGTTCGCCTGGTTTGTATTTCTTTAGATCCATTGCCCATTCCTTGGTCTTTGAGATATGTTTGGTAGCCCTAGAGTCGATCCACCAACTTGTCATTGGGCGATCCATGTACAAACATTATGATATCACGCAGATTATATCTTACTTCTCTGATTGTTCGTGCTGTGGGTTGTTTTATCCACTTTTCTTGTTACGACAATCCCTCTTATGGTGTCCCATCTTTCCACATTTGAAACACTTGACTCAAGAAGCGGTTTCTTAAAATGCTGACTTCCCTTTTTGTTATTCTTTCCAAACCTTTTGTTTCGTTTATTTTTCTTTTGGTTGGTTTTGGAGCTAGACCCGATTTCATCTTGTACCACTAGCAATTTTTCTTTCTTATTTTTGTTCATGTGTTCTTGCTCTATTACTAGTTTTAGAGGCAATTCAGAAAGGTTAATTTTTAGCCCTAACCTAAGAGCAGTGGTGACCATGTTCCATGACGGGGGTAGACTATTTAGGATTATTAATATTTGCATCGGTTCTAGGATGACTGACTTTGCCACAGCTAGGTCCCTAGCTATTACCAACATGTGATTTACATGTTCTACTACGTTATCTTCGTCTCTCATTTTAAAGGAGTTCTACTTCTGTAGTAGCAAATGTACATGTAGTTTGGTAGTTGTGTCATACTTGGTTGTTATTGAATCAAACAACTCTTTTGCGGTCTCGTATTCTTTGAAGACCCTAATCAAATCATCTTCCATATATGTTAACATGACAGTCCTTGCTATTGTATCATCTTTCAGAAATATTTTATACATTTCTATATGTTGCTCAGTTGCGTATGGTGATGGCGAACTCACAATTTCCTTCAATACATACTCAACACCTTTAAGTGTTAGAGCAAGTGGGATTCTCCTATTCCATATTTGAAAGTTCAGATCGTTTAGTTTTTTTATTTTTGCCAATTCCGATATAGACGTGAAATTTTCACTCCAAGCCTATGTAGAGACTTGCAATGAAATTTTCAACTCCACTTGATGCGCGAGCATACCAGTTAGTTTTCTAAAAACTAGCAAAATTTAATTCGATGGGCGATTGTGGTTAAGCGGGCTCTTTTCGCATTAGACATTCTTGAACCGATGCTCAAGGGTTAGTCTAAGCGCTTAGGGATTTCAACTAAATGAGTGAAACTTCCAAATTCACGTGAAAAGCAAAGGTATTGAGAATGAAAACATATGCACTTGATTCAAGTTTCAAATTGAACAAGTTCTTAAAAACATAAAATTCTGTTTTCAAGACTTGTTTCCCGAATACTTTTGGATACCTTTTAGGTCTTCTAAAATCATCAAAATTTTATAAGCAAAAGCCTGAGATGTGCAGAGTCTGTAGAATCTTTCAGATCATGATTATAGGTTGTATTGTTGCAAAATTAAATCTGAGAAGTGCCTTTGCTCAAGCACCCGAAACTATTCTATTACAGAAATACAGAGACTCAAAGATGAGCATGTATGTCAGTGCTTAGAGTTCCAAATTTAATGAATTTAAAGTTATGAATGTCAGCTTTCCAATGAATCAAAATTCATCAATTTTAGATATCCATAGATAGAGTTATGGGATGAAAACCCAAACTCTATTGCAGGAAAACTAGTTGGAAAGACAGTTTATAAAAACCATTATGATTTTGCATAATTTTAATTATGATGTTGAATGACCCTAAAATTCTTGAAAATTTTATTAGAAGTGGGCCTGTGTTGTGTTGAGTATGTGTGCAAAGTTTCGAAATAATTAGAGCAGAGGTTCGAGAATTAAAAATCAAGCAATCTATGTATGCAGAGATTTTGAAATCCAGTTTTCAGGTTTTTAGAATCATACGTGATGCAAACTCACACGGATTGAAAAACAACAACACAACATCACAAATTGAAATTACTGAAGGGAAATAAATTGAAATATACTTAATAGCTTAAGCATAGAGGGGATTAGAGAATATAGAGAGGTAGAATCAAGAAATCAAACACATAGAGTGCATAATCAAAGAAAGGGAAATTTCAGCAACATCTACTTCTATTACATCATTGGGGGAGACAAAACTCCATTAATACAACCTCTTTTGAATTGAATTTGAAGAAGAGATATAGAATAAATAAAATGGAACAGCACTTACTAGACTTACACAAGGAAACGTCCTTCAAGATAGTGGCCGGCCACCCCTTTTCACCATTTCCCCTCTTGATCAAACATTCACCTCTCACAAACCGTGGCCTACCTTCTACATTCCCCTTTTCCTCTCTAGGCTATTCCCTAGCATATCTCACACCTCACAAAGCTCTCAAAGTACTGGCCTCTCTCACTCCTCCAAGATCCCAAGATGGTTCATGACCCCCCCCCTTGGCCTCTATTTATAGGCCAAGAGGGGGCTCTTCTAGGCCATTGCTTGGGGCGGGTGACCCAAGGTCCAAACCCAACCCCAAGGCCTATCAAATCACGTGGCCTTGGTGGTCCTTTGTGGTCAAATGTGGACCAGCCCCATGTGGGCTGGTTTAGCCTTGAGTCTCATGCCTTGGTCCTAGCCGATTAGACTTGAAGGCAACTCAGCTGGGCTTGATCGACCTCTTGTATAGCTTGCCTTGTTCTTGCTTGATTTTAAGTTGATATATGGGCTGGATAAACATTTGATAAGCCTTTGGAATCAGCACCTAAGTTCCACATTTCAAATTTGAAATAAGCCGGCCCATCCTTATCCCAAGGTTACATTTGATCCAAACGAATCCTTGATTTAATTTGATAACCAACTTGAGGTGGGCCCATTTAATTTGATTTGTTGATGAAGATATAATCTTGATTTGGTCCACTCCTTTGCTTTCGGGCTTGAGCTAGATTTTGGATTTGAATTGGTCCCCACCTGTTCGCCTTATTTGATCGACTCATTTGGACTTTTTAACTTCAATTTAAAACCTTTAATTTGAAACATTTTTTTAAAAGATTTGAACTTTTCATTTAAAACAAAAAGGTTTTAAATTATTTGAATTTTCGAAATTGGGAGTGTTAGAAAAAATTTTGATTTAGGGTGTTTACATCCGACACATATATTCTTGAATTCTTTTTTATGTATTTGACAATTATAACAATTAGACGGTCTAAAAAGAAAATAATCAATAAGCAACAAATACACATAGCAGGAATCTTGTTAGAATGATACATAATATCAAAAAAACGAGCTAAAAATAACTCATAAGCAACCTAGGATAATTTTATAATTTTCTTAAAAATTTCTGCCCTTAATATTTTTTTTTAAATACTAGGGGTAAAACAGTAATTTTGACTATCTATCCACTTTTGTAATTTTTTGAAATGCCCAAGGACAGACTCATAAAATTACTCTGGGTATTTTTGTTTTATAATTTTAATCCTCAGTTCGAATCTAGAATTTTCTCAAAAGTATAAGGACAAATCTGAAAACCCGTAATGTAATAATTTAAACCGAGAAGGGCAATAATGTAAAACAATAGAATGGTATTTCATAATTTTCACAAACTGCCAGAGGATAAAATAGACTTTCTACTATCCAAAAATATCTAGATATTTTCGTAATTTTGTTTAAGGGCAGTTTAGTAATATCTAAAAACGGATCGGGGCAAAAGGGACCTTTTAGTTCGTTGCCTGAGGCGGTTTTCGAAAACCTCTGGTTTTAGCCCACGGTTTTCTAAAATAGCCTGGTGGATTTCTAGGCAGTATAAACCGTGAAGAGAGAGAGTGAGACAGTCTGAAAGAGGGAGAGAGAGAGAGAGAGAGTCTAGTGAAGACCCTCTCCGCTCCTGGCCTGCTGCCCTTTATGGCGATCGACGACCTTCTGTTTCTCAGCTTGCGGCCGACTGTGGCTCTCCTTGCGACCGATTGTGATTCGGCCTGCCGTTTCAGCTTTTCGACCTGCGGCCGACTGTGGCTCGCCCTGTGGCCTTTCGGTCTGCGGTCGACTATAATTCGACTTTGGCCTTTCGGCCTCCCGTGACTTTTTGCCGCAAATGTTCTTCCTCTTTCTTCTCTTATCTCTTTTCTTTGTTTTTTTGTTTGTTTTTCCATAACACTAACTTGCGCACCTGATTCTGCAGGGTCAACAACGAGGCTAAAATATCAGATGTGGGGTTCTTCTTGCCTGATTCTGAATATTTCTGAGCTTTCGGTTGTCTGTCATCGAGCCCTTCTAGGTATGCCTATTACGAAAGAGAAGGTAAGTGTGTTTCTAGTTTGAGGTTTCCTCACAGCAGAATCTTTCATGGAAAACTTTTCTCGGTTTTTCGGATGTTTATCTCGATGCTTAAACCGTATGTGCTGCTCTGTATTTATAGAGCAGCACGTGCTCCACCTTTCCCGATTATCTTGTTGGGCTTCCCTCATCCAGAGCATCCTTATCCGGACTGTTACTGTGATTTCTGGTAATGGTCCGGCTGTTATGACTATCCTATCTCCAACCTAAGATATGGGTAACGGTCTGGATGGCCAATCCAACCGTTACCGTGCTGGGTTGCCGAGAATGGCCACAACCTAACAAGCTATTGCTCTTTGTGCATCACCACATATAACTTAAATGAGCTGGGTCATGTTCGATTGGCTCGTTTTTATCATGAAACAAACATGAACAAGCTCCTCGCTGGTCGAACTGAGTTGAACCACAAGTAGCTCGATTCGTTAGCTGCCCTAATCAAATGGAAAGAATTGTTATTTTCAGTAACTATGTAGGGTTTGTGAAGAAAACCTGAAAGTAAAATTTCATTTTTAATGTTTTCTAATTAAAATTTTAAGACAGAGAAAGAAACGTATAAAACGTCGATCCCCATCTCGCTTTCCTTTTTAATTTTTTAAGAACTATTTTTAGTCACTAGGCCCATGAAGATGTAGACCTAATTTTCAAAAGGAACTCGTTCGGTTATTACTGTGAATTAGTCTTCAAAATGAATGCATTTGGTTATAATTCAGTTATGGGTAAGTTATGCCCCATGTAAATGGTGAGTTATGGCTTTCAGTTATAATTCAGTTATGGGTTGGTTAATTTATGAAAATAGTTGAGTTATGGTTATTTATGGAGATCAACTACACTAATTTAAAGATCAAAGTTAAGGCTTATAAATAGGTATATCTCAATCTTATATTAAAAAGAGAAAGAACACCCATTGTTTTCTTGATACATGCCTATAAATAGGTATAGGACATTCTTGATGGTATGTTGACTGCATTATCCGATACCTACCAAACTTTGGCATGTATAAAGAAATTATGCAACAAACTTGGAGTGAGGTATATGATACAACAAATAAGAAATTTATTGTTACCTATTTCAATAATTATAAGATAGTAAAGGGTAGATCCAGTATGGTGCAATTGTATGAGGTACAATGGATCTTAAATAATTTCAAATAGAATAAGATAACATAGATGAAATCACCAACATCTCCACAAACATTAAAGAACTTTGAAATACAATAAGGAAGATGTTTCTCTTGAACAATTAGTTAATCATCTAAAAGCAAAATGATTTTAAAGACCAATCTAATCAAGAGAAAATTTATGTTAGGAAGGAAGCGAAGTCTATAGATTCCTCAAAGAAAAAAATTTAGATATTAGAAAATCTCAGGCAAATAATGATAAGAACATGAAGCCTAAGAAAAAGTAAAACAGATGCTACAATTGTGAAAGCCCTGATCACTATAAGAGCGAATGTCAATACTAAAAAAGGTTGAATAAAGACAAGAATCCTAATTCTTCTAAGCACAACCTTGTTATCATCATATCATAATGATAAAAGACACTAGGTCATGGTAAGTTGATTTTGGTGCTACCTGTTATACACAAAACCAAAATTTCTTCAAAACTTTAGTTGAAGAAGATTAAATGGTTTCGTATAGAGATAATACTTCTATGGCTCAAGTTAATGAAACAAGGAATGGTTGAACTAAAATTTGCTTCGAATAATGTTCTTACTCTTAATGATGTATTCATTGTACCATATACAAAGAAAAACTTGGTGTCGATTTCCTTACTTAATAAGTATAGGTTCAAAAGTATGTTTCAAGGGGATACATTTATCTCATCTAAGGGAGACATGTTCATTGACAATGGTTATCTATAATGGTCTATGTTAAAGTTGAATCTCGATAATAATAATGTTGTTTTTGCTTATATTGTGGACTCTTGTCATTTGTGATATTTTTGTTTATGACATGTGGATTTTAGAAAATTGTACGATAAAATCGGAGTTGACTCGAAAAAATAGCAAAACAATGTATTGATGTATGTGGATCAAAATTAATTAACTTATATTTTCAAGAATTGAAGGAAGTTCAAACTTTTTGGATTTAATTCATTAAATATTTTGATTTACATGGTTGGTCTACACTAGATGATAAAAAGTACTTTGTAACGTCCACTAATAATTGCATTAGATTTTGCTATGCATACTTGATACATATAAATGATAAAGGTTTTTTTAGAAAAGTTTAAGATTTTCAAAACTCAATTGAAACTTTAATATAAAATTTTTATTAAGTGTTTAAGAATAGATAGAGGATGAGAATATTATAATCTAAGCTATTTTGATTATAAGGGAGTTATATATCAAATTATGGCACCTTTTTCTCCACAATAAAATGATATGACTAAAAAAAAGATTATTACAAGAAATGGTAAAGAATATATTAACATATTTAAGTTTATCTAATGGTTAATGAGGTGAATCATTATTAACTGTTTGTTTCATATTAAATAGAGCTTAAAATAAAATGAAATGGCTTACCCTATATGACCTATGGAGTAAAAAAAATTAAACATCTTAAAATTTAGGATTGTAGGGCTATTGTCAAAGTTTAAGAAATAAAAGAAAGAAATTAGGTAAAAGAAGAATTAAATATATCTTCACAGGATATGTCAAACATAGTAAGGCATATAGATTCATTGTAATTGAATCAAATGACTCATATCCTATTAATATAGTGATCTAGTCAATAAATTTTTAAGAAGATAGATTTATCTCAATTCCAAAACAAGACATGTTCATAAAAATGGACATGATCTAAGAAACGATGTAACTAGTAATAATAATATAGAGGGTTTAATGCCTAGATTAAGCAAAAGATAAAGACCTATGGATGTGATTTTCATATGTTTTTAGTTAAATAAACATGTGACTCAATTGCGAATCATATGCCATTTTGTTATAACACGAAAAATTATCAAAAATTTATGATGAGGTTATGAAGTCTCTTTATGGGGCATTTTGAAAAGAAGCCATCCAAGATGAAATGACCTCAATAATGGGTAAGAGAATTTAGAAAGTAATAGTTCTTCCTCTTCGCTCTAAAACAATTAGTTGTAAAGTACTTTTTAGAAAGAAAATAAAAGTTGGTGGAATAATTAATAAGTTTAAAACTAGGCTTGTTGCTAAGGTTTTTCTTTAAAAAATATTAATTATTTTAATACATATACACTTATAGCTAGAATAGCTACAATTACAATGCTTTTAACACTTTCATCTATATATAGTCTTGTCATTCACCAAATGAATGTTCAAACAATATTTTTAAATAGTGATTTAGATAATGAGGTGTATATGGAACAATCCGATAGACAAGAACATAAAGTTTGTAAATTGGTGAAGTCCTTATATGGTTTATACTAAGCCCCTATGTAAGGGCTTTAAAATTTTGATAAAATTGTTTTTACAGATGATTTTAAGAATCAAACAAATTTATTTAAGTATATTTTATCTTAGAAAAGGTTGCTTGATTTGCTTATATTTTGATGATATGCTCTCTTTTTTACTGATTTAAAAAGTCAAAATATGAAAAAGTTTTTGCCTAACAATTTTGATATGAAAGAGATGAGAACAATAGATGTTATTCTATACCTAGAAAATGAAATAATTATAGGTCTTTCATAATCTTACTATATTAAAAAAATACTAAAGAAATTTGATCATTTTGATTGTTATCATGTCTCTTTTCATGTAAATATCAATGGGATTGGAGTATGATAAAATAATTGTATGCATAATATATGCTATGACATGTACTCGACCGAACATTGCATATGAGATTGGAATACAAGCAATCCACGTAAGGGCCACTCACATAGTGTTTGTCAAGGATTAAATAGTTGAAAGAACGAACAATTAACTATAGTTTAGTCTTGAGTGAAAGTCCTATTTTAAAAGGATATTCAAATACTAGTTGGGTTAGCTCTCGGTGGGAGAGCAATTTCTTTGGGTTTTAAGAAACAAATATGCATAGCTGACTCATGAGTTCATATCTTTAGTGCAATAGGTAAAGAAGAAGAACGATTAAGAATTTACTTCATGTATAGGCTAAGCCTATGACACCCATAGCCAAAATATATTATCAAAGGCTTATTTCAAAATATGCAATAAAAAATCTAGACATATTAGTCTATTTATTATTTATATAAGGACAAAACAAAATCTTGTAGATCCTTTGACAAAGGATTAACAAGGGATTTGATGTGGAAAGCATCAATAGGGATAACACTCAAGCCATCTTATCATAAATGATCACCAATGGTGGAACCTCGACTCGTACTTGAGTAAAATCAAGTTTTGAGTTCAATGACTAAAGTACATCATTAGAGTGATTATAAGTACTTACTAAGTTATATACATCTCAAGGTTAAAAGTACTTGGTCCACATGGTAAAAAGAAGGAAAGTTGAGCTTTGTTCTTAATAGACCTATAAGCTATATACTTGATGAAGTGTTTATTATGGGACACTTCTAATAGAATCTACCTGTATGAGCTTGAAGTGGGGCCACTTCTTGGAGTTAACGACTTGACTTTTAAAATAGATATCCACATTTATTCAAATGAATTTGATAGTTCAAAGCCTGTCTATTGTGCAATTTGAATGAGTGAAACTCATGTTTTACTAGCTAAAGGCTCAAACCATGAGACACCTTTATCAAAAGTATAAGATTTACAAAGGGATGATGGCTTAGATATATTTCAAAAATGGTGGGACATTGTGAGTTAATTTTCAAAATGAGCGCATTTGGTTATAATTCAATCATTGATAAGTTATGACCATGTAAATGATTGAGTTATGCCTTTTGATTATAATTCAGTTATGAGTTGGTTAATGTTCAGACAAACAGCTGAATTGTGACCATTAATGAAAATCTATTATGCTAATTTAAAGATCAAGTTGAGGTTGATAAGTAGGCATTCTTGATTCCTATAAAGAAAAGAGAAGAAACACATGTTTTCTTGATACCAAGCCTTTACCCACTAAGTGATCTTTTTGCTGATATTTGAAAACTTTTTACAAGTCCTATCTTTAACGCTAATATGACTTGTAACCTTATCATCTTGAGTTTGCAGTGTATGACTCTCGGCTATGATTGTGCAAGATGGACCAAAAGTGTTCGTTGTATCCTGAAGGAGTTTGTCGGATTCCATTACATATGGTAATTAGACGTTGGTGGCGACGAAATCTAAAGGTTAACATTTACTGCACCTCGAAGAATAGCATTCTCCTTATATTCTCTTTTTAGGGTATCAATCTCTCAAGAAGTAGAGCTAATTCAAATTTATCAATATTCTAAAGAAAACATCATTTCCGTGTGAGAAAAAGGTTGATTATCAATATCATCAAGAAAATGACATTTGATGATTGTTGTTTATCATTTGCCTTTTGTTTATTGTTGTTTCTGGAAAAGATCAATTACCAATATCTCTTAAAGAGTCGAGCCATCGGCAATAAAAGTCTATACCATCAACAGAATTTGGATCATGTGATATGCAATGTACGGACTTCTACTTGGCCAGTGGTTCTTCTTGAAGTAGTGAAGCCAGCAAGTGACTTCCTCATTTCAAGCAATGACGGTAGCTGTTCATTAGCTGCGGCTGGTAAAGGTTGCCCGTCATTCGGTATGGTTCATCTCGTAATGAGCTCGATTCATGGTAGGGCTGGTATAGACAATCTCGGTTCGGTTTGCCTAGAACCTAGAACCGTAACTTGTCCGGTTCAGTTACGGTTTTGGAACCGCTTGAAATTGGTAATTTTATAAAAAATTATATTTAAATTAAAAAATTTCAAAAAATACCAGAACCGCCAGTTCCGGTGCTAGAATCAGACATAGTGAGTCCTGGTTCTAAGCTCGGTTCCTGTCCCGGTCCAGTTCTTCTTAGAACCACCAGACCAGTTAGGAACTGGCCTTGTCTAGGCTTGTAGACGAACCGTGGTACTCCTAAATCGGCTCGTTCAACTCATTATCAGCATGTTATCAACTGAGCAACATGGACAGTAAGTCTAGCTTGGCTTGCGAAGCTTGGCCAAAAAAAAAACTGTTCTAGATTGTTGCTAGTATAATGACACTGAATGCTCTAATTTGGATGTAGTTCAGTTTTTTCCCGTGTAGGGCTTGTTTCTTTGATGGTTGTAATAGATTATTTTTAAACCCGAAATGTAAATATTCTCTTAGGGAATAGCCGGATATGGTTCAATTGGAACATGACCTAAAACAGACACGAACACGAGTTCAAATGAGCCCAAACAAGTCCATATATTCAAACTCGGGTCATTTATCTTCAAAACTAGCTAGCTCTTATCGGAAATCAGACAAACACGAACAACACGTGTTCGGTTCATTTGGCTCGTTTACAAGCCCTAGTTCATGGTTTATACAAACTAGCTTTTTAAACTATACCATCTGAACACCAAATTTTTGGTTCAGTTTCTCTCATTTATGTACTTATTTTTTGGAAAAGTACATGATTTTGGTAGAGCCATGCTAGAACTTATGGACGATAGTAAAGGTAAACTACAAGAATTCAAAGAGGAAAATAGATACTCATTTATTTTTTTACAAACTAAGGATTCTTAACAAATATTCATATTAAATGAAAAAGGGAATCAAAATATGAGTCCTGAATAGATGCAAGATAAGAAGTGAGCACACCTTAAAATCAGGACCTATATAAATATATTAACGTACAGACCTACAACGTAATATTCTTCTTAGGGTCGAACATTGAGGAAAGGTGGGGCATCGGCCGCTAGAGTTGGCCGGTTTGGACCAGCCCTGATGGGTTGAGCCGGACCTGAACCACTCCTTTAATTGGCTGTAATCAGAACTGCGGAGAGCTCCAACCGTAACTGAACCTGGGACCCTCACATTTTGGGTCTGGTCCTCCCTATCGGGGAAGCGAACTGAAACTGGTGGTTCCAAGTAGCTTTTGGCTCCAGTTTTAAAGTCCCACCCTTTTTACATGAATTTTTCAAATGACCAGACTCAAATTAGACCTAGAGAGCGGCCGATTTGGTTCCAGCTTTAAACTTTGGTGGAATAGGAACCGCCAGTTTGAAACCAACACTCCCACTTTATTTGAAATCGGTGATTCTACCATACGCATCCAGACATTGCAAAACTAAAAGGATCATAACTCACTGTTAAACTGACAGGCTATAGTTATAAGCACTGGCTTAAACTGTAGGCTAACTTTTCAGTCCAATATAACTTTGGTTCACCAAAAATATTGATCATCAGAAACAACAACGCCCACGACTTTAACCATGGGCTATAGTACTAGTCCGCCACCGCCACTGCCACTGCCACCACCAAATTTAAATTTTCTATCTTTTTGATCGAACGTTAGGTTCATGAAGTTGGAACTAGATCCGTTCAAGTTGTGCGTCAAGAAACAAGATGCCCAAGTTTGAACACTGTTTGCTGCTTTGAGGAACTAATTAAATCCGTTGCATCCCCAGATGGAGTATATATAAAATGAGAAGAATTATATCTCACAATTTGAAGTTGGAACATGGTCCAAACGTAGCGCGCATGTTAGTATGCCTGCTCTCTAATTGTAACGTAATGCTACTAACTTAAGGACGAAAGATGGACATGTACCCGGGAACTCTATACCGTCAAAAACTACACGCACAGTGGGTGCACGTGCACACACACACAAATACATATAAAGTAGGTCTTATATATATGTATATTTATTTATTTTATAGAGATAGTAGTATATTTTAAATTTAATCCATATTTAAATCTACTCAAACATCTCTACTATTTGATTTGAGCGATTAATAGTGAAGATTTAAATCTAAAAGACATATTGTACCATTATACATTAGATGCAAGTGCAAAAAGTACAATGGTATAACTTACTTTTTAGATTCAAATCTCAATAATTGATGGCACCGATCGAATCGTGAAGATGTAAACATGGATTGAGATTGAGCACAGACCCCTCTCTCTTTTTATATATATATAAATATAAAGATGGTTGATTACGCCATGTTTGTCTCTTCCATTAACAGCGTTGCCCCAGCATCTTAAAAGAATGGATTTGGTTCGTGATTGGGGTAACATTGATTGCTGTTTATTTTTTTTAATAGATCAAAATATTTTTCATGAGTTTTGGTTTTCATTATCACATTTAGTTACTAAATATCATCTATAACATAATCTAAATCTTGACTAACATAAACATGTTGCTTAAGATTTATATGTTGGCTCAGATCAAATATGATTCAGGTTTGACCTCTCTTTCTACCCAGTTAAAGCCGGTTTGTATGGCCAGATTTGTGGATTAAATCTATTTTAGGAAAATTCACATTGGATTGGATCTCTTTTGGGCAAATTCTCATTCAGATACTGACCGTCGTACGACCAGCCTTTTTATATTAAAAATATATAATTTTCTAGTGGTGGTATACTAAAAGAGCAGCTTCTCGTTTATGTTCAGCTTGACATCTAATGGAATTGAAACCGAGATAAATCATAAGCTATACAAGTTGAATATGAATCAATACATGTTTAACTAAGTATACTAATATAGCTCAAATCAGCTTGATTAGCCAGGCATATGGACAAGACTCCTCTCTCTCTCTCTCTCTCTCTCTCTCTCTCTCTCTCTCTCTCTCTCTCTCTCTCCCTAGGTGAAAGCTGTCAATTTGAAAATAACTCGAGTGAGCCGCAGCATGTTAATGACTGACCAATTTCTCTCTCTCATTACATATATGTATACTTGTATATATATATATATATATATATATATATATATATATATATAAATAAATCTCACACACATATATAGAGAGAGTATACACATAGAGAAAAAGGATATATACACATACATATATATATATACATACATACATACATATATATATATAGAGAGAGAGTAATTGGTTCATGAGCACCTTTACAACGTGCACTCCTGCCTTCTCATTATCTTTTAGGGGAGGACTGTAACATGACTGCGCTTCTTATTTTTTCAAACACTTTTAAATTTTTAAATGACACTTGTATCCAAAAGATAACAGGAAGGCATGAATGCACGCTGTTATTTGGAAGGGCGGTAGAACAAGTTTTCTCTCTCTCTCTCTCTCTCTCTCTCTCTCTCTCTCTCTCTCTCTCTCTCTCTCTCTTTGTAGTATATATATATATATATGTGCCAGAATATTTCTTGAGGTGGGTAGTGATAGGAGATGGGCATATACCTATGAGTTGGCCCAATAACAGAAGTTCAATTTTATGTTCTATACCACGGGAACAGGTACAGGACTGGGTCTTTTATCGTTGCCGTAACGATCAAGTTATTATTCTTAGAATTTTATTTTTTATTGTAAATATAGTCCAGAGATTTAAGATACAGAAGTTTTTGAAAATTCAATGTAGGTTAGTAGCTTTTTATCCTGTGCCACTTCAAAACTGGTCAAAGTTATTTGGGCTCGGTCCATGATGAACTCGGCTAAATCTACCCGGTTCGACTTCCCATGGTTGGGCTGACATTATGGGATCACGAGATGTGGGTGTCGCTCAAATGTTGAAAATTGTTGCAGTCAGGGGTATGATGCGGAGAAATGCATGGCCATCAAGGGAAAATCTATCACAGCTCAGAGCTCTAATGCCTTGAGATTGCTTCTCTTCTTATTTTTGTGAAGCCAAGCACCACATGCTAGATGAGAGCTTGTTAATGTGATTGTTTATTTAAGATTAATTCTCTATAAAATAGTCAAGTTGCATAGCCCTCTAGTACGCTTGAAAGCACACATGGCCGGTTCCTAATCGGCCCGGTGGTTCCAACCGGAATCGAACCGGGCCAGGAACCAACTGAACCCAGGGACCACCCCCAATTTATCATGTTTTAACCAAATTTAATACATGAGTACAGCAAATAACTCCTGCTAACAATCTCATGGCTGGTTTTCTGCATTTATATATTTTTGATTGCTGCTACCAAGGGGCTTTCATTGTAGATATGGTGTTATTGCACGGCCTCCCAAAAGCCTTATCTTACACCTAATGGTGGCCCAAGGATTTTTTGTGACATATTTGTATTTTGGGTGAGGGACAGTTTTATTTCATCTTCACAAAACAAGTACTTTTTTTATAGAGAGCCGCGGACCTAGGATTCTTCCATTATTAAACTAAGCCAAATAAAGGAAGGCTGCATTAAGGAGCAACGAATGCAAAAAAAATCGCATTTTTTACCAGAAATTTTGAAAATTTATAGGATTTTTTAAGGAACTTCAAAACTGGCATTCTTATTTCAAGCTTTGATCATAAAGAAAAGGAGAACTTATAATATCCAATACATTAACGAGGAAAGAAATGCAAGTCGTTGATTCTTAGGTTGTAAGATGAATTTTTGAACAAACACAAGGAGTATGATAGTGAATGAGCTGAAACTGGTTGGTTGTCGAGATGGATCTGGTACCCAACTGCACCACGTACTAAGTACGTTGTGAACATAAACAGTTCGTTGTTGGAATTCACCTGATCGGATCTTGTGTTGTTTTAAGCATAGAGCCCCCAACGAGATCTGAATCGCACAACTTTCTGCCAATCTGGAACTGAGCATAACATGCACAAGGGGTCCTGCAAAGTGCAGTGCAATATGAAAGCCCGACCCTGCAACCCGCCTGATGTGGGCCTACCATGCCTGACCATGCAAAAACGTGCATCTCTGAATCAGAGCTTGCCCCAAAAAGAGCATCTCAATCTAGAAATTCTTTCTCAGGGTACAACAGGGAAGCATAGGCCAGTTGCACACCCTCGGTATGGAACTCATGATCTTCGACTTTTTGTAGACCACCTAGACCAAGTGAGTTGCTGCTCTTTGTGCATCCCTAATTTAGACTCGTCATTTTAGTTTGAACACTCGGATAGAAGGTCAATGGTGTGATAAATTAGATGGTGAACAACAAGCAGAGAAAGGCTTAAATGGTGTCAAAGTAAGAAGTAAATCATTACTGCATTTTGAAGTTGAATGCTAATACAAAAGAAAGCCAGCCCATAATTATCTGTTTCAACAATTTAGAAGGCTTCAAAGCCTATATACTAACCAGCAAGTACCAATATCTGCATCAAAAGACCTTTTTGACTGTCAAGTTCTGGCAATCTCTGAGCTCTCTCCCACAAACTTGGTAACTTGTGTTTTCAAAATTGTCACAACTGATGAAACTAGCAGACTGGCATGTGCCAAAAAGTGTAGCAATTACTCTTATTGTTGCACTCATCAAAACATATTGTATATGTTATTAGCTACCTTAGATTTTATGAGATGATTCACATACCATAATGCAATAAATTGCTAATGTTGAGAGTAACAAAGGAATTGATTGTGGACATGAAAAAACTTGCAGTGAATCCCACGTAGACAAGACTCCATATGTGCATAAATGTGCCAGTCATCTAATGCCTGAGAGAAGACTTATCTGTTCATCTAACTTGGTTGGCAAGCTTTAAGGAACCCCTGCCAAACTTAAATAAAACTAATAATATGAGGAAGAAGAGAAGAGACGAGAGAGATAGGGTCAAGGATACCCATAGAGGGTTTTCTCATAACATTATATTGTATTACACAACACTCATTTTCTTTATGTTTCTTTCATATATATACATGGCTTTTTCCATCTTGTGAGTTTCCCTGTCTTAGCTTTCCTTTTTAACAACTATTTCATTTGATCCAGAAAATGCATGAGACCTTTTCAAAATGAAAATGGTTTTAATAATGTTCATATTTTTGAAATACAACTCATGAAATTCGGGAAGAGGACACTTTTTCCTGGAGCCGATAGTGGTCACCCACTACTTACATCTCCGACTTGACCACTAGAGCCAACCTTTGATATACTGGTTTTGCCTCCCACTACTTTGGGGTTTACCATGTGGTATCATTTTCTCTTGTTGTAAGTAAGTTGCAACTTTTATCCGTTATGCATTTTCCCACAAACAATGTATTTTTTCCTATATAACTTACAACAAAGTATATTTTCTACACTTATACATTAGGCGTATCTCAACCTCATATAGGTTATATGTTTAGTAAATAGTTCTTATGAGATGCTTTTTGTTAAGGGGTCAGTCAACATATCAGTAGTTGGCATATAACAAATAGTTATTTCATTTCTTTTGAGCATATCATAAACATAATGATATTTAACCATTATATGCTTGCTTCTTGAGCTATGAGCTCCACTCTTAATAAGAGTAGTTGTTACATTATTGTCACAATAAATAACAACGGTCTTGGTCATTATGTTTAACTTCAAATCATGTATGAAGTGGCTTATCCAAATGATACTCATAGTAGTCATACTCAACCTCTTGTGTATGCAATGCTACACAACCTTATTTCTTGCATGCCCAAGAAACCGCACCACCTCTAAATAAAAATATTTGACTAGAGGTTGATTTGTTGTCATCTTTGCTCCCAGCAAAGTCAACATCTGAGTATCCTATCACTTTCAGTTCATCTGCTTGAAAACAAAGTTTTAAGTCTTTTGTTCTTTTAAGATATCTTATAATCATTTTCACAACTATCCAATGTTACCATCTATGATTACTTTGATATCTACTCACAAGACCAACAACAAAACTGATATCAGGTCTTATACACAACATAGCATACATCAAGCTACCCATAATATGTGCATAAAGAACATTAGGCTTATCGTCTCCTTCATCGTTACAATCAACCTTACTCAATTTGACTCCTTTCGCAATAGGTGTAGATGCAGACTTACATTTATCCATTTTAAACTTTTTGAGAATATAATCAATATATTTCTCCTCACTTAGGCATAGAAGTTTCAATTCTCTATCTCGAGAAATATTTATACCCTAGATATAGGATGCTTCTCCCATATCCTGCATTTCAAACCTTGAGTTTAACCATGATTTGGTTTTGACAATCATCTCATTGTCATTCCTAGTCAATAATATGTCATCTACATATAATGATAAGATGACAAAGTGACTCCCACTGTTCCAGATATATACATAGTGATCAAGTTCATTGGCCACAAATCCAAGTTGAGTAAGGGTATTTTGAAAAGTCAAATACCATTAATCAGGTGATTGTTTAAGGCTGTATAGGGATTTTTTCAACCTATATACTTTATCTTCTTGGCCTTCAACTATATATCATTGCTGATGTATATATATGATTTCATCTAAATCTCTATTTAGAAAAGCAATTTTTACATCTAACTAATTTAAATTCAAATCATAATATGTTGATATCATGAGGATTATTCTTATTGATTTAAATTTCGTAACAAGAGAATATATCTCAATATAATCTATCTCCTCTTTCTCCGAAAAACCCTTTGCAACTAACTTTGCTTTAAACTTTTCGATTATTCCATCGACCTTATATTTCTTTTTTAAAACCCATTTACAGCCTATGGCTTTCCTTCTTCTTGGTAAATTAAGCAATTCCCATACTTGGTTTTTGTCAATGGATTCAATTTCTTCATCCATGGCTTTTTCCAAGTATGTAGATTTATGAGTTAATAGCTTGCTAATATGTCAAGTTATCAATCAAATTATCTAAATCTACCGAATTACACACTTCTTCTGTAAGGTAAGTGTGATAATCCTTTAAGTAGGACGGCGTGACCGTAGGTCTTTTGTGTGCACTTAAAGTTTTGATTTGTTCAGAAAGCTCATCTATGGGTTTAAATGATGATTGATCTAGATCTACTAGATCATCAACGTACTCATCACTATTTTCAAGAATGTCATTCTTAGTATCTTCTAAGAATTTAACTTTTCTGCTTTTTATCAGTTCATGATCCTTATTATAAAACTGATATCCTTTAGATCATTTTGGATATCCGATGAATATACATCTTAAGGACCTACTATCTAGTTTGTCTATAAACTGATAAAGAATCTTCACATGAGCGATATATCCTCATCTCGTGAGATGACATAGGTTTGGTTTTCTTCCAAACCACATCTCATATAGTGTAGAAAATACAACTTTACATTAAACTTTATTGATTATATAAACAGTTGTATTTACCGCTTCTCCTTAAAATACCTTTGATAGAGAAACGTCTATTAACATAGATCTTATCATAATTAATTGGTCTTGTTATATCTCTCTACTACACCATTTAGTTGAGGTGTTCTGGGCATTGTATTTTGCTTTGCAATATCAAAGTCTTTGCAGAATTCTAAAATTTTTGAAGAGGTATATTTTCCACCTCTATTCGATCTTAAGACCTTGATTGTATGACCTAATTGGTTCTCAACTTCTTGTTTATATTCTTTAAACACTTTAAGTGGCTTAGATTTATGTGCTAAGATATATATATATATATATATATATATATATATATATCTCAAGTAATCATCAATAAAGGTTATAAAATAAACCTTTTCTCGATGTGATCTTACTCTGAAAGATCCACATAAATCGGTATAAATAATCTCCAATAGGGTTGTTGCTCTAATCACTTATTTGAAAAATGATTTTCTAGTTATTTTTTCTTTTATACAGGCTTATCCCTCTTATGTTTATTTTATAAAAATGATAGCTGTTATATTTATTTGAAAAATATTTATTCTTGGAAATGAAAAGTAATTCATGGAATAAGGAAGGGGTCCTCTTCCGTATTTCATGACTCGTGACTGTTACTGAGAGGCCTTATGGCCACAAATATTAAGAGTTATCACACCGAACAAAGATAGGCTCCCGGTCTTCAAGTAGTTTATATTCAACACTTTCGACCATATAAAAACTAACAGTTGAGTCATCCGGCTCCAACAGTATTTTGAGGATCGTTGGCCTTCCGTTTACTCACTTTCATATCAGATTTCAATGTTCTAAAAGTTCGTTGCTAGTGAAATAGGAAATACCCTCATTATATTAGCTGTAACCTTTTATACACACATGCACGAGCACACACATACACAAGGTTACAAGAAGACAAATGAGTTGAAGAAAAATCGAGAGAAGGGATGAAAGGTAACAAATTTTGCCATTAAAAATCAGCAGGCAATCTCAGGCACCGTGACAAGACTTTATTCTGCACATCGAAAGGCTCACTTTGTCCTTTGAATTAGACAAATAAGATGTCACGTGAGGCCTCAAGTTGGCAGTCGGTCAAGATGGGAACACTCATCCATTGGAAGGCATATATAAATCCAAAGGCAAAGTGTAACTTGGTGAACTTTGCACGAAAAATGTTGCACAAAGTTGTTCATTTATTATTTAATATTCTTAAATAATTCATCGAAGACTATCTAAGCTTTAGAGCATGATGTGGAAAAGGCTTCACTTTCAAGAAATGGAGTTCCTTGGTCTTCACTTAGTTTCATTTATGTGTCCCTTTCTTTTCTATAAACACCAGAGTACCTTATTGAAAGTCTTGACTATATGTAGGATTTCATTTCACTTCATTGAATGATGTGAGACTGTGTTAAGGCTCGGGAAGGGTAGAGGGGATTAATTGAGGGAATGGAAACTTGGGAAGCTTGAATTTCCCAGAATGTTGGGGAACTTGGAATTCCAACTCGGTTTCTAATTCCTATAGATGTGTTTGAAACTATATCCAAGGAAAAGGGAAGTTCTACATGACTAGTAAATACAACTTGAATGCTCTCAAGAACAGAAACTGACGTATTTGGAAAGAGATAAACTATAATTAACCACTTAGAGCATAGGCAGAGATGCAAAGTGTGGATTTCCAAACGATATAACATTATCTGATCCAAAATTATGAGGGTAAGAAATTAGGTATTTGAACCATGTTGAGGAGTAAAACCTAGTTTTAAGTGAAAAACAGCACGGAGACAAAAATTTGAATGAGAACCAAGAGTTTTGGGACTGGTTATCCTGATCCAGTCCCATGATCTCCAATTTGTCTAACCTTACTGATGCACTAGCTCTATCGCCAAGTACTTCCCAAATGCTGTTTGGAGATTGGAGTTAGAACAAATAATTGGACACGACACACACACACATGTATATATATATATATATATATATATATATATATGTATCCAATAGCTGATTATTAATTAACCGGCCGATAGAGTTTTCGATTACTTGGTGAAGTACCCAAACTAAACCTCCAGGATTCATTGACGCCAGTGAAAACAAGTGAAGTGAAGCTATTACTTCCACTCACATATTGATGCACACAAATATTGGGGAATTTGTTCCATTATGTGTCCTAACAGGTAAATCTCGTTTCAAGGCTAATATAGTCAGTTAAGACTAGTTAAAACATTGTGAAGTGTCTAGTACTCATCCTTTCTTTAATCATGTACTTGGATACAAATCCAAGAAGATTTGCTTGGTACACGCAAAGTTGTGGTGGCATCATGACCACCATAAGTAGGGTTTTGATATATTCATATAATTTGCTAGTTTGGCGAGCTAACAAGTTGGGTATCATGATTATATTTACATGGATTATCTCAACATATATTTAATTGAGACAGAACCCATTGCAAGGGGGGAAGTCCATTGAGAAAGCAGATAATTTCAGGCCATAGAGGATGATAAGTGGTTATTAGGGAAAGGGGGAAATGGGATCGAGTGAAAAACCCTAACCCTAGAATTGAGGGTTTAATTGATGTTGGTGTTGAAGGGTGTCTTGGACCAATTGACTGCATCCGTGCGGAAGCTTGTTGGAACTCCAAACACGAAGTTTCCTCTACGTCTTTGTAAGAATCAAAGTAGGGTTAGTTCCACAAATCGATGTTATATGGTGGGTTGGTCCAAATTAAGCAGAGTTACCTGCAATTTATTTGTTGATGGGGATGCACATTGTTATTTGATATTGGTAATTTCGAAAGGTTAATTAATATTATATCATATGTATGTACGAGAGAGAGAGATGCTGTATAAAAGAAAAAGATAGATAGATAGAGATGATAGGGAGCACGTGTATCTAGAAACCTGGTTTGATAGCTAGCATGTAACATTTATCAGTGAGAGAGGGATGATGATATTGAGATGCATGCACGTGTACGTCGTACCAAAGCATACAAATTCTCACGTCTACACCTAAATGGTTATGCATCTGAATGCATCTTGAGTGTGAGTGTGTGTGAAGTGTGGCCATCTTGTTTGCTCTATAAGCATGAGAGAGAGAGAGAGAGAGGATGCTTCGTTATAAACTCGGTTCGTAATCAAGGGATAGACTTTCTTCGTGGAAGATTATTTGGAAAACCAACAGCACCAACAAAAAATTGGAAAGAGAAAACTGATCTACGATTAGGGTTTTGAAGGAGGACCCAAGATTGGTCAAACTCACAACCAAGAAACAAATGGGGGATTCCACAGGCAACAGAGGAAGATCTAGGGTTTAGCTTTACTAGGATTCGTCTTGGGCACTCGCAGACACGCATGCAAATATTAAACAAACCCCCCAAATCCCACATTCATCTAAACATCCATCTCAAACAAACTACCATCCTTTACCTTTTATTTATCTTAGTAATTTAAAAACTGCCCTGCTCTAAAGCAACTTTCTACAATACTGCAAAGGTAAAATTTATACAATTTTACTCTCATTCTACTACCGTCTCTGTTAAGGCAATCTCTTTTAAATACTGCCCTACGCTACCGCCCACTTTGAGCAATAATTTACCTCAACGTCCGTCATAGTTTCTCACCCTTTGACCAGTCAGAGAGAGATATGCATGCACGTGTCGTTGCATAAAGACTAATTCCAAAATGGTTAAAAGGGCCTCTTTTGTCAATATGTTAGTTGTACTGCATATCATATCATATATGAAGTTGATTTAGTAAACTGTACAACTTGTCATCTTCTTCACACTCGTATATATATATATATAGAGAGAGAGAGAGAGAGAGAGAGAGAGAGACGGAGAGAGATGCCTTCCATCAGAATTCTACGTCTTAAGGAATTGAAGACATATCAAACACATTAAAATCTATAAAGGGCACTGTCGCCTGAAAAATCTTCAACGAGGCTTAATCAGTCTTATTCGAATGCTAAATAAAGAAAAGGTGCACCTATTATATTCCTAAATGCAATTATTTAAATGAATTAAATATTCCTCGACCTTGGTGCATGGCAATATTCACGTAGTATTCCAATCCGAGGAGGCACGGGCGCACCCCGCCGATTTCTCCCAGGCAAGCCACTTATTACGCTTTTCAATTCATAAACAAGCCTCGAATTTCGCATAACTACCAATCTTCCACTAAATAATTTAAAAATACCTCCTTTTAATATTGTTATCATCTCATTATTTTTTGTAAAAGCCATATTTTTCAGCCTCCTTTTCTATTACTAGTCTTTTTTAACTCCTTTTATTATTAGCATTTTTCTTTATTCTTTTACCACCCACTTCTTTTTTTCCAACCCTCTTTACTCCCCATTCAAGCAACGTCGTTCACTCCTAGGCGGCAACGGTTGGCCATTTACCAATTCTAGGGTTTCTATCACACTTTTGGCAAACATCAAGCCCTCTGGATCTCATGACCAAAGGGCACTTGTCGATCACAAATCCGGGAATCCATCGCTTCTCTCTCCTATAGACACCGATGGAACCCCAAATCACCACCTTTTCTTGAGCCCTAAAACCGCCTACCACTCGGCCAAAACCGCTTTTAGTCAAAGTCTAGATGGTATCTGGTCTAACTTCCTAAAGTCTCTGACACCGATTTCTTTTATGTATCAATATCAAGTGATGTTCTGTTTGAGTTTGAACTCTCACCCTGTAGTTATGTTGCTTAGGATTAGCAAATAATCTTTTGTTTAAATAATCTTGTAAAGTATAGAATCTTATTGACTGGCAACAGCCTTAGAAAAACCTTGAACACTTGTTCCTACTCAAGATTTCAAAAAGATAAGCTAGATGATGATTGTCTTCTTAACCCACATTCTTTATAATCTCAGTCAGTATAAACCAGGTTTCCTCTTTTGATCATCTAAACTCCTGTGATGAGGAATGCTCAACACTGCACTTCCCTTTAAATGCCCATGATCAATAATTTTTTTTTTCTACTTTTTGTCACACTGAGCCATGTATGCACGCCCTACATATCGAACTCACAGCCTGCAACTTGTTAGTTGAGTCCACTGGCCAGGTTACCTATCGCTTTGAGAGTTGAAAATTTTTATCTTGCTTTTTAGAGTTAAATGCTAATGTGGCACAAGAAAGACCTTTGTGGTGACAAAGAATCACAATTCACCAACCCACTTCGTGTAGAGAAGGCTTGGTTTTGGTTTGCCTGTGACCGTCATGTTTCTAAGAAAAATTATTAGTCACTGTTTTCCCAAGAGAACTAAATTTGATTTATTTATTTTTCTTTAAAGTCTTGTTTTTTTAAGAGTTTTTTTTTTAATAACTAGGATCTTGAACAACTCAGGGATACCAGGGCGCTTGGCTGTTTAAACCCTAAAAGGAGAGCAGGATTTAACCATACGAATGCTTTTGCAACCGCCATCGCCTCAAAATCATCCATGTTTTCATGAGACACCAGACACAATCTTGTTTCTCACTCTCGAGAATTATATTTAATATTCTGATATAAGTGCAAGTTCGGCCACCATTGATAGCGAAAATTGTACTTAATAAATAAAAGATAACCTTTTCCGGATTTAAAACTTTAATTGGAATATCTAAACACGCATGCCCACATACTTGCACTTGCGAACCAAGCGCTAACGTGCACCACTGGGGCTTTGTGGAGATTGCACGAAACCAACTCATCCTCCTTCACGTTTGCCCATGCATGCATGTATATTGTTCAGTTTTTCCAAAGAAGCACATGAAATCAACTGTGTATACGTCATCTCAAGTACATAGGAACATATACATTATATATATATATATATATATATATATATATATATATATATATATATATATATTCGTGTGTGCGTGCGTTCGTGTATACGTGTGTATTGTGTGTTTATATACTTATTTATATTTATATTACATATTTCATGCATATATAGAGTTGTTTAATAGGGTTCATGATCCGTGACGTGTCCTGCCTTCAGCCAAAATGGATGAAAATGGAAATGTACGCATGCACCACATTGTAACTGGCCACCTTTCCTTCATGAACGATCAACGAAAGTGGGTCCTCGCTGCAGAAAGCAGAAGAGAAACGTTAGGCTGGTAAACCAGCCTTAAATTGATCAAATGTAGCAAATTTTAACCTTGACATCATTCTTACTATTGCTCGTCTCATTTAATCATAGCGTTAGCTCACCTTTAGGGCTCTCCGTTGCCCGCCAATGGTGGATCTACATGGAGGAGTAGGGGGCGGCTGCTCCCTCTCAAATTTTGAATTTTTACAGTAAAACCTATGTTTTGCAATAGAATATATGGTTGAGATTGATGCTTCGTCTCTCCTAACACGATGAAATATGTATACGGCTCCTTCCAAAACTATTTTCTAAATCAGTCACTGATGCCCACTATCAGGTCGCGACCAATTGCTGGGGGAGGTGCATGCTGTGTTAGGCTTCGGCCTCCCAGTGTAACCAAACACAAAACATACCGGTCTTTGAAAAACTTATTTAAGCTAAATTAGGATTAGCTTGTTAAGACAATCTTTATTCTTTACTGCAAGAACGAAACTCTTAAGGAAGAAAAGAACTATACGTGCACACACACACATGTGAATGTGTGCATTTATGCATGAGTGTATTTGTATGCATGTAGTGAAACGATAACTTGTCCATATATTTAAAATTATTTTTGTTGAGGCCAGTAATCTAACGAGCCTGGATCAGCTTCCCACGAGACACAATGAACGCAAGGGCCAGCAGCTCATTTAGTTTAGCAGTCATAGTTTTTAGGCGTAGTTCTTGTAACTCTTTAAGTTCACAAAACCAGGCTTGGCTTTTGTGTCGTCGGTCATTATGGTGGTTCTGGATTTTGGAGGGAGAAGAAGCAGCATAGGGTAAATTTCTCTTTCCATCCTTTAGAAAAGATTATTGATAACTATGAGGAATATTTAACATTAAGTAATTGGCATGATAATAGGATTACATTACCGAGGCAACTCTATTTTTTACCGTGTGCAAGCATTTACTAATATTAAAACTTTGGCATCCAAGTCTTTTTTTACCACCCCCAACTTTTGATTCCTTCTTTGACGGTCAAAATCACGCGGTTCCATGCTCCTGTGCCCTCTCTCTCTCTCTCACGAAGGGACTGGGTTCCTCTGTTAATTAACAAATCTTAACAAATGCATATCCGTACAATCATCCTTTAAAGAAAAATAAGTAAAAAAAGTAAGAGAGAGAAAGAGAGAGTTAAATTCCTTACAGAACCCAATGGATTCTGATGGTGATATCTTATGGCAGTCTGTCTCAGAAGTTTGAGAATGAAATCAAACTAATAACTCGGAAGACATGGATTATGTCCTCCAACTAGGGCGCAGGTATCTCTATCCCAAGCTTTTCTTTTCCTGCCATTTTTTGTACTTAGTAAGTTTTCTATCTTCCTTTTCGTTTTTTTCATTCATATGTATTGTTGATAATATATATATATATATATATATTGCCTACAAATTTTTATTTCTTAAACTCTTTTTAAAGTTTTAATTATATATATAGACTGTTGCATGAAACTGACAATGAGGTTTTGTTATGTTTGGGCTTTCATGATACTGCTTCAAGGAGGATGCACATATGCACCAAGTATTATATGTAAAAGAACTACCCAGTTCGCCAACAAACTCATCTTGGCTTTAATAGGTTTATATCATTTTCTCAAAGTATGATTTACTTCGAATTTTTAAAGGGGAATTAAAGCTTAATTGATTTTGGTTCGTGGTAAAGCTTTCTTCTCCTTGAAAATGAATAGAAATACCGTTTCCTTGCCACAGTGATTTGCCTCTCTTTCTCTCACACGCCGCCCGATCTTTGTCCTTGCAAGCATGCTTCCTATTGACCGATTATACATGTTATTATGCTATACAAATAAAAGATTAAGGTCTTCTTGCAGCAGAGGGCATGATAGAAGACGGAATATTTTCGTCCGGGGCGCTCGGCGCTCTTTTTTCTTTTCCCATAGTGTATGCACCTTCATAAATGTGGTCAGCTCTGTGTGGCAGATGAAAAGAGAAGGGTAGCACGCAGGCCTCGGGGTAGATTTATGATTAGGAAGTCATGATATAGAATTGTATATGGGGGAATAGCTATCTGAGTAAGATATGATCTGGAAATGCTGATAGACACGAAGTGGAAGGGCTCTTCTACCACCCAAAACAGCCAATGCATTGTAGAGAGAGAGAAGTTAGAGAGAGAAGAGAACGGCTAGAAGAGACACCTTCTGACACGAAAAGACACATGCCCAACTGAGAGTTGAGTGAAAGGGCGTGGCTTGAGGGGGCACTGCGTGTGCTCCTTTCTCACTCTATGTCAGCTTGTTGCTTCAACAAGTGTAGAGAGAGAGATATCTTTTAAGGGGACGAATTTCTTAGAGAAAGCGAATGGTTCTTACAGGGAGAAAGTGAATAGAAGCCCATTTTAGCAGAAAAAGCTGAAGGGGACAACTCTAGCAGCCTAGGTGTGAGCCTGTAAAGCCCTGGAGGGAGACTACTTGGCCCATGTTCTGACCCACAAAGATAGGCTAACAGAGCTTCGGGTTGAAGCTCTGACATGAGCTAACTTTATATCCTGCACCAAGCTGAGATGACCCAATGCAGCTTTTTCATAGAATTGGCTTGATATAATGAAATAAGTTGTAGTTAACTAAACAGCAACGATTACATTTCAACCTTTTCTTTTGGTAAGGATTTCAACCAAATTCGATCTAGATGAGATGCATTCATTCGGACCCGATGCGTGGTCCGAATATATTATGTGGGTTTGACCAAATGAGTTTGCATATTGTCACGTCGCTTATGACCATGACCAATTCGGCCTATTTAGCATGCCTTTGGAACTAGTGCATCTGGGCCTGGCTTGTTTTTCAGTTTTTTATATTGGAAATGCTTGTCTTGAACGTATGCGTCACATGCATGCTTATTTAGCTAAACCCCTCCCCTTCAGTTTTTCAGACGGTATAGGATGTCTGATTCAAGTATCTCAGAAAAAAAATTGTGATTTTAACAAAATTTAAATACAATTCAGCAGACTCAACTAAATTAAAAAGCGATTTTGTGACAATATTGCTGCTCTTTTATACTTTGTTCAGATATTCGATTCATTAGTTATGCGTGAATAGTATCATTTTCATGATACACGTAGTAAAATCATGTTCAATATGAATATTGACAATGTACTTTACTGGGACAACTTTTGGATCCATGTATAAATGTGTATAAATGGGATGCCACTATGTTGGGTCTCTAATGAATAAATAAATTAATCAAATAATTGCATATATATATATGGATATATAGATAACTTTGCCTCAAAATATTTTTCTCAAAAAGTATCTGCACCCCATGCGTAGTCCTTTGAAAATATCCATCTTATTAGGGTTCATGGACATGATGATATCAACTTGCCTAAAGTGTTCAACGCACAGTATGACTCCATTTATCCTATCAGAATGTGTCCTAACAACAAACTGTATATTTCTTCTCCAAGCTCAAGTCAAGCCGTTTGGAATGTTTTCCTTTTAATAGCAAACATAGAACATTTATTAAATGGACCAAAGAATATAGAGAAATACAAAAGGTCGCTATACAGATCTATAGTATCAGAACAAAGCCATTTAGAATGTCAAAGGGTCCATCCTGATCCACTTCTTCACAAGAAAGTATATTTTATATGAGAGAGGAGAGAGAGAGAGAAAGAGTATAAATGGCCGAAGGCCTAATAATATGTTCTCTTTCTTTTCAGTCTGTTTTGTAAATCTCAAAAGATGCACGGCGACCACTGTCATCCTTTGGGAGATAACTAAGAGGAAGCTTATCTTCCTTTCATGCAGGCTTTTGTCACTGCCACAGTGTGCTAGAAATCTCTTGATCTTCTAAACCGCTGTAAGGAGGAGAAGAGTAGGAGGTAAGAAGAGGAGAAAGCTTAGCCGTCCATCTTATCCCTCATTTCAATGGCTTTCATCAACAACTGGTTGGCTTTCTCCCTCTCTCCCCAACAACTCCCGTCTGACCCTCAACACCAAAACCACCAGCGCCTCATCTCCGGCGGCTCCCCTGGCATACAATATGCTTCTGCCGATGATATCTCCGGTGAGGTCTCCGGCGATTGCTTCACCATGTCTGCTGATGGTGCTGGCCCCTCCATGCAAAACCCTTTTGGTATTCCCCAAGCTCTAAATAAGAACCAGCTGTGTGTGTGTGTGTGCGTGAGTGAGTTTGTGTGTGTTTTCTCAATTCAAACCATATGATGCTTATAAAGAAAACTGGAGTAATGTTATAAGCATATCTTTCAATCAAGGAAACCTCTCTCTCTCTCTCTCCCTGTGTGTGTTTGCATAAAGCATTTGGGTGATGGTATATGGTATAAGTAATTAAGAGTCCACTGCCAGAGCATGGACTTCAATCCAGAAATCTCCCTCTCTCATATTATCCTATGCTGGCGTGCAGATTGGAATCCCACTAATACCTACAAAGCAATGGAAAGCATGCCTCTTGTTGGTGGAAGTAGCACAACCAATGAGGCACCTAAGCTAGAGGATTTCCTAGGCGGCCATACTGCATGCGGAGACAGCGCCGCTGATCCCATCTATCCTAACACCGATCACTCCTTCGGTAGTGCCGACCCCAAGTTATCCGGCTGTGATGGGCTAACTTCCAGCGGCGCATACGAACAGAATTCTGGCGACTACATGTTCTCCGACTGCTCGCTGCAACTTCCGCCGGCCGCTGCCAACAATTCGATCGGTTTGTCCATGATCAAGTCGTGGCTAAGGAACCAACCTGCACCCGCAGATAAGAACGGCTGCACAAGTTTCTCCAGCACCAATAACACTGGCGCCGCCGCCGTTCCCGCAGCCGGAAACCTACCGAACGTGCAGTCGTTATCATTGTCTATGAGTACTGGATCGCAGTCTAGCTCGGCGGCACCGGTGCTTATGGCAGGAGCCGGCGACAGCCCCTCGTCCGATAACAAGCAGAAGGGTTTGGATAGTCAGAGTGGTGCAATAGATCCCGTGCCACGCAAGTCCATTGATACATTCGGGCAAAGAACTTCTATCTACCGTGGTGTCACAAGGTTCTTCTTTCAGCCATACAAATGTCATTGAGCTTCATTCAATCCAAACAAATCAGAAGTGGATCAGAAAACCTTCATTCCTTGTTTTATCATGACCACGAAATAATCATCATACCATTATATTATCATCCCACCATCAATATCGACATCTTGTTCTTGATTGGTTCCTTAGTTGTCTTTGTTTTATGATTTTTCGATACTGTTGTGATAGGCATAGATGGACTGGGAGGTATGAAGCACACTTGTGGGACAACAGCTGCAGAAGGGAAGGACAGACTCGTAAGGGACGACAAGGTGTGTGTGTGTGTGTATGTGTGAGAGAGAGCCCTTTTGTTCATCTCTTGGCCTTCTATTTCTAAACTTTATTCTTTTTTTGCATGTTCTGCGATGTGGGTGTCATTCAAATGGATTCAGTTTATCTTGGTATGCAGGTCTTATTAGCATTCTATGGATTTTGCGATATATGAAGATGACCGTACACCATTTTGCTCTCTTTTTGGATGCTATCATCTTATTTTGGTGATCTTATTATTCGGGCAGGTGGTTACGATAAGGAAGAGAAGGCAGCAAGAGCTTATGATTTAGCTGCACTGAAGTATTGGGGAACCACTACAACTACTAACTTCCCGGTTAGAATCTCTCCTTGTTGTTTGAAAGGGAACAATGGTTCAGTCCTTACGTAATTTAATCTTTATTCCCAAGAAATTATTTTCTTGTGTAGATGATTGCTATTCTTTTAGTCTATTGGTCATAGTCTGGTTGGGGAAAACGCTTTATCTAGGTTGCATCTCGTCTGAGAAGGAAATAATATTTGTCCTTTGTCTTTCAGATTAGTAATTATGAGAAGGAGCTTGAGGAGATGAAACACATGACCCGGCAAGAATATGTAGCATCTCTGCGGAGGTAGCACATTTCTTCTGTGTCATTGGCCTAATAGATGTGTTTACATGAAAATATTAGGAAATATGAAAAACTATTTCTAATGTTATTTTATTTTGTATCAGAAAAAGCAGTGGATTTTCAAGAGGTGCATCAATTTATCGTGGAGTTACAAGGTATAAGTATTAGTGGATTATGAGCTATTCTGTGTAATTCTTGTCAATGTGTAGTTGCATAAAATAAAGAGTTTCAATACTGAGAAACCTTTTCCGAGGAAAGCAAAGAACCTTTTCATGCAACAGTATCTGAGACGACACATTTCAACTTTTCTCTGAATGCAGTTGAGATTTGTATGCCCTTTTCATTTCTCATCACCAACCTTGGATGACCCATACGTAACTCTTAAATTATGAATATTGATCATATTCCGTCATAGAAAGTAATAATACCTAACATTTTAAGTTCTCTTTTATTTCTTTTGAGAAAGAAATGTGAATGTGGCATTATAAATTTCTTCCATAAAATTATATATACATATAATATTTTTTATATAGTGTTCATTTACTGTCTTCTAACTGCAATATATTTGACGTAGTTTGTTTAACAACAAATACAGGCATCATCAACATGGAAGGTGGCAAGCTAGGATAGGAAGGGTTGCTGGAAACAAAGATCTATATTTGGGAACTTTCAGTAAGTGAAATCTGTTTTCACTAATACAAACACCTCCCCCAACACTCTTACCCTTCTCTCTCTCTCTCTCTCTCTCTGACATAAACTTTACAACAACAGGCACCCAGGAGGAAGCAGCAGAAGCCTATGACATTGCTGCAATAAAGTTTAGAGGGCTAAATGCAGTGACCAACTTTGATATGAGCAGATATGATGTGAAAAGCATACTGGAAAGCAGCACTTTGCCTATCGGTGGAGCAGCCAAGCGTCTCAAGGAGGCAGAGGCCGCTGAAACCAGCGTAGATGGGAGGAGAACAGACTCTGACCATCTCTCTAACATCACAGACACAATCAACGGTTATCCTTCTCACCATGGTTGGCCTATCATAGCCTTTCAACAGCCACAGCCACTGAACCAACACTACTCTTTCCTTCAGCAAAGAAATTGGTGCAAGCAAGAGCAAGACCTTCAGGATCTTCAACAACTTCATATGAACAATACCCACAATTTCCTTCAACCATCTGTTATTCACAATCTCATGACTCTGGATTCTTCTTCCATGGATCAAAGCCCGTCCTCGGCCATCAATTATCAAGGTGTCATGAATGGAGCCGGTGGTGTATTTCTTCCTTTGAATTCATCGATGGGTGATCATAATCAAGCAAGTTTCAGCGATCACGGGGAAATGAAGAAGATAGGAGCTTCGAACTATGATAATATACTGTCTGTCGATCCATATTCGAGCCGAAATTTGTATTTTCTTTCGCAGCAGCAGCAAGCAGTGAATATAGCGAAATCCAGTAGCAGCTATGATCAGAGCTCAAGCTGTAACAGTTGGGTGCCAAATTCTGTTCAAACAGTGTCACCAAGATCAAACCTCTCGGTATGTCAGGCAGCTCCAATTTTCACTGTTTGGAATGACACTTGACTTGAACGAAATATCATACACAGAGAGAGAACAAGATAGAAGCATATATAGATATCTAGTGAGATAGAAGAAGAAGAAAAACTGATAGTTAGATGGTTAGACATAACCAACTTAAATTTCTGATGTTGTTCATCTGACCTTTTACTTTCCTCCTTGTTCAGAAGAGGAAAACATTTTGAATTGTATGAATTGATTGCTGAAGTCCCTTTATGGCATGTGAGAACTTTTTAGGTCTCATTTGCTGTTATTTTGGGGACTTCTTGATGGTATTATACTCTCCTTTTTAACGTGTAACACCCGGCTTTTTGTAAATTTCAATAAGAATCATACAGGAAGCGAATTCTGGCACGTATCCTCTCAGACTGATCACTGGCTCTTTTTATCTTGAAGTACGCTTATTTTTTCTGTTTGCCATGCAATTGTCAACATCAGATTCCGGTGTACTTTGATCAGTTGCATGAACTTTCACTGAGCGGTCTGATCTATCTTGGGCCTTGCATGTGCATACATTCATGATATTGCTCATCTGGTTATGTACTTGTTCTTGCTTGAAAATGCGTGTGTTTGTGTGCATGTGTATGTGTGTGTGTGTGTGAGAGAGAGAGAGAGAGAGAGGACAGGACTGTCTCCAAATGACTCTTGGGAATGAGACCGGTGACATGCACCTCCTTGGAGAAACTTGTTTGTAGTTTGACTAACTCGTGTGAAATAGCCCAAAAATTTCTAGTGGCCCAAAATCCCAATGTGTGTGTGTGAGAGAGAGACTCCATATGACTTTTGAGGAGTGAGGATGCTAACCATCCTCCTTGAAGGAAATTATTTTCATCGGGAGCATCGGTCCACCTGAAGGTTTCCACGTGCTCAAAACCCCCACGCCAAATCTTGGTTGGTTCTGTCTGGAACGAGAGTCACTTGGGCTACATATCTTCTACTACAAAAAGTAGATTCTAACCCGTTTGTTCTATGCGTAACCTAGTTCATTGACCAAGTTGAAGCATCCTCGATTAAAAAAAATAGTTGAATCATTCTTTAGAGTTCACAAATAAACAGATTAGGGTTTGCCGAAAACCCAAAATAGTCTTTCACATTATATATACCAATATAGAGGTTTGGAACCGACCAACCGCTTTGAGCCAAAAGTGAACCCGAGTGATCTAGGTCCCAAACTGGCCAAAACCAACCCCCCTCAGTTTGCTCATGGTTCCCCTCACATGGAACTGCAAGTGACGGGGTTCCAGTAAACTCCACTTTTGTAAGTCTTTGTTTGATTTTTTTTTGTTTTTGCATTTCGAGTTTCTTTTTCCCGTTTTTGAGTTGAAACTGGACCCATGCCACAAATCGTGCAAAACCAAATTCAGTTGTAGTTCATGGTTCCCGGTAATCCAGAATCAGCACCAACTTCAAACGGTTTGTTCTGGTTTACCCCAAACCTGCCATGTACATAACTGGGTATGTTTTCCTTCATGAAAACACAAAAAGGGGAAAACGATGAACATGCTGATGGAGCCACAACTGGGTTCGGCTTCTGCTCTTACATGCGGCTCATTGAATCAGCATAATATCCTAACTTGGGCAAGGTCACCCGTGAATTGAGAAGTTTCAAGTTTCAAGAGTACTGTGGGTGTTTATGGTCCGCTGTGCAGGTCACAGTTACAGGACTAATATTATAAATCCATAAATACACTGCTTATTAATTATGCTATGACCTTGTAAGTGTATTCTTTCTTTCACGTGAAAACCAGATTGGAGGAGCAAAACTGGGTCAACCTGTGTTCGAGCAAGAGAAGTTCATGCGAGCTCGGTCGACTCACGCTTAAGCTATAAAATGTTTTCATGATTTTCTCAAGTTGGTTGAGGACTTGACACTAGTCGAAGGATTTTTCAATTAGGCAGGGTTTGTAAGCCAAGGGAACACACTGTTTCCGGATCAAAATGAGCATAGCAAGAGCTAAGGCTTGGTTAGGGCAATCATGGTTTGAACCCCATGCATGTGCAAGCACACATGCAGTATAGTTCTAGAGGTGAAGATCCTTTGTCCTAAGACCTAATCGAGCTGTTTCAATTCCTAGAAAGGCGGCTTCTTCGAGTTATCAATAAAAAGAACTTTGTTTCTTTGTCTATTGGCATGATAAGAAGCCTAATTTTCCAAGCTTCAGGCATGACCAGGAGGCATGTGGTAAGGATCAAATAAATAATGGCATATTCCCTTCTAAGGTTCTCATCAGCCGCAACTAGGTCATCTTCCAATGTTGTGGACCGATCTGTTCAAGTTATAACCATGTCCAGGAGAGATTGTCACCAGGCTGGCGGCATAAAACCATTTCTTTGGCCTCTTACATCAAGAGATGCACCGGTGGGTATTGAGTTCAGAACCATCAACTTGAAGGTCGTATAAAAGAGCCAAAAGGCAGCATCCTGTGCTAAATGAAGGCAGCTGATGAGGCTTCAGCAACTTTCTTTTGGTACAATGGGGAGAGCAAAGCCAATGCACGCCCCAAGTATTGAACTCATGACCTTGTGAATCGACCCCCTAGCCTTAGTTATTTCTATTTGTGAAAGACTTGACAATCATCATGTTGGCTAACTGTAATCCATCCAACCATGGAAGTTAAGCATGCTTGGACGAGAACAGTACTAAGATAGGTGACCTTCTAGTCTTCATTGCATGAGTACTAATTCATATTTCCTATCGGCCCAATGCACCACCAACGATGATTATTATCCTTCAAAACTGAAAGGTCCATATCACCAGCCATGCTGAGATGTACAAATTTCAGTATGTGTATTGGTCGAGTTGCCATCCTGCCTGTTCAACTACCTTAACATGCCTCTCTCTCTCTCTCTCTCTCTCTCTCTCTCTCTCTCTCTCTCTCTCTCTCACACACACACACACACACACACACAAGAAGTATAGCGGAATCCAAGTAGCTCAAACAAGATTATGCATGATTTAAGTTTTGGTTTGGGTTTATTGGAAATGAGAATCATTCAAACACATTCTATTTGGATAGCCATGCTTGCACCCAAAACCTTGATAGGAAAGCCTAAAGACGGGCCCACAAGGCGGTTATGCAGTGTGTCGACTTCCTAATACCCTTAAAAAATGAGAACCGCACATTGATTCGAAGCATAATAAATTAAAGTTCTGAAAGCTGAGAAGAGGAAGAGGATTTTCCCTTCACAAGAAAAAGGAAAAAGATTTAAAACTTATGGTTAAACGAGCAGCTTATATGAGGATGATTTTGGTATCATCCTAGATATAAAGAGAATGCACGTGCTAGAAACTAGGAAGATTATGAAGATATACATTTTCCCAGGTTCATGTCATTCTTCTATACAAACGAGTATACAGAGAATGCACGTGCTAGAAACTAGGAAGATTATGAAGATATACATTTTCCCAGGTTCATGTCATTCTTCTATACAAACGAGTATACAGAGAATGCACGTGCTAGAAACTAGAAAGATTATGAAGATATACATTTTCCCACGTTCATGTCATTCTTCTATACAAACGAGGACTGGGGCCAGCATAAAGAATGCTAACATGCAAAACCGACACCTCGGCCTCTCTCTCTACAAAAGTTATCTCCACAAGTTATGTGGATATATATACGAAATAAGGATAGGAAGATGATATCAAAATTGTAAACGACAGGGTAGATGAGGTCACTTAATCCACATCGAGCCATACTTCTCGCAGAAGCTGGTATCTGATAGCATTCCCTCTTCTAGTAACGCTCATATCTTCCTGTATTTTTTTATCAGCGATCACTACTCGTGCAGGTGAAGCTGATGACTTGTCAATGATTGAAGAAAGTGGGGGGGAATCAAGCTCATCGAGCTCGTCATCACTTGTGGGGCACTTCTGCAAGATCTTAGAAATCCTCTTTTTCAGTTGTATGTGGCTTTGCACATCTCCAATGACACTAGATACCGATGACAATGGGGGTGGTAAGTACTTGATTGGAGCTGCATTAACAGGGTAGATGCTGATCGCCTCTGTTTCGATGGATGCTGGCTGTTGATGAAGAGTATTCTGCAAAGTATTCATGATTACGAATCACGATGATTGTTAGATTTTGAATCTTCAGATATGGCCAATGCTGCATTGAAGGTACAAACTGAAACTAAAAGAATAAAGTAAGAGTCTAGGACAATGTATATAGCAGCTACTGGCAAATACAAAAGAAAGATAACTATTATGTAGAGCTTCAGAACTAGTCATGGAAATAATGATGTATTCTACCAAACAAATTGACATGGCGAGTAACAACTAACAAGTGATCTGGAGTTGTTCCGTTTATGAATTCATATCATCTGACTGGCTGATTATATATGAAATCTTGGCTAGATGATCATGGATGAAAAGTTGACCTGATGGACGGTAGAGGGGTGCTAACCTGGTAACTCAACTTGCTCAATTGCATGACTTCCACTTCATTCATGTGTAACTCAACGTGCTTTCTTGGTTCTGGTAATAGTTTTATATTAGAAAAGGAAAAACCACATTTAACCATAGTCATCTCTTTCTCGATAGATATTTTCAAAAAGTTATGAACTTGAGAAAATCTCGGATGCCATGAAAATATTTTAAATATAAAACATAAGAAATAATGGTTCTTAAGAATATCCTTCTTAAGAAAAGTATCCTAATGACATAACGATATTTGAACATATAGGCGGTGTTCCTCCGCTATTATTGGCAATTTTTCGCCTACACTGTTTTGATACTTCAAAACTGTCACTGATATCGGGACTATGATTTTGTACAAGCTTGACCTCAAGCAGAAGATTAAGTCCATACTGGAGATCTGGAGTTTGGCACTGGTCAGCTCTTGGCATGAGGATAAAGCAACAGGGATTCTACTTCTTGGGCAACGTGTCCCTCGACACAAATGTGGTTTCCCATGTCAAAACTTGAAAAACTCTCAATCTAGCATGGTGAGAAACAGAAAACAAGGATGACAAAATATCAACAGCAATTCTGTTGGAGGCAATAATGAACTAAAACCTGCAAGAATATCATATGCTCACAAGGGGAAATTTAGTAACACAAACAGCAAAGGGAAGTAGATGATCGGTAAAAGAACACCAACCTCAGAATCAAGTGATCTAAGTACCACCTCAGGAACACGATCAGGGCAAAATTCATCAGGTGTGAATGTCGACAGTACGCGTCTTATTATAGGTGCGGCCAATGCTGGACACACCTTATGACCAAGAAAAAGCAAATCAAAACATGTACAAAAGAAACTGATCGACCACAATAACAAGCATAAATTTATAACAAACCTCTTTTCTGATAGATGCATCCAAAAGCATGTCCTTTGGAAGCATCAAGAGATCACTCAGGGCATTAAGAAGATGGAAAGCCTTAAATGATGATGCAGCTTTCCTCCTATGATCAACATGGCAATCTTCGTCTTCAATCGAATCATCATCATCAATACCAAAAAGATCACCAAGCCATCTAGACCAGGTTCCAATCTGCAGATGAAGGATGAGTATGAGTACGGAATTTGTAATAGTCATCAAAGAGCACGAATAGAACAGGCCATGATCTGTAACATTTCCTGACTTAAGAAATGCTTGAAATCCTAAAAGCTAGAAAGGACCATATGCTTAATTTAACAAGCTACTGCTCAAACAACATATACTGTGATATTGTAACTCAAGCAATTCCTATTACCCTAATCACATCAGCATTTGCCATAAAGGAAAACGTATAGTAGGCAGAAACGTTGGGCAAAACAAACGAATGAATATGGAAGGACAAGACATTTCAGAAATCTGTAAAGATAATGCACAATTTGTTACTCACGGCACTTTTCAGTTGTGCACCAGCACCAAAGCTGAAATTCCCACATGGAATTGGTAGAACCCCAGAGCCACTGATTGGATCAGAAACAGGATCCATTGGAATCTCATCAGCTGATTCACGAAGAATTGCATTAAACATAGCCACATCCAGCCTAGCTATACATTGTTCCATAACCTGATAAAACAAAATGAAAATAAAGCTGCTTAGCAATTAGCAACTCCCTTCCCTTCTTCTTTGATGGTATCACTAGACAATATAATAACAAATCACGAGCTATTGAGGATCATCCAGAATGGCACAATCTTAATTCCTCCAGGCTTTGGGAATCAAGTAAAAGATAATGATCAACAGAAAATAGAAAACAAAAAAAGAGTACATAGAGGTAATTGTTTATAACCTACAGATTAGAAATATTTCACACCGCCAGACAAAATATAGCGTTCCTAGCATCACGGATCTTCAGTTATACCAGCAAGTAGGATGGCCCAGAAGCAGCGGTGCTTTCTAAAATAACTTATTTGAGTAAAAGGTCACAAGTCTATCACCAGAGTTGTTCATCCCTTGACAAAATCTAAACAGAAGGCTCTAAGGGGGAGAGGAGGCAGCACACGGTTTTAAACTACCACACACACATGACCATATCTCAAGTGTCGTCTTCTTGTATACTATATAAAAAGAGAAAAGGTTCGATGAACAGAACTTTTAGCAGCACACGCTGTTGAGGTGCATCCACAGAGATTTACCATGTGTTGGTACATAGCAAGAAAGAGACCACATGTTCCTAGGTTCAATAAAAGTGTGCCTAAGTGTAAGAGATGATGCATACCAGTTTCGCAAGAACTGGCAAGCAGCCACAATCATGGCCACCAGAACGAACAGGACATATTCTTTCAAAAGCATCTCGGAAAGCTTTCTTCCATAGTTGAATTGAGAAGGTTCCCCTAAGATCATGTCTTAAAGCTGATGCCTTTCCAATTGGTTTCCTCAATTGAGTATTTCCATCTTCAGTTGGATAGTGCATATATGAAGTCAAAGTCTGGAAAGGAGTATCAGAGAGGGCAGAAAAGATGGTCAAAATGGAATTACAAACTTCTAAGTTGATGCAATCAGCACATTTTTTCTCAACGATGCATGCCCACTAAATTATTGAGCAACAAAAGCAAGAAAGAACCGTTTGATGTCCTGACCTGCCACCAAATAGATTCAACTAGTCGATTGAATATCCACAATTCGATTTTCTCTAAAGCAGAAGTAAATGTAGTAGGGTTCTGCCACTCTACCAACAATTCGCTGAGATCAGACACCTTTTTCTTTCTCTGATAAGAACTTTCCTTCCATTTTAGACCTCTTTTCCCAGCACTATTGTTGTTGATATCCCGCAGGGGTAAATCACCAAAACCCTGTGAAATAACCGTTCTCAAGACAACGGAGTTTGACAGCCAGTACATCAACCTGAAGCAAGAAAGCTAGCATTGAATCAGCCAGAGCTCAGGTAAAAAGCAGTCCAACATGAAGCAATGCACAAGAAGAAAATTTTAGAAAACATGTAAGATGTGTATGTGCATGCTTGTGTGTGTGTGTGAGAGAGAGAGAGAGAGCTTAACAGTTAAACACATCAATATTCAAATTGCCAAATTATTCATTGAGAAGAAAAGAAATGAGGCATAGATATTGAAACAGAAGCCTTTTATTAATAGCAAACTCTTCATGTGTAAAAGTGATGTTTCAGAGATGGACCAAGTTGGTCTCAGAAAATTCACCAGAGGCATGAATAGTCGGTGTTTCTGTGGAACAAGCATCACTCCATACACAAAACAATGAGCACTAAGACTACAAGACATGACAAGGTTACTAATCATTGTCACTATTTATCAGCATAACCAAGTAATTGTGGTTGGAATCCCAAAGGAGGGTAATGCAAAAAGGAAACCAGACAAATTCAACAATCCAAAGTCACTCATTTCTTAAAAATTTCAAGTCAACTCAAGCAATCAGTGAGTGCACATGGAGAAGAGATTGCAATAGCAAGGACATTATGAAAGTTTAACTAGTAATTGATGACTTTAAGCAGAGAAGAAAAAGTTCAAAAAGGTCTCAGTACTATTTTGAGTCAAGGTCTCAAACGTACTCCACTATTTCCAGAGATCTGTTACTTCACTGGAATAGTTTATGTTTCTGAATAATATTTAAGCATAATCATCTTCACTGCAACGATACAGGCAAAACAATCTCATTACCTAATAAAATGTGAGGCACTTCACCCTAGCAATTTCTCACTCCAGCATACAAATCCTGTATTTTTGAATTGAGAGAGATATTGAGAGAGATCAAGAATTCTCGCTATTTCTTAGATTCATGGACCAAATTCGATTCAGTGGTGTCTTTCACTCACATTTTTTTCCACCAAGAACGTTTTGTGAAACTCCTTGGCCCCCAAACTTGGAGTGTCCTGCTTTCACGTGATTCACTCATTCGGATTTGATTGTGTTGCAGCTCTATAATTCAGATAGCCGGTTCAATAGATAGCCATAAACAAAGATTGAGAGCACATCTCAAGGAACCCATGTTTTCTTTAAACAGGATTTGGCCCAACTGGGGCATTGGTCATGAAAGAGATTTTAGAGGCCCATAAGGGTCCATTTACATGTCTCCTTTGCAGTGGATACCTGAATACCATGGCTGGTAATAATCTATCTTGTGGGGCAACTGAGGAGAAGTTTGGTTTCAAACTCTGGTTCGAACAGGAAAAGAAATCTGACTATAGACAAAAGTAAGTAATAGGCATCCTTTTGTCTACCAAAGACCTCTAGAAAAACCTAAAGATCGGAACCTGTAAGAAACTTTAAGATTTTTCAGACAGCAGCAATAGCTTGAATACAATATGGCTCTGTGCATCATTGACAAGTACCAATTATCGAGCATCTAAAGGAGAAAGAATAATGGCATGTTATGACTGATGGAAATAAAATCACCAATCAAGAAGAGGCTCACAAGGTATAGAAATTGTAACAGAGATACATAAAAAGTTAGATACCTTGGAACATCATTTCCACATGCTTTAGAAACTAAAACTAACCCTGAAACTATACTCCTTGCAGTACTTGCCCTCTTTGCCATTGACCAGTTTTGGTGGGCATGAATATACATCCTTGAAAGACGTCGAGCTGGGGTGTGAACCTTATGAACTGAACTTCCATGTTCAGCAACCACAGAATAAAGTGCAACCTCAACTGTCGCAGCTTCTCTCAGTTCTGACTCAAGTTTCTCAATTCTAACCTGCAATTCTTTGATTCTATTCCCTGGAGTGCTCTCACCTCCCTTCCCATTGATACAGACTTCAGTGGCATCCAATTTGTGAGGCATTTGATCAAATCTCGTACCATTAGAAAGCCTATCTATGTTACTAAGCCCTTTCCTGTCATGTACAAGTTGATTATTGTTCCTTAGTTTAATGCTTCCCGAACCATCAAGCACTGATCTGACAGACCTATTTCCGTAGTTCAACCTATCACCAAGAACACTGTTAACCTTTGTCTTAAAAATTCCCTTATTTAATTCTTGAGTGTCAATAGTGGAAGTCGCTTTCTTCCCAGGACTGTCTTGTGACACTTCAGGTTCCTGCTCAGCAGGTGTATTACCGTCTACAAACTTTAATGATGAACTTGTACTGGTGTTTCCATTTACTTCAGGTCCTTTCCAAGGATCAACAAAATCTGAAATTGCTTCGTCATCAGAATCATCAATGTAAAAAAATTCCTTTTCCTTCAGAGTTCTATTATTTTCTGCAGCATTTTTGCTACCATTATCTGAAATATTTTTTCCTTCAGAAGCCTGCATTCTTTCACCTTTCTCTATTGCGTTCTTTATCTTCTCTTCCTCTGCCTCTTCCTTGACTCCAGGATCACCTCTGTCTGTAGTAGTTTGCCCAGCAGTAATGGACCAATCTTCCATCAGTATCTCAGTACTCAGAGTTCGATCTGTGCATTCTGTGCTATCATAAGTTTTCACTTCTTCTGGGATGCATGAGGAAATTTCACTGTTATTCCCATGCACCTCCTGTAGCGATGTTTTTCGTAAACCATTTGTGCTGGTCTCTAATCTAGCCTCAGTATCCGCAGACCCAGAAGATGAAGTTGAAGATGATTTTGTCTGCAATGCCAATAATATATCAGAAATAGTAGTCACATTTTTTTTTGTCTGTGAAGATCCAATTTTTTCTGGGTTCTCGTTTCTGGGTAATGCTTCCGACAATGGAACTTGAGATGAACATTCATTTTCACTAAAAATTAACTTGTCTGAATCGATTGATTCACGCCCCATAAGAACTGGATCATCGTCAAACTTTATGTGCACCTCTTTCACAAGAGAGTTGGTTTCCACCTTGGCATCTGGTAAGTTCCCCTCAATTCCTGTAGCCTCTTCTGCTGCATGCTATGTTCATAGCATTTCACAATTAGGTCATATGAAAGCATGAGAATCAGAAAGACAATATTAAAGAAGTATGCAAAGACAGAAAAGCTTGGTTGAGGCAACTGACAAGGAGTGATCAATCAGGGAATTGTATCTCAAAAGGGAAATGTGATTATGTGACCATCTTTTAGAAGAGTATTAGTAACAATTTGTAAAGACCAAATACAAATTTTAGCATTGCAAAAGAAAACTTGATGAACAATGCATAAGAAACTTTGACGTTGTGAGTGTTGCATACACCTTGGTCATATTCATCATTTTTTTGCCATTCATCTACATAATTTTGTAAGAATAAGATTATAGCAAATATTAAATTGCTTGTATAGGGAAAAAGGAAAAAAGTGGAAGGAAGGAACCTTGGTGTGAAATGGAAACCAATAACTCGTAGGAGGTGAAGAATGCCAAGACTCTTTCAGCATGTGTGAAAGATGCATCCAGTATTTTACTGTATGAAAAAGATAGGCTTTTGAGAAAAAAACAGAATACTACAAACACCACTCAGAATTCAACATTTCATTTCTAAATTTCCTCTTTCTGAATTCAGAAATAAAAACCAAGGTCAGCCATACTCTAATTTGAGGGTTTTCAAAGAATTCGTTTGAACAAAGCCAGCGGCAGCTACAACTGACTTGTTTTCTTCCATGGCAGCTCCAGAAAAACTACAAACGTCAAAACTAAAATCGAAATCCATGTAAACAGAAAAAACTTTCAAAACCACAATTGCAAGAATTGTCAGTAAGTGGCATTAAAGATCCATGCTGTATCCCTCGTATGAAAATATCGAATCTGTGGAACAGTATACTTTGAAAGGCATAGTAGACACTGTTAGAGATTGTAATGAATCATATAATAGACTCGTTATGATTCTTATTCATACTCTATATCTATTTAGTAGTACTTAATTAATATTAGGGGTAAATTAGTCATTCAAGTTAGATTGTACTTATAGATAGGGTGATTAGGGTTAAATGTATTAAGTAGAATAAAAAAGAGAGAGAGAGGGACAGCAGCCAGGTTGAGGGTGAAGAAAATCTGCTATTGACAGATTGGAGGGATGCCTCCACTCTGCCCATACTTGTAAGTTCACCCTTATTGATTTGATATTTATAACATGGTATAAGAGCCTATAAGGCATTTAGATCAAGTTTTTTTAAAGAAATAAGATCACTTTTTAAGATTAAATCAAGAGACGTGTGAAGCATATGGCAATCTCAATGTCTGCAAGTGATCGCCATTCAGATTTAGTCTACCTTTCTTCAGTGGTTTCAGATTCAAGCTGACTACACGTACACTGGAACAAAGGCAAAAGTACAACAGCATCAAGAGCAACATACTCTATCTGGCTTAGGGTTAAAGGTTGTTGATCCCAATTGTTGTTACGCCACACCTTATTCAAGCCAACCCCCAATATTTTCTTAGCCAGAGCAGAGAGACCACCATTGTGTTGCTTGAACAGTTTTTAGATATCCAAAAGCATATCAAATAACCAAAAAATACTGAAGTTATTCGTGGAAATCTGTTTGAGGTTTGCGTGAAACTATTCGTGGTGTTGATGAACATCCCTTGGTTAAGATAAAACTGATTGGGATCAGTCAACTTAATCAGATTTTTGGATAAATAGCGAGTAAAGGAAAAGGGGTTGAAAGCCCTTTCGTGATACCTGAACGTTCCATAAATGAAAAAAGTGAAAAACTTTCATATTACAACAACAAAGTTACATGGCAAAATCTATTTGGAATGGTCTAGGTCAGTGGAACTAGCTATTATAGCTAGGGGAGATGGGCTCACCTAATGGGTCATATTCAAAGTTCAGACACACATATGCACACTACTCTAGTTGGAAAAGAGAAAACGTCTTGATATCATCGTGGTTACTTCAATTTATGATTTCATCAATAGCAAAAACATTTATGCTTCTTGAATTTGCTCATGAAATTTGGTGTGAGGTCTCTAAAACTTATTTCAGAAAAAATAATGTTGCAAAGGAGTACGAGATATTTGAAAAGATCAGAAAATGTAAACAAGAAACTCGTTCTATTAGTGAGTATTATGCAGATCTTCATGGATTATGGGATGAACTTTTTTCTATACAAATATCAAGTGTTCTTGTTACACTGAAAGAAATGTTGAAATTGAGAAGAAAGTCCTTGATTTGTTGTGGGGTGTAATTTCAGAATTTGAATCAATAAAGATTAATATTTTAGGTAGGGAATAACTTCTTTCACTTGGTACGGTATATTCATTATTGATTCGACAAGAAGATCACATATCACTGAAATCTTGAGAAGGACAACACATCACTATTACTGAACAACATATACTCCAAACAACAACAAGAACAACAACTAAGCCTTTTCCCATACTAGATGAGGTCGGCTACATGGATTCTTTGTTTCCACATATCCCTATCCTGTGTCATGTTAGCAGTTAACTCACAATAAGCTAGATCATTCTTTATTGTTTATTTCCAACACTTTTGTTGTCGTCCTCTACCTCTTTTAATACTTTCCAAATTTAGTTTTTCATACCTTCTTATAGGTTCTTTTTTTTATATTCTTTCTATATGTTCAAACCATCTTAAACGATATTCTCTCATTTTATCCTCTATTGGTGCCACTCCTAATTTATTTCTAATAACCTCATTATGTACTCATCCATCTCAACATCTTCATTTCTATCACATACAACTTTTGTACATGTTGATGATTAATTACCCAACACTAAGAACCATAAAACATGGCAAGCCTACTTGTTGCTCTATAATATTTACCTTTTAACTTAAATGATATCTTCTTATCACAAAGAATACCTTCTCATAACTCCGCCCATGTAAGAGATCACTCCTTCCATTGCCGGTCCCAAGCCTGGATAAAGGAGGAGGGTTGTGTTAGGCTTCGGACAACCAGCGTAAAACTTTGTTGGATTTTTATACCATGGATTACACAAATTATGAGCATTTCTTTGGGGTGTCCCCACCTAGAGATGCGCTTGCAGAGCTTGAATGCAATGATAAGCAAGAGCCACTACATTTTTACCTGAATATAGTGAATCAATTGCAGAGAGAGTTCCTATAAACACCCAAAAAAATTTCAAAATAAAATTTTTTAATCTTTTAAAATTTTTATCTTTTGGCAACTTTGGGCCTTTTAAGGGTTTTTTTAAATAAAAACACCTTAAACGACTTCATTTTCACACCAAATTTTTTAACAACCTCAAAATGATGGTATATTACATCCCTCTTGAAAAAAATTCAATTTGGACAACATTTTATAAAAATAACTATTTTGCACTCAAGACCAAATTGGCAGGATTCTGCCTTTTTAAATGATTTTCATCAAAGAAAGGATGATTTCAAACAATTCTTTTTATATAAATAAATGAAAAGAGAACACTAGGAATCAAACCCAAAGATGTTTGAAAATTTATAAATTTACAATATTCCAAAACCCTTGAAATTCAAAAATATATCAAATTCAAATCAGACCTCAGAAATTCGCCCGGTCGAGAATAGTCTCATTCCGAGATCTGATACCCAAGGGTTAAAGTAGTTTGATACCCTACACCCGATAAAGTGGTAAAATAGTTTGATATCCTACATCCTTTAAAGTGGTTAAAGTGGTTTGATACCTTAGACCCGTTGAAGTGGTTAAAGTGGTTCGATACCCTACACCAGTGTTATTCGTATCGTACGATACGGTGCGATACACACCACGATACGATACACCATAGTGTATCGCAATTGAAGACTTATCGGTCCATATCGTGCGATGCGGGCCGCATCGCACGATACGGAGCGTATCGCTCGTACGATACACCCGTATCGTATGGGCGATACGCCCAGGGACCCTTATCGAACGGGAACCTGCATTTTCGCGGGTTTCATTGATTTTTTCAGAGCTCCCGAAGCTTCCCTAGCGTGGTTCTTCGCCTTCTTGGTGTTAAGGCTCCAAAATCGTGCTCTACGGTGTTCGTGCAAGCCTCCTAACTCAGATTTTATTATATTTTTAGTGTTTTTCTTCATTTTTTCCTTTGTATTTATTGTTCTTTTGTGTTATTTGTATTTTTGTTTTTTTTAATTATAAAATTTGAAGTTATTAAGTGTGTGAATATGATTTTTATTACATTCATGAAGTGGGAGACACTCTTGCGTTATTTGAAGATTGGGGATTTACGAAGTGATTTTATTTTTAGGTTTTTTATTGAATTAAAGTGCTCAATTGAGATATGACAGGAAGGGGTGGTAGAGACTCCCATTCTCGTTCTGATGATCCGGCATGGGAGTGGGATACACCAGTTGAAGGTTCCAGATTGAAGATAAGATGTTTATTTTGTGAGATGGTGATTAGTGGTGAAATTTCACGGTTGAAACACCACCTAGCAGAGTTAGAAGTTTGCCTGAAGGCATTAAATGGCAATGTCTTCACATGATTGACATTATATAAGAGAGGAGACAACAAAAGGATGATTTGGAGATATTTGAAGAAGATGATGATGCTATTGGATTCACTGATAGTTTGCCTTAAGATGCCAGAACAGAGATTGGTAGTAACAGTTCACGAGCACCTAGCAGGGAAAAGAGGGTTGCTGAAGACTTTGGAGGTGGTAAAAGAGGAAGTTTAGAAAGGAGTAGAGGAAGAGCTGCTTCTAGCATACATTCATTTTTTTTCTCCTACCACTACACTTGGTGCTCAACTTAGAATTCGTGTTGTTATGGCTTTAGAATAACTGCATGATCAGGCAAACCTTGTAGTGGGGAGATAGTTTTATGATGCATGCATGCATTTCATTTAATGCAGCAAACCGTTTTCATTTTCAAGTAATGTCAGATGCAATTGCTAACATTGGTCCAGGATACAAGATGCCCTCCTATCAGAAGTTGAGAAAAGATCTTAGATAAGACCATCATTGAAGTGCAAGAATACTATTAGACTTTGAGAGAGTCATTGAAGGAGACAGGTTGCACTATCATGGCAGATGGATGGACAGATAGGCGAGAAATGATCTTATTAAACTTTCTTATCTACTGTCCTAAAAGACTTATGTTTTTGAAATATTTATACATGTCAGAGGAGAGGCACACTGCAAAGATCCTACAGCAAGAATTTGATAAGGTGATATGCGAGGTTGTGCTAGAGAATGTAGTCCAATTGATTACAAATAATGCAGCTAACTACAAAGCAATTAGGAAGGAGTTCGCTGATACTTATGGGACTTTCTATTGAACACCATGTGCAGCCCATTGTTTAGATCTCATCCTTAAAGATATCGGTGAGATTGAATAAGATAAAGGCAGAAACTGAGTGTTGCCAAGATATCACAAAATTCATTTACAACAACGCATTTGTTTTGTTTATGATGAGGAGATATACAGAAGGTGCAAAGCTTCTTCGAATAACTGCAACTCGGTTTGCAACAAACTTCTTATCTGTACAGAGTATTGTGAAACAAAAGCAAGTATTGAAGAGAATGTTCTCCTCAAATGAGTGGCAACAATTTGTAGAGTTGCCTTAGAACAGAAGAAACCAAAAGTTTAATGAGATTTCCAAGGCAATCTTTAAGTGTATATTTTGGAATGCATGTGTTAGACTGTTGAGGATTATATGTTCATTAGTGAAGGTTTTGAGATTGGTTGATAGCGAGGAGAAACCATCTATGAGCTACCTTTATGAAGCCATGGATAGGACAAAAGAACCCATTAGAAAAAAAATTAATGAAAAAAAGAGAGATTATGTGCCCGTGTGGTAAATTATTGATAATAGATTGAATAAACAATTGTATCAACCTATTCATGCAGCAACAGATTAGTCCCTGATGAGAGCAGAGCAGATGCTATACATCGAGAGATTAAGATCTATGATAATGCTCCACTTCATGGGTTTGCCTGTAGCAATTCGCAACCGTACTACTATGTGTACAGGTAAATTGTTTATCTTTGTATTTAAGTTTCTTAAATTAATACATCTTATATTATTGTGGATTATGTTTCTAATGTTTATCTTTTTCTATAGATATTTGGTGGAATAGGTTTGGAACTGATTACCCAAACCTTAAGGATTTTGCAGTCAAAGTTTTAAGTCAAACCGGTAGTGCAACTGGTTGTGAAAGGAATTGGAGTGTCTTTGAACACATCCATACAAAAAAGCGCAATTGTGAAAGGAATTGGAGTGTTTTTGGACACGTCCATACAAAAAAACACAACAGGTTGGAACATAAGCGACTGAATGATTTAGTTTTTATTTGTTGTAACATGCGCCTTCGTGAAAGGTAATGTTGTATTACTTAGTACTTAAATGTTCAATTCAATAAATTGTTTGACTTTAATTGTTAATATTATTTACTAATTGCTTATCTTTCTTTATTGTAGGCAATTAAAGAATGTAAATAGACAAGAAAGCCAATTTGATCCAATAAGTTTGGATAATAGAAGACTGGATTATAGAAGACAGTGAAAAAAATGCCCTCTTAATTGAAGAAGACATTGTATGGATTAATTTGGAAGGAACGCAACAACAATATCAAGGAGATGAAGAATTTGATTTTGAAGGAGAAGGTGTTGATGATGATGATCTTCAACAAGGAGAAGATGAAGATTATTTAGTTGATGATCCTGATTATAATATCTAAAATGTAAATGTATTTCATTTTTTTATTCAAAATATGTAAATTTAGATGCAATTCTTCAATGTTGAATGCTCAATCTGTACTAAACTTTGCATTATATGAATTTAAAGAAATTACCAAATTTTCCTAATTTTTCCTCATTTTCCTTGATTTTTTTTTTACCAATTTTTTTTGATTTTTTAAATATTTTCTTTTTTTTTAATATTAAAGTACAATACGCTATGATACGATACACCCGTATCGTGGAGCCCAATAATACGCGATACGATACGCATCACACAACATTACCCTACACCCATTTAAAGTGGTTAAATGATCAAGCTGGTTAAAAACTGACTCACAAAGCAAAAGTAGATCATCCTTGCAAAGAAAAACTAGGAATGAGACCAAGTGCTTTCTAAAAATAATATTTGAAGTTTTCATTAAATTTGATATTTTTAAATATAAAAATATTTTTTTTATAAAGTTTTTGAAATCATATGTGTCATATATAAAACTCGGACCGAAAGGAGGTAAATTCTCAAAAAAGAGAAGGTAACCAAAAAGGCAATGACTGAGCACCTGCCAATTTCGGCACTATTGGGCAAGGTAACCTGTCATTTTTAGTTTCAGATATTAGAAAAGAAGGTCGGCCTCAAAAAAAGAAAGTCGATGTTCAACAAAGGAATGTTGACGTTGAAGAAGGAAAGTCGACACCCAGAATGGAAGGTCGGCATCAAAGAAAGTCAGCGTCATCCACGCAATGCTCGGTTGGAAAAGTTATATTGCTCGATTTGACAAGTAGTAATGTTTAATTTGGTAAGCTACTAAGAGAAAACTCACCATTTTTGGAGTTCAACATCAAAGGATTAAGCAACTTACCTTATCAAGCTTCATTAAATGAGTTTCACTTACAATATCAAATGGAGCAGATTTTTAGCAAAAAGGGTAAGCATCCACTTACCATATCCAATTGAGCAAGGGCCAGCATTCACCTATCAATTTTATTCACCTTCAATAAGGCAACTTACCTTACAAAAATCTGCAGCAAAGAGGCAACCCTTTGCCTCTAAAAAGGGCCTCAAGGGGGCTGCAAGGCATCAATTCGAGTTCCATCATCAAGCAAGTCACAAATCGTCCAGCCATCAACAAAATTGGTGGCCAAGAGAGGGAGAGAAAGAGAGAAAGAAGAAGGAAAGGTTTGACGCCACAAGCCGCCAGCCAATCCTTCCACCACAGGAGGTTGTAATTAAGGAGTTCATGTCTCCATTATGATGTATTAATCAAGGTTCATATGTTGCCCCGTCTCTTTTTTGATCTTCCACCACTGGAGGTTGTAATTAAGGAGTTCATGTCTCCATTATGATGTATTAATCAAGGTTCATATGCTGTCTCGTCTCTTTTTCATTCACTAATTGTCTGTTATATATTTAAATTTTGATCTTTCCTACTAATATAATATAAGATTATATACATCTTAATCCTCTCTATGCCCATATTGTAATTATACAACAACAACAACAACTAAGCCTTTTCTCATACGAGACGGGGTCGGCTACATGGATTCTTTGTTTCCACATATCCCTATCGTGTGTCATGTTAGTAGTTAACTCCCAATAAGCTAGATCATTCTTTATTGTTTCTTTCCAACACTTTTGTGGTCGCCCTCTACCTCTTTTAATACTTTCCAAATTTAGTTTTTCTAACCTTCTTACAGGTTCTTCTTTTGATCTTCTTTCTATATGTCCAAACCATCTTAAACGATGTTCTCTCATTTTATCCTCTATTGGTGCCACTCCTAATTTGTTTCTAATAACCTCATTATGTATACAGTCTTTTCTTGTATGACCACTCATCCATCTCAACATCTTCATTTTTGTCACAGACATCTTTTGTACATGTTGATGATTAACTAACACTCAAAACCATAAAACATGACAGGCCTAATTGCCGCTCTATAATATTTACCTTTTAATTTTAATGGTATCTTCTTATCACAAAGAATATCTGATGCTCCTCTCCATTTTAACCAACCAGCATTAATTCTATACGTAACATCTCCATCAATTCTTCCATCACTCTGAAAAATTGACCCTAGGTATTTAAAACTTTTCTTTTGGGGAATGCAATGTGCGCCAATTTTAATTTCTATGTCCTCTGAAGTAACCAAATAATCAAACTTACATTCCATATATTCTGTCTTTGTTCTACTAAGTCGGAGGCCTTTGCTTTCTAATGTTTCTCCCCATAGCTCCAATTTTCTATTAACTTTTTCCTTAGACTCCTCCACTAATACAATGTCATATGCAAATAACATACACCAAGGTACTTCATCTTCAATATGTTTTGTTAACTCATCCATCACCATTATAAATAAGTATGGACTTAAAGTTGATCCTTGATGTAACCCAATATTAACTTCAAAGAAGTCTGTCGTTCCTTCATGAGTCCTCACACATGTTTTTGCACTATCATACATGTCTCTTATAAGGTTAATATATGTCAATGGGATACCTCTTTTTTCCAAAGTTCTCCAAAGAACCTCCCATGGTACCCTATCATAAGCTTTTTCCAAATCAATAAATATCATGTGAAGGTCTTTCTTTTTTGCTCTAAAATATTTCATAAGACATCTCAAAAGGTGAATCGCTTCAATAGTAGATCTGCCTGGCATGAATCCAAATTGATTCTCTGTTGTACTTGATACTTGTCTTAACCTACGTTCGATAATTCTTTCCCATAATTTCATAGTATGACTCATTAACTTGATACCTCGATAATTCACACAATTTTGAATGTCTCCCTTGTTCTTATATATGGGTATAAGTGTACTCGCTCTCCATTCCTCAGGCATCTTTTGGTTTTTCTATATTTCATTAAATAGTCTTGTGAGCCAAGTGATTCCTATTTCTCCTAGTATTTTCCAAACTTCTATAGGAATATTATCTGGTCCTACCGATTTACCACCCTTCATATGTTTAAGAGCGTCCTTGACTTCATTCTTTTGAATACGTCGGTAGAAATTGTGGTTTATATACTTTTCTGACTAATACTAACATATGATTCAAGTGATTCCATATGTTAGATGCTAAATCTCTTAAACTAATACTAATATCTTTATTTTCATTAAAAAGATTATAAAAATAGTTTTTCCATCTATTTCTTATATCATCATTTGCCACTAGAATTTTTTCATCCTCGTCTTTTATGCATCTAACATAATTAAGATCTTTAGTTTTCTTATCTCTAGCCCTAGCTATCCTAAAAATATCTCTTTCAACCTCTTTTGAGTTTAGTTTTTTATATAAGTCCTCCCAAATCTTAGCTTTTACTTCACTAATGGCCTTTTTCGCTTCCTTCTTTGCTTTCTTATAAGCTTTTAAAGTTTCACTAGTTTTCTTAGCATAATATAATTTGTAACATGCCCTTTTGACTTGATTTTATTTTGTACTACTTCACTCCACCACCAAGCTTCTTTTTGTGCCAGTACACCTCCCTTAGATACCCCTAACACATCTTTCACCACTTTCCTGATATGTATAGCCATATTGTTCCACATATCACAGGGTGTGCCAACATAATTCCAAACATCTCCTTGAAGGACTTTCTGTTTAAATATATCTTCTTTCTCGCTTTTGAGGTTCCACCATTTAGTCCGAATAGCTCGATGCACTCTTTTATTCTTTGTCTATTTTTTTATTTGTAAATCTATAACTAAAAGTCGATGTTGGGTGGTTAAGCTTTCTCCTGGAATTACCTTACAATCTTTACAACATGCTCTATCTTTTTTTCTATAAATAAAGTAATCAACTTGTGTTTGTGATAAGCCACTCTTATGAGTAATTAAATGTTCATCTCGTTTTTTGAAGATTGTATTGACTATAAAGAAATCAAATGTCATAGCAAAATTTAAAATCTCCCTACCTTCTTTGTTTATATCTCTAAAACCAAAGTTTTCATGAATCCCTTGATATCCTAATGCCTCTTTACCGACATGTCCATTTAAATCTCCTCCTAAACAAATCATCTCCCTTTGTGGAATCTTTTGAAACACCTTATCAAGCTCTTCCCAAAAAACTGTCTTTATACTATCTTCTAGTCCTACTTGGGGTGCGTAAGCACAAACTATATTCAAAACCTCAACTCCTAACACTAATTTCAACGTCATGATTCGGTCACCATATCGTTGTATGTCTACTACACTCTCCTTTAAATCTTTATTTATGATAATACCAACTCCGTTTCGAGCCTTCTTTTTACCTGAGTACCATAATTTAAAACCTGTATCTTCAATCTCCTTTGCTTTTTCTTCAACCCATTTTGTATCTTGTAAACATAGAATATGAATCTTTCAACGAATCATATTATCTACCACCTCCATTAGCTTACTCGATAATGTTCCGATATTCCAAGAACCAATACGAATCTTATTATCTAAGACTAGCTTCCTTACCCCCCGCATCCGTCCATAATCAAAATGCGGAGACCCTCTCTGGAAAATTTTCACTACATTCGGGCGGCAATGTAGCGGGACTAACTTCTTTACCCACACCCATCCATGATGTGAGAACCCTCTCTACAATTGATTCATTACAAAATGTAGTGGCCCTTGCTTACTTCTTACTGCATTCGAGCTCTGCAGCATGTCGCTAGGCGGGAACGCCCCAAAGCAATACTCATAATTTTTGTAATCCATGTTATAAAATCCGACGAAATTTTACGCTGGTTCTCGAAAGCCTAACACAACCCTCCTTTATCCGGGCTTGAGACCGGCAATGCAAGGATGATCCCTTACATGGGCGAAGTTCCCATATTGTAATTATAATTTTATTTATTTTAAATTGTTGTAGATTAAATTTAAATTCGAAAGAAAAGACATGCACAAATTTGAAAATCTAAAAACATGTTTTTCTACATTCTGCACACGTCCGATGGACGAATTTTATTTCAATATCCCATGCTCCTAATGTTCTGAAACTTTGCAGTATAATCTACACACCAACACACTTTTAATAAAATTTTCAAGAATTTTAAGCTTGTTAAACATCATAAATAAAATCAGAATAGATTCTGAAAAAGCAGAAGTTCCTGCAATAGAGGTTGGGTTATTATCCCATATCTTTGTACACAGTGAACCCATTTTATTTAAAATGGTCTTATTGGAATAAAATCTATAGCTTTCCAACAAGACCAATTTCATAGAAATTGGAGGTCTGAACATAAAGATACAATTGTTTTTATAAACCACAGATTTTTTGGAACAGGTGTGTCTCGAAAATCTAGTATTCTCTAATTTAATTGAATAAATCTACACTAGTTGGAAAAAATTAAAAATAGTTTCTAAATCTATACATAAAACTTTGTCTTCTGTAAAAAAATTAAAATTTTTAGAGATTAATAATTGTTCTAAAAAAATAAAAAAAAATAAGCCTCTCAAAACAGAACCGATTTCTATTTTTCAAGACTTGGAATGTTTTCGAATTGAGAAGTAAAATCACAATTTTTGCAAAGTTTTGGAATTGAAGTTTGGTTTTAAAAACTTATCAGATCTCGAACGATTTTCAAAGTGTCTAGGTTGACCCTTGCATTGGTTTACGAAGAACTATGTCGAAAAGAGTTCACTTTTCCACAATCGCTATACGAAGTCAGAAAATCAACTTTGCTAGTTTGAGCAAACTAGCTGGCACGTTCACGCACATGACATAGTTTGTAAATTTAATTTCAAGTCTCTACATAGGCTTTAGAATTAAAACTGACGTCTATAGATTTGGCACGCCCGGTGAGACGTGAATCTTTGAAAATTATTTGATTCGGTCTTATTTTTCAAAATAATTCCAAATTCAAATCGTGATTCTTAAACTTTTTTTTAAATTCCTTGTTTTGAGTTCAATAACAACAATTCAATAATGTCATGTTTGGATGATTCCTTTGAAAATATGTCAAGAAAGGACTCATGATACTTCCCAAATCGGTTTTCCAAAACCTCAAAAAAATCTTCTAAAACCCGAGAAGAAGAAATTGCCTTTTTGAGGAGGAGAGCAATACACCTTGAAAGGGAAATTGAGGCCCTATAGGCCAAGATACACCGTTCCCATAAAAAGTCATCTTGGGTATATAGAGAGAGAAAAACCATACTCGAAAAACCAAACGGAGGCCAAAATGCGATGAAGAATATGAGGCCGCATATGAAACAAGTGTTGAGATTCAATCATCTAACCTTGTTAATCATCCAAACACCCCTTTGTCCATAAAAAAGCCAAAAAAAATTATGTTTGGAAAGACCAAAAAAAGTTGGAAAACCTTCAAAAATTAAAAAGATTTGAAAATCAAAACTTTGAAATTCGAAAAATCAAAAAGGAAGAAAAAGTTTACATCCCTAAGCGCACGAGTGGAGTGGGGCACGAGAGTCACTTCACACCAATCACTTCAAATTTTTCAAAATTGGTTGCTTCGATGGGTTCCATTCCCATGAACATCATCTCATACACAAAGGAGAATGAGTGTTGCACATACATAGGCTTAGAGGATGGAATTGAAGACGTCAAAAAGCAACGAAAGCTCGAAGCCATGCATGAGCTACAACACCCTCAGGACACCTGCAAAGAAACTTGCTCTCACCATGGAAAGATAGATAAACTTAAAAAAGGTATATCGAAAACTCATTTCTCTCAAAACTCTCTACTCGATTCTCCTCTTTGTTGTGTAGGATCGGTAGGTCATTCATATTACACTCATGCACCCACAACCCCACCAAATGTGTCGAAGGATGTGGATTTTTAAGGTGTGGCAAATGTCCAGCCTAACAAAAAGAATTTTAAAATGAAAAAAATAAAATAAAATTCAAAACTTGGTAGACATGGTTATTCCTAGGGCAAGCATCGACATCCTAGGTACACCTAACCCTACCATATATAAACAAATCTTTTTGAGCCTAGGTTTGCATTATGAACCCAAGCCTACGGCCATAATTTCCCCAAACATCCACAAACCCACCAGAAGACCGACTATGGTTTTCCTTGGAATCCTTTTCTCTCCTTGTGGAAGGGATCAAATATGCTCTCCCTTAGCATCCAAATAAACTCAAATTGTCCACCCCTAGGAGCACATTTGGTTGCACCTAGGATCCATCCCTCATCATTCACCTCTTCGAAGAACTAGAATTGACCCATCCCAAACCCTCTAGGGTCACATGTACCCTAGGGAAACCAAAGTCACACCCTTTTGAGGTTATCCATCTCCTAAGAATACCAAAATCGACCCATCCCAAACCTTCTAGGGTCACATCTACCCTAGAGGAACTCGAGTCTCACCCTTCTAAGGTCGTCCATCTCCTAGAAGAATCCAAATCACCCCAGTCTTCCACTCCTAGGGTCGTGTACATCCTAAGGGAGTCAAACCCTTCCACCCCTCAAGCCATACACCTCATGGGCACACCCAATAAAACTCAGGTGTATAACCATACCATAAATGATACATTATTCCAAGGTCATCCTCTTTATCAAAAAGTTCTAAAACTTAAAAAGCCTTAGAATGTGTTAATAAACATGGGTTGTGCACCATACCAGAGTCTAGGAGCTAAGAGTCAAGGTAGACTGAAACCCATCCTACCTCTACCAAACCTAGGCCGATATGGTTTAGTGTAGAGCTCACCCATACCCCCTGAGCCACCACCTAAGACCAATTGGGTCAAGGGTGTCTTAAAACCGAATAAAACTGAAACCTATGGCCTAGACCTCTTATTTAGAGTCTAATTCATGGTGTTTTCTTTGTAGGTTTGATGGAAGACCCCTTTTATTAAAAAAATTTAAAAAAAGTATATATTTTGGAAATACCAAAAATCTTTTTAGAAAACTCCCAAAAATAAAAAACATTTAAAAAATCTGAAAATTCCAAAAAGGTCTTTTATGTTCTTCATACTAGCATTTGCTTGGAAAAATCCAAAAAAATTGAAAAATTCGAAAAGCCTAAAAATTTTGGTTTTCAATATCGGGTATAAACTCAAAAATTGATTTGACAAAACACATATATTCTCAAACCCAAATTATCTTTTGTGCATATCCTTTTTCAAGTGCATAATACTTTCTCAGAAATCAAAATACTTGAGAGTGATCAAAGCAAGGAGGAAGATCCCCTATCCAAGAGGATGATCAAGCCTCCGAGCTTCCAAAATTCCATAAAATCTTTGACTTGAAAAAACCTTCAAATTCGGAAGAAGGAGATTTCTTAGAAGTCAATTTAGGGAGTGAACATAACCCAAAAATGCATCAAAGGTTAGGATCATATCATGCAATGCCAAAAACAAGATCGTGCATGTATAGGTCATTCATGCACTACATTGAAAATCATCCATCACAAGCCACAGTAGGGGTCGGCCATAGTATATGAATGCCATATCATCTCCTCCAAACTAGGGGCATGTAGATTGCATTCCTTTTATGGAGATTGAATACCTTTATCATTTCATAAAGCATGTATCTCCACCATATCATATGAAATATATTTTTCATGTCATTTACATCATTCACCACAAGAGAACCACATCCATCTGGTAAGTGGCGGCCCAAGTAGGGTGGTCTCTATGTTGTATGAGGGGCGGCCATAATAATGCATATTGGTAAATTGATGTTGAGGGAAGAAATTTAGTGGACCCGATAAATGCCTAATACTTGAAAAAAATATTATGTATAGTGTCTATTTTAAATTCTTTTGAAAAGATTTTAAAAATGGAACTCCTTTGAATTTCTTGAAAGAATGACCAAAATGGATTATGTGATCCAGAATTAGGGAATTAATGCTTTATGAAAAGTAGACTTTTCAAAAATCATTTGGTAACATTTCAAAAATCTTTAGCTTATAGCAAAATATTTTCAAATGGTAGGTGCTATTAGGAAATAGGATGTTCTTGGCTGAATTGAGTATCTAAAGGGATGAGTCGTATTTTTCCACTTCATTTCTCCCCAAAAGGAAAATTGACAAAGTCAAAATAAAAGGAAGAAAAACAAAACCTCCAATATAGAGGTCTTCTAAAAAAAAAAAAGGAAAAACAAAAACCTCCAATATAAAGGTCTCATTTGAAAGAAAAGAAAAAGAAAAAGCTAAAGCTCAAAAGAGCAATTTTTCATCAAAAAATTCTTGACGTTATACCACGGGACACTTCAAAAGGGACCGTGAGAAACTCTTTCCCGAAATCCCCACAACTCATCCCAATAGAGAAAAGTTTACCATTAAAATCCAAGAGTAGGAATAAGACTTACTTATTTGGATTTTATTTTGTTTGAGAAATTATATCTTGTTGTGTAAGAAATTGAGCTTTGAAATGTTATTCAAAATTTTCTATAAAACCTCTGCTAAGTAGTGGGTATCAAAACCCGAGTGTGGGAAAATGTAAGAAATTGGAAGTCTCTTTTTATAGAAACCGAAAGGAGTTTATTTTTTTAAAAGAAATTTTGGAAACCCGAAACATCAAAAGAAACAATATAGGGATCATCTTGCTTGGGAAAGCTGGCATTCATAGGTTTCTTCTCAAGGTCACGAATCACACGTATGGGTCTCTAATCATACATTTCATTTACCTCATATTCTTTGCACACATGCATTCATAAACGGGTCATCCATGCATGATCATCCTAAGATCAGATGTTTTCTTGTTCAGTCCTCTTTTGGCTAAAATTCCCTCCTTCGCAAAAACAAATTCAAGGAAATAGATGTTATAGAACGAAGGAAAATTTCATACTCGCAAGATAAATATGAGAAGAAAATCAAATGGTTGTTTTCTTCTTTGCCATTATCCAAATAAATTTGGATTAATGCCAAAGAGAGGCATATGTAAACACCCAAATTTTTTTCAAAATAAAAAATTTTCATCCTTTAGAAATTTTGTTTTTTGGCAGCTTTGGGCCTTTTAAGGGTTTTTCAAATAAAATACCTTAAACGAATTCATTTCCATACCAAATTTTTTAACAATCTCAAAATGATGGTATCTTCCATCCCTATCAAAAAAAAATTCAATTTAGACAAGATTTTACAAAAATGACTATTTTGCCCTCAAAACCAAATTGGTAGGATTATGCCTTTTTAAATGATTTTCTTTAAAGAAAGGATGATTTCAAACAATTCTTTTTATATAAACAAATAAAAAGAGAATATTGGGAATCAAACTCAAAGATGTTTGCAAATTTATAAATTTATAAAATTCCAAAATTCTTGAAATTCAAAAATATATCAAATTCAAATCAGACCTTAAAAAATCACCCGGTCGAGAATAGTCTTATTCCGATACCTGATACCGAAGAGTTAAAGTGGTTTGATACCCTATACCCGTTAAAGTGGTTAAAGTGGTTCGATATCCTATACCTGTTAAAGTGGTTCGATACCCTACACCCGTTGAAGTGGTTAAAGTGGTTCGATACCCTACACCCATTTAAGTAGTTAAATGGTCAAGGTTGTTAAAGATTAACTCAAAGAGCGAAAGTAGGTCATCCTTGCAAACAAAAACTGGGAATGAGACCCAGTGCTTTCTAAAAATTATAATTGAAGATTTCATTAAATTTAATACATTTAAATATAACAAAAATTTTTTATAAAGTGTTTGAAACCATACCTACCATATATAAAACTCGGACCGAAAGGAGACAAATTCTCCGAGAAGAAGAGGTGGCATGAACCAAAATGGCAACGACCGAGCCCTGCCAATTTCAGCACTGTACAAGGTAACCTCCCATTTTTTGTTTCAGGTATTAGAAAGAACGGTCGGAGTCAAAAAAGAAAAGTTGACATTCAAGAAAGGAAAGTCGGCGCTCAAAACGAAAGGTTGGCATCCAAGAAGGAAAGTCGGTGTCATTCACGTAAAAGGAAAGTGATGCTCGATTGGGAAAGTTATAATGCTCGATTTGGCAAGTAGTGATGTTTAATTTGAAAAGTCACTAAGAGGAAACTTACCAGTTTCGGAGTTCAGATCAAAAGATTAAGCCACTTACCTTATCAAGCTTCACTAAATGGGCAGTTGCACTTACCATATCAAATGGAGCAGATTTTTAGCAAGAAGAGCCAGCATCCACTTACCATATCCAATAGAGCAGATTTTTGGTAAGAAGGGTCTACAAATTTCAGCCACCTTAATAAGGCAACTTGCCTTACAAAAATGTGCAGCAAAGAGCCAACCCTTTGCCTATAAAAGGGGTCTCAAGGGGGCAGCAAGGCATCAATCCGAGTCTCATCATCAAGCAAGCCGTAAATCGTCCAGCCATCAACCAAATTCGTGGCCAAGAGAGGGAGAGAAAGAGAGAGAGAGAGAGAGGAAGAAGAAGGGGAGGTTCGCCGCCACAAGCCGTCGGCCGATCCTTCCACCATAGGTCCACTCTTCACTTTTTTTTTAATTATTATCTCTTCTTTCATTAATATTAATGAGCTTGTAATTAAGGAGCTCATGTCTCCATTATGATGTATTAATTAAGGTTCATATGTTGTCCGATCTCTTTTTTATTCATTAATTGTCTGTTATATATTTAAATTTTGATCTTTCCTACTTCATAATATAATATAAGATCATATACATCTTAATCCTCTCTATGCCCATGTTGTAATTATAATTTTGTTTATTTTAAATCGTTGTAGATTAAATTTTAATTCGGATGAAAACACATGCACGAATCTAAAAATCTGAAAACTTGTTTTTCTCCACTGTGCACATGTCCGATGAACGAATTTTATTTCAATATCCCATACTCCGAATGTTCCGAAACTTTACATGTATAATCTACACACACCAACACACTTTTAATAAAATTTTCAAGAATTTTAGACTTGTTAAACATCACAAATAAAATCGTAGAAGTTTTATTGAAATCGGAACAAATTTTGAAAAACCAGAAGTTCTTGCAATAGAGGTTGTATTATTATCTCATATCTTTGTACAAAGTGAACCCATTTGATTGAAAATATTTTCACAGCTTTCCAACAAGACCAATTTCATAGAAATTGGAGGTCTAAGCGTAAAGATACAATCATTTTTGTAAATCGCTAATTTTCTGGCACAGGTCTGTCTCAAAAATCTGATATTTTCTGATTTAATTGAATAAATCTACAATAGTTAAAATAAAAATAAAATTAGTTTCTAAATCTATACATAAAACTTTGTCTTCTATAAAAAAATAGAATTTTTGGAATTCATAATTGTTCTAAAAAAATCAAAAACAAGTCTCTCAAAACAGAACCAGTTTCAGTTTTTCAAGACTTGGAATGTTTTTGAATGGAGAAGTAAAATCACGATTTTTATGAAGTTTTGGAATTGAAGTTTGGTTTTGAAAACTTACCGGATCTCGAACGATTTTCAAAGCGTCTAGTCTAACCCTTGAGCATCAATTCAAGAAGGCCTACGTCGAAAAGAGTTCACTTATCCATAAATGCTACACGATGTTAGAAAATCAACTTTGCTAGTTTGAGCAAACCAGCTAGCACGCTCGCTCACATAATGTAGTTTATAAATTTAATTTCAAGTCTCTATATAGGCTTCAAAATTAAAATTCACGTCTACAGTCTCACATCAAGGACGGGTGTGGGTAAAAAAGTTAGTCCTGCTACATTGTCGCTCGAATGTAGTGAATAATTTATAGGGAGGGTCTTCGTATTTTCAATATGGACGGATGCGGGAGTAAGGAAGTTAGTCCTAGATAATAAGATTCATATTGGTTCTTGGAATATCGAAACATTATCCGGTAAGGTAATGGAGGTGGTAGATATTATGATTCAGAGAAAGATTCATATTCTATGTTTACAAGAGACAAAGTGGGTTGGAGAAAAAGCAAAAGAGATAGAAGATAAAGGTTTTAAATTATGGTAAGGAAAAGGCTCGAAACGGAGTTGGTATTATCATAAATAAAGATTTAAAGGATAGTGTAGTAGACATACAACGATATGGTGACCGAATTATAACGTTGAAATTAGTGTTAGGAGCAAAGGTTTTGAATATAGTTTGTGCTTATGCACCCCAAGTAGGACTAGAAGATAGTATAAAGACAGTTTTTTGGGAAGAGTTAGATAAGGTGATTTAAAAGATTCTACAAAGGAAGATGATTTGTTTAGGAGGAGACTTAAATGGACATGTCGGTAAAGAGGCATTAGGATATTAAGGTATCCATGAAAACTTTGGTTTTGGAAAGTTAAAAGAGGTAGAGGACGACCACAAAAGTGTTGGAAAGAAACAATAAAGAATGATCTAGCTTATTGTGAGTTAACTGCTAACATGGCACATGATAGGGCTATGTGAAAACAAAGAATCCATGTAGCCCCCGTCTAGAATGGGTTTTTACTATTAAATATAAGGCAGATGGCACCATTGAAAGATATAAGGCAAGACTTGTTACCAAAGGCTACATTCAATTTACTACAATGAGACCTTTGCACCTGTAGCAAAACTTACTTCCATAAGAATACTCCTAAGTATGACAACAAATTTGGAATGGAATCTATGGTAATTGGATGTGAAAAATGCCTTCCTACAAGGAGATTTATGAAGAAGTATTTATAAAACTTCTTCCTAAACAAAGCTATATATAGGCAGAAACAGTCACCAAGAGCCTAGCTCAAGAAATTAAGTGAGGTAGTATGCTGCTTGGGGTAACTCCGCCCATATAAGGGATCACCCTTGCATTGTTAGTGCCAAGCCCAGATAAAAGAGTAGGGTTGTGTTATGCTTTCGACAATCAGCATAAAACTTCATCGGATTTTATAACATGGATTACAAAAATTATGAGCATTGCTTTGGGGCATTCCCGCCTAGCTACGCGCTGCAGAGCCCGAATGCAGTGATAAGTAAGTAAGGGTCACTACATTTTCGCCCAAATGTAGTGAATCAATTGCAGAGAGGGTTCCCACATCATGGACGGATGTGGGTAAAGAAGTTAGTCCCACTACATTGTCACCCGAATGTAGTGAATAATTTTCAGAGAGGGTCTCCACATTTTGAATATGGACGGATACGGGGGGTAAGGAAGCTAATCCTAGATAATAAGATTCATATTAGTTCTTAGAATATCGGAACATTATCCGGTAAGCTAATGGAGGTGATAGATACTATGATTCAGAGAAAAATTCATATTCTATGTTTACAAGAGACAAAATGGGTTGGAGAAAAAGAGAATGAGATAGAGGATACAGGTTTTCAATTATGGTACTTAGGTAAAGAAAAGGCTCGAAACGGAGTTGGTATTATCATAAATAAAGATTTAAAGGATAGTGTAGTAGACATACAACGATATGGTGACCGAATGATGACGTTGAAATTAGTGTTAGGAGCATAGGTTTTGAATATAATTTGTGCTTAGGCAACAAGTAGGACTAGAAGATAGTATAAAGACAACTTTTTGGAAAGAGTTAGATAAGGTGATTCAAAAGATTCCACAAAGGGAAATGATTTATTTAGGAGAAGACTTAAATGGACATGTCAGTAAATAGACATTACGATATCAAGGTATTCATGGAAACTTAGGTTTTGGGGATATAAATGAGGAAGGTAGGGAGATTTTAAATTTTGTTATGACATTTGATCTCTTTATAGTTAATACAATCTATGATATGTGGAACAATATGGCTATACATATTAGGAAAGTGGCGAAAGATGTGTTAGGTGTATCTAAGGGAGGTGTAGGAGCACAAAAAGAAGCTTGGTGGTGGAGTGAAGTAGTGTAAAATAAAATCAAGGCAAAGAGGACATATTACAAATTACATTATGCTAAGAAAACTAGTGAAACTTTAGAGGCTTATAAGAAAGCAAAGAAGAAAACGAAAAAGGCCGTTAGTGAAACAAAAGCTAAAATTTGGGAGGATTTATTTAAAAAAACTCAACTCAAAAGAGGGTGAAAGAGATATTTTTAGGATAACTAGGACTAGAGATAAGAAAACTAAAGATCTTAATTATGTTAGATGCATCAAGAAAGAGGATGAAAAAATTCTAGTGGCAAATGATGATATAAGAAATAGATGGAAAAACTATTTTTATAAGCTTTTTAATGAAAATAAAGATGTTGGTATTAGCTTAGGAGAGTTAGCCAAATAAAAAAAGTATATAAACCATAATTTCTACCAACGTATTCAAAAGAATTAAGTCAAAAACGCTCTTAAACATATAAAGGGTGGTAAATCGATAGGACCATACAATATTCCTATAAAAGTTTGGAAAATACTATGAGAAATAGGAATCACACAAGACTATTTAATGAAATATGGAGAAACCAAAAGATGCCCGAGGAATGGAGAGCGAGTACACTTATACCTATATATAAGAACAAGGGAGACATTCAGAATTGTGTGAATTATCGAGGTATCAAGTTAATGAGTCATTCTATGAAATTATGGGAAAGAATTATCGAACGTAGGTTAAGACAAGTATCAAGTACGACAGATAACCAATTTGGATTCATACCAGGCAGATCTATTATTGAAGCGATTCACCTTTTGAGACGTTTTATGGAACATTTTCGAGCAAAAAAGAAAGACCTTCACATGATATTTATTGATCTAGAAAAAACTTATGATAGGGTACCGAGGGTTAATTTTTCAGAGTGATAGAAGAATTTATGGAGATGTTACGGATAGAATTAATGCTGGTTGGTTAAAATAGAGAGGAGCATCAGGTATTCTTTGTGATAAGAAGATATCATTAAAGTTAAAAGGTAAATATTATAAAGCAGCAATTAGGCCTGCCATATTTTATGGTTCTGAGTGTTGGACAGTTAATCATCAACATGTACAAAAGATGTCTATGACAAAAATGAAGATGTTAAGATGGATGAGTGGTCATACAAGAAAAGACCGTATACATAATGAGGTTATTAGAAACAAATTAGGAGTGACACCAATAGAGGATAAAATGAGAGAATATCGTTTAAGATGGTTTGAACATATAGAAAGAAGATCAAAAGAAGAACCTTTAAGAAGGTATGAAAAACTAAATTTGGAAAGTATTAAAAGAGGTAGAGGACGACCACAAAAGTGTTGGAAAGAAACAATAAAGAATGATCTAGCTTATTGTGAGTTAACTGCTAACATGGCCCACGATAGGGATCTATAGAAACAAAGAATCCATGTAGTCGACCCTATCTAGTATGGGAAAAGGCTTAGTTGTTGTTGTTGTTGTTGTTTAGTATGCAGCTTGGGGTATCAAAGAAGCATAAATAACCATACTTTATTTTTCAAGAAAGGTACAAAATTATTTATTCTTGTTGTTTATGTTGATGATATCATTGTACCAGGTGATGACATTGAAGAAATATCAAGGTTAAAAAGGAATTTTTATAAATTATTTGATCTCAAAGAAATAACAGGTAATATTCTTCAATACTATTTCTTGGGAATAGAGGTGTTATATTCCAACCAAAGTAACTTCCTAACTCAAAGAAAATATATTATGAATCTACTAGAATAAACGAATATGCTTGATTGTAAACAAAGTGATACTCCTATAGAGGTGAATAAAAAATTATTCATTGGAGATAGTAAAGATTTCAGGAATATTCATAAATACCAGAAATTGGTTGGCAAGCTTATATACTTGACAATTACTCGTTCAGATATTACTTATGTTATGGGCATTATGAACAGATTTATACATTCTCCGACCAAGAATCATATGGATGTTGTGTATAGAATTCTCAGATATCTCAAATCAACACCTGAAATGGGTCTTTTTTATTCAAAATCCTATAAATTCATTATTGAACTTTATTCTGATGCAGACTGGGCTGGATCTAAAGATAATCGAAAATCAACTATAAGTTATGTGACACTACTTGGTGGTAATATTATATTTTAGAAAAGTAAAAACCAAATTGTTGTTGCCTAATCTACAGGTGAAGCAGTAGTTCATGTTATGTGCGAAGGACAACGAGTATCTTCATTGATATATGAAGTGGGACTTAAGTATACTCAGCCTATACCGTTATATTGTGACAGCAATGCTGCTATTCAGATGGCTTCCAACCCAGTATATCATGAAAGAACCAAATACATAGATATTGATTGTCACTTCATCAGAGAGAAGATATCAAATCAGGAATTCAAATTGGAGTAAGTTAAATCAGAAAAATAGATGGTTGATTTCCTAATTGAAGCTACTACCAGCAGAGAACTCAATGATACTTTGTCCAAGTTGGGTGTTCTCAATATCTTTCACCAAACTTGAGGGAGAGTGTTAGAGATTGTAATGAATCATATAGTCGACTGGTTATGGTTCTTATTCATATTTTATGTCTATTTAGTAGTACTTAATTAATATTAGGGATAAATTAGTCATTCAAGTTAGATTGTACTTATACATAGGGTGATTAGCGTTAAGTGTATTAAGTAGAATAAGAAAAGAGAGAGAAGGACGGCAGTCAGGGAGAGGGTGCCGAAAATCTACTCTGGAGAGATTGGAGGGATGCCTCCAATCTGCCCATACTTGTAAGTTCTTTATATTTGCCTTCATTGATTTGATGCTTATAACAGACACTGTTGTGCATGAATGAGAGAACTTGTTGCTGCCCTAGTATCTTCCATCACAGCTAACAATGATAGCCAACATTCAGGGAGTGCTTCATGTGGATTAGAAGAAAAAGACAGATTCGAATAGTTCATTGACAACATACTGGGACAGTTGAATCTAGATGAAAAATATGCATTGGCACAATTTCTTAAGCTGAACGAATAAAACGTTATTACTTGGTTAAGAATTTAGAAGCTAATTAATAGGGCAACAAGAAAGGAGATCTTAACTAAGTTGATCACACTTTAGCACATACAAAAAATTCCACAGGCTTATGATGATCCCCTAATGATAGCGTGAGATCCTAATGCACTTTCCAAATAAGCACAGCTGTTCTCAAACTCATGAAATGGATTGGTACCTCTTCTTCCAACTTTATAAGACCTCCAGAACCATCAGATTTAAGAGACAATGAATCTGCATTCTCTTCTGAATAAGGTGGAGAATTAGTCACTACTGTTTGTGAGCAGTGAGAGAAGACATCATCATCATCAGTAAAAGATGCTACTTCCGCTTCCTCAGCATACTCTTCACTCATAAGAGCAGAAACTGACTCTTTACCATTATCTGAAGAAACTCGCCTTGACAATGAGCGTTTGGATGAAGAGCCGCTACTCTCCCTTTCATATGGTCGGATTTTCATGTATAGAACTGGTTGTGATGTGTTCCTAAAGTTTCTCTTACAGTTCATGGTAGCTGTAATATTTACAGGATCTTTGATGACTCCATATTCAGCAAGGTCTACCACAACAGTTCCTAAGAGTTGCCCTTTCACAGTCTTGTCTCTGCGAAGCTCATACAAGTTCAGTTCCAAAGGATTCTTCTGAAAATTTTCCAATTCAACACCTTTCGTGGACAATTCATGGGACAAAGTCACTGAAAGCTTGAAGGACTCATCGAATTCAATTTTTCCATCAAAACCAGATCCATTAGAAGGGCTAACTGTTTTAATACAGCCTGAGTGTGGCTCCCCATTTTCCCATTGCAGCAAAACGGAATGTAGTGCTTTTAAAGATTGAGAAGGTGGCCATGGTTTGATTTCTTGTATACGGATGAGATACTCAACCTGGATTGATGAACCTTTTTTTGCCTTTGATCTTATCCCAAGAACCATCCTTGAGAAATGCTTCTAGAATATGGTGGAATGCAGTTTGGTGGTGCGGCTTCTTATACTTCGGCACTTCAACTCACTGCAGTGCACTTCATGTGCTAACCTTTCAAGGACGGAAGCTTTCTCGTAGCATTTCTCCTGAGTTTTAAGGATAAACATCTTCAGGAGAAGGCTGAGAAAAAAAATGAACATATTCCATTTGCAGAAACAAGTTGAAGATAAAGCAACGAATGCTGATGGTGTGTCCAAGAGAAACCAATTTAAGAGAAACAACATCTGCAACGTTCTCATCATGATCTTACCACCAGAAATGAAGCATATAGTGAAATCTTTTGAAATGAATTCTCAATCCCAGATCAAACCTCAAACACATAGCAGAAGAAAAGAAAGGTTTCAATCAGCTCCTCTGGACCAAAACGAAAAGGAAATATCCCAAAATTTGCACTTTTCTTGACAAAGAATAATCAATTCAACCTACCAAAAATCCTGAGAACCAAATAAAAGTCAACTGCAGAAATGTTTACCTAATGAAGAAGCATTCTCAAAAATAATCAGAAGAAACACGGTGCCCCCTGACACATGAAAAGCGCAGAAGTCACTGAATAATAATATAAAATATAATAATAACATTATTATTATTATTATAAATGTTCTGATTGTTGCCGTATGAGCGGTAGATAAAAGGACTTCACCACTCTTAGATCTAAAGTCGACGAACTTATTGAAAAACTTAATTTTGCATAAAGAAGTGGCACACAACGTACAAGAAAATTGCTCATAGCAGTAAACTTCTGCGGAAAAGCTAAAACGATCGCAAAAGGAGAACAAGTAGAACACATTTCTTTAGATACTTAACGCATTCTAAGTTTTAACAAATCCAAACTAAAGGAGGACGAAGGATTTGAAAAGGGAAAACATTGAGAACCACAGTTAACTGCCTCCGTTCGTGGAAAAGCAGAAAAAATAACCAAAACTAATAAATTTTCTTCTGTGTATGTGCGCGTGAGAGAGGGAGAGAATAGATAATCTCTTTGCACCGTCTACATTTCCATTTCAGTTTTCATTCTTCAAGACGAAAAAGAAAAATATTCTCAGATTTCACCTGTACACGGCTACATTCTCGCTTTTCGATTTGCGATTTATCCAAACACGCAAAAGAGTAGAGAGTCGCCATATTATTGAATCAAACCACTTTGATTCAACATCGTCTCTTTTCGAAGGTGCACGGCTACATTTCTATCTCTCGTTTTTCGTTTCATTAAAGCACGGAAGAAATGAGAAGAACGCGTACCTATTAATGAGTGAAACTACGGCGATCAGTAACAAGAAGTGCGTGTGTGTGTAAGAGAGAGAGAGACGTACGACAAAACGAAGATTGCAGAGAGCTCCATCAGATGCAGCCCTGACGGAAAGAAACGCTCTCATTAATGCAAATGACCGCACAATTCAATGCCGTCATCATCGTCAGCGCCGAAACTGGAACCCATTCTTCGATCGCAAAATCAGAAAAAGGAAGATCACGAAATGGAAAGTGAGGGAGCTCTCTCTCTCTCTCCCTTTCCTGCGTGCGCACCACAGCACAGCCTCCCGCAGTCAATTCTCACTTCACGCCATTCTTTTTCATCCCGTGAATAAAATATTATCGTTGTTTTTTATTCGTTGATTCTGAGAAAAAAAATATGAGTTTCTCTCGTACCGCTTTCTTTATGAGCCTTCAGATTCGCGCATTTCTTTTCTAATTGCGAAGATTAGGTGACTCCAATCGCATCCATAAGTCAATTTCCTGATTTCCAATTCGTTCATTTTTTGGAGTAGCTTTGGTAGTTAAAATAGAGACGAAGTCGCGAACCGCTACGATTAACCTGACGGCAAGGAACTTGATCTTTGGAAGCAACAGGGAGTCCCCCAGAGACGACGAAAGGCTTTCACCAAAATGACGATTTTACCCTTCATTTTGTAGTTTGGGAAAAACGTCAGGGTAATTATGTAAAATAAATGAAAAGGGGTTGGAGTCTAGTATGACATCTTTTACTGTTTGGGTAGTGTGGGTTTGACCCGATGAGTTCATCGGGAGCTCCAGAACCATTCTCTATGCAAGTGTAAGAATGACATGAGTAGCATAGAGATGATGATGGTGATGATGCATAATGTTTGAAATGCTGATGTGTGTGGGTCTACGGAATCCGTTGTTGGCATCATGGTGGAGATGATGGTTGAATGGCGTTTGACCATGATGATGATGATGATGTATGTTCTGCATTACAATGGAGTAAATGGTTATTATCTCATATCAAGACAAAAAGAAAAAAGAAGCTACATTATTACATTATCTGGTATCCTCCGTAAGGTCGTGAAGGGAGAAAGAGAAGGCTCGCTATAGACACTTCGTGTCGTGTCATCTACTGTATACTTGAATAAAAAAAAGCTTACAAATGCCACCATGATTAGTTAACATACTTATTGCGGTACTTCAACCCTAGATCATCGGCATCTAGATATGACCGGTTCGGGTTACCTTGGAACCCAAATCAGTCCCAGGCCGGTTACGGTATGAATCTGAATTTGCTAATTTCGGATCTGGTTCGAGAAAATATTATATTATAATTTCTAATTTTGATTTTTTCAAAGAGACTTAACTAAAATGATTAGCCATTAAAACTTTCAACCTGCCAAATGACTAGAGGGTGGGCACCCACTAAATTGAAATTTACTTTTGTTAAAAGCGGGCACAAGTAGGGCCGTGGTGGTAGTTTGGAATTCTTGGGACTGCTGTTCCAGATTGACGGTTTGAAGATGGTGCCGGACCTTCGGTTCAAATAGAACCAAAACCGTTGAGTTCTTCCTGGTTCCACTTATGGTTTTGGTGGTTCCACTTATTATTTGATAAGGAACAAAATAATATACACCGTATCATATGACATTGATCAGTGTCCTATACATGGCACAATATGATATTTACCACATTGTTATGGAAAGCTTGATATTACAAAGATAATGCTGAGTGGTGACGATGATAATGATAATGGTAACAATGATGATTATTATCATCACAGTATATTACATATAGGCATGGCAGGTTTCAGTAAACCAAGACTCGCAGTTCACAACCTTTTACCCAAACCTGTAAACGAACCGGGTTTCATTCAGTTCCCTTTACAGTTCCGATTAGGGTTCCAGTTCGAAAAGAAAAAAGAAAAAGTTTAAAAGGAAAATATGAAAAAGGAACTTGCTAAATGGAACCAAGCCAACGGTTTGGTCCGTCAACGCTTGTCTCCAATAATGGGTCTGGCTGGTTTCTGTTTCAGCCAGCTTCCGGTTCAAGGTGTGGATCCGGTTCCAAATCAACCATGTCTACTTACTTGTCCATTGGGATATAACATCAACAACCAATATAATCATATATTACTATAGAAGTAAGATGGAAAGCATACAAAATTAATAGAAGTGTCTGATACTGATCATTATATAAGATAATAAATTGTGAACAAAAGAACAAGAGAATCCCCGTGGGTGTAATTTCTTCAAAGGCAGGCTTAAAAAAGTGAACGAATATCTACAGGTGAAGAAAGCAATCATGTGAACTAAACAACAAATGGGCGATGGCCCATTAAGAAGTAAGTTTGGAATCTTGTGTCAGTAAATTATTGGTTGAAATAATATGAAAATACGTATTGGGCAACACATACACTGTTGTCCAACTATCACATGAACACTACCACAAAACGAAGACGATATTTTATTTTATGATCATTTTTTCATTGTATAGGCACATGAAGTACCTTAGTATATGTTATTTGCATATGACATTGTGTTCGTGGATGAGTCTAAGGAAAAAGTTAATAGGAAATTAGAACTATAGAGAGAAACATTAGAAAGTAAAGGCTTCCAACTTAGTATAATAAAGACAAAATATATGGAATGTAAGTTTGATCATTTGGGTACTTCAGAGAACATAGAAACTAAGATTGACATACATTGCATCCCTCATAAGAAAAGTTTTAAATATCTAGGGTCAATTTTTCAAAGTGATTAAAAAATTGATGAAGATGCTACGCGTTATAGAGGGCCATCAGGTATTCTATGTGATAAGAAGATATCATTGAAGTTGAAAGGTAAATACTATAGAGCAACAATTAGACTTGCTATGTTTTATGGTTTTGAGTATTGAGCAGTTAATTATCAACATATGCAAAAGATGTCCGTATACATAATGAGGTTATTAGAAACAAATTGGGAGTGGGATAAAATGATGAAAAATCGTTTAAGATGGTTCACAAGGATGCTCCCGTAATAAGATATGAAAAACTAGATTCTGAAAATGTTAAAAGAGGAAGAGGATGACTACAAAAGTGTTAAAAAGAAACAATAAAAAATAATCTAATTTATATTGAGTTAACTCCTAGCATGGCACATAATAGGGCCCCGTGGAAACAAAGAATCTATGTAAGATAGTGAAGAAGGAAGAGATGACACATGAGAAAGCATAGTTAAAACTATGGGAGTAAATCTTTATTGGAGGAAATCCTAGAGATAGGGGACTTGAGGTTAGGAGGATGATTAAATTTGAGATCCACCTATCTCAATAGGATAAAAGATCGAGGAGGCAAGATGAGAATATGTCTTTCTGTCCCTAAAGGATGAGCATATAGATGATGACCATTGGGGACCAACATCATCGAGCTCTATGAGTTTGTCTTTGCTTAACTAAACTAAGGTCTCTTATGAAGTATCAATATGAATAAAAGGTCAATGATGACCGACAATGTGGTAACATCTGTTAGGGTAGACTGTGTAGGTAGGTCCAATCCAATAGATGTATCATAGCAATCCGTATTTGCCTATAAATCAACAATCTCATGGTTAGAGAGCTGTGTTTTGACTCCATGTTTGGCTAGAATGAAGGGGATTCTCGAGTATATTTATGATTGATAGAGTTAGAACTATAATGTGCTAGATTTAGAGGTTGATGACCGGTAGTGAAAGATGAATAAACCATAAAATGTGTCAAGAATGACTCTAGAGACTAATGTTGAAAATAACAAGGGTAATAGTGACGGTGGATCCCAATCGAAAGGAGAAGCCATGGAACTCTAGGGAACAATGCATCCAGAGGCATATTATTAGTAGCTGGAGAAGAAGATTCAAAGGGTGGAGACTCAAGAGGAGTATCCAATAGAGTAGAAATCTTGGTGTGAATTAAAAGACTGGTATCCAAGACCAACTGGTAGAGTGGTAGGATGGTACTTAGGAAAAGAGTACTTTGGATGTGGCAGGGCGCCAACATAATAATATGGAGAAACGGGCCGTATCTCTTAAGAGTAATCTAGAGTTTATGACAAAGGGGGACAAAGGAGTCTACAAAGAATAGTTTGGAGAGGCAGAGGTGCCTCCAAGAAATAGTTCAAATAACATGGAGGTGTCTCTAAGAAGTCTAAGGAAGACAGAAGGGTCCTTGGGAGTATTCTTGAGAAGATGGAGGTATTTTTGTGCAACAATTCAAAGGAGACGAAGGTGACTTTGAGGAGTAGTCCAAAAAAGATGGAGCAGATTGTAGAGAAATGGTAGGAGGCCCTGGGGCATGATGTGATGAGTTTAAAGTTATGGGTTTCGGAGGATGCCCTGGTGATGTTGATGGTGAAGATGCCTAGATGAGTATGTAAAAAAGGTACTCCGTTTGAGAAACAAAGCGGTGAATCTCCTTTAGTCCATGTGCAAAACATTCTAAAGGCTGACTCATAACTGAGAAGAAGCTTACGAGATGAATGGGATGAAGAATCCTGATTGAGGCACCTATATAGAAAATAAGGGAGTAGATGCGATTGAAGGTGGGACTATAGAAGGGACCTGGTTGGTGGGTCCTAGCATAGTCTCATGTTGATCAACTCCTCTTTTCTGACTTAGCTCTTGGAAGGTAATGTGGTCTTTTGTAGATGACCACTGAAGTAGAAGGAAGAACCCTAAGGTTGTCAATATAATAGGATTTGGGACAACAATAAATCAAGAAATCTTAGGACCTTGGATGACTTCAAGGGTAAACAAGTTGGGTTGTGTGCCATATTAATTTTTAGCTCTATTGAATTGGTCTATAAGTTCATCTTTTTCTTCGAGACTTAGGTGCCATTTTACAAATTTCTTTACCATTTTCTTATAAAATTCTAATTCATTCGAAGTCTCAATTTTTTGTCTGAATCTCCTTTTTTTTAAATCCAAAGGCCTTCTATCGTTGCTAATTTGTTGTAATCCGATCTACATGAAAGTTTAGAATCATCATGAGGATCGTACTCTTTCCTAGACCACTTGTTGTATTGGTCACATGACACCACGCCTGATTTACACAAGATTCACACAAGTTCTTGAACAAGTCCTAAGAAATCTAGCTTCTCGTGTGTTTTAAGTACAATATACGTCCAATTACCCAAGAAGTTGGTGTATATGCTCAAATGAAACCTGAGTTTATGCACAATAGACAAAAGGTAAGTGCAAGAGAGGTGGACTATATTAAGCAAACTGGGTCTGTTTCAGGTGGGTTTAACGAAGGGTTTGATTGGATAGGCTGGAAGTCCTGGGTCATAATATAGGCTAAAGCTTTGTTTGATAAAATCATCTTCTAATGACGATATACAGTGACTAGACGGCATAATCAGCAAGTAACTAATTTGATGAAGATGCTGTGATATGAATCACTAAAAATGGAGTCCAAACAGATAGTTACTAACCTATCTGAACATAAACGTTCCTAGTGACATTAGACAATATGCAATATTAGGTGAATTATATGCTTGTCCGATATATAGCTAATATGAAGATGGATATTTACTTGAAATATAGTGGCTAAGAGATAATATGAATGCAACTAATATGAGCAATATAAAAGGACTGTCTGCTCATGTAATAAGAAGATGATGCAACTAATATACTCTATGTATACACGAACAGTCCAATATATATGTAAGCAGAATATCTAATGGATATGCAAGCAATTGATGAGGCATATCGGACTATAACCTAATATGCATATGTATAAAAACTAACTTGCGAGCAAAGACCGACTTCAGCAACTTATAACGAGGGAGCTATACAATGAAGATGATTGCCACCACTTGGATTTGGACGTCACCACCGTAGCTGAACATCACCCAGGATCTCCATCTTCTTGATTGAAGAGTTGTACTTTGGCTGTAGTACGAAAATTTCTGCAGCAAATATGCATGATCCGGCCTTATAACGAGGTCTTGATTGAGGGTAAAAATTAAATTCCATTGTACATGGAGGGGAAGTCCACCTTTGAGTCCTTATCAAGTTCACAATATTTCATATGATAGCACAGTATGGGCGTTGAATGGCCTTGGATTTGCAGCCACATGATCAACGTCTTCTCTTGGGTTTTATTTGGTCTTGACTTAGTCTTCAAAATGAAATTGAATAGCCTTGATCATCTCACGTCAGTCTCACTGGGTCTTATTTTTTCTTCAATTAAATCTTCCTAGTGTAGGCGCCCATCTCAAATGATCCGCATAGGAGTTAATACAATTAGCCCAAACGTGAGATCATTCTAGCTGTGAGCCTTTAACCAAATGTTGAGTACGGGTTCAAAAATCTAAATAAATACACACATAGATATATAAATACATACTCGAATGGGGGCCCTGTCCAAAGTAAAGAGTTGGCTGAAGAACCCATGACCCGATCTAGGGCTAGGGCCATCACAAAACTGAACCTGTTTTGGCCAAGAATCGAAATTGTTTTGGGAAAACTACAGATTTCAAAATCACTCTTCCTAAGCATCTAGGTTGATCCTTGAGTGTCGGTTCAAGAAGGCCTACGTCGACAAAAAATTACTTTCTCACAAGCACAGAATAATCAAATAAATCTCTTTGCAAGTTTGAGTAAACTTGCTGGCACAGTGGTGTACGTTTTTGCAAGCACAGTTTTAAGTCCACAAAAGACCAAAAAAGTTGGTTTACAGTAAGAAAATCTCCAATGGGGACTAGAGAGGAGGGGATGGGGACAGGGGGTCCTCGTTCTACGAACCCAGCCCAAAACCTTCTCCCTAGAAACATAAGTTCATTTGAAAATAAAACAAACTATGCATGACCATAAATAAAAAATGTCGCATCTTTTTTAATTCATGAATTTATCGTCATTGCCTCGTACATTCATTCATAATAATATTTCCATATTTAAATACATTTTACATAAATTAGGGTTTCATTTAAGATATAAAAGTGGACTCCAATATGTGTTTGAGTGTTTCTCTTTCTCCCGATGAGTCTTAATGGGAACGTGTGAAAGAGACAGGGATGGAAATGGTATTTTGAAATGGAAACTTTGGTTTCCGTCCCCGTTCCACCGCATAAACATCCCTAGCCATAGTCTTTTTCATCATAACCCAAAACTAATCAGGTTGGTTTGGGTTTAGATGATGTGCCGAAGAGGGGAAAAGGAAGGTGCCCATAATAGAGGGTTGGTGAGGGTCGACCTATTTTTCGCCCAAACTAATTACTTTAGGAGTTTGTTGTGTGGGTATAGGAAAAGGCAAGACGTAAGCTACCTCTAGACTAGAAAGCACCCAAAGATCAAAAGTAGGGATGAGGTGGACTCTTAGGTAACTCTAGAATCCGGTGTTCATGACTGGTTTGAAACCGGTCTGACGGTTTGGACTTGAACCAAACAGGCTTTGAAACCGTTCGTAATCTACAACAAAGTTGTACTCCAAGATTAAATTCACCCCACTAATCATTGTATTCCGGATTTTTGTGATCGTGCTTATTGCCACCGGACAAGAGGCAAACACATAAGTATCATTTCATGACTCAATTTGAGGGTCATAAAACCATAGTAGAAGTTTCAATTGGAACAATGAGCTGTGAATTGTTCAAAACTAGAACCAACTAAACTAGACCCGAAAACAAGGTCCCTTGGTTCGGTTCTTAGCTTGTGTTGACTATCTTGGAAAACCACTCATCTTAGCTTGTGTTGCAAGAGATATCATAATCAATTGGTCATGATGGACTCGTGTTAAAAATTTAATTGAGGTTATTGTTGGTTTTGGTAGACATTTTGCTCAAGACTACGGAATGTAGCTTTCTAACGAGAGCATCAAGAAGCACATTACATATAACTGCATCGATGCTAATTCCTCTAGAAATCATTTGATTTGGAAAATTCATAGCATCCTTGATCATTCTCACATTACAATAGCCATCTATAAGAGAACCATATATGATCACACTTGGCTCAGGACCATTGACCAACATATTATTATAAATAAATACAGCATCATGCACTCTATTGGATTTGCATAAGCCATTGATCAGTATACCATAACTCATAATATTTAAGGATATACCATACTTAACTAGGTAGGTAGGTAATAAGCTACATTGCCTCATTCATTTTCCCTTCTTTGCAAAGATCATCCATTCTTAGAATCGGCCCATGAAATCTGGTTGGTCGTATAAGATGCCTATGCACAACAGAAGAACAAAGTATGAAATAGAAAATTAGGAAACATAGATAAGGGAGTCGATCGGTTAGTGAGTATTATGTTGAACATGGATTATGGAAAGAATTATTGTTCTATTTAAAGACAAAATGTCAAAATTGTATGAAAGAAAGGCACGAAGAATTTGAAGAAAGAAAAGTTTTTGATTTATTATGGGTTATTTCTCCTGATTATGAAATTGTGAAAAATAATATCCTAAGTAGGGAAGAATTTTCCTCATTTACTACAGTTTATACTCTACTATTAAGGGAGGAAAATATAAAACATTTGAAAAAAGAAGAAAAATTAGCAACTCAAAAACTATGACTTTCATAGGAAGAAATCCAAACTCTACTCCTAGATTTAGAGGTAGAGGGGGATCTGATGATAAAGATAAACTTTACTACACTCATTGTGGAAAGACAAGACATACGCATGAAACCTATTGGCAATTGATTTGTCGACCAACCTATAATCAAAATCAACCAACTAAAGCTCTCTTTAGTAACCAACATGAGAAGAGTGCAACAGAGGGTGGACAAAACTCAATGACTGAAATGCCAATGAGAATAGATGAATTAGAGTCTCGACATGTAGAATCCCAAAAGGCATCCACGTCATCCATAACTGATTCCTAAGCTACTATGACGTACCCATTCTCGTTTATGGCATTGGGTAATTATTCTATTTCTAATTCCAAATTTTGGTTATTGACTCAGGTGTCACAGATCATATGGTGGGAACCAAATCATATTTTCTACCCTCTTAGTCAATTTACTTTTTATACATGCATTGACTAGAGACTTACATTGTTCAATGACTTTTGATTCTACTCATTGTGTCTATCAAGAACTGAAGATGGAGAAGATCTTTGGTCATGAAGAGAGTATTGTACTTCTATAAGGAGACTAAAATGGATCGACCCTTATTGCTAAAAAACAAAAAACAAATCTTATTATGTGGCACCAGCGATTGGGACATTTACCACTCTTTATAATCAAATTTTTGTTATCAAAATTTAAGAATTGTAATGATTTTATTTTGAGATGCAAAACTTCTCAAAAGGCAAAACATCATCATGCCTCATTTCCCATAACTGAAACTCAATCTTTAAAACCCTTTGAGATTGTGCATACAGATATTTAGGGCTATATTCTATTATTGTCTTACATGGCTATAGATACTTTATTTTATTTATAGATGATTGCATCAGATTTTCTATGGTTTATTTCATGAGATCTAGAGATGAAATCATAAATATTTTGCCAGCATATTGTGAATTTATTCATACATAGTTTCAATTGCCCATAAAACTATATGCAATGATAATGGGGGAGAGTATATGAGTAATTTTTTGAACTCATTCTTTCTCTGTAAAGGTATTTTGTATCAAACTTTATGCTCATATTCTCCATATCAAAATGGAGTTTCTAAAAGAAATAATTGACGCATTTTAGAAGTAGCAACAACATTATTAATTGGATATAATGTACCCAAATTCTATTAAGGAGAAGCTGTATTAACAATTGCCTATCTTATAAACTGTATACCTAGTGTTGTCCTTAATGGAAACTTTTCATTTCATTTACTATGTCAAAATAAAAAAAGTTTAATGTTCCCTTAAAAATTTTGGATGCACTTATTTGTACATACATAAGAGTGCTAGAGATAAACTTGATACTAGTGCTATTAAATGTATCTTCCTGAAATACTCTTCCACCCAAAAAGGATGCAAATACTATGACACAAAAAATAGAAGATGCTATATTAATATGGATTTGACGTTTCATGAGAAAGTTCCATTTAATGAGAACAAGAACAACCACTCAACCAACAAACATCCTTCTATGGTGTTGTTGATTATGCCTTCAGGTGAAATTTCAACGAATGAGATGGAAATATGGGAAAATATGCCTCCAAAAGGGGGTAAATGAAAAACTTATTCTAGAGGAGAAAGGAAGGTCATCATACAAAGTCCAAATACTACTTTGGATTAACATCCTCACCCTAAAACAATTTTTCCACCTCCTCAGGTAACATCTAATACTTCTAATATTTTTGATGATTTACCTATTACATTAAGAAAAGAAAAACGTTGAACTACTACTTATCCATTGTATCGGATGATATCATACACTAATTTTTTAAAAGAATATCAATTATTTGTGATGAATGCAGAAAGTACTAAAGTTCCCAAGAGTTTTGAGGAGGCAAATCAAAATCCCACATGGCGTGCTGCCATGGATGAGAAAATCGAAGCATTGAAACAAAACAACATGTGAGTTATTTCAGATCTCCCACCAAACATGAAAACTCTGGGTTATAAATGGGTATACACTATTAAATTTAATGTAGACAATAGTATAGAGAGGTATAGAGATCGGTTGATTGCTAAAGGATATAGTCAGTTATATGGAATTAATGAGACATTTGCCCTAGTAGCAAAAATGAATATTATTCGAATTCGTCTAAGTATAGCGGTGAATCAGAAGTGAGAGTTATGACAACTTGATGTAAAGAACACATTCCTTCAAGATGACCTTAATGAAAATATTTATATGGATCTACCACTGGAATACAATCAAGAAGTCTTCATGAACAAGGTATGCAAATTAAAAAAATCTCTCTATGGGTTAAAACAATACCCTAGGGCATGATTTGAAAAATTCAACAAAGGGGTTCTTGGCTTGGGATTCAAAAGAAGTGTAAGTGATCATACCTTATTCATAAAATAGGGTGAGAGAACTATTTTATTGATTGTATATGTGGATGATATAATCGTTAGAGGGGATGATATTGAAGAAATCATCTCTCTAAAGAAGAAACTGCATTGTTTATTTAACTTGAAAGACTTAAGCAAGTTACATTACTTCCTAGGGATTGAGATCGTTAGAAAAGATGACATCTTATTTTTATGTCAAAGAAAGTATATCTTGGACTTATTAAAAGAGACCAAGATGAAAGATTATCACGTGTGTACCATTCCAATTGAAACAAAAAAGGATCCTGTTAGTACAACTGAAGAAACATATGACGATGTGGACAAGTATCAAAGGATAGTGAGAAAACTTATATATCTCACTATTAACTGGCTAGATATCAGCTTCGTAATAAGCTATGTAAGCATATGGTTTGTTGTATTCACAGAACCATTCCTTAAAAATCAAAATTTATATTGATGTTGATTGGACTAGTGCAGTTGAAGATAGAAGATCTACATCAGGGTATTTACTATGTTAAGGAGAAAATATAGTTTTCTAGAAGAGCAAGAAACAATCAATTATTGCTTGATCCAGTGTTGAGGCAAAATATAAAGCTATTACACTTGGCATGTACAAAGGCTTGTGGGTGTTATCTCTTATGGAAGAAATTGACTTTAGAAGGAATCTTCCAGTGGAGTGTTTTACAAATAGTAGGGCAACTTTGTAAATTACATCTAATCTTTTATTTCATTAAAGAACTAAGCATATTGAGGTTGACTGTCATTTTATTTGAGAGAAATTATCTCCAAAAGTTTTCAACCTTACGCATGTGCGATCAAAACAATAGTTGGCTAATATTCTAACTAAGCATGTTATGACATGCTTCTTAAAGAAGACTTTAGACAAGTTGGGAGTTATGAGTATTAAGATCCCAACTTGAGGGGGCGTGTTAAAGAACAATAAAAGAACTAAATTCAACTCCTATTGGATCCATATCTGATTCAATAAGAGTCACATGGTGTAATACTTACTAAGTAGGGGTATATTTAAAATTCAAGTTAGAAAGTATTATAAAATGAAACCCTACACTATTGGTAGTCTCTAGTGAAAGAGAGGAGAGAGAGAGGGCAACTGTCAAGGAATGGGCGCCGACCGTCACCCCTTGTAACTCCAATTTTTTTCAAAATTTGATTGACTATTTTCATTGTTTGAATTGTGTTGACTTTTTCTACATTATCAAACAATATATTTGCTTTTTGCCACTACCCAATAATGCATAGATCATGAATCAAACAAGTGAAAGTCACAATATTAGGGTAGACACCATTTTCAGTCATTTGCTTCATAAGCTTCCTCCACAAGCCCTTCCTTAGAAAGGTTGTCTATAACAACATTATATGTAACCAAATCCACAACTATACCTCTTAAGTTCATCTGTTGCAAGAGTGATCTTGCATCCCCAAGCTTATAGGTTTTATATGAACCATCTATGAGAGATGTATAAGTAAAAACATCATGATTACAACCCTCACTAGACATAGAAACCAACAAAACTAGAGCATCATCCAATCTACCGGACTTAAGCATGCCATCAATCAGTGAATTGAAAGTGATGACAGAGGGAGTGAAGCCAATCTTTAGTATACAAGCGAGTATTGCAAATGCATAGCCAATATTGTGAGATTTGCAGAAACAATTGAGTAAGATATTCAGAGTCACGGAACTAGGAGTGGTTCTAGAACAAATCATCTTCAAGTAAAATGAAACCCATCTTCATAGTAAATGTTCATTTCGTTTTTTGAAGATTGTATTGACTATAAAGAGATCAAATGCTATAGCAAAATTTAAAATCTCCCTACCTTCCCCATTTATATCTCCAAAACCAAAGTTTTCATGAATCCCTTGATATTCTAATGCCTCTTTATCGACATGTCCATTTAATCTCTTCCTAAACAAATCATCTCCCTTCGTGGAATCTTTTGAATCACCTTATCTAACTCTTCTCAAAAAGTTGTCTTTATACTATCTTCTAGTCCTACTTGGGGTGCGTAAGCACAAACTATATTCAAAACCTCTACTCCTAACACTAATTTCAACGTCATGATTCGGTTACTATATCATTGTATGTCTACTACAATATCCTTTAAATCTTTATTTATGATAATACCAACTCGGTTTCGAGCCTTTTCTTTACCTGAGTACCATAATTTAAAACCTATATCATCTATCTCCTTTGCTTTTTCTCCAACCCATTTTGTCTCTTGTAAACATAGAATATGAATCTTTCTCCGAATCATAGTATCTATCGCCTCCATTAGCTTACCAGATAATATTCCGATATTCCAAGAACAATACGAATCTTATTATCTAGGACTAGTTTCCTTACCCCCCGCATCTGTCCACATTCAAAATGCGGAGACCCTCTCTGAAAATTATTCACTACATTCGGGCGGCAATGTAGCGGGACTAACTTATTTACCCACACCCGTCCATGATGTGGGAACCCTCTTTGCAATTGATTCACAACATTCGGGCAAAAATGTAGTGACCCTTGTTTACTTATTACTGCATTCGGGCTCCGCAGCATGTTGCTAGGCGGGGACGCCCCAAAGCAATGCTTATAATTTTTGTAATCCATGTTATAAAAATCCAACGGAGTTTTACGCTGGTTGTCGAAAGCCTAACACAACAAAATCAACCATTTCACTCCTTACTATGTGCAGGCAAATGGGTAAGCAAAAGCCACCAACAAAACATTGATTGACATAAAAAGTCAATCGAGGATAAGCCTAGGCAATGGTACGAGGCATTGGCCAAGGCCCTATCGACCTAAGGAATTCAAAGACACTGACTACAGGGTTTTCTCTATTCCAACTCATATGTGGACGTCGTATTGACACTCATGATCGCTGAGTCGAAAAATAAAATGATCTTAGTCCAGCCGAATACCTACAAGCTATGTGTATGAGACTAGATACCCTAGACGATGACCAGTGAATTGCTGCTTAAAACATAAAGCGAAACAAGAAAATTGCATGGGCTTATATTCGTCCAAGGAACTTTCTAGTGGGTGACCTCATGTGGAAAATTGTTTTGTTGCCACCAGTGAAAGACTATGAGTTGGACAAATGGTCAGCAAATTGGGAAGGCCATTTTGCAGTAATACAGGTGCAATAAAAAAGGGGTGTATAGTTTAAACGATCAACAAGGCAGATAGATGGAAAACAAGATCAATGCGAAGTATCTCAAATGATGTGTTGTTCATATGGGAACTATAGATCATTGTAGCAAAGCATTTGCCTCTCAAGTGCTACAAGCAAATCACGACAAGTGTCTAAGGCCTAAACTGAAGCAAGCATGTGCCACCTACGCAGCAACAACAAATTCATCAAGAATTTATATAAAAAAGGGAACAAAAAAATTTGTGCACCGCCCATGAAGGAGAAGTAGAATACCAGTTCAAAGAGTTAAACACCGTCTATGCAGGAGAGAAGGGTTAGCTATGCCTGATTATAGAACAAAGTGTGTGTGGTGAAAAAGAAAAGAAAAGTGAAGTGCAGTGAAGCAGAGGTGTATTGAGCGATGGTGCTAAGCATCAGAAATCTTCTACCAGTGTCAAATCCGCATCCTCATTAGCCTTGTGAAACTTGGCATGTTCATGGGAAGGCGTAGACAAGGAGCATAAGCGTCAAGGTTGACCTTCTATTTATTCATTCTTCAACAAGTGATGATGAATGCTCGATCTACTGTTGTGTTTGAACTTCAACATTGACAAGTTAGACCATTGCCTCCTGTCTGCAAACGTGAAGATGCGAAACCTCAGCATCCAGCCTACTTAATTCAAAGATTGTTTGAAGTTCAACAACATGAGGAGCTACGGCCTCCCCCAACTGTATCGTGGTTGCTTATCTTCTAGTTCCTTCTGTTGAGAGTGTAAGGATTGAAACTGAGGAAGTTGTTGAGTAACAAACATTTTCTAGAACACTGCATTGTGATACGTATCCAATTGGGCTCACAAGCTAGGGAATGTCTGTGGCAAACGTCATGGACCATAGGCAACAACTCTAAGTCGCCAAAAGTACTACATATTATCAACAACGAGGCTTCTAGGGCTCCAAGAGCACATCTATTAGTCGGGATGTCATTGTCAAACAAACTCTTGATGACCTTGAAATGCTTAATAGCGACATCAGTGACATCTATTAGTCGGAATGTCATTGTCAAACAAACTCTTGATGGCCTTGGAAAAGTCAATTGGAAACTTGAGGAGGACCACAAGAATATCGACATCAGTGGCATGTGGAAAAGAGGTATCATGACTGGTTGGGTCCTCCGTGTTTATCACACCCTGAGAGGTGACATCGATAGGACCTTTTCAGTTGCTTGCCTAGCAAGGCCTCCCTCCTTATTGACACCGGAGGATGATGGGGCTTGGTTAGGAGATGGTGCAATGGGAGATTCTAGAGGTGGACCTACTAATACTTTGTCCGTGAATGCACACCAAGCAAACCCATAATTGTCCATGTCTTGAGTATCATGGAAAAGAGGAGGCTTACCAATATTGGATGGTCCCTAGGTAGGTGCCATGGTCATGCCATTGACATTGTTGGTCGAGTGGTTTGGTTCAAAAGAATGTGGGTGCATTGGGGGTGTAGTGTAAGCCTTTTGAGGTTTATCTCCTACTTCCTGTTGGCTTTTTCTGGCCTTCTGCTTTTGTCTTATTTCAACCAAATGCTTCTGTCTGATTCCAGTCGACTGCTTCTGCCTGCCTGGTTCCGGTTTTTTATAAGTTGACGTTCCTGGTGCGTCTGCAGTGGAGTATTGATTTTGGGATACTGTTTGAGGTTTCCACGCAGGGATTTTTCGTGAGAAGGCCTTCTCGTTTTGTTATTTTGTTTTTCACTGTATGTTTCCTGTATGCGCTGCTTTGTTTAAATAAAGCAGCATGTGCTCCCCTCTTTTCTCAGATTTTCCTCCTGCGACTTCCCTCATCTAGAGCGTTATTATCTAGAGCGTTACCACAAATCCTGGTAACATCTTTCGGCTGTTATGGTTCTTCCCAATCCAAGATATAGGTAACAGTCTGGATGGCCAGTCCAGCCGTTACCTGTGCTGGATTGCCGAGAATGGCCACAACACATCATCTCCCACTTGGCCATTCCAGCCAAGTGTACAAACATACTGGTTTTCTCTCACTTTTACAGGGTTTCCCTAGTACTATTTTTTTATGATTGCTACTGCAATCAATACCCGTTGTGTGGTTATTTCCCTTCACAACAATCTATCTGTTGTATGGTTGTTTACCTATACAACACTTTTATCCGTTGTGTGGTTATTTCCCTATACAACAATCAAACATACCTCAAACCCATGTTTGTAACATGTTTTGAGAAAAGTTTCTCTGTTACGCCTTTAGTCAAGGGGTCTGCCAACATTTCATTTGTTGGCATATATGAGATGAATATTTCCTTTCTCATAACCATATCATGAACATAGTGGTATTTCACCATTATATGCTTGGTTTTTGAGTAATCAACTCCACTCTTGATAAGAGTAATTGATGCATTGTTATCATAGTAAATAACAATTGGCTCGTCGGTTATTTCCAACTTCAAATCTCGTATAAAGCGGCTTATCCAAACAACACTCGTTGCAGCTATACAGCAAGCTACATACTAAGCCTCCTGTGTATGCAATGCTACACAACCCTGTTTCTTACATGCTTAAGAAACAATACCACCTCCAAATGAGAATATTTGTCCCGAGGTTGATTTGTTGTCATCTTTGCTCCTAGCAAAGTCAGTGCTTGAGTATCCTACCACTTTCAGTTCATCTACTTAAAAACATGGTTTCAAGTCTTTTGTTCTTTTTAGTTATCTTAAAATCCTTTTCACAGCTACCCAGTATTGCCAACCAGGATTACTTTGATATCTACTTATAAGGTCAATAACAAAGCTGATACATAACAAAGCAGACATCAAGCTACCCACAACTTGTGCATAAGGAACATTAGACTTATCGTCTCCTTCACCGGGACAATCAGCCTTACTTAATTTGACCCCTTTTGCAACAGGTGTATCAACAGACTTGCATTCACCCATTTTGAACTTCTTGAGGATATAGTCAATATATCTGTCCCGACTCAGGCATAAGAGTCTAGATTCTCTATCTCGAGAGATCTTTATTTCCAGAATATAGGATGCTTCCCCCATATCTTTCATTTCAAACTTGGAGTTCAACCATGACTTGGTTTTGACAATCATCTCGTTGTCGTTTCCAGTCAATAATATGTCATCTACATATAATGATAAGATGACAAAGTGGCTCTCGCTATTCCAAACATATACACAGTGATCAAGTTTATTAACCATAACCCCAAGTTTTATAATGGCATTTTGAAAAGTCAAATACCATTGGCGAGGTGATTGTTTTAGGCCATATAGGGATTTTCTCAACATATATACTTTATCTTCTTGGCCTTTAACCACAAATCCTTCGGGTTGCTGTATGTATATGATTTCTTCTAAATCTCCATTTAGAAAAGTTGTATTTATATCTAACTGATGTAAATCCAAATTATAGTATACAGATATTGGTAGGATTATATGTATGGATGCAAATTTCGCAATTGGAGAATATGTTTCAACATAATCTATCCCTTCTTTTTGCTAAAAAACCCTTTACAATCAACCTCACTTTAAATTTGTCAATTGTACCATTGACCTTATATTTCTTTTTCAGAACTCATTTACAGCATATGGCCTTCATTCTTTTTGGCAAATCAGTCAATTCCCAGACTTGGTTTTTCTCAATGGATTTAATTTCCTCATCCATGGCTTTCTCCCAGTCTGTTGCTTCTAATGAGTTCAAAGCTTGCTGATAAGTCAAGTTATCAGTCAACTCATCTAAGTCCACTGAATTACACACTTCTTCTGCAAGATAAGTGTGATAATTGTTTAAGTAGGACGGAGTGACTCTTGGACTTTTATGTCCACTTAAGGTTTTGGTTGTTTCAGGAAGATCTTCAATGGGCTCAAAAGATTATTGATCTAGATCTACCAGATCATCGACAAATTCATCATTGTTTTCTAGGATGTCATGTTTAGTATCTTCTAAGAATTCAACATCTCTGCTTTTAATGAGTCTGTGGTCCTTATGATAAAACCAATATCCTTTTAAACCTTTCGGATATCCAATGAATATATATCTTAAGGACCTACTATCTAGCTTATCTCTAGACTGATCAAGGATCTTTATGTGTGCAACAGATCCCCACTTCCTGAGATGACCTAGGTTGGATTTTCTTCCAAACTACATCTCATATGGTGTAGTGAATACAGCTTTACACGGTACTCTATTGAGTATGTAAACCGCTGTACTTACTACTTCTCCCCAAAATACCCTTAGAAGAGAGGCATCGATCAATATAGACCTTGTCATATTCAGCAAGGTTTTGTTATATCTCTCAGCTACACCATTTTGTTAAGGTATTCTGGGCATTGTATTTTGCTTTGCAATATCAAAGTCTTTACAGAATTCAAGAAATTCTGCCAAGGTATATTCACTACCTCTGTCTGATCTTAAGACTTTGATTGAATGTCCTAATTGGTTTTTCACTTCTTGCTTATATTCTTTAAAAGCATTCAGTGTCTCAAATTTATATATCAAAAGATATAAATATATATATCTAGAGTAATCATCAATAAAGGTTATAAAATAACCATTTCCATGATGTGACTTTACTCTAAAAGACCCACATAAATCCGTGTGAATAACCTCCAACAGGGTTGTTGTCCTTGTTTATTATTTGGGAAAAACTTTCCTTGTCATTTTTCCTTATATACAAGCTTTACACTTTTGAAAGTATTTTTCTCAAATTCGGGTAGTAAGTCAAAATTGGATAATTTTCTCAACTTTTTCAGACTTACATGCCCAAGGTGCTTATGCCACATATTCACATCAATAAAAAAGGCACACTCAATATAAGTAGAAGTACCAATTTCATTATCATAAAGCTTAAATAGTTCATATTCTACATCAAATTCCTTAGAGAATAATATTCTCCCATACTTTCCCATAGTCACCTTACTAGGAATAAACTTTACCTCAAAACCTTTCTTTACTAAGTCAAGGATCGAGACTAGATTGTGCCTTATAGATGGCACAATTAATACATAGTCAATACAATCGGTTTGCCTTGTACAAATATTCTGAAGGACCCAATACCCAAAACATCAAAGAAGGTATTATTTCTCATGTAGACTCGATGTTTCTCGGGTTTGTATTCCTTCAGATCCATTGCCCCTTCTTTGATCTTTGAGATGTGTCGAGTAGCTCTCGAGTCTATCCACCAACCTGTCACTGGGCGGTCCATATACAAATATTCTGAAATGATGCAGATTATGTCTTACTTCTCTAACTATCCACGCTATGAGTTCCTCCACCTTTCTTGTTGCAGCAGTCCCTTTTGTAGTGTTTTATCTTTCCATAGTTAAAACACTTGATCCGAGAAGCGGTTTCCTGCGATTTCTTAAAAAATTTATCGCCCTTCTTGTTATTCTTGCCAAACTTCTTGTTTGGTTTATTTTTCCTCTAGTTGGGTTTGGAGGTAGACCCTATCTCATCTTGTACTACTAGCAACTTTTTTTTCTTATTCTTGATCATATGTTCTTGCTCTATTGCTAGTTTTAAGGGCAATTCAGAAAGATTAATTTCAGGCCCTAACCTCAGGGCGATGGTGACCATGTTCCATGACAGGGGTAGACTGTTTAATATCGTTGATATCTGCATCGGTTATGGGATGACTGATTTTGCCACAGCTAAGTCCATTGCCATTACTAACATGTAGTTTATATGTTCAACTATATTATCTCCTTCTTTCATTCTAAATGAGTTGTACTGTTGTAGTAGCGACTACACATGCAATTTGGTAGTTGTATCATATTTGGTTGTTATTGAGTCAAACAACTCTTTGGCGGTCTCGAATTCTTTGAAGACCCTAATCAAGTCATCCTCCATATAGGTCAACATAATTGTCCTTGCTATGGTGTCATCCTTTAGAAATGTTTTATAAATTTTTATTTGTTGCTCAATTGCGTCTGGTGGTGGAGGACGCATCGTTTCCTTTAAAACGTACTTAACACCCTTAATTGTTAGAGCAAGTGAAATTCTTCTCTTCTATGTTTGAAGTTTAGACCGTTTAATTTCTCAGTTTTTGCCAACTCAAACACACATATTTTAGAGCTCATTTTTATGTATTTGGTAATACTAACAATTAGACGGTCTAAAAAAAAAATAAACATAAAGCAACAAATACACATAGCAAGAATTATGTTAGAACGATACACAATACTATAAAAACGCACTAAAAACAATTCATAAACTACTTGGGACAAACCTATAATTTTCCCAAAGAATTTCTGCCTTTTGAAATTTTGAAAAAAGCCTAAGGACAGACTTGTAGAATTACTCTTTGGTATTTCTGTAAAATTCGTACCTTGTCGGGGCTAAAACTATAATTTTAACCCTCAGCCCGAATTTGTAAATATTCAAAAGTACAGGAATAAACTTATCTTTTGACATAGTAGTAGAAAGCAAACTAACTCAAACCAAGAAGGGCAATAATGTAAAGTTAAAGCCTGGTATTTCGTAATTTTTAAAAAATGCTAGAGGGTAAAACTGACTTTTTGCATAGTAAGGGCAAAATTGTCTTTTTACACAAATATTTGGATATTTTCATAATTTTGTAGTGGCAAAACTGTAAATATTGAAAACCGTCCAGGGCAGAACAGACTTTTTAGTCCGCTACCCGAGGTGGTTTCTCGGAAACTGTCAGTTTTCGGTCCACGGTTTTCTGAAACCGCCTGGCAGTTTCGGGCTTGGTTTAACAGGGAAGAGAGAGAGAGAGTGAAGGCGGAGGTAGGCGGAGCTCCGCTCCTTGGCATGCTGTCGGCTTCCTGACCTTTTGGCCTCTATGGCGGTCGCGACTGGTCCCCCTACTAGCCTTTCGGCCTCTATGCCGACCGCGACTAGTTCTTTTCAAGCCTTTCAGCCTTTTGGTCGGCGGTAGTTGGTTCTTTTCTGGTCTTGTCAACCTTTGTGCCGTTTGTGATTGGTTCTTTTCAAGCCTTTTAGCTTTTTGGCCGGTAGTGGCTAGTTCTTTTTCGGCCTTGTAAGCCTTTGTGCCGGTCGCGACTGGTTCTTTTTCTGCCTTTCATTTTCTATGCTGGCAACGACTGACTCTTTCTTTTGGCCTTTCAACCTCTCTGCTTCTCCTCCTTACCTTTTTGTCTTATTTTTTTTCTTCTTCTCTCTTCCTCAGATAATCTCGAACCTGAGTATATTTTTTTGTAAGGTTAGTAACGAGGCCCTAATACCAGATGTTGGCTTTTTTCGGCCTTCTGCTTCCGTCTAATTCCGGTCGAATGTTTCTGTCTGATTCCAATTGACTACTTCTGTCCGCCTGGTTTCGGTTTTCTGTAAGTTGACGTTCCTGGTGCATCTGCAACAGAGTATTGATTTTGGGATTCTGTTTGAGGTTTCCATGCAGGGGTTTTCAAGGAGAAGGCCTTCTCATTTTGTTGTTTTGTTTTTCACTGTATGTTTCCTATATGCGCTGCTTTATTTAAATAGAGCAGCGCGTGCTGCCCCCTTTTCCCAGATTTTCCTCTTGTGGCTTCCTTCATCTGGAGTGTTATTATCCAAAGCATTACCGCAAATGCTGGTAACGTCCTCCGACTATTATGGTTCATCCCAATCCAAGATACAGGTAACGATATGGATGGCCAGTCCAGCCGTTACCTGTGCTGGATTAACGAGAATGGCCACAACACATCACTTCCTCCTTACTATAAGATGGCAATACCAAATAGTGATGGGCAGACGAGCGAGTGGTTCGTTACGGCTGGAAATTGGCTTTCATGTTGGGGGCGAAGCTTTGTCATCGAGGATTTCTTTACTTTTAGATGGCTCCTCGGGGGTGTTCAAATGATGGGTCAGGAGTTTTGCATCTTGGGCTTATTCCATAACAGGCCTGTGTGGGCAAGTTTATCTGTAGATACCTTTATGGAATAGGAAATACCATCCCAAACACTTTCGTCTACCACTCAACAAAGTGGTCTTTTGTGTTGGGCTGGAGATGATGGAGTAACCTATGAACGATTCTCGTCGTCTCTTAAAGGATCGATCTGGGCAATGTCTTGTCCCTCTCATATTGCACACTTGGTCAGAGAGGAAGGGAGGTGTTTTGGATAAGCCTAAATTGTCGAGTGTAACAATAAGGAAAATAAGGTTCGACACATAAGGCATAAGAGGCTATAGGTTTGGACCCATAGAGAAGACCACCATAAGGCTGAATGAAAAGGAGTTGGGGGGACTCATATAAATCGCAGAGCCATGCAAGAATTATTTTTCATCTAGTGACAAATGATGATATAAGAAATAGATGGAAAAGCTATTTTTATAATCTTTTTAATGAAAATAAAGATGTTAGTATTAGCTTAGGAGAGTTAGCCAAATTAGAAAAGTATATAAACTACAATTTCTACCAACGTATTCAAAAACATGAAGTCAAATAGGCTCTTAAATATACGAAGGGTGGTAAATCGGTAGGACTAGATAATATTCCTATAGAAGTTTGGAAAATAATAGGAGAAATAGGAATCACTTGGCTCACAAGACTATTTAATGAAATATGGAAAAACCAAAAGATGCCCGAGGAATGGAGAGTAAGTACACTTATACCCATATATAAGAATAAGGGAGACATTCAAAATTGTGTGAACTATTGAGGTATCAAGTTAATAAGTCATACTATGAAATTATGGGAAAGAATTATCGAACGTAGGTTAAGACAAGTATCAAGTACAACAGAGAACTAATTTGGATTCATGCCAGGCAGATCTACTATTAAAGCGATTCACCTTTTGAGACGTCTTATGAAACATTTTAGAGCAAAAAAGAAAGACCTTCACATGATATTTATTGATTTGGAAAAAGCTTATGATAGGGTATCGTGGGAGGTTCTTTGGAGAACTTTGGAAAAAAGAGGTATCCCATTGACATATATTAACCTTATAAGAGACATGTATGATGGTGCAAAAACATGTGAGGACTCATGAAGGAATGACAAACTTCTTTGAAGTTAATATTGGATTACATCAAGGATCAACTTTAAGTCCATACTTATTTATAATGGTGATTGATGAGTTAACAAAACATATTCAAGATGAAGTACCTTGGTATATGTTATTTGCAGATGACATTGTATTAGTGGAGGAGTCTAAGGAAAAAGTTAATAGAAAATTGGAACTATGGAGAGAAACATTAGAAAGCAAAGGCCTCCGACTTAGTAGAACAAAGACAGAATATATGGAATGTAAGTTTGATCATTTGATTTTCTCAGAGGACATAGAAATTAAAATTGGCACACATTGCATCCCCAAAAGGAAAGTTTTAAATACCTAGGGTCAATTTTTCAGAGTGATGGAAGAATTGATGGAGATGTTATGCATGGAATTAATGTTGGTTGGTTAAAATGGAGAGGAACATCAGGTATTCTTTGTGATAAGAAGATATCATTAAAGTTAAAAGGTAAATATTATAGAGCAACAATTAGGCCTGTCATGTTTTATGGTTTTGAGTGTTGCATGTACAAAAGATGTCTGTGATAGAAATGAAGATGTTGAAATGGATGAGTGGTCATACTAGAAAAGACCGTATACATAATGAGGTTATTAGAAACAAATTAGGAGTGACACCAATAGAGGATAAAATGAGAGAATATCGTTTAAGATGGTTTGGACGTATAGAAAGAAGATCAAAAGAAGAACCTCTAAGAAGGTATGAAAAACTAAATTTGAAAAGTATTAAGAGCTAGAGGACAACCACAAAGTGTTGAAAAGAAACAATAAAGAATGATCTAGCTTATTATGAGTTAACTGCTAACATGACACAGGATAGGGACCTGTGGAAACAAAGAATTCATGTAGCTGACCCCATCTAGTATGGGAAAAGGCTTAGTTGTTGTTGTTGTTTGTTGTTATAACCTATGCCATGAAAAATGTGGAAAAAGCTTGCATGTGTTACATGGTTCAAGGAAAAGATCAGTAGACGAATGCCAGGGGAGACACGTTCACTCGAGGAATCTCAGCCAAAAAGCCACAGGGATTCTAGGATAACGCATAGAAAGGTCAGGGAGGTTATGAGAGCGAAATTGTGAAAAGTACCACAAAATCCACAACCGAAGAGCCTACCAAGGGCCTTGGACAAGATCAACAAAATCGGCAAACATGACGCTAGACAGAGCCTCATTTATCAATAACATCCTTAGGGAAAAGGATGCCTATGATGGTGGCCATGCATGGGGAATAAGACTTTAACTTCTAAGTTCAAAGTAGAAACAAAATATTTGCACATATAGTAGAGGAGGAAACCAAAGTGTTTGGCCTTAGTCACTTCCCGTTGTGACTCTATATTGGACAGGATGAATGTCAAGTAGTGTGATGTCCCTCAGCTAAAGGTCATTTTCGAGATGACTCGTTTTCAGCTATCACAGTAGCCAATGTCCTTGTCAGCGATGGGTAAGCCCGTAAGAGCAGCTATATCCAAGATGGTGTGACCATCATGCCACCAGGGAAGATCAAGTGGTCGAAATTCAAAGACGAGGAAGACAAAAGTGAGTCTATCATGTGAGCATTCTTATCCATCTCCACGTAAGACAAGATGATGGCAGAGTAGATTCTCTACTCCTTCCACATATCAACCTTATGATTAGCTACATGCCGCAACCATTGCTGGTATAGAGGATGAGACCGTAGCCAGTTCCTTATCTTATTGGGGCATCACACCCCTTGAAACTAGTCAAATAAATGAGGCAAGAGGGATGATTACATACAAATGAACTCCACAATACCGATCAAAAATATAGCGAATGAGTCGAGGATCATTCGACAAAAGGACCACGTACAAAAGGAGGACAGCAGAAGAAGACCCAAAAAAGAAATCACCACCCTTGTGAGCGATAGGGGGATCCTGGGAAGCTATTACAGTTTAGGAGGAAGACGAAGAGGTGTAAGAAAAAGAAAAGAAAAATGATGAAAGAACAACTAACGAATGGAGTGACTTAAAGGACGTGTATAGATGGCTCATTTATAAACGATGAAAAAATGAAATCAAGTGTGAAATTCCGAAGTGACACGTGTGATGCTTCAGTGCGTAGTTAAAGGTCACAAAATGGCACGTGTTATTGATCAAAATTTGCTGCATGAATCGGCAAAAAGAAAATGGCTACATGCATAATCACATTTAAGAAGATCGGCCAGAATAGGAATGTTAATGCCAAAAACCATAATAGCAAAATGATAGGGACACCAACTACCAAAAGCAAGACGAAGTAAAATGAGATCTCCCCCATGAGGTTGACAGGCCCCAATCATAGGGGAAAAGGGACGAAATGTCAATAATTGGAATCTGTCCGTCAAGACGTAGCGCCATGGCGATGGTAATGCAACCAAGTTCAAGTTGTCCTGATGAGAATGATTAGGCACGCATGAAGAAAAGGAGCCAGGTATTGTTGCATAATCCTGAAGGGCCCCCTGTCATGGCGCATAGAAGTGCCACCCAATTGGACGACCCAACTGAGTGACTGCCCCAAGAACGACACCCTGCCGCACAGCCTGAGTATGTTGCACAACAAGGTAGTCCCCAAGTTGTTGCAACCAACGGACGGTACCCCTCTGCACAACACCAAGGGACTGCACAGTTGGGTGGTCCCGAATGTAGGTTGGAACAAAAATGCTAAGGCAGTGAGGCTTGAATCAGCTAAGGCAAAAGAGTCTCACAGAAGTAGGGGTGTTAGGAAGTGAGTTGTGATAGGCAGATGGCTTGGACCCCAAGACGTCCCTGACAGCTGCACCACCCCGATGTTGCACGGATGAAGGCAGAAGCCACCCTAATAGCTCCGCATAGAACCACTTGTGGGAGGCCCAAACAGGACTATCGTCAGACAACCTATACGAAGACCCACAAGGATGGCTAAGGCGGGACCACAGCGCAGCAGGAATTACCCGAAGCGGTGATGTCAGAGGAGAGCAGACATGGACAGGGCACGGCTTGGCTATTTCAAGAAGGTAGGCACGTGAAAGCGACCCGCCGCAAGGAAGCAGGCGTAGGGTGGGCGAAAGCGACATCACCTGGTTGGTCGACTGGCAAGGAGAGGAGTCAGAGGAGTGCCTCCTGGCCAGTGTTAGTCGGCTAGCCAAGAGGGGTCTAGTGTCACGTCGTAGGGTACCCTGGCCAACATCAGTTTGCTGACCAGGATGAGTCTGTAGGGTACCCTGGCCAGTGTAAGTCTGCTAGCCAGGATGAGTCTGTAGGAGGTGTCTCCTGGCCAGCAGATGGGTGGTTGGCCAGGCTGAGTCAGTTAGGGATTGGCTGAACTATTCCAACTCCTTAGTCTATAAAAGGGGTTGGACGACCAAAGGCAAGGGAGTCTCGGAGTCGAATGAAAGTCTAGGTTTTGGAGTGAGAGTTAGAGTTTAGCTTTGAGTTGAAGTATGAACAAAGGGGTCTGAAGGCAAGACAAGCACCAAGAAGAAATCTGACGAAATGGTTAAGGCAAAGACGCACTAAGGACTCGAAGGACTTGAGCAAGGGAGACAAGGAGGCACATAGGGTGATATCCTTGGGTCACCCCTTTATGGTCAAGCCACCTTGGGTAGAGTCGGACTGTCAAAGGGGAAGACCACAGGGCGGAGCCTTTGATAGTCGCGGAGACTCCCTTCGGTAGGCTCTTGGGTAGGTCGAGCCTGGTTTCACGAGGTAGGGTATCTTTCCTCTAGGGTCGAGCTCTTTCATTGTATGCCTGTACTGGACTGAGTTCTTTGTATGCTTTGTAAGGGTCTGAGTCTTTAATGCCTTAGAAAAATTTTGTAAAACAGGACAAACCGAGGGTTCTCTTTGAGTTGTAACTTTAGGCATCAGTTAGACGTTCTGCTGTGTATCTTAATTCCCTTATATTTAGGTTGGTTGGTGTTGGGCGGCAATTTCAGTTACCGGTGCAACTCCAGTAACAAAAGTGGTATTAGAGCCTAGTAGTGGATAGGGCTCTAGCAAACAAAGGATTGTAGCTGCCCAACAATATAAGGTACGGTTAAGGAGTAGTTACGGAAGATGGGACTTCATTAGTGCTCAATTAGAAACACCAGAAAACTCTAAAACTCGAAGGATGATGCAGACCCGCTCAGGCTCCCTAGCTATGGAAGACGATGAAGGGGTGATTGCTCTCGGCCCGATGGACATAGTAGTTGCATTGGAAGAACAATTCAAAAGACTTTAGGAGGAGCTGAATGAAGCTCAGGCTAACTCCCAACCTTCCCCTTCTAACTCGACCCTACCCCAAATTGTCCTAATGACTGAAGTTCTACAAGCGCTCCTAAGATCGGCAGATCAAGGCACTGCCCCTAACGGATCTAACAGGATGCAAAAGCCTAAAGTGTCTAAACCAAAGAAGTTCAACAGCCTAAGGGACGCTAAAATCATTGAAAACTTCTTATATGACCTGGATACATTCTTTGAAGCAACTCGGACCCCTCAAAAGGACAAACTCCTAACGATGGTTTTGTACTTGGAGGGTGATGTCAAGTTGTGGTGGCAAACCAAGCAGCAGATGATTGGACCTGGTGGCCTGCCAACCATCAACTCATGGGCAAGGATTAAGGAAAAACTCCAACTATAATTCATACCCACCTACACGGATTGGAAAGCAAGGGAAGCCATCCTGCAGGTGAGGCACACTGGAACCCTACGGGAGTATGTAAAGAAGTTCTCTTCAGCCTTACTCGATGTTGAAGACATGAACGGTAAGGACCAGTTGTTTCTATTTGTCTATGGACTCTAGCACTGGGCTCAAATAGAGATGAAGAGACATGACCTGGTGGATGTCTACCAGGCCATCACCATTATGGAAGGCTTGATAGACCTATGTGAAAGCAAAGGGGAATAGAAGGATGAAGGAAGTTCGAGAGAAGGTAGTCAGTCTAGCCAAAGAGGACGTGGAGGCAAAGGCATAGGTGAGGGAGATGGCAGAGGCCAGACTCTACCCAGCGCACCCCAAGAGAGTAGTCAGGCTCCTGGTAAGACAGACCTAGGGCGTGAGCACTAGCCAAGGTGTCGGCCCGCAACCCTCTTGTGGCACCAAAGTGATCAAACCGGTGGATTCTTCTAAGGCTCCGAAGACAGTGGAAAACTTGGCCTTTCTCTCGGCCATTTAAGTTGAAGATGGATTGAAGAAGGGGTTGCCAACGTTGTTGGCCGTGAACTTAGAAGTTGACCCCATTGTCGACTCAACCCCAATACTCGCGGTGGTTCAAAGGGTGTTGAAGAATTTCAAGGACATGCTACCCCCTGAGTTGCCTAAGAGACTACTCCACACATAGCAACAGATCATGACATTGTGTTAAAGGCTCGACCCCCATATAGAGGTGCCTACCGGATGGGTCCCTCAGAGCTCATCGAGTTGAGGCAACAATTGGAAGAATTGCTAGACGCTGGCATGGTGAGGTCATCTAAGAGCCCGTATGACTCCTCTGTTTTGTTCTAACGAAAGTAAGATGGCACCCTAATAATGTAGATGAACTATAGGGTACTTAAGAAGGTAACGGTGCATGACCGGTACTCCCTGTCCCTTGTAGCAGATCTTTTTTATAGGTTGAGCAAGGCACATTGCTTTTCTAAGATAGACCTTAGATCCGGGTACTAGCAGGTGAGGATTGCCCTCGAAGACGAGCCTAAGACGACAATGATGATGCAGTATGGCTCCAACGAATTTCTTGTAATGCCTTTCGGCCTAACGAACGCCCCAACCACATTTTGAACGAGGTCTTGCACGACCTATTAGATGAGTGCGTAGTGGTGTACTTAGACGACATAGTTGTTTATAGTCAGTCTTTAGAAGATCACGTTGAACACCTATGTCAAGTCTTTGGCAGGCTAAGAGAGCACTCACTTTATGTAAAACAAGAATAGTGTGAGTTTGCAAGGTAGGAAATCTCTTTCCTTTGGCATATCATATGGCACAACAAGGTGAGGATGGATGAGCGCAAGGTGAAGATCATCCAAGAGTGGGAACTGCCTAGAGGCCTAATGGAGCTAAGGAGTTTTCTTAGCCTTGCCAACTACTACCATCATTTTATTAAGGGGTTCTTTAAGCTCACTGCCCCCTTAACGGATTTGTTAAAGAAGTCTACGGCTTGGGAGTGGACAGGCCAATATCACGCACCTTTGAGGAGTTGAAGGTAGTTGTAGCGAGTGAGTCAGTGTTGAGATTCCCTGACTTCCTAGTGCCATTTGAAGTGCACACAAACACTAGCGACGTGGCTATTAGAGGAGTCCTAATTTAGGAGGCTTATCAAGTGGCCTATGAAAGCCAAAAGTTGAAGGACGTGGAACACCGTTACTCAGCGCATCAGAAGGAATTATTGGTTGTAGTGCATTGCCTCCAAGTGTGGAGGATTTACTTGTTGGGGTTCCTTTCATGGTTGTAACTGACAACGTTGCTAGCACGTTCCTAAAGACACGAAAAAAGCTAACTATCTGGCAGGCCCGTTGGTTAGAATTGTTAGAGGAATATGACTTTGAGTGGTGCTATAGGCCCAGACGAGACAACTTGGTTGTTGATGCCCTTAGTAGGAAGCAGGTGTAGGAGGTGGTAGCGACCCTACAATGAATCGAGAGTGATATGTTGGGCCGTGTGCACTAGCATGCCGAAGAGGACGGGTCTCATGTCCAAAGTCTAGAGCAAGTGAAGGACAATCTAATGACAAAATACTTGTTGAAAGATGGATTGCTTTGGATGCAGCATGGGCAATTGTATGTCCCAAATGTTGGCGAACTTAGAAAAATTTTGCTAAATGAGTTGCATGATGACCCATACTCAGGGGTGGACCAGACCCTAGTGATGCTACAATGGTCTTTGTATTGGCCAAGGGTAAGTAAAGATGTTAAGGACTACATCCGCTCCTGCTCGATGTGTAAACAAGATAAAACGGAGAAGGCAAGGCTGACGGGGTTGTTGCAACCATTGCCCGTGCCTACAAAACCATGGGGTTCAGTGAGTATGGATTTCGTTGGGGGCTTTCCATGTGTTGATGGAAAGGAGTCAGTCTTTGTGGTAGTAGACTACTTTTCTAAGTACGTTGTGTTTATGCCTACAACCCAAGATTGCTCGACTAAGGAGGCGGCAAGGCTATTTTTAGAGAAAGTAGAAAAGCAGTTTGGTGTGTCGGATGACATAGTGTGGGATAGAGATGCACGACGTCAAATTTTTGGAGGGAGTTGTTCAAGAGGATGGGTTCAAGGCTTCACTTCTCAACAGCCAACCACCCGCAAATGGATGCCCAAATGAAGCACATGAACATCCTACTTGAAGAATACCTAAGGCACTATGTCACTGCTAACCAATGTAACTGGGTGAGCCTATTGGAGATGGCGTACTTTTCCTATAACTCTCATCAAAGCTCTATCACTATCAAGAGCCCTTTCGAAGTGGCATTGGGTTGGCAGTCACTTCTACTGTTGGACATGGCCCAGGAGAGGGCTGACCGAAACTGTCCTATGGTGCTCAAAGAGTTGAAAGAGCGTCACACTGTCTTAGAGGAGGCGCGTGCTTCATTGGAAAGAGCCTACGCCCTGATGTTGACCTTTGCAAACAAACATTGACATGAAAGAGTTCGATGTTAGAGACAAGGTATGGTTGAGGATTCTAGAGTACATCTCGAAACAGGTCTACAAAGGCATGCACTTGGCGCTAAAGCCGCGATTTAACAGATCCTTTGAAATAACTCAAAAGATTGGTCATGCAGCCTATCAGTTGGAGCTACTAGAAAGGTTGAAGGTGCATCCCATTTTTCATGTAAGTCAGCTAAAGCCGGTATATCAGGACCTTGGACGAACTACAAGACGACCATTACCCCTAGTTCGGAAGGATATAGACAAGGTGGACATGTTGTAAACCATGAAGTGTGTGACAAAGGGCCTAGGCGACTTACTTGGTACTTAGTATGTTGGATAGGGAAAACGAAGGAACACGATGCATGGCTACCTGTAACGGACCTTTGAGAATATAAGGAATTGATACAACGACACCACAGGACTCGAGGATGAGCCCAGAAGCAGGTCGAAGAGAATTGTTGTAGAACGCTGAAGGGCCCCCTATCGTGGTGCACAAAAGTACCACCCGACTGGATGACCCGATGACTGAGTTACTGCCCCAAGGACGACACCCTACCGCATAGCTTGAGTATGTTGCACAACAGGATGGTCCCCAAGTTATTGCAACCAAGGGACGACACCCCTCTACACAATACCAAGGGACTGCACAGTTGGGTGGTCCCGAACGTAGGTCGAAATAAAAGTGCTAAAGCAGTGAGACATGAATAAGCTAAGGCAAAAGAGTCACATGGAATTAGGGGTGTTAGGGAGTGAGTTGTGATAGGTAGATAGCTTGAACCACAAGACATCCCTAACAGCTGCACGGATGAAGGCATCAACCACCCTCACAATATTGCACGGGATCACTTGTGGGAGGCCCAAACAGGACTACCGTGAGACAGCCTGCATGAAGACCCACAAGGATGGCCGAGACAAGACCACAGCACAACTGGAATTACCCGAAGTGGTGATGTTAGAGGAGCACAGACTTGGACAGGGGGCAGCTTGGCTATTTCAAGAAGGTAGGCACATGAAAGTGACCCGCCTCAAGGAAGCAGGCGTAGGGTGGGCGAAAGCGACATCACCTAGCTAGTCGACTGGCCAAGAGAGGAGTCAGAGGAGTGCCCCCTGGCCAGTGTTAGTCGGCTAGCTAAGAGGGGTCCAGTGTCATGTCGTAGGGTACTCTGGCCAGTGTTAGTCTGCTAGCCAGGATGAGTCTATAGGAGGTGTCTCCTGGCCAGCAGATGGGCGGTTGGCCAAGCTGAGTCAGTTAGGGATTGGCTGAACTATTCCAACTCCTTAATCTATAAAAGGGGTTGGACGACCAAAGGCAAGGGAGTCTGGGAGTTGAATGGAAGTTTGAGTTTTGGAGTGAGAGTCGGAGTTTAGCTTTAAGATGAAGTATGAACAAAGGGGTCTGAAGGCAAGACAAGCTCCAGGAAGAAATCCAGCGAAATGGCTAAGGCAAAGATGCACTAAGGACTCGAAGGACTTGACCAAGGGAGACAAGGAGGCGCATAGGGTAATATCCTTGGGCCGGCCCCTTTACGGTCAAGCTACCTTGGGTAGAGTAAGACTATCAAAGGGAAAGACCGCAGGGCAGAGCCTTTGACAACTGCGTAGACTCCCTTTGGTAGGCTCTTGGGTAGGTCGAGCCTACTTTCATGAGGTAGGGTCTCTGTCCTCAATAGGAAGCTCTAGGGTGGAGCTCTTTCATTGTATGCCTGTATGAGACTGAGTTCTTTGTATGCCTTGTAAGGGTCTGAGTCTTTCATGCCTTAGAAAAATTATGAAGCCGAGGGTTCTCTTTGAGTTGCAACTTTAAGCGTCACTTAGACGTGCTGCTGTGTATCTTAGTTCCCTTGTGTTTAGGCTGGTTGGCGCCACGTGCCAACGGCAGTTATGGGTGCGACTCCGATAACAGGTATCCTCATCGATGTAATTGGAAAATGTAGTATAAAAGGGAAGGATAGACAACGGAAAAGAGGACCCCTTCTTCCATATACCGATTCAAGTTACTTTTCTTTACTTTCAAGTGTTATTCTTTCCTTTTTTTTAGGATATGTAATAACTTCATCCTTCATCGTTCTCCACACTGTTCGGGTTTCTCAAAACTTTCCCTTGAGTAGCTTTCTTGTGATCGATATGTTCCTCTTCGAAAAGAAATGAGTTTCTCTCATGAAGCTAAGCTACAACCAGGAATGCTTCGCCATCCGTATGTCGCATGAGTAATAGAACCCCATTATCTGATTGCACTTGGGTTGAACTCCCCTTACCTGTTCACTAACAGGTCAGTCGAGCTTGGAGGTTGTTGAAGGGGTTGACCCAATTGCATCTCCTAGCATCCTGCAGCAATTCAGTATAGCAGGCTAGCTAGAGAAGGATTCGACCCAAGAGAATTTATCGACACCACCTTAAATGCCACTATATAAGCCTCAAGTTCTAGTCCTATTATGTTACCTCTTTTTCACAGTCGTTCTACATTCAAAACCCTCAACCTTCTTTCTTGTGTCTGTCACATCTAAGGATATGAATCACTGCCCCACCCGTAGGTACGCAACCTGCTCCATGTCTGTTCGGATTCTATTTCATGTGTAGCATGCGGGTCCAAGTCAGGTCGGGACAAGTCTCAACTCACCCTGTAAATGTGTATCTGGTCAGGTCAGTACAGTATATACATACACATAAATACTTAATGTATATGTACACATACATATACATATGTATATATATATTACACGCCATTGTGGGGGTAACGTATGAGCACAACTTCTTGTTTATTTGGTACTACTGTTCATGTGATACTTATTTTTAAAAAAAGCTAGAAAATGTGACGCTAGTATATAATCGTTGGCAACATTTTTGTTAATGTGGCACTTTGTATGTGAACTGCTCATCCTATTCTTCACTAAATTTATATTTCATTTGTCATATATTATAAATTATAACTGTTGTATATGTCACGTTAATGCGCTAACGAATCATGGTGAGGAACTAAAGTAGAACCCATTGTGTGGTTTGGTTCAGTTTTGGTTTATTTTTAGTTCTCCAAAATCTAGAAAATTCATGGAGGGTGGGCGATACGTCCACGGATCCTTTTAAAGGGTCCTTGGCCGAAAAGAAACCCGTTTTTAAAGTCTGTTCATGGTGCCTCATCGTTGCTCAAGCCTTCCTCCAGTGGCTCTCCCCCTCCTTCGTATTCAAGGCTCTCAAAAAGTACTCTACGGTGTCCGTGCAAGCCTCCTAACTCGGATTGTAGTATATTTTGAATGTTTTTCAGAATTATTTTCTTTGTATTTGTTGTTTTTTAGTGTTATTTATGTTTTTTTTAATGACAAAATATGAAGTTATTAAGTGCGTGGATATGATTTTTATTGCATTAATGAAGTGGGATACACTCCATTTGAGTGTTATATGAAGATTGAAGATTTATGAAGTGTTTTTATTTTCAGGTTTTTTATTGAATTGAAGTGATCAATTGAGATGGCAGGAAGGGGTGTGAGGGACTCCCACTCTCGAACTGTTGATCCGGCATGGCAGTGGGGTACATCAGTTGAGGGTTCCAAATTAAAGATCAGATGTGTAAACACCCAATTTTTTTTATGAAAATTTTCATCTTTTAGAAAATTGGCTATTTTTGGCAGCTTTAGATTTTCAAACAAAAATACATCAAATGAACTCATTTTGGAATCAAAATTTTCTAGCAACCTCAAAATGATGATATATTGCATCCCTTTAAAAAAATCAAATTTGGACAAAATTGTACAAAAAGTCACTATTTTGCCCTCATGACCAAATTGGTAGGATTCTGCCTTTTTAAATGATTACCTTTAAAGAAAGGATGATTTCAAACAATTCTTTTTATATAAACAAGTGAAAAAGAGAACATTGGGAATCAAACCCAAAAATGTTTGCAAATTTATATATTTATAAAATTCCAAAACCCTTGAAATTCATAACTAAGTTAAATTCAAACCATACCTCAGAAATTTGCCCTGTTTAGAATAGTCTCATTCTAAGACCTGATACTCAGGGTTAAAGTGGTTCGATACCCTACACCCCTTAAAGTGGTTAAAGTGACTCAATACTCTGCACCCATTGAAGTGATTAAAGTGGTTCGATACCCTACACCCGTTGAAGTGGTTAAAGTGGTTCGATACCCTATACCCATGAAAAGGGTTAAATGGTCAAGGTGGTTATAGACTGACTTACGGAGCAAAAATAGGTCACCCTTGTAAACAAAAATTGGGAATGAAACCCAGTGCTTTTCTAAAATAATATTTAAAAATTTCATTAAATTTGATGTTTTCAAATATAGAAATAATTTTAAAGAAAGTGTTTGAAACCATACTTTCTATATATAAATTTGTACTGAAAGGAGGCAAATTCCTTGAAAAGAGGAGATGACATGAACCAAAAGGCAACGACCGAGCACCTGCCAACAACCGAGGATACTCGTGGAAGGTGGCGGCCCAAGTGCGATGGTCCCCATGTTGCAAGAAGGGAGAATAATATATATATTGATTGATTGATGTTGAGGAAAGAAATTTAGTAGACCCTATAAATGCCCAATATTTGAAAAAATGTATAGGGTCTATTTTAAATTCTTTTGAAAAGATTTTAAAATGGACTTCCTTCGAATTTCTTGAAAGAATGACCAAAAATAGATTATATAACCCTGAATTAGGGAATTGATGCTTTATGAAAAGTAGAGTTTTCAAAATGAGTTGGTGATATTTCAAAAATCTTTGTCTTACAAAATGAGGCTTAGTTCAAAATAGCAAAATATTTTCAAATGATAGTGTTATTAGGAAATGGGATATTCTTGGCTGAATTGAGTATCTAAAGGGTGAGTTGTATTCCCCACTTCATTTCTCCCAAAAAAGGAAAATCGACAAAAATCAAAAGAAAAGGAAGAAAAATAAAATCTCCAATATATGGGTCTTCCAAAAAGAAAATCAAAAGAACAGGAAAACAAAAAACCTCCAATATAGAGGTACCCTTTGAAAGAAAAGAAAAGAAAAGTCAAAGCTCAAAAGAACAATTTTCTATCAAAAATTTCTTTGCCTTGTACCCCGAGACGCTTCAGAAGGGACCGTGGGTAACTCTTTCCTAAAATCCCCACAACTCATCCCAATAGAGAAAAGTTTACCATTAAAATCCTAGAGTAGGAATAGGACCTATTTATTTGGATTTTATTTTGTTTGAGAATTAGATTTTGTTGTGTGAGAAATTGAAATTTGAAATGTTATTCAAAAATTTTTACAAAACTTCTCCTAAGTAGTGGGTATTGAAACCCGAGTAAAGGAAAATGTAAGAAATTAAAAGTCCTTTTTTATATAAACCAAAAGGAGTTCTTTTTTTGAAAAGAAATTTTGAAAACCTGAAACATCAAAAGAAACAATACAGGGACTATCTTTCTTGGGGCAGCCAGCCTTCATAGGCTTCTTCTTAAGCTCACGAATCACAGGTATGGGTCTCTAAACATATACATTTCATTCACCTCACGTTCCATATATATACATGCATTCATAAAGTGGTCATCCATACATGATTACCCTAGGATTAGGTGTTCTTGTCAAGTCCCTTTTGGCTAAGGTCCCCTCCTACACAAAAACAAATCCAAGGAAGAAGTTGATATGGAATAAAGGAAAATTTCATATTCTCAAGATAAATTTGGGAAGAAAATCAAACGGGTGTTTTCTTCTTTGCCATTATCCAAATAAATTTGGATTAATGCCAAAGAGGGTCATATGTAAACACCCAATTTTTTTTATAAAAAATTTCATCTTTTAGAAAATTGGCTATTTTTGGCAGCTTTAGATTTTCAAATAAAAATATATCAAATGAACTCATTTTGGAATCAAAATTTTCTAGCAATCTCAAAATGATGATATATTTCACCCCTTTCAAAAAAAATCAAATTTGGACAAAATTACACAAAAATGACTATTTTGCCCTCATGACCAAATTGGCAAGATTCTACCTTTTTAAGTGATTGCCTTTAAAGAAAGGATGATTTCAAACAATTCTTTTTATATAAACAAGTGAAAAAGAGAATATTGGGAATCAAACCCAAAACTGTTTACAAATTTATATATTTATAAAATTCTAAAACCCTTCAAATTCATAAATAAGGTAAATTCAAACCATACCTCAGAAATTCGCCCGGTTTAGAACAGTCTCATTTTGAGACCTGATACCTAGGGTTAAAGTGGTTCGATACCCTACACCCCCTAAAGCGGTTAAAGTGGCTCGATACCCTGCACCCGTTGAAGTGATTAAAGTGGTTCGATACCCTACACCCGTCGAAGTGGTTAAAGTGGTTCAATACCCTACACCTATGAAAAGGGTTAAATGGTCAAGGTTGTTATAGACTGACTTATAGAGCAAAAGTAGGTCACCCTTGTAAACAAAAACTGGGAATGAAACCCAGTGCTTTTCCAAAATAATATTTAAAGATTTCATTAAATTTGATGTTTTCAAATATAGAAATAATTTTAAAGAAAGTGTTTGAAACCATACTTGCCATATATAAATTCGGACCGAAAGGAGGCAAATTCCCTGGAAAGAGGAGATGACATGAACCAAAAAGGCAACGACCGAGCACCTGCCAATTTCGGCGTTGTTCAGTAAGGTAACCTGTCATTTTTAGTTTCAGGTATTAGAAAAGAATGTCGACATTGAAGAAGGAAAGTCGACGTCCAGAAAGGAAGGTCGGCGTCAAGAAAGGAAAGTCGACCCCCAGAACGGAAGGTCGGCATCAAGAAAGGAAAGTCGATGTTATCCATGCAAAAGGAAAGTAATGCTCTATTTGGCAAGTTGTAATGCTCGATTTGGCACATAGTGATGCTTAATTGGTAGGCCATTAAGAGGAAACTTACTAGTTTCGGAGTCTAGCATCAAAGGATTAGGCAACTCACCTTTCCTCGACCTGATTTGGTAAGTCCTCAAAATAGCGGCCTCGCCATGAAATCAACATGTTGACTGGAATTGCCATAAGGGAGAAACTTATTAAGTCAAGTCTCACATGATTCAAATATGGAAGGTAGAAGTGACAACAACAAAGTTTAGTTAATGTCAATCCCTTTACCTTTCCAAGCCTAGCAAGGTGGGTGCAACCACCTTAACTCGATATGGTCTTGTTGATTATCTGTCCAACGAGCAGAAATATTATTACATCAACAATGATGACACGACACTCCAAACACATATGATATGGTGATCGTCGGTGGGAACAATTCACTAGATTATTTTCTAATTGATGCTCATGTTGATCTATATGGAAGGAGCAAGTCATTGGCCAAACAATCAGTTTTAAAGAGGAAGTAAATACACTTACCAACTCATGCCTTACTCAACTCCAACCTGGAAAGTTTCCCTGGCTGGCTGTAGTAAGAGGACAGCTCCACCTTCAGCTACTTACCATCTAATTGCAACTGACGCAAATATTAAAGGAACAGATGAACAACTTCCCAATTGGAGCCACCTTCAGCGTCATCTCAAAGTCTCAGCCGAATTCCCAACTTTCCTAAGTTGGGCCATTTACTATAGTAGGTGCTGGACAATTTTAGTAGGAGAAGAGGACAACAATGTCCTTCCAAATCCAGCTGGCCAAGCTTAGCAAGAGGGACAACCACTTTCCAAGCCTTGGTCAGTAGAATTCAGCAATAAGAATGGATGAAATTGTAGATGTTTGAGTATGATGGTGATGCTATTGGATTGACTCATAGTATTCCTTGAGATGTTAGAACAAAGATTGGTAGTAGTAGTTCTCGTCTATCAAACAGGAAAAAGATGCTTACTGCTGATTTTGCAAGTAGAAATGGTAGAAGAGAAAGCTTAAGAAGGAGTAGAGAAAAATCTTCTTCTATCATACATTCATTTTTTCCCTCCTACCACTACACATGGTGCTGAATATGGAATTTGTGTTGCTATGGCTTCAGAACAACTGCATGATCAGACAGACCTTGCAGTGGGCAGATGGTTTTATGATGCATGCATTTCATTTAAGGCAGTAAACAGTTTTCATTTTCAAGCAATGACAGATGTAATTATTAATAATGGTTTAGGATACAAGATGCTCTCTTATGAGAAGTTGACAGGAAAATTATTAGATAAGATCGTCATTGAAATGCAAGAATATTGTTCAACTTTGAGAGAGTCATGAAAGGAGACAAAATACACTATCATGGTAGACGGATGGATAGATAGGCGAGGAACGGCCTTGTTAAACTTTCTTTTCTACTGTCCTAAAGAACTTATGTTTTTGAGATCTCTAGACATGTCAGAGAAGAGGCATACTGCAGAGATCCTAATGCAAGAATTTGATAAGGTGATATGCGAGGTTGGGTTAGAGAATCTAGTCCAATTCATTACAGATAATAAAGCTAACTATAAAGAAACTAGGAAAGAGTTAGCAGATACTTATGGGACTTGTATTAAACACTGTGCACAACTCATTATTTTGATCTCATCCTTGAGGATATTGGTGAGATAGATGAGATAAAGGCAATAATTGAGTGTTTCCAGGATATTACCAAGTTTATTTATAACCATGCCTTTATATTGTGTATGATGAGGAGATATAAAGATGGTGGAGAGCTTTTTTATACAGTTGCAACTCGGTTTGTAACTAATTTCTTATATGTAAAGAGTATTGTGAGACAAAAGCAAGCCTTAAAGAGAATGTTCTCCTCGGATGAGTGACAATAATTTATAGAGTTGCCTCAAAATAGAAGAAATAGAAAGTTGAATGAGATTTTAGAGACAGTCTTCAAGAGTATATTTTGGAATGCATGTGTTAGACTATTAAGGATTACATGTCCTTTAGTGAAGGTTTTGAGATTGGCTGATAGTGAGGAGAGATTATTTATGGGCTACCTTTATGAAGCCATGATAGGACAAAAGAAGCCATTAAAAATAATTTTAATGAAAGAAAGAGAGATTATGTGCCTATATGGAAAATTATAGATAATAGATGGAATAAACAATTACATCGGCCTATTCATGTAGCAACATATTACCTAAACCCAGCATTCAAGTACTCAGCAAGCTTCAAAAGGGATGGTGAGGTTAATCGAGTCATCATTGATTATATAGATAGAGTAGTCCCTCATGAGAGTAGAGCAAATGCTATACATCGAGAGATGGAGATCTTTGATAATGCTCTTCACTTAATGGGTTTGCCTATAGCAATTTGTAACCACACTAATATGCACTCAGGTAAATTGTTTATGTTCGTATTTAAGTTTCTTAAATCTTATATTATTATGGATCAAGTCCCTAATGCTTGTCTTTTTCTATAAATGTTTGGTGGAATAGGTTTAGAATTGATTTCTCAAACCTTAGAGATTTTACAGTAAGAGTTCTGAGTCAAACGTGTAGTGCAACGGGTTGTGAAAGGAATTGGAGTGTCTTTGAATCCATCCATATAAAAAAACGTAATAGGTTGGAATATAAGCGGCTCAATGACTTAGTTTTCATCCTTGTAACATGCGACTTCTCCAAAGGTAATCTTGTATTAGTTACTACTTAAAGATTCAATTCAATATTTTGTTTGACTTTAATTGTTAATGTTATTTACTAATTACTTATCTTTCTTTCTTGTACGTAATTAAAAAAGGTAAATAGAGAAGAAAGCCAATTTGATCCAACAAGTTTGAATAATTTTAATATATTAGAGGAGTGGATTATAGAAGATAACGAAGAAAAAGCACTCCTAACCGAAGAAGACATTGCATAGATTAATTTGGAAGGAGCACAACAGCATCATCAAGGAGATGAAGATTTTGATTTTGAAGCAGAAGGTAGTGAGGATCTTCAGCAAGGAGAAGATGAAGATTATTTAGTTGATGATCCTGATTACAATATGTAAATGTAAATGTATTTCATTTTTTGCTTCAAAATATATAATTTTTTTTCAATTGTTCAATGGTGAATAATCAATATGTACTAAACTTTGCATTATATGAATTATTTGTAATTAGCAGATTTTTTCTATTTTTTTCTATTTTTAAGATTTTTACGAATTTTTTAATATTAAAGTATGATACGCTACACTACGATACGCCTGTATAGTGGACCAAAACGATACATGATACAATACGTGTCAAACAACACTGAAATTACATCATACATATCACTTTAACTTGCACACCACGCACGTGAACATTCTTGCATGTATGTATTTCTGGGTTTCACGTTGTTGTAAGTAGTGTATGGTTGTGCATATCAGTCGAGGGCCCTTATGATACCATACAATGCTACCATAGTCATAGTTGGCTTATTGTAAGAAATTCTTTTGTATAGAATAAAAAGCTCCAACTTTATTCTACATATCATACAAATGTGATACAGTAGGGATCTGTGATACAGTATCATACAAGTCTGATACAATGGGGATATGTGGTGCAATCTTGCATCCTGCCATAAATTTTTCTATGCTATGTATTAGTCTGTGTCATACTACAGATTGATACTACAAATTAAGTGTACATGGAAGGGAGGAGTCCTCAGGTTGAACTTGCTGGTTCAAACCCTAGAGGATGTCCTTAATCACTTCCAGTCCATTTTGTCCTATTCTTTAATGAGAATAGAGCTTGGCGGACTTGTGTGGAAGAGAAAAAGGGACAGGTTCAAAGCATCGTTTACATGTAACAACTATGTGGGTCTTTGTGTTGAATGTGGTGCTGATGTCGTTTTCTTGAGTAGAATACCCTATGTTCTACATTTGCTGAAAGCAACTTGGGCAGTTGGTGCCAACTACTAAATTGATTCACATTGTGCTTCCTGTTTCCAGATACAGATGAAGATTCATTACGCTTGGAGCAGTCCACATTTGCAGATCCAAGTGTGAGTTGGGTTTGCAGCATATAACAAAGTCTATATCATGTAATATGCAATTATTTCTTCTAGAAAGTATTAAGCAAATCCATCTTCACTTCCATGCAGGTGGGAGAGTTGGTATTAAAGGATTGCATTTTCTTGCATCTTTTACATGGAAGTGTTGACTCAGTTCATTTTTCTGCTATCTGTATTCTTTGTATGCTGTCACCTTACCTGTCAAGAAATCCAGCAGACATACACGCATCTATATGGAGACATACATTCCATGCATCTAGACGTGGTCGTGGTTCACACTACTAGACATTGGAGAAAAATGTTGGGATTAGAGTAGCTATTTAGTTTCTGTGTACACCTTTCATCCTCTTGCTTGTTGTCATCCATAAGTTGCTAATGGAAATGAAGTCTTCCAACACATTGTTAGCTGACTACACTCTCTATTATCTTAAGGTGGAGTTTGTGTTTCAGTTCCCATAAAATGAGTGAGCTTAGATACTTCTGGATCGGGTTACATATTGTCACAGCCAAAGGTTAAGTTCCACTGAATTGCTTATTTTTCAACTTTTGGCCCCCAAGTTGGGTGGCTTGTTACTTTTACTGCGAGCTGTTTTGGACAGGCCCACTCAGTGTGGGAAGTCTTGGTTTTGGTGTGAGTTTCTGTTTTCTTCAGTTCTCCATAGAATCCACAATTTCATCCTCAGGCTCTGATGATATGTTAATTACAAGTTAATCTCAATAGTGAATAGCTTTCCTTGCAGTTATACTGCTATTGCAATCCTTAATTCAAATATTAATAGATCCCATGACTTCTATACCGTGTATATCAGCTGTTGGATATAATGGGGTGTTACTCTGGCGAAATGGTAATTACCGCCTTCCACTTGGAACATCTTTTCTGGTTTGGTTATTTATCTATGGACATACATTTAGCTCTCATTGGGCTTCATCTTTATTTTGCACAGTGGGTTATGTTGATGCTGAAAGGTTATTATCTGGAATTGAGAAGGCATGGATTGACCTGCATTTTCAGGTTGTATAATGCAAGTTGTAGCATGATAAGAACTAAAGTGTATTTCATTACATATCTTCCATTCTGTTTCCTATTTTCATGTATGAATTGCCAAATTTTTAACCATTTATATGGGCATGTTACAGGAAGCATCTGCCACGGTTTTCACGGCAGCATTAGTATCAAACAGGCCTATGGATGCTGGACCTAGTGCTGTAGATGACCCTATCCATGGGGAAGGAAGTTCAGAGGCAGCTAATGCATTTTTCTCTCCTGACAATGGAGTAACTCAAGGAGCTGAGACCATGCATGCTTCAGAGGCAACATCTGAAAGTAGAGTGTGCAATAGAGGTGAGATCTTATAGATTGCTCAGCGTCCACACTAGATTTTAGTGAAATGGTATCCGTGCTTTCTAACTTCTGATCCTGGCTTTTGGTCAGAGTGACCGCCAATTTAGTGGAAATCCACAACCGGAAGTGGTGCATGATGTTCAACCAGATTTTGGTGCTGAAGACCAAAAGGTTCTCATAGGAGAAACCACCAACTTTCCCAACACTGTCAGTGATAAAGAATCCTTGGAATGTCATCCTCAGTCTGATGTTGGAGCTAGTTCTCCCCTACTTCAGGAGAAATCACCTTCTCATAGCCATATGACTGATAAACAAAAGGGGATTGTTGGCCATAATACAGGGCTTTCTCATGTCGGTCTGGAGAGAGTCTCTGATGCTGTTGAATGAAATGTGAACCCCAGTACTCAAGATTCAGAAGCTGAGAATTCGACTGGACCGTCAAGAGTGCCATGTGAAATCCACATTAAAGGCTTGTATTATGTTGTTACTATGAGAACAAGTGAATTAGCATTTGCAACTAGTCCAACATGTCATGAATAAAAGGGCAACCTTTTAGGAAACAAATGAAAGATGATTCTTCTGAAAAATCCACATTAAAGGCTTGTATTTCTATTTTACAGTGAATTATTTCATGTGAGGTGAGGATAACGTTTTTGTGCATCTACCTCATAGTCCATGTTAAGGCTTCTATCTGCATCTATTGTGCAATGTAAATGAGTGAGTCTATGATGTACTTGATTGACTGTCTTGCCATGCAGGCATGCTCTTGTTGGATATTTTGTATCTAACCTGCTCTGTTTCAGTTCAATATCGGGACATGGATCACATACACCACTTGACTATTTCTTACTGAATACGTTTGAGAAGTTGAACATTGAAATATATTTTGTCACAAGAGCTTTGTGCAAGAAATATAATAGTCCACTTCCATACAAGGAAATAGTTTTGATATTACTGAACCTTTCTTATTAGCCTTCTTATCAAAAATGTTGTCATTTTGCTTTATCATCATTAGTCTTGCAGTGTGATTGCACGAATGGTTGCATTTTCAGCATATGCCACTAATCCTGTAGTTACCGTTTCATACTCTTGCATTGATTGTCGGTCCTTTCTTTTCTCTTTATTTGCTGATGTTCCCTTCTCTTATCTGGTGCAGACACGAGCAAGGAACTATTGGAATTGGGATTTGTTGGGAGAGACTCCCTAATTGTTGTTCCACATCAGAAATCTAATACCTTTCACCAGAGGGACTCAGCTCCAGCCAGCAATGTAGGAAGACCTGATGAACAAGTTGACGGCAATGAAGCAAGTCTTGGATTTGTCTGGAAGATATTTATCATACTTCAATCCGTTTTCCTATTTCAGCGGTACTGCTGGCTCAAACCAGGAACTGCCACAAATGGCAATTTCGTAAGTCATTTGTTCCTTTCCAGAAGTTCTTTTCTTTATTTTCTTCTTGTTTTGTCTGCTAGGCACATTTCTTTCTTAATATCACCTAAAAAGAGGACATTGTTTAACCATAACGGGCAAATTGTTGCATCAGCATTTTAGATATTTTTGTGTCTTGCATCTCATGCTTGTTGTACTGTTAGAATATGGGATCGGGCTATCAGGGCCAGGGCCCCTAGCCGTTGGGGGGCCAACGGTCACCAGGACCCCAACGGCTAGTTTTGTAGTCGTTGGGGGCTGGCTGTGACCAGCCCCCTTTCTCCTTTTATTTAGCCACAAAAGGCTTGAGAAAATATATAGAAGAGAACAAGAGGAAGTGAGAGAGAGAATACAAGAGGAAATAAGAAAGAGAAAGGGGCTGGTCACAGCCAGCCCTCAACGATGGCAAAACTAGCCGTTGGGGGCCTGGTGACCGTTGGGCCCCCAATGGCTAGGGGCCCTGGCCCTGACAGGGCCAGGCCCTGGCGGCCCATATTCTAACATGTACGTGACCTGGTATTGGGCTCTATGGTATAAGATTCACATAGGGGCTAGATTTAAGTAGACTTATACTTTTATGATTGACGTATGTATGCTTTGTTAAATTTTCTAGGCTGAAATTCTTTCAATTGTATCATTTGTTGTTGCATGTTGTCTGCTGGGATCATTCAGGAGAATATGTAAGATGTGATGGCAGTATGGATGGAAGTAAGTTATGTATGCTTTGGTGGTTACCACTGGTTTCATGTTGCATGTGGTATTGATAAAGGTGGGATCATCATGAACCCTAAATATGTTACTTGTGGAGATTTGAGGTAAAGTTAGGTGATAATTGAGAAACGGGTAATGACTGGAGATTGGTGGTAGAGAGTGATGGAGGCATCATTGATGGTGGAACCGGACACAAAAAGTAAGGGAAGGAGAACTGCAAACTATGCTTGCCTTCAAGTACAAGTTTCTTTTAGCTGGCCTGCTATGTACCTTTTTAAGAGTAAGAATATCTTCGTTTTCTATAAGCGAAATCAAGTATCTTCATTTTCTCTAGCATAAGTAAAACCATCTTCTCCTTGAAATGCAAATTTCAAGAGAATATGATTCTCCATGGGAGGAGGTGTTATTGATTTTAAAAAAAGAAGCAAAATGCATTTAATGAGTGGGCTGCAACGATCCACTTCCTATGACAATGATTATCATCATTAAGTGGGAAAGATATACATACCTGCCTTTCCCCCAAAAGGCTCTCACCCAAAAGTTAAAGATACAAAAGCTTTCCTCTCCCCCATTTTAGACTGAAGAAAACACTCATAGGGACCTTTCCTTTTCACTCTTTTAGATTGAAATAAACACTCTCAAAGGGAAAGTTCAGACAAATGTTTCTGGTGGTCTGAAATTGCAATCTCTTGCTTCTGATTAATGTCCAGTGGTTTTCCAGACATTATGGGTCTATGAACTACTGTCAGTTTCTAGTAAATACAGCTTTGAATGGTGAAATGTGTAAAAATGCTAACGGATTCCTGTTTGTTCCAAGAAACATCGTTTTGCACAATTTCCTCTCGTTTCTCAGATTGCTGCTATCTTGCATTCAACATATGCACTCTTGTAACGGTAGTAAATGAAAAGCCGTTCTCCCTTACTGTGATTATTCACATATATATTTTTGCGCTTATAATTGCTAAATTTTGCCATAATAGAAAAGATTCACCGTTTGGTTCTTATGAGAACACTTAGATGTTCTTTTACAACAACAACAACAACTAAGCCTTTTCCCATACTAGACGGGGTCGGCTACATGGATTCTTTGTTTCCACAAAGCCCTATCATCGGCCATGTTAGCAGTTAACTCAACATAATCTAGATCATTCTTTATTGTTTCTTTCCAACACTTTTGTGGTCATCCTCTACCTCTTTTAATACTTTCAAAAACTAGTTTTTCATACCTTCTTACAAGCGCTTCTTTTGATCTTCTTTCTATACGTTGAAACCATCTTAAATGATATTCTCTTATTTTTATTCTCTATTGGTGTCACTCTCAATTTGTTTCTAATAACCTCATTATGTATACGGTCTTTCCTTGTATGACCACTCATCCATCTCAACATCTTCATTTCTACCACAAACATCTTTTGTACATGTTCATGATTAATTATCAAACACTAAGAACTATAAAACATGGTAAGTCTAATTGCGCCTCTATAATATTTACCTTTTACCTTTAATAGTATCTTATTGTCACAAAAAATACCTGATGCTCATTCTATGTATAACATCTCCATCAATTCTTCCATCACTCTAAAAAATTAACCCTAGGTATTTAAAACTTTCCTTTTGGGAGATGCAATGTGTGCCAATTTTAATTTTTATGTCTTCTAAAGTAACGAAATGATCAAACTTACATTTCATATATTTTGTTTTTGTTCTACTAAGTTGGAAGCCTTTGCTTTCTAATGTTTCTCTCCTCAAAACACTTACGATATTCTTTTATAACAACAACAACAACTAAGCCTTTTCCCATACTAGACGGGGTCGGCTATATAGATTCTTTGTTTCCACCGAGCCCTATCATATGCCATGTTAGCAGGTAACTCAAAATAAGCTAGATCATTCTTTATTGTTTCTTTCCAACACTTTTGTGGTTGTCCTCTACCTCTTTTAATACTTTCCAAATTTAGTTTTTCATACATTCTTATAGGTTCTTCTTTCTATATGTCCAAACCATCTTAAACGATATTCTCTCATTTTATCATCTATTGTTGCCACTCCTAATTTGTTTCTAATAACCTCATTATGTATACGGCCTTTTCTTGTATGACCACTCATCCATCTCAACATCTTTGTTTATGTCACAGACATCTTTTATACATGTTGATGATTAACTATCCAACACTCACAACCATAAAATATGACAGGTCTAATTAATGCTCTATAATATTTACCTTTTAACTTTAATGGTATCTTCTTATCACAAAGAATACCTTATGCCCCTCTCCATTTTAACCAACCAACATTAATTCTATGTGTAACATCTTCATCAATTCTTTCATCGCTCTGAAAAATTTACCCTAGGTATTTAAAACTTTCCTTTTGGAGATGCAATGTGTGCCAATTTTAATTTTTATGTCCTCTAAAGTAACCACATGATCAAACTTACATTCCATATATTATGTCTTTGTTCTACTAAGTTGGAGGCCTTTGCTTTCTAAATGATCAAACTTACATTCTATATATTCTGTTTTTGTTCTACTAAGTCGGAGGCCTTTGCTTTCTAATGTTTTTCTCAATAGTTTTAATTTTCTATTAACTTTTTCCTTAGACTCCTCTACTAACAGAATGTCATTCGCAAATAACATACATCGGGATACTTCATCTTGAATATGTTTTGTTAACTCATCAATCACCATTATAAATAAGAATGGACTTAAAGTTGATGGTTGATGTAACCCAATATTAACTTTAAAGAAGTTTGTCATTCTTTCATGAGTCCTCACACATGTTTTTGCACCAACATACATGTCTCTTATAAGGTTAATGTACATCAATAGGATATATCTTTTTTTCAGAGTTCTCCAAAGAACCTCCCTCGGTACCCTATCGTAAGTTTTTTCTAGATCAATAAATATCATGTGAAGGTCTTTCTTTTTTACTCTAAAATGTTTCATAAGACGTCTCAAAAGGTGAATCGCTTCAATAGTAGATCTGCTTGGCAAGAATCTAAATTGGTTCTCTATTGTACTTGATACTTGTCTTAACCTACGTTCAATAATTCTTTCCCACAATTTTATAGTATGGCTCATTAACTTGATACCTCGATAATTCACATAATTCTGAATGTCTCTCTTGTTCTTATATATGGGTATAAGTGTACTCGCTCTCCGTTCCTTGGACATCTTTTGGTTTCTCCATATTTCATTAAATAGTCTTGTGAGGCAAGTGATTCCTATTTCTCCTAATATTTTTGAAACTTCTATGTGAATATTGTCTCGTCCTACCGATTTACCACCTTTCATATGTTTAAGAGCCTCTTTGACTTCATTCTTTTGAATGCGTAAGTAGAAATTATGGTTTATATACTTTTCTAATTTGGCTAACTCTCCTAAGATAATACTAACATCTTTATTTTCATTAAAAAGCTTATAAAAATAGTTTTTTCATCTATTTCTTATATCATCATTTGTCATTAGATTTTTTTCATCCTCATCTTTGATGCATCTAATAGAATTAAGATCTTTAGTTTTCTTATCTCTAGCTCTAGCTATCCTAAAAATATCTTTCACCCTTTTTTGAGTTGAGTTTTTTATATAAATCCTCCCAAATTTTTCCTTTTGCTTAACTAATGGCCTTTTTCGCTTCCTTCTTTACTTTCTTATAAGCTTCTAAAGTTTCACTAGTTTTCTTAGCATGATGTAATTTGTGACATGCTCTCTTTGCCTCGATTTTATTTTTCACTGCTTCACTCCACCACCAACCTTCTTTTTGTGCGAGTACAACTCCCTTAGATTTACCTAATACATCTTTTGCCACTTTCCTAATATGTATAGTCATATTGTTCCACATATCATAAGGTGTACCAACATAATTTCAAGCATCTCCTTGAAGGACTTTCTGTTTAAATATATATTCTTTCTCACTTTTGAGGTTCCGCCATTTAGTCCAAATAGCTCGATGTACTCTTTTATTCTTTGTCTATTTTTTTTATTTGTAAATCATAACTAAAAGTTGATGTTGGGTGGTTAAGCTTTCTCCTAGAATTACCTTGCAATCTTTACAACATACTCTATCTTTCTTTCTACAAAGAAAGTAATCAATTTGTGTTTGTGATAAGCCACTCTTATAAGTAATTAAATGTTCATCTCATTTTTTGAATATTGTATTTACTATAAAGAGATCAAATGCCATAGCAAAATTTAAAATCTCCCTACCTTCCTCATTTATATCCTCAAAACCAAAGTTTCCATGAATACCTTGATATCCTAATGCCTCTTTACCGACATGTCTATTTAAGTCTCCTCCTAAACAAATCATATTCCTTTGTGGAATCCTTTGAATCACCTTATCTAACTCTTCCCAAAAAGTTGTCTTTATACTATCTTCTAGTCCTACTTGGGGTGCGTAAGCACAAACTATATTCAAAACTTCTGCTCCTAACACTAATTTCAATGTCATGTTTCAATCACCATATCATTGTATGTCTACTACACTATCCTTTAAATCTTCATTTATGATAATAACAACTCCGTTTCTAGCATTTTCCTTACGTGAGTACCATAATTTAAAACCTGTATCCTCTATCTCCTTTGCTTTTTCTCCAACCCACTTTGTCTCTTGTAAACATAGAATATGAATCTTTCTCTGAATCATAGTATCTACCACCTCTATTAGCTTACCGGATAATGTTTTGATATTCTAAGAACCAATAAGAATCTTATTTTCTATGACTACCTTCCTTACCCTCGCATTCGTCTATATTGAAAATGCGAAGACCCTATCTGTAAATTATTCACTACATTCGGGCGACAATGTAGCAAGACTAACTTCTTTACCCACATCTTTTTCATATTAAAAGCAAAGTGATTTTATTTATAGTAGTAAAGTTGTGTGGACCGAGACACGTTTATAACTCAAATGCGGGACTCTTAATTAGTACAAAAGAAAATGGTACCCTTTGACTACAACAAGGGTCCAAGACTAAGTAATAGAAATTGTTAGGTGGTTCTCATGCAAGGGCCTAGTTACACAACTGTAGACATGAAAATTTTCTTTCCATAGTTTATGAGAAAAACTTGAAACAAAATTTTTCACACCTACGCTTGCGCGAGCGTGCAAACTAGTTTGCAAAACTAGTAAAGTTTTGAAAACATGACTTATTAGATGATTGTGGGCTAAGCAAACTCTTTTCGCTTTAGACCTTCTTGAAGCGATGCTCAAGGGTCAGTCTAAGCACTTGAGAATTTCAATTTTGAAACCAAGACGAACTCCAAATCACGTGAAGAGTTGGTGTTTGTGAAAGAAGTAGTATATACACTTGATTCAAGACTTTGAAATGAACAAGTCCTGAAAAATAGAATGTTCTGTTTCTAAGGCTTGTTTCCCGAATTTATCTGAACACCTTACAGACCTCTAAAAATCACTAAAATTTTATTAGGCAAAGCTTATGGTATGGAGGATTTGTATCACTTTAAAGATCTCGATTTGGAAAGTATTAAATCCAAATTAAATGTTTGAAGCAGACTTACTCACTAGCTCAGAACAGTTCTATCACAGAAATACAAAGACTCAAAGATGAGCCTGTATTTTCGCAACCAAAATTTTGATTTTAATGATTTTGATACTTTTGGAAAACTATGTATGTTAGCTTTCCAGTGCATCAAAAATCAAGTATAGATAGAGATATGAGATTTTTACCAGACCTCAATTTTAGGGAATCCGATTGTGCAAAACGTGATTCAGAAAATGCTTTGGTCCTTTTCTAGTTTTATTATGAGATTAGGCGATCCTAAAATCTTACCAATTTTACTTAAAGTGCCCTAGGTTGTGTAGAGTATGTGTGCTAAATTTCAATTGAATTGGAGCAAGCATCATAGAATGAAAATTACAGGAAGGAACAGATGCATAGATGCTGAAATACTGTTTTTTGTTTTATGAACATAATGATGCAAACTCACACCAAAGCAAATTGCAACAACACTAACTCCGAATTGACATTGCAGAAACGTAAAGGAAGAGAAGTTATTTTATAGCTTATGCATAGAAGGGGTTAGAAGTATAGAGGGTTTACAGTATATAGGAAGGAAGAAACATAACATCAAACACATGGCGTGCGCGTGTGTGTAATGTTTCATCCATCGAATGAAATTTGTAGCAAATCCTAACTTATTACAACATGGGGGGAGATGAAACTCCATTATTACAACCCCATTTAATTGAATTTGAATGAGAAAGATGCATTAAAATTGAATCAAAGGCACTTACACGAGTTGTCACGAGAAAATCGGAGATTCACAAGTGAATTCTGGCCACTTTGGTTCTTTCTTCTTCACCCAAACTCCTTAGCACACACCTACCTACCCTCTTCTTCCCCCAAACTTAAAAGTGGACATCCTCCTTTTGCTGGAAATGTTCAGCACCTAGACCAACACACACCCTTGAGATGGCCTCTCTCTCTCTCTCTTGCAAGATAGGATCCCATGCCCCCCCATGGCCCCTTTTATAGGCCAAGGGGGGCTGGTTCTAGCCCTTTCCATGGGGCGGGCTGGACCTTGATCCAATGAGTTTGGATCCACTTTGGTTCAACCTTTTAGTGGTCCCCCTTGTTTTGACCTAGACCAGCCCCTTGTGGGCTGGTTTCCATGTGAACCTAGCCCTAGTTTTGGGCTCAATTGCACTTGAGATGACCGGCCAATGCTCGTTCCACTCGGTATTTGTCTTGATCGAGTCTTTACCGAGTTGTTTTGAATTAATGTTTAATGAACCAAGCCCCATGTACTCGGCCTGTGACTTGAACCATGTCATATCCTTTATGCTTCACCCGATTATGCGTTGGCTTTGAAGTTGACTCGTGTATCATCCGGTCATGTCTTGATTGGCCAAGCTTGGCTTTGCTTGGTTTCTTCATGGCTTGATCTTGAGTAGATGAATTACTTCCAACGTATGGTTGGTCCTTGAACCACTTCCATCCCGTGTGGGTGGCTTTGGTGAAGTAGACCTTTCCCTTTGGTGCACTTGGCCGAATCAATTCCATCTTCGGTTCTTGGCTTGAACTTGAAGATCTCAACATGGCGTCCTTTGTAGTGTGTGCTTCATCCGGGCTAGGCATAGGACTTGACCCTTGTTCCATATTGGGAGATGCTTGCTGCATTTGCCTTCCTTCATATGATAGCATTTGGTCTAGGTTAATCTTGGTTTTTTAAAATGGATTTTAGTTCAAGACATAGGCTTGATTGAAACTTGTAATTTTTGAAACTTCAAACAAGTTCGTATTTCACGTTTTGAACTTTGAAACAATCTTCAAAGTTTGATGAATCCTTTTGAGATATTTCAAAAATATTTTTATTTTTGGGTGTTTACAATAACCATGATGCAAAAATTCACTCGTGGAGGGTCTCTGGGTCACATTCTCCCCCACCTAAGCGCTTGATGACCTCAGCAAGCTTCGTGGTGATGTTATTGAAATTCTTGGAACTATTGATGTATTGTCTGTCTCTCAATCTCCTGTACTTTCATCTTCTGCATCTCCTGTTATCCTCCAAGGTATAGATGCCTATAGTATTTACGGCTTACACGTTCCATGTTCGCATGATAAGCCTTAAGTTTGTTCACATAGAAGTTAATTTGTATTCGATCATGGACAAACTTTAGTTGGAACACCTGATCTCCTACCTTCAAGATGATTGGTTAATGACCGGCATCCTTCTAGATCGTTGTAGCACGCTGCCTCACGATGAGACCATCGCACCACTTCGAGTATATTGATTCCTTCATATGCGTCGCTGCTTTTATATGAAGCGATTGGGCAAAATTATACCGTTCCTGTTGATCAGCATAAAAGTTGTATATGGTTGACAACATCTTAGAGTATTGTACAACTATCTTCTGTTGTACTTCCAATTGCCCTCTAGGTCCTTCGCTCCAATGCAACTTTCTTTGCATCCACTGTCTAGCCTTGGTAGCAACAGACTTGCATCGCCGTCTCTTGGAACTGACACTTGAACTTAGCTTAACATCATCATGCCTGCCATACTTCTTCTACTGACAGCCTACCTCTTCCCTGTGAGATAGCTTCTTTGAAGGTGTGGTGGGCAAAACGTCTTTGCACTCCTTTAGTCCTACGACATCAATCTTCGAATACACCCTATCGTGAAGCATCTTTTGCTAAGTACCCTGCAACGCTACCTTCAATGTAGCATCCCCATGCTTCTGACCTTCTTATAGTACAAGCACTTACACTTTTCGAACCTAACCATCATCCAAGGACATTGCACGAACAATATATGGTTGAACGTAATTTATGAAGACCACTATATTCGAGATTAGTCGTATCTCTCATGGCTTGCCCTCAAGAAATTCATGCCCAATATCACTCAATACTCATCGAACTGTGCCATAGTGAAGTTGGTTACCTCGCGCCAACTGCCCACTAGAGTCGCAACAACAACTGCCTCCCAAAGATGAGTTTAAACTCTAAATTTATAGCTTTGATGTTGCTACTTCTTCCCACTATCCTTAGACCCCAACGTTTAACTTTTACCAGGCACATGAAGTTGTGAGTTGCGCCTATGTCAACCATTCCCACAATGTCTTTGCCATTGATAGTAACTAGAATGTACATGAAAGTCTTATTCATAGGCTTGCGTGACATTGATCCCTCATCTATTGCATTCAATTATCTCAATGCGTTAATTCTCATTGTTTCTTCCCTTGGATCATTATCAAAATCTTTCATCCTTTGCACGATATTATCAGCGTGTCAAAAGTCTGCCTTCTTATGTTTACATTCATTTGAGAAATGTTGACCACCATAATAACAACACTCTCACTTGAAGGATCCCTTGGCCTTGTACTTCTTTTCGTGATCATTGTTCTTCTCTTGATCCCTTGGTGTGGAAGACTCGACTAAAGTATCTTTCGAAGTATCATGTCGATTTCCATTCTTCTCACCATTCCGATTGTCGGTGTCATGCCCATCTTTCTTTGAACTAGTTAGTCGACGATTGTTAAGTTCATGTTTTGCCATCGTAATCACTTTAGAAAGGGTCTACGGGTTCATCCTATTCAACTATTGTTTTGACAAAAGCTGTAATTCGTTAAGAAAGTTGAATAAATGATCTTCTGAGCATATTTTTTGGATGCTCAATGTAGACATGAAAATTTTCACTTCGGAGTTATGGAAAACTTGAAGTGAAACTTTTCCTATCTACGCTTGCGTGAGCGTGCCAGCTAGTTTGCAAAAACTAACAAAGGTTTTTGAAAGTTTTTGACTCCTTTAGTGATTGTAGGCAAGCAGACTATTTTCACTTAAACCGATGTTCAAGGGTCGGTTTAAGCACTTAAAAACTTCAATTGTGAAACAAGTGTAACTTTATTTCATGTGAATAACAAGTGCTTTGAAAGAATTTGGATTGTACACTTTGATTCAATACTTGAATTGAATAAGTCCTGAAAAATAAAGTATTTTGTTTTTAAGGCTTGTATCTAAAATCGATCTAGATATGCTATAGGTCTCTTAAAATCATCAAAATTTTACAAGACCAAGTCTGTAGTGTGCAAAACCTGTGGCTTTTTACAGATCTGAATTTGGAAATATATTGAATCAAAATTAAATCTAGAAAGAGTACTGACTCACAAGCTTGGAACTGCTCTATCACAGAAATATAGAGGCTCAAAGATAAGTCTATATCTTAGTGACCTGAATTTGATGATTTTATGTTGTTGGAAATCTATGGACATTAGCTTTCTAATGCATAAAAAATCAAGTGATGTGAACCCTTGTGGACAGAGATATGAGACTTTTACCCGACCTTTATCTTTGGAAATCCGACTGTGCAAAACAGTTAACAATTTTTTATTTGGTCTTTACCCAATTTTATTACGGGGTTGCACGGTTCTGAAATTCTTAAAAATTTTATTTCTAAGACCTTTGTGTGTGAAGATGATGCTCCTAAAATTTTAGCTCATTTGGATCACGTAGTAAGGAATTAAAATTACAGCAATCAAGGATGCATATGCAGAAAATGGATTTCAGTTTCATAAAAAATACATGCAAATGCATACTCACACAAAAGTAAATTGCACCCACTCTACATCCGAATTTAAAACTCACGCAAATTAAAATTACAGCAACTCTACATCCCAAATTAAAACTCACACTAATGAAATGTACATATTAGCTTAAGCATAGAGGGGATTAGAAGTATAGAGTGTCTATAACATGTATTGGGTTAGGAGCATAATCAAACAATTAGAGTGCAAGTGTGTGTTAATGGTGATTCATCCATAAAATGAAATTTGCAGCAACTCTAATTATTACAACTTAGAGAGAGGTGAAACTCTATTAATACAACCCCATTTAATGAATTAAAAGGAAGAAAACGAGATTTGAATTAAGCAAGATGAACTTACATGAAATTTGGAACCAAAAGGCCGGGGATTCAAGAAGCTTAGCTTTCTTCCTTCAATCTCCCACAACTCTCACCTAGCTCCCTCTCCTTGAACCCTTCTTGAAGTACACGACCCTCTCTAGCTGAAATTTTCCCTCACCTATGCTAGCACTCGCCCCAATGTAGCAACCTCTCTCCAAGATTTTTGTGAATTCCAAGTTATGGAACCCGCCCCTCCCTTGGCCCTATTTATAGGCCAAGGGGCTGGTTCATTGGGGGGGGGGGGGGGGGGGGGGGGGGGGGGGGGGGGGGGGCGGGGGGGTTGGCTCATAGGTCCAGCTCCAATCTAAGGTTTAGTAGTCCCCCTTGTGATGGTATGACCAGCCTCATGTGGGTTGGTTCCTAGACTTGAATCAGCCATGAACTTGGTCAAATCGGGTGAGCCTCTTTGGACTTGATCAAACCGGGTTCTTCACTTTGACTAGGCTTGATTCTTGCTTGGCCGGCCCATGAGCTTGATATTTGGTGGCTCGATCACATGATGACTTCTTAGTGATGCTTGCAAGCATTTGTACCCATATTACTTGATATAATATGGTTCATCTTGGCTGTGCATACGTAGTTGAATTTCATCTTTTGATTTGACCTGGTTCATCATAGGTTGGACCTCTGCCTTTGAATTTCGATTGCCTTGAAATGAGCCGCCTGGTGAAGCTTGATTCGATCCATGGTTCTAGGGTTTTTTAACCTTAATTTAAAACCTTTATTTTGAAACATTCCCACAAAAACTTAAACTTTAAAATTTTGGGTTTTTTAATTTAAAGGTTCATAAAGGCTTTAAATTGGTTTTTGAAATTCAAGAGTTTTTTAAAACATTTTAAAATTTTGGGTGTTTACACTCAACATAACGGTTTGCTATGGTGTCAACGTGGGCTATCATTGACAAGGGTGAGTTACCTTATACTATCAACATGAAGGGTGTGTGTCACCCACCCATTCGCCGATACTCTTAGTCGAATCAGTTCTGATACCAAAGTTGTCACGTCCTGACGTTAGAATCACCCAATGGCTCAGAACTCGTGACCGGCACTAGGTTGCACATAGCCTAGCAAGCATTCCATTAAGGATGCAGTGGAAGCTTAAGACTAATAATTGAGAGGGTGATTTGAGTAATAACAAAGTAATTGTATTGATACAAGTAAAGGTGTGTGGCCCGCGACATGGACACGTGGTTCCCATATAGGGGCCTGATTACACAATCATGATGCAGAAATTGACTTGTGGAGGGTCCTCGAGTCACATAATGATAACATCTCTTAACAAGGTAAAACTTTGGACTTTCCACATTAATGCAAAAGTTTACACGGATTGTGATTATTGCTCAAGTTTTCGGTAGATATATGAAATCTGTCTTTAAAAGTTAATCCTTATTGAGAAGCACCATTTTCTTGACAGCTATTTTTCTTGGTTATAGGGCCTGATTCTGGTATGAGAAATTCGTTATCGACTTCTGGAAGGCCTATACAGGGCTCCTCTTCCAGTGCTAGAGCCCTGTCAGGTCAAACGATTGTCAACAAGGACAAGAACTTGGATTCAGGTTGGAGTTCAAATGTTCACACACTGAAACATGATGATGAAGACGTTGCATTCCGTGATAGGAATGCATTTTGGAACGGCAATTCAACTCAGTATGGTGGTGATGACAACAAATAGATTCACATTTTTTATGTGGACGTATATATAATGTATTGAGATCTATATGTGAACTTTGTGCAGTAAATGAGTTCATCTTAAGAGCTCTTTTCATTATCTTCTATACTGAATGAAACTTTCACTACAGCGCCTATGATGGCTCTTGAGACTGTCAGCGAATAAACAAGTGCCATAAGCTGTGGAATGGTCTTTGTAAGTTGCTTCATGTTAAGAGGAAAATCTTTTTGCAATTAAGGATTTGATCATTTATATTATCGTCTTGATTATTTATTTACAGGTATCATTATCTATGGGAATGAACATATTGTTGATGAGAAATAGAAAATCAATGCACATAGACACTTGAAAGCCCACCTACAAACACGTTCATACTGTAGCGCAAGTGTATTTTGTGCACGTACTTTTGTGTCTAACAATGAGGAGCACTGTTTGAAGTTAACTGTGGACAGGGACCGGGGCCCGTGACTACATGACACTATGGTCATCTGTGCTACAGGACTGAACTCGTGTTCGTTCAGGTGAGTGCCTAACCTTTGTTTCCCTTTGCTGCGGTGCATCATTTTTCCCCCTGGATTCCTAACTAGATCTGTCCAAAAGTTTCCTGCATACACGTACTATCGAAATGAAGGGCATAATTAAACTGATATAAAGTATTTAACCGGCATCTTCTCCAGATTTATGAACTCCATACTACACATATACCGTAATGAAGAGAACTGTAATGCAGCATCCCGAAGGGTCAAACCCTACTTGGCACAGGGAGTGATCTTTACGTCCGGAGCTTGGTCCTTTTGTCGTGTCTCTGATTTGGTCCTGCTAGCCCCAGCTCCCCCCCCCCCTCACCACACACACACACAGGGCTATGGCAATAACACCTGCTGCATATATTTACAAACCAGGATTGATATACTCTTTTCTTTTTGAAGTTCTCAAAATACTTATGGTTATTTTTTATATCTACCAAAATATTCTTCCATGAAAATAATCCATTTTCCCTCGTTTCTCCATCCATTCGTCACTGCTCGGTCAATTTCAGTAATATTACTCGATATGTAGTTATTTTCAACAAAAGAACGCATCAAAATCTAGCAAAAAAGGAAGAAAGAAGAAGAAATAGGAAGAAAGAAGAAGAGGGGGAAAGAAGAAAAAGAGGATGAGAACGGCCAATTTGAAGGGAGATTCATCGATTTATCAATGTATGATGTTGATTTGGTTTTGGTTTTTTATTTTTGAGCTGTTTTAATGGATTCTTTTGTCTTGATTCTCCCTGTAAAACCCATCGTGCTTTCTTGCTAGAGACATGCCCAGGCGCGTCTTCCCCATAGGGGAGACGTGCTTGGGCCATGTCTCTCTTGTTTCAATTTGGTTAACTAATTTTCTTTTTTGCTATACAAATATAGCTCATAAGACACGAGTAGGTCATAATGTTACCGCTTCACTTAGTAGTCACAATGCCATATCATATGGAGGATACCCTCATATATGACAATGAGAAGAAGAAAACATTGTGGTAGAAGTCGATCCTTCATGTTATAAAGAAGATATATCAACCTCAGAGATTGAGATTAATATTGAAGAGAGTGAGGGTAAAGGATCTCTTGATATGTCAAGGTTACTCAATAGCTTTGAAGGTCACATTGCATATAAGATTTGAGAAGAACATATAATTTCTATCTTTAGTAAACATACAACTAAGAAAGGCATACCATATAGAAGTACAACTTAGTGAACATAACTTTTTTGCTTTTAAGTAAGAACTTTTACTATTGTTGCTTGTTGTAATATCTTTTATATTGTCATTTTTTATAATTTAATAAGTTATATGTTTTAATTATAGGCATGAATTTATGAGTATTTCCTATATTTTATAATTAGTATGCGATCAAAATGGCTCAATGGGGAACCATGAGTAGGCCAATAGATGAGAAATATTTGTCATAAACAAATCTCCTATTGATCATGTTAGTAAGTACTGTAAGCAATTGGATTTGATGACGATAAAACATTTATTTTGTGAAATGAAAACTATGTTCTTAATCTTTTAATTAAACATAACCTTGTATGTTTTAAATTCTTATATTTTATTTTGTGCAATACATATTGACTGATAGTCATATAGTTTTGCAAAATACTTGATTGTAAAGCATATAAGTTGACTAGATACCACAAATGCATTCATTCTATAATTGTTGTAAAACCTTTATATGTTAGATCGTATAGTTCGATAGTGTAAACATCCTAAATAAAATTTTCTGAAAATACTCCAAAATTCGAAAACTGACTTATTTTAAACCTTTTAGCTTTAAAATGAAGATTTTAAATCTTTAAAATCAATATTTTAAAAGGTTTCAAAATAAAGTTAAAAGTATAAAGCCCGGAAGATTGGAGTAAAGTAGGTTGACAGGTGGACTCGCCTCAAGCCAATGACGATTTCGCAAAGGATAAGCCGAAAATCAAGGGAGGAGATCAAGTCAAAAGCATATCCTCACCCAAGATCAAGTCAAGGTGAACGGCCTCATCAAACCCAGCCCACTTCAAACAAATACTAGACATGATTGACTTGAATTAAACATCAAGCCCTACTTGAACCAAATGTTTTTAATTCAACTAATATCGAGATTTTTTCTAAGTCGTGTTTATCCTATATCCGTGGACCAACATTTATCAAATCATCTTCCTACCTAGCCTTGATTAAGTGGAGAAATCAACAAATGAAGCCACTAGAAGAAGCAAGAGCCGGCCGTTTGAACTTAGAGGGCTCAAGCACCTAGCCGGCCATGGCTAGGTGCACCCAATCAAGACCAAAACTAGCCCACATATAGCTGGTCCATGGCTGGCCAAAAGGGGACCACTTCTATCTCTCTTTCACGTGAACATGATGGACTTGGATCAGATTTTGGATCTTGGGCTACCCGTCCCAAGGAAAGGCCTAGAAAGACCCCCCCTTGGCCTATAAATAGAGGCCAAGGGGGGGCGTAAAACCCATCTTGGAGTTGCTTGAGAGAGTGTTGTACCTTGGGTTGCTTGAGTGAGAATATAGGCTGCTAGGGAGATGCTTAGAGAGGAAAGAAGGTGTTAGGGTCAAGGCTTTTGGGTTTGAGTGAAAAAATTGAGTGAAAAGGGAGGGAAAGTGAGGGTCGAGCACCATCTTTGGAGGCAATTTCCTTGGGAAATCCCTATCTCTTCTCATTATTCAATTGAAAATGCATTATATTAATGGAGCTTTGTCTCCCCCCATGACGTAATAAAAGTAGATGTGCTGAAATTTTCCTTTCCTTTGCTTATGCACTCTATGTGTTTGAGTACTTGATTCTACATCACTATATGCTATAAACACTATATATCTTCTAATTTCCTCTATGCTTAAGCTATTAGATATATTTCAATTCATTTCCTTTCAGCATTTAAATTCAGGATGTTGTGTTGTTGCACTTTAATTCGTGTGAGTTTTGCATCACGTATGTTCTAAAACCTGAAAACTGATTTTTTGCATCATTACATACATTGATTATTTGATTTTTCATTTCTAAACACCTGCTCCAATCCCTTCACAATTTTGCACACTATATCTACATGCACAGCCCACTAATAACAAAATTTTCAAGAATTTTAGGTTCGTGGAACCACGTAATTAAAATGGTGCAAGATCAGGGAAATTTTTACAAACTGTTTGTCAATTCGGTTTTCCTACAACAGAGCATGGGTATTCATCCAATAACTTTGTCTGTAGGCATCCAAAATCAGTTATTCTTAGTTCATTGAAAAGCTGATATTCATATCTTTCCAACAAGATCAAGTGCACTAAATTTGAACTCTGAGCACCAAGATACAGGCTCATATTTGGGCCTCTATATTTTTGTAATAGAACAGTTTCGGGTGTTTGAGCGGAGGTACTTCATTGAATTAATTCTGCAACATCCTAATCCCGAATTAAAAATCAAAAAATGTCTTAGACTCTTCGCATCTCAATCTTATTTATGTAAAATTTTGGTGATTTCTGGAGGTCTTTAAGGTACTCAAAATAATTCAGGAAACAAGTCCTAAAAATATAATTTTCTATTTTTCAGAACTTGTACATTTTGAATTTTGAAACCAAGTGCACTAGTTTGTATGATGAACCCAAGCCTATGGCCATGATTTCTCCCAACACTCATAAACCAACCAAGGACCCGACCATGATTTCCCTTGGAATTCTTTTTCCTCCTTTGTGCAAGGGATCAAACATACTCTCCCTTAGCACCCAAATAAACACAAGTCATCAACTCCTAGGGGCACACTTGGTTGCATCTAGGATTCATCCCCCTATCATCCACCTATTAGGAGAAACCGAGCCACACCCGACCAAGGTCGTTCATCTCCTAGAGGCACCCAAGTCAAAGCCTAAGCCATCCTTAGCTCCAATCCCCAAAAGCCCATCCAAGCCAAGTTGTGTGTACATTCATGACATGGACGATACCATATTCCAAGGCCATCGACTTTATAAAAACTTTTCAAAACTCAAGAAGCCTTGAAATATGATGTTGAACATGGGATACACACCATATCAAGGTTTATGAGTCAAAAGCCAAGGTAGGTTAGAGCCCATCTTGCTACTTCCAAACCCAAATCGACATGGATTGGGCTACATCCCATCCATACCCCCTCAGCCACCACCTAAGACCACTTGGGTCAAGGGTGCCCTAGAACCCACTAAAACCAAAACCTATGGCCTAGACCTCTTGTTTAGAGTCTAATTTATACTGTTTTCTTTATAGGTTTGATAGAAGACTCCTCTTTTAACAAAAATCCAAAAAAATTATATATTTGGAAAAACTAAAAAAAGTGAAAAACTTTCAAAATCCAAAAACATTTGAAAAAACCTGAAAATTCCAAAAAGAAAGTTGTTTATGTTCATTCTCCTAGCTTTTGTTTGGAGAAAGACAAAAAAATTGAAAGATCTGAAAATCTCAAAAAAAAAGTCTTGTATATTCATCATTCTCGCATTTTCTTTGAAAAAGATAAAAAAATTGAAAATTTTGAAAATTCCAAAAATATTGGCCATGTACAAAGCCCATTTTCGAGTTCTTCCAAACTTGTATATATTTTCAAACCAAAATCGTCCAAGTTCATCATTCACAACCCCCATCTCTTGTCTAGCACTTCCTTAGAAATTAAAGTGCTTGAGAATGATCAAAGCACGAAGGAAGATTCTTTCATATATGAGGAAGATCAAGCTTCTGAGCTTCCCGAATTTCATAGAATTCTTGACCTGAAAAAACCTTCAAATTCCGTAGGAGGGGATTTTGTAGAAATCAACTTAGGGAGTGAGTCTAACCCAAAGTGTGTAAAAATAGGTGCATGTTTGCATAAGCATGAAAAAACATCATTCATTGCATTTTTTAAATCCTATGTTGATGTATTTGCATGGACCTATGAAGACATGCTGGGTCTAGACCCTAAAATCGTGGAGCATCATCTACCCTTAGAACCCAATGCAAAACCCGTGAAACAAAAGCTTAGAAAAATTCATCCCGATGTTCACTCCCAAGTGAAAGAGTGTTTAGAAGATCTTTTAAAAGCCGAATTTATAAAACCCATTGCTTATTCGGAATGGCTTTCAAATATTGTTGTGGTTCGAAAATCCAATGGAAAAATTCGAATTTGCATTGATTTTAGAAATTTTAATAAAGCCACTCCAAAAGATAATTTTCCTCTTCCAAACATTGATTTGATAGTGGATAGCACTGCAAATTATGAAATATTTTCTTTCATGGATAGCTATTCGGGTTATAATCAAATCAAGTTAGCACCAAAAGATCAGGCAAAAACTGCTTTTACTACACCTTAGGGCACATACTGTTACACGATTATGCTATTTGGTTTGAAAAATGCCAGTGCCACATACCAAAGAGCCAAGACTACTATTTTTCATGATAAAATCTATGAGCTCTTGTAAGTATATGTGGATGATCTTTTGGTAAAATAAAAAACCCGATGCACACACTTACAATCATTACAAAAGGTTTTCGAAAGACTTAGGCTTTATAAAGTGAAGTTAAACCCTCAAAAATGTGTTTTTGGAGTAGAATCGGGCAAACTTTTAGAGTTTATGGTAAGCCAAAGGGGCATAGCAGTCGACCCCTCTAAGTGTCGAGCCATCATAGACATGCCTCCACCCTCCAACTTTACCCAAATCCGAAGCCTCCAAGGTCGACTCCAAGCAATTAGGAGATTCATCTCCAATCTAGCAACAAGATGCGAACCTTTTAATAGGCTTTTGAGAAAAGTGGTTAAATTTGAATGGGATGCCGATTGCCAAAAAGCTTTTGAAAGATTAAAAAATTATTTGGTAAATCCTCCAATTTTAAAACCTCCAAAGCAAGGAAAACCTTTATTGCTTTACATTTCCATTCATGCGAATGCATTGGGTACTTTACTTGCTCAATATGAGGATGATAATCTTAAGGAGTATGCTATTTACTACATTTCGAAAACTCTGTTGGCATATGAAAGAAATGATCAAGCCATGCAGAAAATGTGCTTGGCCTTAGTGTGGGCTTGCCAACAGTTTAAACATTATTTTCTAGATCATGAAATTTGGATAGTATCTAAACTTGATCCAATCAAGCACTTATTTGAAAAACCTATCATGAATTGCCTCTTGAAGATACATATCCCATACTTGATGAAATGCCCGATGAAGGCATCTTTGCAAATGAATTTCAAAACCATGTTTTAGCAAATTATTTTAATGAAGATGAAGTATAGAGAATGTATTTTGATGGGGCAAAGAATCAATAAGGGGCAGGTGTGGGAATCATCCTTATATCTCTCGAGAAAGGAGAAATCCCAATTGACATTCGACTAGATTTTTCATGCTCCACTAATGTGGCTGAATATGAAGCACTCACATAAGGCCTAAAAATTTTGAAAAATCTAGGGGCATCATGTATTGATCTTTGGAGATTCTATGCTTGTTATAAACCAAGTTTTGAAAATTTGGCAAGTCAAAAATGAAAAACTCATACCATACCATGAATTGGTCACTCAATTAGTTGATTTCTTCAAGTCATGCACTCTCACTCACATAGGTAGAGAGAACAACACCATATCAGATGCCCTCTCATCCCTAGGATCATCTCTAAGGGTCGATCCCACCATGGGAACCCGATCCTTAGAAATTTGGCACTCACCCACCCCATCCACCCACGATTTGGAGATTTGCCAAAATGATCAAAATTTCATGAAAAAACTTTGGTTTCAAGACATTAAAAACTTTTTAGAAAATGGAGGATTTCCCGAGTTTGCTTTTTCTAAGGATAAAGCTTTTATTCAAAAAATTTCAACCCGATATGTTATTTTGGGAGGGATTCTTTACAAAAAAAGTTTTACCGGTATCTTGTTGAGGTGTGTAGACCTTGATGAGACTAGGACTATAATACATGAGTTCCACGATGGATAATGTGAAGGTCATGTCAATGCAAATATGATGACCATGAAGATACTTAGGGCTGGTTATTTTTGGTCCACCCTTAAGCAAGATTGTCATGATCATATTAGGAAATGCCATAAATGTCAAGTGCATGGACATGCCATTCATATCCCATCGTCCACTTTGCATTCCATTGTGAGCCCATGACCCTTTACCATATGGGCATTTGACATCATAGGGCCCATCTCCCCAATTGCATCGAATGAACATAGGTTCATCTTAGCAGCCACTGAATATTTTTCTAAATGGGTTGAAGCTACGCCCTTGGCTAATGTCCAAGGACAACATGTAGTGGCATTCATTAAGAAAAATATCTTGGCTCGATTTGGAGTTCTAAGAGACCTAGTATCCGATAATGGCACACCCTTGAAGAATGATAAGATGAAAAAGTTATGTAATACCTATGGCATAACTCAGCACTTCTCATCGCCCTACTACCCTTAAGGCAACGGCCAAGCCGAAGCCACAAACAAGACTCTCATAAGCATCATTGAGAAAACCTTAGAGAATGATAGGATATGGCATGAGAAGCTTAATGAAGCCTTATGGGCTTATAGGACTTCCATCCGAACACCCACAAATGCCATACCATTTGAGTTGGTGTATGGTACAAATGTTATCCTCCCCATTCATACCAAATTGCATTCATTTCATACATCACTTTCACTCAACCTCCCCATAGAGACTTTACAACATGCTAGAATGACTGAGCTTGATATATTAGATGAGAAGAGGCTCCTTGCCATGGATCATGCACATGTATACCGACAAAGAATAGCCCGATATTATGAAAAGCATATGAAGGTTCGCCACTTCAAAGTGGGAGACCTTGTATTGAAAATCATTCACTATCATGGCCCACATCCACTTGGAAAGTGGAGGCCCAAGTGAGATGGTCCTTATGTTGTAAAGGGAACAACCACGAATAATGCATATTGGTTGATTGATGTTGAGGGCAGAAATTTAGTAGACCCTATAAATGTCAAATACTTGAAAAAATATTATGTCTAGGGTCTATGCTAAATTCTTTCGAAAAGATTTTAAAATGGGTTCCCTTTGAACTTCTTGAAAGAAGATTGATTGTATGACCCTAAATGAGGGAATCGATGCTTTATGAAAAGTAGAGTTTTCAAAAATCATTTGGTAACATTCCAAAAATCTTTGGCTTACAAAATGAAGCCTAGTTCAAAATAGCAAAATATTTTCAAATGGTAGATGCTATTAGGAAATGGGATGATCTTGGTTGAATCGAGTAGCCAAAGGGATAAACTTTTTCCCCATTTTACTTCTCTCCAAAAAGGAAAATTGGCAAAATTCAAAAGAAAGAGAGTACAAAAACTCCTCCATAAAGAGGTCTTTCTTTCAAATAGAAAGAGGGAATACAAAAATTCCTCCGAAAGATGTATTCTTTTTGAATGAAAAAAGAAAAAAGAGGAAATACAAAAAAATCCTCCAAAAAGAAAAAAAGGAGGCCCTCCCTATTGATAGAAAAGAAAAAGCCAAAGCTCAAAAAGAGCAATTTTCCATCTCTTTGCCTTAAACCACGAAACACTTCAGAAGAGACCGTGGTAACTCTTTCCCAAATCCCAACAACTTATCCCAATGTTAAAAGGTTTATCCATGAAAATCCTAAAGTATGAATATAATCTACTTATTTGGATTTCATTTTGTTTGAGAATTAGACTTTGTTGTGTGGGAAATGGAATTTTAAAATGTTTTCCAACATTGCCTACAAAACCTCTATCAAGTAGTGAGTATGGAAACCCAAGTAAGGGGAAATATGAAAAATCGGCAGTCCTTTTGATTGAAGTTAAAAGGAGTTTCCCTTTGAAAAGAATTTTGAAAACCCAAAATGTCAAATGACATAGGATTATCTTACTTGGGGCAACCGGCCTTCATAGGCTTCTCCTCAAGCTCACCCATCTCTTAAATAAGTCTCTAAAAATCCACACTTCATTTGCATCACACACCATATATGCATACATCCAAAGTCATTCATACACGATCATGTTTAAGACAGACTCCCAATGTGAGTGAAGTCCCCTTTGGCTAAAATCCCCTCCTCTATGATTCAAGAAAAATGATTTTATGAAATAAAGGATAATTTATATTTTCAAGAAAATTTGGGAAGTAAATAAAAAATGGTGTTTTCTTCTTTGCCATTATCTAAATAAATTTGGATTAATGCCAAAGAGGGGCATCTGTAAACACCCTAAATAAAATTTTCTAAACATACTCCAAAATTTGAAAGCTGACTTATTTTAAACCTTTTAGCTTTAAAATGAAGATTTTAAATCTTTAAAACAAATATTTCAAAATATTTCAAAATAAAGTTAAAAGTATAAACCCCAGAAGATTGGAGTAAAGTAGGTTGACAGGTAGGCCTCCCTCGAGCCAGGGACGATTTCACAAAGGATAAGCCAAAAATCAAGGGAAGAATTCAAGTCAAAAGCATATCCTCACCCAATATCAAGTCAAGGTAGACGGCCTCATCAAACCTAGCTCACTTCAAACAAATCCTAGACATGATTAACTTGAATTAAACATCAAGTCCTACTTGAACTGAATGTTTTTAATTCAACCAATATCAGGATTTTTTCTAAGCCTTGTTTATCAAATCATCTTCCTACCTAGCCTTGATTAAGTGGAGAAATCAACAATTGAAGCCACTAGATGAAGCAAGAGCCGGCCATGGCTAGGTGCACCCAATCAAGACCAAAACTAGCCCACATATAGCTGGTCCATGGCTGGCCAAAAGGGGACCACTTCTCTCTCTCTTTCACGTGAACATGATAGACTTGGATCAGATTTTGGATCTTGGACTACCCGTCCCAAGGAAAGGCCTAGAAAGACCCCCCCCTTGGCCTATAAATAGAGGCCAAGGGGGGGCGTGAAACCCATCTTAGAGTTGCTTGAGAGAGTTTTGTACCTTGGGTTGCTTGAGTGAGAGTATAGGCTGCTAGGAAGATGCTTAGAGAGGAAAGAGGGTGTTAGGATCAAGGCTTTTGGGTTTGAGTGAGAAAATTGAGTGAAAAGGGAGGGAAAGTGAGGGTCGAGCACCATCTTTGGAGGCAATTTCCTTGGGAATCCGTGTAAGTGTTGGTTCTAATTTGATTAAATCCCTATCTCTTCTCATTATTCAATTGAAAAGGGGTTGTATTAATGGAGCTTTGTCTCCCCCCATGATGTAATAGAAGTAGATGTGCTGAAATTTTCCTTTCCTTTGCTTATGCACTCTATGTGTTTGAGTACTTGATTCTACATCACTATATTCTATAAACAATTTATATCTTTTAATCTCGTCTATACTTAAGCTATTAGATATATTTCAATTCATTTCCCTTCAGCATTTAAATTCAAGATGTTGTGTTGTTGCATTTTAATTCGAGTGAGTTTTGCATCACGTATGTTCTAAAACCTTAAAACTGATTTTTAACATCATTGCATACATTGATTGTCTGATTTTTCATTTTCAAACCTTTACTTCAATCCCTCTGAAATTTTGTACATTATATCTACACACATAGACCCACTTATAATAAAATTTTCAAGAATTTTAGGGCCGTGCAACCACGTAATTAAAATAGTGAAAGATCACGAAAATTTTTGCAAGCTGTATTTCAATTCGGTTTTCCTGCAATAGAGCCTAGGTATTTATTCCATAACTCTGTCTGTATGCATCTAAAATCAATGATTCTTGGTTCATTGGAAAGCTGACATCCATAGCTTTCCAACAAGACTAAGTACACTAAATTTCAAACTATAATAATGAGATACATGCTCATCTTTAGGCCTCTGTATTTCTGTGACAGAACAGTTTTGGGTGTCTAAGGAGAAGCACTTCATTGAATTAATTTTGCAACATCCTAATCCTGAATTGAAAATCAAAAGGTGTTTTAGACTCTTCACATCTCAAGCTTAGTTTTGTAAAATTTTGGTGATATTTGGAGGTCTTTAAGGCACTCAAAATAATTTGGGAAACAAGTCCTGAAAACAGAATTTTCTATTTTTCAGAACTTGTACATTTTAAACTTTGAAACTAAGTTCACTAGTTTGTCATTTCTCAACACATTGTTTTCACGTGAGTTTAGAATATCACCAGTATATTTGGAATCCTTAAGCACTTAAGCTGACCCTTCAGCATCGGTTCAAAAAGGCCTAAAGTGAAAAGAGTCTGCTTAGCATTAATCGCCTAGTCAGATTCATACTTTTGCTAGTTTTAGAAACTAGCTGGCACGCTTGCACACAAAGTAGAATTGAAAGTTTTGCTTCTAGTCTCTACATAGGCTTGGAGTGAAAATTTCACATCCACAGACAGTTTGACTGTCATCAAGGCATCCTAATTGTACCAATAAGCCCTCTATTGCAAAGAGACCTACAAAACTCTATGTGCATAAGTTACACTATGAGCGTGTGACACTACTTAGGAGGCACAACTCTCACATTGTTTTGAACTTGAAGACTTTGGCATCCCAACATTGTTCCTTCATGAGTGCGATAAGTTGTATATGGAGTGGTACATTCTTCGAACATATTGATTTATTTTGAGAGATTCAATTAGTTGGTTACATCTGACTTGTTTGATTCCAACTAGGCAACATGATACATCATTCTTCATGTATGTAAATGAACCATTATATATATTAGTAGTATTTATAATTTTATTTTATTTTTATTATAATATTAACTTTTTCTTCATAATTATTTTCTTATACTAGCATCTTAGTACGATATATGTCACTTTCACAAACTTTAGTACATTCAGAGCATATGCCACAATCATTTTCGGTGACCTTACGTTACTGGACCTGTTAGAGATATATGAGTCGTAATGTAAACGAGCACACCGATTGATCATCTGTAAGGATGGTAGTGATGTTGCGTGATATTTTGGAATGTGACTTGTATTTGGGATTAGACATGGTTGATTTAGTACCAGCTTGACAATCGAACCCATAACCAAATCGACCCATAAACCGGATCAAATCAGAATTGATGGTTTTGATTCTGGAATTGTAATCGGACCTAGACTTGTCCTAGATCGGTTATGATTTATCTATTTGAAAAACCAGCCCGGAACTGGAACCATTCTAGTTTGAACTATCGGGTCGGTTTCAATTCCAGTTTCGAATCAAACCCCCAATTTTAGGTCCAATTTTGAATCAAACTAACGGTTCCAAGTCTGATTCTGAATCAAACCATCAGTTTCAGGTCCGGTTACGAATTGAACCACCAGTTCCAACCTAGAAACATGATGAGATAGGCCAGTCAACAAGCGTCGCATGGTGACCGCTGACTGGCTAGGATAGCTTGCCAGATGTCAAGGAGCACCTACTAGCTTGTAAAGATTTTGTCTCGATTGCCAATGGGCACCATGTGGCACCCAAGTTTTTTTTTATATTTTAAATTATAAACTTTTATATAAATAACAGTTTTCGTAAACAAAAATCACAAACTCAGAAGCTCTTGCTTTTGTTCTTCCATTTGCTCTTGCTCTGGCAGCCCTACTCTTTGTCTAACTATCAAACTTGGTTGATTTGAGACTTTGAGTATTTCATTTTTAATTTGGCAGCTAATTTTGACAATAGATTCAGAAATCACATTTAACTTGTTCTTAAATTTCGTGCTCTATTTTTTTCATATAATAGTATTTATATTTTATATATATTTTAATTTGTTCAATTATTTTTAATGGCTTATTGTGGTGATGGTTCTCCTAGTTCTAAAAATAAAACAAAAATTGTTTTCAACATAAGTTGGAGTTGGTATATTCTTCAAAGATACCAATACCACTCAATAAAGAAAGCACGACAAATATAGGTAGTGGTAAAGGTACCAATATATCATTTATACAAGAAACCATTTTACTACAGAAAGTTCAACAAATACAATCTACATATGGAAGATGTCCTTTAAAATCTAAGTTACTAGAATCTGATTTATTTAAAAAATATTTTGTAAAATTATAACATTAACAAGACAATGTGAATTAGGTGAAGTGCAACTACTGTGATAAGGTATACAATTTTAACCAAGAGATATTATGACACACTTAGAAATCATGTTATAAAAAAAACATCCGATAATAATGAGTTTAGATGTTCATTATGCTCAATTTTCTATGTAGGAAAGTTCCTTTACTAGTGATTCTACTTTTAGGGCTTTTCACTATAACTCCACTCAAGATAGCGAAGAGTTTGCATATTTTGTTTGAGTAGAATATCTTCTTTTTAATTTTGGTCAAAAACTTGGATTTGTTACGTAAAAAAATGCTTATAATCCTTTACTTGCACCTATTTCTATGCAATCAATTAGTAGAGATATTCATAAATTATATAAAAAAAAAGTTAGCTTCATTTTTTTATTTAATCGTAGTATATCACTATGTGTCAATATATGGATTGATAATTGGCAATTGCATATATATATATGGGTGTTATTGTTCATTAGATAAACAAAAGTTGATCAATTAAAAATTGTCTTATTCCACTTTGTTGTTTTGATAAATCACATATTACACAAAATATTTGTTATATGTTAAAATCAATTTTTGAAGAGTAGTGATTATCTTGTATTTTTTTTTAATTTTATTTGATAATGTTGCTGCAAATATGTGTGTTATTTCTAAATTATAAAAAATATGTCAACCAATTATAGAAGGTAAATATTTTCATATTCAATGTGCTTCTCATGTACTTAACTTATGTATATAAGATGGTTTGAAGAATGTACTATTGTAGTCATCCTAATGTTGGAAATGAATTGGCAGATTTTTGTAACCGAAAAAATAGAAGATTAAGAAAATTTCTAAAAGACATTGGATATCATTGAAACTCGACCTATCAAATGCTATATGTGTTTATGCCCTATAGAGAATTATTAACAGAGTTTATGCACCTTCATTTTTTACAATCGAATTTGTTTGAATCTAATTGAAATATATGTACATGTCTTTTAGATCTCATTTTTATTTTTACTAATGCTATAAATATATTATCGTGTTTACCATCTAACAAGTAGTTCATGTATTATCATAATTTTGTGCCGATTCTTACTTATCTCATATTATGCATGAGATGACTGAAAATAGCTTAATTATTATATAGATATTCGATCAATTAGTTTAGTTATTGTTGTATTAAATCCTAAATTAAAATTAGAAGGCTTAGAATTATTTTGAATGCTTATTATAAAAATCTTTCACTAAACTAGCTTAAAGATATTAACAATATAAGGAATGATAGAAGATTAAACCTTAATCAATTGTGTATCGATTATAGTTTTGTGCATGACCATCTTGTTCCCCAAGTAGAAGAAAGCAGTGGCAGTCATGTATCCTCCTTTTTTGATGATAAGTTTGTTAGTTGCATTTTGAAATCTAGACTTAGAAACCAGCCAAAATCTATCGACTCGATTGAGTTTGAGGTATATAATACTACTCATTATGATCTTTGTGAATTTGAAGAAAATAAGGGTAGAGATAAGTTAGATGTTTTAAAATGGTAGTGAGAGCATCAACTTACTTATCAAATTTCATCTTTAATTACTAAAGATGTTTTTGTTGTTCTAGCCTCAACTATTGTTGTAGATAAAGTATTTAGTATAAGGGACAATATATTAGACGATTACCATCCTATCATACGACTTGAGACCTTAGAAGCTGAGGCTTTTCTAGATGATTAGATAAAAATAAGACATCAAACATAGGAGCGTAAAGAAGTGTCAGTTAATATATATACCAAAGACTATACTACTGAAGAATAAACTAGTACGAGTATTATTGACATTGATCCCATGTAAGCATGAAACAATAATGATGATTAAGTTCAGAGTTAATCAATTTAAGTAATGAATTTCTACTAAAAGATAAGAGAACTACTTAGGCTTTGATTCCTCTCCACCCAAAAGGATACATAGGAGTCGTTCTTGATTATTTATATTACATCTTGTCTGAATTTTTATACATATATTGTATTATATTTTATAATATTATAATTTCAATTTAACATCTTATTATATATATAATGCAATACTTATATTACATAATACATTACATATATCATATATATAATGTGTTATATACTTACATAGTTATATTAATACATTATATATATGTTAATATATACTTACATTGTTACATTACTAGTACATACTCTACATACATTTTGTAATGTAATTTATCATGTATACATTAATTAATTATATATATGTTAATATATGTATGTATAATGTAATACATTATATTACTAATACTTATAGTTATAAACTTATATAGTCTAATATAACTTGTAGTCTTATATAGTTTAAATTGTCTACTACTTATATAACTAAACAAGATTTGGAGACGTTTCATAACCAAATTCAAAACCATCCAAAAATCGGATCTGAAATCACCCGAAATCAGATCTTACCCAAAGTCAAACTCAAAACTATTCAAAAGTTGGTTCTAGAACCACTTGAAACTAGATCTGGCCCAAAGCTAGGTTCAAAACTGTCCAAAAGCTGGATCTTGAACTACCTAAAACTAAATCTGGTACCGCTATGAAACCACCCATATCCAGAACCTTTCTAAAATTGGATTCGAAACCATCCAAAATCGGATTCAGAATCACTTAAAACCGTATTCAGAACTATTATGAAACCGAAGCTGCCAAACCTGGAATTGAAACTATGCGTTGGACAGTTTTATTACAGTTCTTGGTTCTGGGTGACCCAGAACTAGACATGTTTATTTAGGATGTTCTTTTGTAATATTCAATACATGTATATGTAAATGACGATTATAATGACAGAAATTCGGTTTCTTGCTTACTTTGCCCTAAGTATACACAACTGTAATGAAATCATACTCTAATTTAAATTTAAAATCGATTACATATACAAGTGACAAATAATATCTAATCATTGTCTTCAATGTCGTATACAACATCATCTATTGGTTCTCTCATTTATACGTACAACTCGATACGTTCATGAAATAAAGTATGCCAATTCTCAATACTTTCATGTTGATAATGTTGCCCTGCGGAAAAGATAGGAGGTATCGGAGAGCCATCAATTATGTGCATCTACAAAAAAATATTAGTAGAAGAGAGCACTAATTACTAATTGAAATGCCTAAATAACATAATGAAATCAATAAAAGTTATAATTGGTGCTAGAAAATGTTGTGTAGCATGATGATAACACATGTACTATATATCCCTCACAGCTGACTACTAAGTGTCTGATATTAGTTGCAAAAATGTCTTTAACCCTCTAATAAAGAGAAGTACCAATGCTATGTTCTATCTAGTAGTGATGACCGAATCTATGCATGATATAAACATTCAATAATCACTAGGATTTCATATATACAATACGACAAATTGCAGCATCAATACCACCATCTTTCATAAAAACTCATATATATACTGTCACGCCTACGTACCACTTCCTTCAAGCACTCTTTGTGAGCTTTATTGTGAGGTCATATATAGAAGTTAATGCTCTAAGTACTCGAATTATAGTCATTCAAGAAATAGAAGAATATGTATCAAAATAATCTATTCTTTCTTTTTGTGGATACCTCTTGGTAACTTACATCACTTTTTACTTATTGATTATCCTGCCTAAATTCAATTTCTTCTTAAAAATCTATTTGCAACACATGGTAAAACAACCAGGAGACAACCCCTTTTCCGAAAGTGAATCAAGACTCGGTACCCGCAATTTTCATCCCTAATAATATTCACTCAAGCATTTACAAAGATATCCATAAAGCATGATACCACCGTCTAATATATCGGTTCAAAGTCTAGCTATCTCAAAATATTCTTCTCAATGATTAAAAGAGTATCACAACTCTTTGAAGAAGAACAACCCATCTGAAGAGAGGCTTCACGCCCTCAACTATGTACACTTTCACTCCTTTTGATAAAGACGTTCTTCTCTATATGCTCTCAAGTTGACAAATCTCTCTTCACAGATCTTTTATATAGTCTCCCTTTAAGATGACGAATGGGTAGCTCTTGTAGGGTAGTGTATTTTGGACTCAACTGCTCTTCTAATACCTTAACAAATTTGTCTCACTATGGATGATTCATTAACTTCCTTCAAATGGTCTCCATCGTAGATGGTCCTATATCCTCTTCTACGTGATCAATAATAATATAGTGTCCTCCTCGATGCTTAGATTTTTCTAAAATGAATTAATTATTAAAATTTGTATCGATTCACCACATTTAAGAAAAAAATTGATCTCGTGAGTACACGATAAACCATGTTAATGTCGCAATGTACAAACACGTTTTTGGTTCTAAACCGACTATCTTCATGTGATTATACTCCCTTACAATCGAGTTAAGAGCGTGTTATGATGAAGGTTTTCTATAAGATCTTCTATCATGTCAATATAATACATGGTGATGTTTCATGATTCTTCAAATGTCTTCTTCAATTTAGTAATTTACAACTCTATCTACGAATGTAGTTGTTTCTAAATTATATTAAATCTCTCAATTGAGCTACTGATGAACACTTTTAACCTTGCATATGCACTTTTCATCCTGGCAACCATTAATATACAATCATTATATACTTCAAAAATAATAGATGATATATATTCATTAACAACCAATTTCACATATTTATTAGTTATATGAGTACCATGATGAATCACCTTATCAATCTATGTCAAGACAATTCTCTCATTATACGGGTTTAACCATTTCTTTTAATATAAAATAGTAGGGCAAAATTTTTTTTTTAATTTAATTTAATTACCTCCCCTACCTCCTTGTAACTACTCTCAAGTGATGAGTAAAAACCTTCCTCCAACTTACACCCAACGAACTCATCATTCCTTTATTCTTTGTCAATTAGATAATAAATGCTTCAATATTTTTTGTTATATGTTGTTTACATAAAAGAAGAGGGTTGTGTTAGGCTTCTGACAACCAGCGTAAAGCTTTGTTGGATTTTTATACCATGGATTACACAAATTATGAGCATTGCTTTGGAGCGTCCCCGCTTAGCGACGTGTTGTAGAGCCGGAATGCAGTGAAAAGTAAGCAAGAGCTATTATATTTTCACTCGAATATAGTAAATCAATTGCAAAGAGGATTCTCACATCATGGATGGGTGTGGATAAAGAAGGTAGTCCCACAATATTGCCGCCCAAATGTAGTGAATAAATTATAGAGAGGGTCTTCGCATTTTCAATATAGATGGATGGAGATAATAAAGTAGTCCTAGATAATAAGATTCGTATTGGTTCTTAGAATATCGAAACATTGTCCGGTAGGATAATGGAGGTGGTAGATACTATAATTCGAAGAAAGATTCATATTCTATATTTATAAGAGACAAAGAGGGTTGAAGAAAAAGCAAAGGAGATTGAGGATACCAGTTTTAAATTATGGTACTCAAGTAAGAAAAAGGCTCGAAACAGAGTTAGTATTATCATAAATAAAGATTTAAAGGATAGTGTAGTAGACATACAACGATATGATGACTGAATCATGACGTTGAAAGTAGTGTTAGGAGCAGAGGTTTTGAATATAGTTTATGCTTACGCACTCCAAGTATGACTAGAAGACAGTATAAAGACGACTTTTTGGGAAGAGTTAGATAAGGTGATTCAAAGAATTCTAAAAAGGGAGATGATTTGTTTAGGAGGAGACTTAAATGAACATATTGAGTACAATAGAGAACCAATTTGGATTCATGCTAGGGAGATCTACTGTTGAAGCGATTCACCGTTTTTGATATCTTATGGAACATTTTAGAGCAAAAAAGAAAGACCTTCACATGATATTTATTAATCTAGAAAAGCATACGATAGGATACCGAGGGAGGTTCTTTGGAGAACCTTGGAAAAAATAGGTATCCCATTGACATAAATAAAACTTATAAGAGACACGTATGATAGTGCAAAAATATGTGTGAGGTCTCATGAAGGAGTCACAGACTTCTTTAAAGTTAATATTGGGTTATATCAAGGATCAACTTTAAGTCTATCCTTATTTATAATGGTGATTGGTGAGTTAACAAAACATATTCAAGATTAAATACCTTGGTGCATGTTATTTGCAGATGACATTGTGTTAGTGGAAGAGTCTAAGGAAAAAGTTAATAGAAAATTGGAACTATGGAAAGAAACATTAGAAAGTAAAGGCTTCCGACTTAGTATAATAAAGACAGAATATATGGAATATAAGTTTGATTATTTGGTTACTTTAGAGGACATAAAAATTAAAATTGGCTCATATTGCATCCTCAAAAGGAAAGTTTTAAATACCTAGGGTCAAATTTTCAAAGTGATGAAAGAATTGATGGAGATGTTATGCATAGAATTAATGTTGGTTGGTTAAAATGGAGAGGAGCATCAAGTATTCTTTGTGATAAGAAGATACCATTAAAGTTAAAAAATAAATATTGTAGAGTAGCAATGGTTCTGAGTGTTGGCCAGTTAATCATCAACATGTATAAAAAATGTTTGTGACATAAGTGAAGATGTTGAGATAAATGAGTAGTCATACAAGAAAAGACCGTATACATAATGAGAACCTGTAAGAAGGCATGTAAAACTAGATTTTGAAAGTATTAAAAGAGGTAGAGGACGACCACAAAAGTGTTGATAAGAAACAATAAAGAATGATCTAGCTTATTGTGAGTTAACTGCTAACATGACACATGATAGAGCTATGTGGAAACAAAGAATCTATGTAGCCGACCCCGTCTAGTATGGGAAAAGACTTAGTTCTTGTTGTATGTCATCTACGTAAAACTGAGTCGGACTTAAAAAAATTATTTGAATGACATTCATCAAAGCCAAATATGGTCGCTATAGATGACACATGGAAAGTTATTTAAAGTGCATAACTTTCTCACACATCTCAATACCCAAACATAATTCCCTTTTTTTTTCGTACTCATAAAAGCGAAGGAAAGAAAGAAGTTCAGGTTGATATGAAATCGACCTCAAGAAAAGGCATTTTATACTTATAAAATATGAAGTATATATAACCATCAGACACTATGTATGGGTGAACATTGGAAAATGAAATTGAAACACTTATATATTTATCTTATATGTGCTATCAAATTCCAGTACCCATAAAAATACATGTAATAATTGTACAGAACAAGGATGTACAATACAATATCACTAACAATATATGTATCATGGATTTTATGATGCCATTATGATATTAATGAGTATATAGATCGTGTAGTAATTATTTTAGAATACTTCGAGAACCGCTATCTTCCTTTCTAATTTTTATTTGTGCATTGTAAATATGTCTTACCGTACTTACATTTACCATACACAAGCTTAAAGAGTGGTTATGTATGTCATTAACTACATTCAACTCTCACTAACCATTGATTATTCCCTATCATATTAATAAAAATAAACACTCAAGCTTCTTAGTGCCCATCTTTCTACTATTTTTAACATCAATATTTTTATACCCAAGTCATACATTACTTGTTAAGCATTTACTCTTCAAATGAAGAGTAATAATAACAATATTTTGCTTTCTCCCAATATTTCTTTTATACTAAATAAGTTCATTACAACAACTAAATATATCTTTTATCATTAACACGAGTGAATAGTCAACTCCATCACCCTCATAGTCAACAAATATTGCTTTGTCTTTATCGGTCAACCAACCAAAAAATACATCAACTGGCACCAAAATCACTTTCAGTCTCTTTAAGACACAATCACTTTTAGTCTCCTTAGTCTTAGTATAATAAATATTTTGATAAGTAGTCTTCTTCTAAAAATTTATTCTAGTGTAAGTGCTTTCACTTGAGTTGTTTGTCATTCTGCAGTACATAAATGATATAAGGTTCAAAGCATATATACATATAACATAGTAAACGTGGCTCGAGTGCATCTCGCATTTGATGGATACGTAGCCAGGTGCATTTATTATTGGAGAGATGCATCTTCCCTTTAGAAAGAGACGTGGATCAACCGTGTCTCTTCTTCAGAGAGAGAGACGCACTTCCACCATGTCTCTTTTAAAAGAGAGACGTGTTTGGTGCGTGTCTCTCCTTGGATATCGATGCACTTATACCACGTTTCAAATAAAAAATCCACTGAGTGAATCCTTCGATCCAAAACTATGAAAATCAAGCAAAATAGAAAAAATAAAAATACAAAAATATTTATAAGAGCCAACCTCTCAAAACCTTGAAAAATCCGAAAATCATCTGGATTAATCATCTTTTTTTTGTTTTTCTTTTCTTCTTTTGTAAATCTCCAATGAGGTTCATAAGATTATAATCATATATATTTTTGGCTATCATGAAAGCAACAATAACTCTAAATAGACGAATATTGTCAGAGTAAAATGAAGAGAATGCCAAAATTAGGTATAGAGAGGAGAGAGAAATTGATGTAGGAGTATTTTCAGTATTTTTAAATTAGGGGTGTGTGAATAGTAAAAGTAGTGTGCAAATAGTAATTCCCTTGAATAAAATACAACTTCTGATCTCGACTCCATGAGTTGCAACCTGTTCGATTTTTGGGGCGTGCATACATGGCTTGGTTTCCGGTTGTAAAAAGGAAATACAACTCCTCTGTGCTTTCCCAAGTGAAAAGATATATTGGGTGGGCAAAATGCCACCTCCTTTAGTCAATTCAGCCCACTGCAGGACCTATCACTGAATCATATTGATGGCGGGTTTGTTGTTTGTGAAAGGGCACGGGGCCACCAATCCTCTTATGTACTTGAGTGGATCTCCTTGTAAATATCAATGCTATAAATCATCAGCGGTAAATTGATCGAGTTGCCTGATGTTTTTAAGACCTATAGTTTGTTACAAGGCAGCAGAAACATGTATCCTTACCTAATGATGCCGAACATGGTGAACTTGATTCACCAAGCGCAAACAGGTTATGACATGAGCATGGGTGCATGCATGAAAATTTTCAAAAATCATGAACGCAAGGTCAAAACTTTATTTAAGGGTAATTGATTTCTCTCTCTATGAGAATTAGAGTTGTTAAACTCTATCCATGTGAGACCATATATAATGATTTGGACAGTTGGATTCGAGAGATAGATGAGCTAAATAAAAAAATAAAAAAGTGAAGATTTTTTTTTAAAAAGCTAAAAGTATAGATGCAGCCAATAATTTGTCACTTCAAGATTTTTCTAATATGATTTGTTCATCCTTCCAATTAGATGATCTATATCATCATACATAGTCTAGTATTACTGGGAAGTTGAGTAATTCTCTCTCTCTATGTATGTGTATGAGATGTGGGTGGGGTACATAGGTATAAGTGTCCTCGTGACATAGCTGAAGCCGTTGAGAGTATTAAAATTACCGAGTTTATCTAACTTGAAAAATTGAATAATTCTAATGCATGAACTTGGACACATTTAGGTCATGCCAAAGGATAGATAATTCAAGCACTATCAAGCTTTTATGTTTCATAAGACAGCCTAACATCAACATAATCTACTTATGGTGTTGAGTCTGTTTATTTTCTCCAACTATAAACTCATCAATTGTACCTTTTATCTCTAGAAAGTTGAAGCATTTTGATTCACGGGAATTTAAAATTTCCTTTATAAAGTCTCTCATCCTCCTCATATAATTCCATCTATTGTTTAAAGCAAAACATTGATTATAAGTGAGGATATCAACAACAATATCGAAGGTCCCAAGCTCCGTAAGATGCTTTAGTATCTATTGCTAGAGTTCGATATTGTTTCTTTGCATAATTACAACTTCTAAGTAAAGATTCATACTAATGGTTTCGGTTATAAGAATACACTCCTTTTTACTAAATGTGCACCCTCTAACTTCAATAATGTCTAAACTACCCTTAGTAAAGTGCAAATTTTCTTTCTCTCACACTTGCACCCCCCCTCTTACACACTTATATACCGCTTCATTCTCTCTACTCGTAACCCTGTCTCCTCTCCTCTCCTATGTTCATCTCTCCTCTTTTCTTCCTCTTGTACCATCGGAGCCTGCTAGTATAGTCTAAGTCTTAGTCAAAGATGAAAAGAAGAGAAACAGTTGAGAGGAGAGGAAGAGGATAGAAGAGATGTACCTCTCACACATGTCTCTTCCTAAGACGAGATGTGCTTAAGGTACATCTTTTTGAAAGGAGAGGTACCTCTTGTGTAAGAAAGAGTGGCGATAAAGAGAAGGAGAGGTAATAGAGGAGGGGAGTTTATCGGTTAACAACGAGAGCCAAGAGGCAAGGAGACTAAAGGTTGCATTAGAAGAGGAGGAGAATGTAGAGAGCATACGAGGAGAAGAGAGAGCATAAAGCAAACGGGTGGAGAGATAGAAGAGGGGCAATTTGAAAAAGAGGGTACACTTTTAGTAATTTGGGGTATGCATTTAACAATTATGATAATGAACTAACAACCGTTACAAAAAAAGCTTTAATCTCTTCACATCATCCTATCATCTTAAGTACCTCTAACTTATGCTTAAAGTGTAGTCACAATAATAATGGGTGAGCACACTAATCCGTATTTAGTAGATAAATATACCTCAATAGGCTTGCATAATAGAAACATGCACATTAAAAATCACAATGCATATTCATAGTTATCAAAGTTGGTAAAACTAAAAATACACACATCCACATCTACACATCCATATACCATTATACATACTTGGGCACTTATTTAATATTTTGACGATTATATAGCTAACACCAGGAAGAACCAAGGCTACACTTGTTTCACACTCACCAATGGCCTTAGGTACTCTCCAGACAAATGTTAAGGGTACTCCAGAGCCTATTTTTTCTTAGTCGAATATTTAAGAGTCGCATCATCACAACTGAATCTTTGTAGACCCCGCACAACAAGCGTAGATAGTATGACCAAACATCATCACACAATTAACTTTTAAATCCTCTTTATTATCTTCATCAATGAAGCACATCACTCATTCATAATCTCACCACAATAGTGCTTCACTGATAATGTTCGAGTATCAAACACATTCATCTCATCAATTTAAATGAGTATAGTTACACAACCCAATGCCACATGTATACTAATACTTGTAGTAAACGTGTACATTCGTAAACAATTCTTATTCTCAATAACTCATCATTATAAAAAAAAATTAGCAAATCACATAAACCATACACATTTGAAACAACTCAAAGCAATTTCTAGCATGGCATATCATCTGCCAGATGCACACATTGGTATTGAAATTCATATCGAGATTATAATCTACGTGTGACATCACCAAGTTGTCTCATTTAATACCTATTAAGTGTAGAGTTAAGATTAATATAGGATCCCGAATGGTCCAAAAATAATAATTGGGTCTTAAGAACTATATATTTGGATCTAACCTAAGATTCGAACCAACTCATGATCCCGTCTTAATGTCTTTAACATGGACACAATTCAGAACCGACAAGAACACTCAATGTCGACACTGTGGTAGGACATGCCCCTCTTTAAAAATGGCTTGGATTGAGTACGGGATCCTGGCCTTATCATATCCAAGTCGAACTCAATCAAGCCGTTCTGCCCTAACGTCATGATCCATCTGATTGACTTGGTCCAAACTGGATCGACGAAAAACCACCACCCCTTTTTTGTTATGACATTGATTTCTACCACCCCGACCTCGAGGCTGGGTCAGCAAGGGTCCCAAACGGCTCTCCTCTCCTTCCTTTGCCTTTCTCCCTTAATAAAGGTTGCCACAAAAATAAAGAGTTACCAGATCTGGGGTTCCACCAGAAATTTCTGAGATAAAACACTGACGTTGTATGTCATGAAGGCTACCGGCGATACCTGACTAGATTCTCTTGGCTCCCTTCCCTCCTTCGACTCTGAACATCTATCACTGTGGGGGTCAAGGTTTGTCAGGAAAATCTAAAAAGTTAAAATACGTATGCTAAGGCTCTTGTATAAGTGAGAAAGAATTCTAAAATGGCAAGGATACTTGCTGAAAAATCCATCGGATTTCCTCGCTAACTGTGATTGATTGTGGCTATGAATGCTTCAATTGCATGGTAGTTTTAAAAGATCTCTAGAAGATCTTCCTAGGCTCTTGTATAAGCGATAAAGATTCCTAAAATGGTAAGAATTCTTTTTGCTGAAAAATCCACTGAATTTCCTTGCTGACTGTGGTTGATTCTCACCATGAGTGCTTCAATTGTGTGGTGATCTTAAAATATCTCTACAAGCTCTGCTTATATCTTTTGTATAAAAAGCGAGAAATTTTTCCAAAGTGGCAAAGACTCCTATTACCCAAATTCTGTCGCAATTCTTGTATGCTATTTCTTATTTTTATTTTTATTTTGTTTTGGTTTTTGACCTAGTTTTTGAGTTTGGCTCCAAGCTTGACCCAAGTAGTATAGAGAAAGATAGCTAATTTCTGTGATTCACTTTAGTTATAAACCATACTGTGTTGGTAGATAGAAAGAAAAAAAAACGAAGCGTAGAGAAAAACTTGAAATCTAAAGGCTTTTGACATGGTAGAACAAATGCAAAGTAAAAGAAACACAAGACAATGGAAGTGTGAGAAAAGATGTTTAGGTGACGACACATGAAAAAATGTATTTGTAGCTAAGGTGCGATGAAATTTTTAAAAAAAGGGTTTAAGAAATTAGACGATGATTACTTTAAAAATACTATACAAATGCAAAGTGTTTGGATAAGAATCTATATAACCAATCCCACTTTGTTTGTGTAAACCTTGGTTTTGGCCTTGGTAGAAGACCACGTGAAGTTCCTGTTATGAAAACCAAATGATGCTCACAAAAACCCACTTTTTTGCCAAATTTGTAGCTCGGAAGTTTGTATATCTTAATCTCAATTCAAGTCAAAGTCGTGCTTTGTACAGATTTTCGTTAATCATCCCGGATCCATACATTAGTCAAAGCCTGTAACTAAACGGATCTAGTAAGTTGTTTTCCTTCCCTCTATTTAGATTAGGGAGGTCAAAGCTATGCATCCCTTGGCTGTCGAACTCATTACTTTCAACTTGTGATTCGATCCGTAGCCAGGTGAGCTATTGCACTGGGCAGATCGATTCAGTTGTTATCGTACCTGATCCAAACACGGCTCACTACGGTTCAGATTGGGTCCGACCCGGACCCTCAACAACCAATTAGCGAGGGTTTGAATTTGACCCATATCCGAACCCAGGCCCGAACGGGGAGGCTACCTGACGTCATCGTCTCTCGTTCCCTCTCGTCGACAAGTATGAAACTGTCCGCTTCACTCACTCAGCGCCGCCGAGAGAGACCCTTTCTCCAATGGCTTACTCTGTCGCCCTAAGCCCTAGTTTCGCTCTCCAAAGTGGCCCCCACCGCCTCACCGGTACCCTGTCCTGTCGACCGGCGGCGTACGCAGTGCGGTCGAGGTCCGTCAGGTGCTGCTTCGGGCCATCTCGGCCAGAATACTTCCCGTCGCTCATCACCGACCCAAACTACGTCCGCATCTTTGACACCACTCTCCGGGACGGCGAGCAATCGCCGGGAGCAACCATGACGAGCAAGGAGAAACTCGACGTCGCCCGGCAGCTCTCCCGGCTCGGCGTCGATGTTATCGAGGCGGGATTCCCGATCGCCTCCAAGGACGATTTCGAGGCCGTGCGCCTCATCGCCCGCGAGATCGGCAATGACGTCACCGACGACGGCTACGTTCCTGTCATCTGCGGCCTTGCGCGGTGTAATCGCCCCGACATCGAGGCCTCGTGGGATGCCGTCCGGCACGCCGTCCGACCACGCGTCCATGTTTTCATCGCGACGAGCGATATTCATCTTCAGTACAAGCTCAAGAAGACCAAAGATGAGGTTGTCGAGATCGCGAGGGAAATGGTTGCTTATGCCAGGAGCCTCGGGTGTCCAGACGTCGAGTTTAGCCCCGAAGATGCCGGAAGGTAATGGATAATCTTGTCCCCTTTCCTATTGGGGGTTTGGTCATCTGATGCCTTTTGGTGTTTTTGTTATTCATGAAAATGAAATAATAACAGAAATGCCTCGTTGAGATGTAGTTCGCAGCTGTATATTTTGACGGTCATGCCGATGGTTTTCGAAGATGCCTTTGTTGTATCCATGCTTCTGAACCAGCACCAGCATCCACGTGATATAGGCCTCAAAGTTTTCATTTGAGTTAAACAAAGCACTGGATGTCAACTCTTGTTAAACTTTCACATTGGATAATATACTAAATAAATTTATAATAAGCATAAAAGGATACACCTACAAAAGAGTAACATGGTTATGTTGACTTTGTAGTATAATATCCATTAAAAATCAATTCATGGAAGAGTAGCATGGTAACGTTGACTTTACAATAATATTACGTGGTCAAAAGGTTCTCACAAGTTGAGAAAAGTTTTTTTTTGGGGTTTGTCAGACATGATAAAGGACCAAAAGACTTACGCTTGTCATGGCCATAAGGTAGTTATATGAGACAAATAAAGCGATTGTTGTCACTCTGCAATAAAGCTGCTTTCATGGGCCAATGTGGTGATATGACCGTCCCTTATATTTGAATGTTAGGCTACTTAGATGTGATAGTGTAACTTTCTTTCTAGCTATATCATTTGACCCTCGTTAGTTTCTTTCATGTCAATGCTTCGTAGAATGTAACATATGGGTGACCATGTGCCTTATATTGTCAAATTAATTGCAAAAAGAAGAAAAAAAGAAACAAACAAGTTTGTATCTCTTACTTAAATAGAAACTAGAAGTTATTTGACGAAGATATCTTGTGCACCTGCACACAGTCAGGATATACCAATAAACCATAACCTAGAGAAGATGCATTCTTTGAGGCCTGACTAAGAAGTTTTTTCCATTTTGTTTTCTTTTATTCCTATGCCAAATTGTACCCTTTAGCGGTTCAGCCTCCTTGTTGATTTTCTAATTCTTTTCTGTTTCTGTGGTCAGGTCTGATAGGGAATTTCTTTACCTTGTTCTTGGAGAAGTTATCAAGGCTGGTGCAACGACCCTTAATATCCCTGACACAGTTGGTTACAATTTACCTGACGAATTTGGAAAACTTATATCTGATATTAAAAGCAATACCCCTGGGATCGAAAATGTAATCATCTCTACACATTGCCAAAATGATCTTGGCCTCTCAACGGCGAACACTTTGACGGTATGTCTTTTTCTGTGCTTGCATGAATGGAATTTTAAATGTGAAACTTTATATATTGTTTGTGAACCCCTAGCTTGAGTTATACAAATGTAGGGTGCATATGCTGGAGCAAGACAATTAGAGGTCACGATCAATGGGATTGGTGAACGAGCTGGAAATGCATCACTTGAAGAGGTGTGTTCCACTCATATGTGTGTGTCGCACTGGTGCATGACTTGAGTTCTGGAGTTTGGTGGATAATTTCAAGAGATGATTTCTGATAAACACTGGGCTACACATGGATGAACTTGTTTAGCTTTTTTGAACATATTATCTGATAAAGCAACACATCAATGTACATATTGTTCCCTCTTTGTTGGCAACGATTACAAGCTTGACCATCATATCATGGTTTGTCCTAGTTTATGAATTTATTGAACAACTTCCAATCTTCAATATTCCAAAAGTATATTGATATTTTAATTGCGGGGTTTAATGGTTTTATCCAAGGTCTTCTTTCTTCCACGTTGAGCATGAGTTGAGACAATAAACATCATGTGCTTGTTTTTGTTACTGCTGAACATTTATGTTTCATTATATATTTTTTCTTTTTGCATCTATCATTTTTCCTTATGCTTTTAGCATATAATTTCATTATGCTTTTACTGCCATCAGGTGGTTATGGCTATAAAATGCCGAGGTAAAGAACAACTGGGAGGACTTTATACTGGAATCAACACAAAGCACATTACTATGGCTAGTAAGATGGTACATGTTGTGGATTCAAAGGTTACTAATCAATTAATTCATCATTATGGAATCATCATTTATGGTATCTGTGCGTGTTCTACAGGTTGCACAGTATTCTGGATTGCTTGTTCAACCACATAAAGCAATTGTGGGTGCCAACGCTTTTGCTCATGAAAGTGGTATCCACCAGGCATGTTTATGGTCCTTGTAGTATGCTCCTATGGATTTCACTTCCTATACTTTCTATTTTATTTTGTATGTTTGCTTATAGGTACTTGCTCATTCTTGAACTTTAGGCTTTCACAAGATTCAAATATCTTGGTTTATAGTATATGTGTATGGTTCCAAAATACAGCTCCAGAAATTCAGATTAGCTTGCTGTGACATATCATGGTTGCTCTGAAAAGTAGCCTTAGAACAAATTAAAGCATGTCTTTTTCGAAAAGTAGCCTAGGACAAAGCAAAGAGATATTTGATTGTTGCTTTTCGGCTTTTCTGGCAATTAATCCATGATACTTGAGTAAGAAGCGTATGTGGGAGCCTTCCAGGAGCAGATTCTTACTTGTTTTGTACTTCTTATAGGATGGGATGCTTAAGTTCAAAGGTACATATGAAATCATGTCCCCGGAAGATGTTGGTCTGTCTAGATCTAATGAGTCTGGTATCGTTCTTGGGAAGCTAAGGTATGATGTATCCCTTTCTTGAGCCATTATTGTTTTCAGGGTTTATGGATTGGTAGTTTCTTTCATCAATTTGTGTTGTTGCCACCTATTTGTGATCCTTTCCTTGTCTACTGTTTTTGCTATGTAATATTTATTATGTATGCTCATAACTTTGAGTAGGACTTAACTCTTCAAATTCTCTGTTAAAACAGTTCTGTAATATTTGAATCCTTTTATTTCCCTTGGATGGGGTTTACCCTTTCAATATAGAACCTGTTGATCCATAGCAGAACTAATAATGATTTAGCTTTCATCATGGGTTTGGGACCCTCGTAGAAGTGTCTATGTGACATAAATCATGGATTAGATTGTAAGAAACTTTCATCATCCTATACGGGAATGAGCTTGATGATTTAGAACAGCAGGAGCTGGGTCACACATCCTAGGTCCCTTCAATTGTTGAGGACTATTGCCCATGCTGGGGATGATCTAGGGGAGATGTTCAATGCTATGCATGATCAACCTGAGTGAGGAGCAGAATTTCAGTCTCATAATTGTTCAGCCATTAGAACTCCTCTAGGCATTTTTTTGGGATCTGAAGAATTTGTGGGCTGAAGGGTCAATAGATGGTGTCAATTGGCCAGATAGAGAAGCCAATTTCATTCCTTGGTGTGCCTGATGTTTATGAAGATTGAACTCTCGATCTTCCTTCAAGGTAGGTTCATACTTCACGTCAGTGAGTGAATTAAGAAGGAACAAGGTAGGTGGTTGTGAATGCAAAGTACCAATCTAATAAAGAAACCCAAGATTTCTTGGTCGTTCGATTCGGTCAAGCCAATTCAGCCCCGTGAGAGAGTGAGAGGGAGAAATCACATGGAAAAGAGGTTCAGGGCCTTTTAATATGGTTAACCATCACAAATTGACCGGATGAGCTTACTTGTATTGTAGACCCTAAGTCCTTTCTTTTTCTACATGCTGAACTTCGTTCCATTCAAAATACATAGTGTCCTAAGAGTTTAGAATGAACAGTCTGTTGTTCTGGGTGGCTATGATGTGCATTCATTCTCTGCAACTGACGTTTAACCATGTCCGTGCACTTTCGTTTATCTGTCAAGTTGTGTTTGTTTGAATGTCTTGTTGACCACCATACTTTGCTCTCTGCTTTTCATTAATTAATTTTGTAGCAACTGCTTATTAAACTTCACAAATTGCCTTCGGTTCTCTTGGTTGATCCAATTTGAAGTTTCTTCCAATTTCCTTTTGTAACAGTGGGCGCCACGCATTGAAGTCTAAACTGTTAGAGGTAGTCAACTTTCAATTTTTTTTGGCTTCCTTTAAAGGGACGCTGATAGGTTGGTCAATAGCGTTATTATCAAATATGTGAATTGTGAATTTCCTGTCCAGCTTGGGATTCAATTAGATGGGAAGGAACTGGATGATGTCTTTTGGCGTTTCAAAGCTGTAGCAGAGAAAAAAAAGGTCTGTAAAAATGCTGAACATCTTTCTGTACATGTATTTCTCTCTTCTTTTTGCTGGATGCAGATTCTTATGCAATCTCATCTTAATTCTCGTGACTTCATTCACTTAAATAACGTAAAAACAGTAAGATGCCCCCTTTTGTGAGGATGGGATCATACAATTTATGCCATTTTAACACTTTGATTCAGTGTTGTCTGACGTGTATCGTATCGCGTATCGCTGGGCTCCACGATACGGGCATATCGTATCGTACTGCCCGCATCGTACTTTAATATTAAAATAATACAAAAAAATATTTAAAAAATCAAGAAAAATTAGTAAAAATCCAAAAAAAATCAAGAAAAAACAGGAAAAAACTGGTAATTACTTTAAATTCATATATTGGAAAGTTTAGTAAAGATTGAGCATTCAACATTAAACAATTGCATCCAAATTTACTTATTTTGAATCAAAAAAATGAAATACATTATCATCAACTAAATAATCTTCATCTTCTCCTTGCTGAAGATCCTCATCAATCATCAGCAACACCTTCTGCTGGAGATCCTCATCAATCATCAGTAACACCTTCTGCTTGGAAATCAAATTCTTTATCTCCTTGATATTGTTGTTGCGCTCCTTCCAAATTAATCCATGGAATGTCTTCTTCAATTAGGAGGGCATTTTCTTCACTGGCTTCTATAATCCAGTCTTCTAATATATCAAAATTATCTAAACTTATTGGATCAAATTGACTTTCTTGTCTATTTACTTTTTTTAATTGCCTACAACAAAGAAAGATAAACAATTAGTAAATAATATTAACAATTGAAGTCAAACAATTTATTGAATTGAACATTTAAGTAATACAACATTATCTTTCACGAAGGCGCATGTTACAACGAATAAAAACTAAATCATTCAGTATCTTATGTTCCAACCAGTTGTGCTTTTTTGTATGGATGTGTTCAAAGACACTCCAATTCCTTTCACAACCCATTGCACTACAGGTTTGGCTCATAACTCTCACTGCAAAATCCCTAAGGTTCGAACAATCAGTTCCAAACCTATTCCACCAAACATATGTAGAAAAAGACAAACATTAGAGACATAACACAAAGTAATATAAGATGTATTGATTTAAGAAACTTAAATACGAAGATAAACAATTTACCTAGACGCATAGTAGTGTTGTTGTGAATTGCTACGGGCAAACCCATCAAGTGAAGAACATTATCATAGATCTCCATCTCTCGATATATAGCATCTGCTATGCTCTCATCAGGGACTAATCTATCAATATAATCAATGATGCCTCGAATGATTTTCCACACGGGCACATAATCTCTCTTTTTTTCATTAAAATTATTTCTAATGGCTTCTTTTGCCTTATCCATGACTTCATAAAGGTAGCCCATAGATGGTTTCTCTTCGCTATCAGTCAATCTCAAAACCTTTACTAATGGACATATAATCCTCAACAGTCTAACACATGCATTCCAAAATGTATTCCTGAAGATTGTCTTGAAAATCTCATTCAACCTTCTGTTCTGAGATAACTCTGCAAATTATTGTCACTCATCTGAGGAGAATATTCTCTTCAATGCTTGCTTCTGTCTCACAATACTCTGTACAGATAAGAAGTTTGTTGCAAATCGAGTTGCAGATGTTCGAGGAAGCTCTGCACCTTTTGTACATCTCCTCATCATACACAAAACAAATGCATGGTTGTAAATGAATTTTGTGATATCTTGGCAACACTCAGTTGCTGCCTTTGTTTCTTCCATCTCACCAATGTTCTCAAGGAAGAGATCTAAACAATGGGTTGCAGATGGTGTCCAGTAGAAAGTCCCATAAATATCAGCTAACTCCTTCCGAGCTGCTTTGCAGTTAGCTGCATTATTTGTAATCAATTGGACTACATTCTCTAGCCCAACCTCTTATATAACCTTATCAAATTCTTGTCGTACGATACGGTGCGATACGAATAACACTGCTTCTCATTCCCATCATATATGTATGAGAGTCGTCTGCCAATCTAATGGACTCTTTGTTATGAACTATGTCACACGGGTGCAGGTGCGGATACGGGTGCGGGATACAACAAATTTCAAAAAATTTGGGTGCGGCGACACGGCTAGGGTATATTATATATTATATATAATATTTAAGCTAGAACAAATGAGATATCAATTAAAATAAGTATATGACAATAGCAAGTACACAACTTTATATTAAAGCAAAACACATAAACGGTAAACAACTACTAATTTCATCATAATACATAAATTAATTTTCACAGATCTGGACCCATTTATCCAAAAAGACCCGAACTTCAAAATCGATACCAGATTTAGAAGCGTGGAATATCCACACAAAGGGAAGTGAAAAAGGTCCGCGTTGAGATATTTTTCTATGTTCATCGGCAGAGTTTTATGGGAGATGATGGAAGACAAACTGAAGGAGCATTTTGGAAACTATGGTGAGGTTCAGGTGATCATCATGAGAGATAAGGTCACGAGTCGACTAAGAGGCTTCGGTTTCATCGTCTTCGTGGATCACTCCCTCTTTGATCGGGTTCTCCAGGATAAATACACCACAGACGGCAGAACCGTGAGTTACAAAATTTTTTTTTTATTTTGTCATGCCGCACCGACATGGTGTCGGTGTCGGTGTCGTACCATTGTCGAGGTCGACACTCCACCTCTTAGAAGTGTCTGTGTGACTTAGGTTATGAAGATGTTGATAATTTGATAGACAAGTAGTATCTCTACCCATATGACCTGCTTCATCATAATCTATGACCCATATTTTAGACATAGAAGTTAAGAATTACCCTTTGACATATATAACGTATGAGCCATCGTAGCTTGAAACTCTGTAGAGGGTTGATCACTTAGTCGTGACTCTAAGCCCTCTATACTTTTCAACAATGGCTCTAATATTTGCACTTTTTGATGAAGTCTCTGACATATTGGCATAGTGTTTCTTGACAAACTTGGGCTTACCAATCAAATACTAGTATTCACCTTTTGTGTGGTGATTCTTATTACAATGAGAGCATTTCAACTTTTCTTTTTCTCCCGAACATAGACATCCACAACCTCTACCATGCGAACTGTATCCTCCTCTTCCATGGTTAGGCTGGTAGAGTTTTTTCTTAGGTATGCAGTTTTATCATTTGTGACGTCTTTTTCAAGTCCCCTCCTATCTTCCTCTCTAACAAGCAAGGAGTATTCATATAAAATTGTAATTCATCCCACAAATCATGCAAACCATCATAATACTCACTATTAGTCCGAGTAACTTGTGTGTATTTTTTTTATTTTCTCTAGGACTTCATATTACTTGGCAACATTTTCTCTAATTTATCACTACAATGTTCTTCAAAATTTGAATGTATAATTTCCATGGGTTTACTAGTGTCTGCCATCTTCATAGTCTCTAGAATTTGTTTGTCCACAAGAGGGCTGATCAGAAATTTGCTTCGTCCTGTCCTTCACCGAGCCCAACAACTTTTGCATTCCATTTTAGTCTCGATGGGCTGTGACTTCTGATCTCCAACGCATCTAGCAGTCATCAGACTTTTGATTATAACAAGCTGTGATTTCTGATCCCTAATACGCCGGGCAGCAACAAGTTTCATTTCTAATACGCCTGGCAGCAACACGTCACTTTGCTGCAACTTACTTTAGAGTGCTTTACGTATTCTACAGTAAGACCACAAAAGATGCTCTGATACCATGTTACAATCTGATTTTTATTGATAATACAAGAGGAAATTATAAGATCAGTTTTTCTGATAGTCTTCACGACTTCTTGGGGTGTGCCCTCGAGTTATTCTCTTTTTTCCCAAAACGAAAAAACTATTTTAGGGTTTCTTAATCACAAATTATATAAGAGTGTTTTAACTTGAAAGGCTAATCTACCCTAAAAACATAATTAACAAGTTACACTACTGGTTAAATAATAGGATCAAAGATACAGGATCCGATCCAGAACTACTTCTCAACAACTTCAAGCTCATTATCTTCTCTAATAGTCCTTGTTGCCATCCAATCAATCTTTTAAGAGCATAAAGAGTATCACCAAGAAGTGTCTAACCCTCTCACACAATAGAAGAAAATCGTCTATAGTTTCTGACTCATGCTTACACATAGGGAAATTGGTTGGGTAAAGGTAATCAATCCCCTTCTGTAAAGATTATTGAAATAAAGAATCCTGAACTAAGCCCCACACGTAAAGAGGCATCCATGGTGTTATCCAAGTTCCCGTAAAGAGCTTCCACGGCATCCCTAGCCAGGCCTTGAAATGGATTTGCATACTGATTACGAACAGAAGGATTGCACACTTATCAATCCTTAATTTCTGTTATGGTTTCTAAGGAATTACAACGTGTTGGAGTTTCTGTTTTTAATAGCTGGTAATATAACAACCTATTTCTTCCTTAAATTTGCTGTCTTTTATTAATTAAGTAATTGTCAAGCATGCTATCATATAGCAACTACATATGGTTCTTGATATGATTTGACGCTGTATTGCATATAATTTTCATATCTCTAGAATCTTTCCTAGGCTTGTAACATAGTCGTTAATGTAGCAGCACCTAACTGATGAAGATATAGAGGCGTTAGTTTCTGATGAAATTTTTCAGCCAGAGGCAATCTGGTCTCTTGGAGATGTACAGGTAAACATTATTTTGTTAAAACTTGGAAGCTTTTTTTTTTTTATCTTGAAATGGTTGTCGATTATAATGTTTTAGTGCAGATAACTTGTGGTACCCTGGGTCTCTCAACGGGCACTGTTAAATTAATAGGGGCTGATGGAGCAGAGCACGTGGCATGTTCAGTTGGGACAGGCCCAGTTGATGCAGCCTATAAGGCTATTGATAGCATTGTGAAGGTGATGCTTTGAAAATCATCTCTATTGTGCTTCTAAATTCTTTCCAGGGAAAGATGGGCAGTGCTTGATGAACAACTTTCTTTATGTGTTTGTTTCTCACAGTGGGTTAGCAAAAATCATTGCATAGCAGAGCCCTGGTCATTCGCAGTCCAAGCCCCTGGAATTTGTGGGAGTGGTTTAGAAATTAGGTCTTCTACATTTTCTTTTGTTGAACTATATACCATCTAGTGACAAAGCTTATAAGTCTAAAGTTCAGTAGGAAATTTCTTCTTAAGGCACTCAAAACGAAAATAAAAAAGTAGTGAAATCTGTAGGTTTTGATGTCAAGGTTCTTGCATATATTCTGCAAATGTTTGGTCTTTACTAGTATGATCCTTTTCTAGAAGAGAAATAACGTTGCTCTATTACCAAAAGAGGTCAAAGTGCAAACATATACTTGGAGACAGCATATGATTCAGATGATAAGATATGCAACTTTGGTTGCTGTTGGGGCAATCCACAAGCTAGGGCCTTCAACTGAACTTTACTAGTTAGAATATCATGGGTATACTTAGGTTAGTCCAATGATCATGAAATGCAACATCTGAAAGCTTGCAACATTTTTTTTTGTGGAAATCAAGATTGTAACTTGTAAGCTTATCATGGATCAAAGAGATAAAAAAAGCTAGTGTTTTTCCCAGTTTCCCACAATACTCTTGGAAGTAGGTAAAACCGTAAAAGTCATTCATAAGATCTTATAGCGTGTTAACAAAATAAAACACATGACATCACTTGACCAGATTGTGTTCAGAGGTTATCTTATGATGCATACGATAAGGCTCCTATATCTTAAGATACACCGTGCAAATCAATATTGCAAAATGTACATATTGATGATTAACTGCCCAACACTCAGAACCATAAAATATGGCAGATCTAATTGTTGTATTTATCTTTTAACTTTAATTGTATCTTTTTATCACAAAGAATACCTTATGCTCCTTTCTATTTTAACCAACCAGCATTAATTCTATGTGTAACATCTCCATCAATTCTTCCATCACTCTGAAAAATTAACCCTAGGTATTTTAAACTTTCTTTTTGAGGGATGCAAACTGTGCCAATTTTAATTTCTATGTCCTCCGAAGTAACCAAATGATCAAACTTACATTCCATATATTGTGTTTTTGTTCTACTAAGTCGGAAGCCTTTACTTTCTAATGTTTCTCTTCATAGTTCCAATTTTCTATTAACTTTTTCCTTAGACTCCACTAATACAATGTCATCTGCAAATAACATACACCAAGGTACATCATCTTGAATATGCTTTGTTAACTCATCAATCACCATTATAAATAAGTATGGACTTAAAGTTGATCCTTGATGTAACCCAATATTAACTTTAAAGAAGTCTGTCATTCCTTCATGAGTCCTCACACATGTTTTTACACCATCGTACATGTCTCTTATAAGGTTTATGTATGTCAATGAGATACCTCTTTTTTCCAAGGTTCTCCAAAAAACCTCCCTCGGTACTCTATGATAAGCTTTTTGTAGATCAATAAATATCATGTGAAGGTCTTTCTTTTTTGCTTTAAAATGTTTCATAAGACGTCTCAAAAGGTGAATCGCTTCAAGAGTAGATTTGCCAGGCATGAATCCAAATTGGTTCTTGCAAAACATGCGTGGATCATATTGTACACATCCTTCCATACAATGCAATACAAACTGATACAACAGTAAATCCATTCTACCACATTCAAGTGTGATGTTTTGGGGTATATAGTATACTTCAACTTGAATGCTATAACATTTGATTGTGTGTGAGAAGATGATGTACAACTATTTTTCCATTGTAGAACAAGCTGTACTCACGTTGACTTAGCTTAGGGTTGCATTACGGTTCTTAGTGGAACCGTTCTGATTCTCGGTTCTATTTCTGAAAGTGACAAGAATGTTGCAAAATTAGTAAAACAGTTTATAGTGGTATGACATATCACACATGTATGGTATGGTATGACACTTGATTTACATCAAGTCAACTCTCAATTACAAACACTAACAACTCCATCATGTTTAAGATGGTTTATTTCCCATATCCATGTTTTGCTGTTTTGGTTTAACATGATGATTAGTGCCATTTTTCAATAATCCCTTTTCTTATTAATTGTGAAATGTTGATTTTTCACCATCTAAAAGATGGAAACCTAGAGTGACTAACCATGCTAAAACTTTTTAAGATAGTAAATAAACCATGTAAAGCACAGACATCGTTGGATGTAACAATTGGTGGCTGCATTCATGCAAACGAGGATGTGTACCACCATGTGTCATCATGGTTAGACCAATATTGTACTTGACCAAATTAAGTAGACGAGCTTTGGCATTTTGGTTTGTTTTGTAAATTTAAGTTCTGTGATTGAAGGTGCCGGTAACACTTCTGGAGTACTCCCTCAATTCTGTGACAGAAGGCATTGATGCGATAGCCCATACACGAGTAGTCGTACGTGGAGAAAACAGTCATACATCTACACATGCCCTGACTGGGGAGAGAATGCAACGCACTTTCAGGTTTTCTAGATGGTCTATTATCTAGTATTTATTATTGTTAAATCATTTCATACTACAACCTTGTTTTTTCTTTCAAAGTGGTTCGGGAGCAGGGATGGATATTGTTGTTTCCAGTGTTCGGGCTTATGTGAGCGCTCTAAACAAGATGCTGGGTTTCAAGTCACCAAGAAAGGCCTCCAGTAGTACGCAAGTTGCTTGATGAGGTACCTCTTATTTATGATCTATTCTCCATGTCATTGATTGACCGTATAGGAAGAACATATTTGACATGCAAATGTCAAGATAAAGCAATATGATTTGAGAAATTAGACTCGTTAGGGTTATCTGGCTCATGACACAAGACAGAAATGGGCAGTTATTTGGCATGGGAATTTGTTAAGATAAGACTGTTTTCTGTGCTTATTTCAGCTGTCTTTCTATGATCTTTTATTACTTCATGAGCAGAGGTCCTGCCTGTACGGTCACTGATATATCACATCTTTTCTTGAACCACGAAGCCCCTAATAATTTTATACATGAACAGCAAACATGAATAAGCTGAACAATTTTAAATTGCACATGAATTATTTGGTTAGTAGATTGGTGACGATGCAGGTTATAATTTCTAAAAGGATGTATGTTCGCACAACATTACAAAGAGTAAAGCAAAATTGTAAATAAGAAAAAAAATGGTCCAATATTATTAGATGAATAGATGGCAGTGTAGGTATTTGACCGGCACGTTATGCTTCAAGGTTCATTCAGTAGAACTGATACCCAAAGAAGAGCTGCATTAAAACACTTGTATCCTAAATCCGTCATGTCTCATGTGTCTCTATTTGTCAAGAAATCAAGCCATTAGATCAATTGCATGTTGCATATGATCTGGTGTCTACAGTTCACCATCTTTTTCTTATTGTAAACCTTTCGGATACATGAGTCCAATATGGTGTGTTGGACAACTAATTAGTACACCATAAGCATATGCATGCATGATTCTATGTTCTATTTCTGGTTTATGTCTAAAACATCCAGACTCTTCCGAAACCATATCTGATAAAACCTTGTCTATTAGGGTGCACGGTTAAGGGTATCTAGGTCCACCCATACTTCATTCTTGCTATTCAGTAGCAACTAGTCTTTTAATTTATTTTATTCTTAGCTTCATTAATGTGTCTTGTTACCCTGTGGATTTATCACTTAGTTTTTTGCAAGGTATTTTTATATGTTAATGTCCAAAACATGTTCCAAACTAACCCTCTCCTCCTCTCCCCTCTCTCTCTCTCATATGAGGTGTGGAAGAAGCATATTTTAAGCAAAAACTGGCAACAACAACAACTACTAAGCCTTTTCCCATACTAGACGGGGTCGGCTACATGGATTCTTTGTTTCCACAAAGCCCTATCATGTGCCATATTAGCAGTTAACTCACAATAAGCTAGATCATTCTTTATTGTTTCTTTCCAACACTTTTGTGGTCATCCTCTACCTCTTTTAACACTCTCAAAATCTAGTTTTTCATACCTTCTTATAGGTTCTTCTTTTGATCTTCTTTCTATATGTCCAAACCACCTTAAACGATATTCTCTCATTTTATCCTCTATTGGTGCCACACATAATTTATTTCTAATAACCTCATTATGTATACAGTCTTTTCTTGTATGACCACTCATCCATCTCAACGTCTTCATTTCTGTTAGAGACATCTTTTGTACATGTTGATGATTAACTATCCAACACTCGCAACCGTAAAACATAGCAGGTCTAATTATTGCTCTATAATATTTACCTTTTAACTTTAATAATATCTTTTTATCACAAAGAATACTTGATGCTCCTCTCCATTTTAACCAACCAGCATTAATTATATGTGTAACATCTCCATCAATTCTTCCATCACTCTGAAAAATTGACCCTAAGTATTTAAAACTTTTCTTTTATGGGATGTAATGTGTGCCAATTTTAATTTCTATGTCCTCTGAAGTAACCAAATGATCAAACTTACTGTTCATATATTCTGTCTTTGTTCTACTAAGTCAGAACCCTTTACTTTCTAATGTTTCTCTCCATAGTTCCAATTTTCTATCAACTTTTTCCTTAGACTACTTCACTAACACAATGTCATTTGCAAATAACATACACCAAGGTACTTCATCTTGAATATGTTTTGTTAACTCATCAATCACCATTATAAATAAGTATGGACTTAAAGTTGATCCTTGATGTAACCCAATATTAACTTTAAAGAAGTCTGTCATTCCTTCATGAGTCCTCACACATGTTTTTGTACCATCTTACATGTCTCTTATAAGGTTGATGTATGTCAATGGGATACCTCTTTTTTCTAAAATTCTCCAAAGAACCTCCCTTGGTACCCTATCGTAAGCTTTTTCTAGATCAATAAATATCATGTGAAGGTGTTTCTTTTTTCCTCTAAAATGTTCCATAAGACGTCTCAAAAGGCGAATCGCTTCAACAGTAGAGTTGTCTGGCATGAACCCAAATTGGTTCTCTGTTGTACTCGATACTTGTCTTATAGTATGATTCATTAACTTGATACCCTGATAATTCACACAATTCTGAATGTCTTTGTCATTCTTATATATGGGTATAAGTGTACTCGCTCCCCATTCCTTGGGTATCTTTTGGTTTCTCCATATTTCATTTAAAGTCTTGTGAGCCAAGTGATTCCTGTTTCTCGTAGGATTTTTCAAACTTCTATAGGATTATTGTCTGGTCGTACTGATTTACCACCCTTCGTATGTTTAAGAGCTTCTTTGACTTCATTCTTTTGAATACGTTGGTAGAAATTGTGGTTTATATACTTTTATGATTTGGCTAACTCTCCTAAGCTAATACTAACATCTTTACTTTTATTAAAAAGCTTATAAAAATAGTTTTTTCATCTATTTCTTATATCATCATTTGGCATTAGAATGAAAATGCATCTAACAAAATTAAGATCTTTAGTTTTCTTATCTCTAGCTCTAGCTATCCTAAAAATATCTCTTTCACCCTCTTTTGAGTTGAGTTTTTTTATATAAATCCTCTCAAATTTTAGTTTTTGCTTTACTGACGGCTTTTTTTCGCTTCCTTCTTTGTTTTCTTATAAGCCTCCAAAGTTTCACTAGTTTTCTTAGCATAATGTAATTTGTAACATACCCTCTTTGCCTTATTTTATTTTGCACTGCCTCACTCCACCACCAAGCTTGTTTTTGTGCCGGTACACCTCCCTTAGATTCACCTAACACCTCTTTTGCCACTTTTCTAATATGTATAGCCATATTGTTTCACATATCACAAGGTGTACCAACATAATTCCAAGCATCTCCTTGAATGACTTTCTGTTTAAATATATCTTCTTTCTCGCTTTTGAGGTTCCACCATTTAGTATGAATAGCTCGATGCACTCTTTTCTTCTTTGTTCATTTTTTATTTGTAAATCCATAACTAAAAGTCGATGTTAGGTGGTTAAGCTTTCTCCTGGAATTACCTTGCAATCTTTACAACACACTCTATCTTTTTTTTTACAAATAAAGTAATCAATTTGTGTTTGTGATAAGCCACTCTTATAAGTAATTAAATGTTCATCTCATTTTTTGAAGATTGTATTGACTATAAAGAGATCAAATGCCACAACAAAATTTAAAATCTCCCTACCTTCCTCATTTATATCCCGAAAACCAAAGTTTCCATGAATACCTTGATATCCTAATGCCTCTTTACGACATGTCCATTTAAGTCTCCTCCTAAACAAATCATCTCCCTTTGTGGAATTCTTTGAATCACCTTATGTAACTCTTCCCAAAAAACCATGTTTATACTATCTTCTAGTCCTACTTGGGGTGCATAAGCACGAACTATATTCAAAACCTTTGCCCCTAACACTAATTTCAACGTCATGATTCGGTCACCATATCGTTGTATGTCTACTACACTATCCTTTAAATCTTTATTTATGATAATACCAACTCCGTTTCAAGCCATTTCCTGAGTACCATAATTTAAAATATATATCCTTAATCTCCTTTGCTTTTTCTCCAACCCACTTTGCTATTCTGTTTTATTTTGTCTTGTCATATTGGTTGTTCATGTAGACCCTTGTGATAATTTTATTACAACAGAAGTTTATAACCATAGAGATTTAAAGAATGCTCCTTCATTTCTAAAACAGGTTTGATTGGTTTACTCAAGGTTGTGGTCACATTGATCAACTGGTAGCAGCCTCTTGGAAGACATTTGAAACATAAGCTACCAGATTGTTTGGAAGGTTGTACTTCTGTTCACCTACCTAAATTTTGTTTATATGTAGTTCAAGATTTAAAATGTCTATTTATTTCAATCATCAGTTTTTCTATTAGGTTGCGGTTAGTGAGTTCTTGCTGCATTGTGTCGTTATTGGAACTTCATGGTTTCTATAACTTGGGTCTTGGTGTTTATGTCTAGCCGTATGGCTAGGAATCACCTGTTCTTCATATTCTCATGACTTATCTGCATGGTTTTAGTTTTCCTCAATTAATACGTTCCCAGTTTGTTTAGATGGCTATATTTGTTAGGATGATATCAAAACTTGTTTCTGAATAACATAGTATCTGTTAAACGTTTCATAGAAAACAGAAAAATCAAATCGGTAGTGCCAAATTTTAAAAATAACATATTATAGAAATTATAGACATTTAAAACTTAACATTAACAAATGTTCTGCTTCATCTGAGCCTATTTTTGTTGTATCACATCAACCGTCAAGAATCAGACATCATTTGTAACATTTGTTAATGTGAGTTTGTTTCTATGCTTACATTAACCCAGGCCTTTTGGTCTTTCGGATCCAATACTGTCTGGGCACGGATGTTGGTGTGTGGGTGCGTGCATGATTTGTGTGTATACGGGAGCTACATTCCATTTTGCTTGCCCTTCACAAAGTTTAAGAATCCCTTATTAAGTTTAATTTTGAATTTGCATTAACTAATGATATATATTGTCATCTTTGAATGTGCATTAGCTAAATGATATATATTGTCTTTTAAACTTACAATCAGTAGTAATAGGTCATACATGAGCTCAACTTGGTATGGCTCGTGAAATTTGCTACACATTTTAAAGTTTTTATCTAAATGGTGTCCTTAAGGTAATTGTATTAAAGGCAAATGAATCAAGATTTTCTTTTGGGACTTTCTACCAAAATATACTTTAGGTAAATGGAGGGTGATGTCATTTACAATATTTATGAAAGTACTTCCCAACTTGGTTCTTCTCATCAAATAAGAAGAGACTTTGTTGGCGAACATGTTGGAAAAGAGGTTCGGTTAGTGGTAAGCTCGCATTGTTTATATACACAATGACTTACACAACAACCATGGGTTGGTTGACTGGTTTGAGCTCTTTTTCGCTAATTAAATGATGGTTCATGCTTTACATATTTAAGGAGAAATTTCACAAAGTACCACGTGGTTTTTTTATTTTAGAGTTTGAGATCTCAACCACTTTTGCAATTATGAAGGAGCTTGTGTTTTCACCCTTCAATCATTTTAAGGACTCACACCTAATAGCGTCGGAATTTTTGCTTATGTGATGTCTACATGGACCTACGGTCATATCAATTGAGCCTAGTTAGTTGCTATATTGACCTAAGTGAGAGCTTCAGCAATTGCTTAAGCCGAATGGCAAGGACGACAATGACAATAAGAAACTGAGGGGGGAGGTAGAGGAGAAGGATGTTGGTCAATAAACAGAGCTGCTTGTGGAAGAGGTGGAGAAAGAGAGAGGCATTGGAGGAGGAGGATGAAGTCAGAGATGTAGCTGCAAAGGATGGTGAAGATGGTGGAGGAGACCAAAGTGGTGACAGTGGACGAGGGGATCATATGAATTTAGGTATACCCTCTTGTTTTTTCCCCCTTTGTCACCCCAAAGTTGGGTTTTGTTCATTGTAAGGAATCCGACATGTAATCCTGGATTTGGTTCATACATGGGTTGACATGTCTGCTCACTAGGCGCAGTTGCAATATCGTAACTGTACATAGGCACCAAATAAGCAAATCATGATGCTGTTAGCCACGTGGTCCTCAGTGATTTATTGTTAGCCGTGTGGTCCTCAAATAATTAATGATTGAAAACTGAAGTCCTTATTGAACTGTGAAAAAATTCAGGCCTCTTATTGCAAAATCAATAACCACAGGTATTACTGTAATATTCTTCCTAAATTTAAATCATGCTACAAGGAGAATTTATTTTAAATGAAAAGAGCAAATGTTTTGATAGAAATTCATTTTATTATTTGATGGTGGTGCTCTCTGGTGAATAGTGAATGTGGTGGCAGTGATAAAGTGGTCGTACCAGTATAGTGAATGATATGGATAGTTGGTGAATTCACTGAATGTGATTCTAGTGCTTATTCTTGAAAAGCAAGGTCATCCTTAACCAAATTCTACTCAAAATTTTCTAACATGGGATCCAAATTCATAGTCTTCAGGTTGTATTGCTTTCCTCCATTTGGTTTAAATTTGGCACTTCATGAATGAGGTTTGGAGTCTTAAAAGAGGTGGATCGTCTCATTGAAGGCTTGTTAGGATGAGAACCTTATAAGCGTGATTTTCCCTAATCAAGGTTGCCTAATAACGTCTCTACCAGATACTTTCTGAAATCCGTCAGTTAACCACTATTCTCTTTCTAAGGCCGACTCATCCAAAGGAGTTCAGACATTCTCTCTGAAATCAACTCATTTACTACTAAACTTGAGGTATGTATATCTGACATCCATGCGGTCAAGATTTTCTCTCTTTAAAATAAACTCATCCAAGAAAAAAACAAACAAACTTGGAGGCTTTGTATATCTTAAACCAATATTATCTTTCTAAAGTTAACAATTCAATCTCAAAAGAGAGGTACAGTATAACTTTCCCCAAAGCTAATTTTCTCTGCATCATTTTCTGTTTCCATTCTCTCTATACACCAAGTCTCGATCTTTTTCTTTGCATATTATATTTCTTTTATGCCTCCCACTCCAAACCATCGTTATTTGTTTGTCATCTTTGTCTCCACATATAGTTTTCCCTGTCATGTATTTTTTCCTTTCTCTCCTGACATTTTCTGTGTCATCTCCTTCTATCTCTGTTTTCCTATACAAAGTCGTTTCTTTAAGTTGCTTCCTCTCCGTTCATCTTGACTGGTCTTTATTATCTTTTTTAGAATTAAACAGAAAAATATCTAATGAAAGGATCCGAATGAGCTCATTGTTTGTTGAAATATTGTGGGTTAAGCAATGTAGAGTTCCATGCCATCAATATCTTTTTGAACATAACCTCTTATATCCGAATTTTTGTGTCACCAAAAAATGTTGTAGTTTGATTATCAGATGACAACCTGAGCTGTGTGAGTACAACCAGAAGGGTCAAGCTCTCGAAGCAAGTGCTAGCCAGATGCTGCATCAAAAGGGCTTGGACATGCGAACCAAGTGGGTCCGGTAGGTTTTATAAGTTGTTAGGACTGGCAATCTCGTACCTAGACTAGTTTATGTATTTTTTGTCGTGGATTTTCATCCGCATTAATTTAAACCTAGAAACTTTTGGGTTAGTTAGACTCTTGGTAGACAGTGAGCTCAATCTTGTGTCATATTAGTATTTAATTCCAATCGAGAAAGAAGATGTCCTCTCTTTCTCTCTCTTTAGAAAAAAAAGACGGCCTTATTATTTCTTTCCAACTCTTTAGAGGCCTTTCACTCCCTTCTTATTGAAGTGATTACCATCCAATGTTTTACATTCCACTCTCCGAAAGTCATTATATCGCATGATAGAAGCTCCAACTCAAGTTTATGCTGGCTTTCTCTCCTAATGCTGCAAGTTCTGGAATCCATGATATGAACCTTTGGGATGGTCATTTTCTTTTGTTACAATAGGAGGTTGAAGCCTTACACATGAACGTGCTTGCATACCCTGGGGATCGAAGTCACCATCAGCAAGTGGGTGTCAGAGAGTCCTAATGGCGTGTAAATGTTGTGAGTGCGTGCGGGTAATATTAGGTTTGAATTGTGATTTTTTAAATAAAGTTTTCAGGATGAAAGCTGCAAGATAAACAGCTGGAATGTGCTTTGGAGTCAACCAAGTTCTTAGACACCTCTCATCAGTCTTGTCCCCTAGACCATGAGTTTATGCACTTCAATCCATATGAAAGTGTTGGAATCTTCAACCTGGGAATCTTATTGCGTTGCCAACCATGTCCAGTGTGTCAATGCTTGGTCGGTTCAAGTGGTTTGGCACATTTTTCCTTTGAGCAAGGTATCGAGTTCAAGTCTTGCAAATGGAGCATGCCAGTGTTGGGACAGCTTTACCCCCATAGTGTGCCATGCCAGCTTGAGCTGGAATAGTCGGGGTTTATGCTGGTGGTATACTTCAACATAAAGGACAATCTCTAATGTATTGTTTCTGTGAAATGTAGCCCTCAAACAGAGAAGCTTCTCATGAATACGACGATGCATGATTAGAGGCACCTTTTCCATGATTGCAAACAGAGCATATTTGAATTTTGTAAACAAGTTGTCAATGAAACATCATCACTTGTCCATGACGTTATGGTCCAAATCCATGTTCCAAAACCACCACGTAAGATATAATAGTCCAGGTATTATCCCCTTGGTGTATTAAATAAACCAATCGTCATGCGTGCTTTAAGAGTTTTCTGACTAACATTTCCTTTTCTATGCATTATTTGTAAAACTTACTTAACAGTAATCTAAAGGTTATTGGTATTGCCTCGAGGCTGAAGAGCGGCTCCTTGAGGAAGAAGGGTGTGACGAGTGGGCTTTTATCAAGTTGAAGGTCTTGGTTCGATCTGGCGTGTGTGCATATCTGCTAGATGCCTGCCTCTCAGCTTGCCAATCTTAAAAGCATGCCGAAAGGAAGAGAGAAGTAGACGGCAGCATCTGTTCAGCTAGGTGTGTTTTTCATGTCTAACAAGTCGAGGAAATTTAAGGGCAGTGGCTGCATCACTGTGACAGTAGGCGTCGAAAGTTGACTCCCACGTTTGGCCCCAATCCATTGTATGGTTCAGGTTTCTACCAGCTTTTTTAAGGATAGGAGTTTGAGTTGGTTCGGATCACTTTTTAAGACCAATAACGTTGGACTAGGTCAAGTTCTTCTTTATAAGAATGTTGAACTAGGCACACCGCGTGCATACCCAGGTGTGGAACTTCTGACAACCTTTAGCTAATTTGCAATGCGCCTTCGGTTAACCAAGTTGATCCTCCTGGCCTACATTCTTAGGCATACTGACAGCCGATCTGGGTTAGACACTGGATTCCAAAAATGTAACCTTTGAAATGGCGTATCTCAATTACTTTGGTTGATAAAGTGTTTTATGGTCGACTCCAGTAAGGGACCTAAGCCGTACCTGAATTTCATGTAAACTGGATTTTGTCTCTTCTAGGTCCGACACTGGTTTGCTCTGCTTGTTCCATATTTCCTTTCATTACCTAGTGAAAGTGGCGTCCTATTAGCAAAGAAGCAACATAACCCCCAAAAAAGAAAAGGTGTTGCAGCATCATAGTAATATATTTTATGTGCAACACAGAATATGTTTGTGACGCTCATTTTCTGTATTGTGGAAGGAACAAAAAATTATTTTTGAAAAAGATGAGGACTCTGTTCCTTCCTGAACAGGGCCGGACAGATGATGATCGATTAGATTGGAGTTGGTTCCATGAATGAATCTTGGACTGTCCAAACGACTGACATGTAGGAAAGGAGACTGCATTTGATATTCTTATCTATACTAATTGATTACAATCCTCTCTCTCTCTCTCTCTCTCTCTCTCTCTCTCGTTTTTGTCAGTGAAGCTGAGCCAATAATCCCACTGGTGAAATCTACATCGCATGAATTGGTATTTAGATTCTTGATACTGCAAATATGAACTTCCCACCGGTTCACCACAGATGCACATTTTGTAGCGCAGAGCTCTGCGGTTCAGGAAAAAGTCAACGCAAGGAAGGACCTGACTGAAACGGAAACAAGAATTATCTAGGAGGAACAATCTCTTCAAATCTCACCAAGTACAGATACTTCAGTGATTTTATGATCAAAGTACAGACATTCCGATGAAATGTATGATCAAAACGTTTGATCACAATCTAATAACTACTGGGTTTCATATTACTGATGTCCATCATCAGTAATTGATCTACATTTATCTGAAGTTGAGCATCTGCGTTACCTAAAATCCAGAAAATTAACCACAAAAGTATAGCGCATGGTTGATTACTTGAGCTTTAATACATAGCGCGACGGGATGTGACAGACTTGGAGGGCTATTTGGCCCGTTGTAAGAGATTTCCTAGATCAGCCACTGCCCATCATACAAATAATATTATTAAGAGAGACCGGCATCCTTCGTGACTCTAACATGCCTTGAAGTGAATGCAGGCCCGCATGGTGCCGATGGTAATGTTGCTACTTTTCCTAGATCAGCCACTTTTGTATGTGCAGGTTTTATTAAATCAACAATAGCAAAATGATTCTACTCCATCGGTATCATCACTCTCTCCCGGAACCGACTCCAGATTCCTTAGGCTTAATTTCACCTTTCTAAATTGTGAGAGAAGTCATGCCTCGAAGTGAATGCAGTGGCCTGCGTGGTGCCGATGGTATGTTGCTACTTTTCCTTGTTCGAGGTCCTAATGTTGGCGAGAGTCAAGATGGCCTTAATGTAGCCATTCAGTTGCACAAAGTAAGAGTATGCAAAGTGTGGATGATGATGGTCACTTGATACGCATGCCATCATATGGTCCATATGCATGCAGTTTACATAATAGCATATGCAGAAAACAATGAATGGCCACCATATGCATGTCTTAAACCATCAAGTGGCAACACCAACGGCTCCATCAAGGAAAACGTCGACTGCCATCAAACGATGACATTCAAACGACCATATTTTGATGATGGCTATTCCTAGTAAAATTGTTGATGAAAAACTCAAGTCTGGCTACTAGAACCAGGACGATATCAAGATGCTGGTTGAGTGTTTGATATTGACAAGGTTATTCATGAAAGTATGCTGGATATGCCACGAGTGGATTGTGTCTCTTCACTGTTCAACAGAACAGAACCAAAGTGATTGTTTGTAAACAACGAAAGATTATGACTGTTGGTTTAAGAACAATATTTGCGAATGGTCGAAAAAATTGCTTGACAGTTCAGATTTGAGCACGACGGTTTGACATGCTTGCTTATGGTAGAAAGGTCATGATTATTCACCATCAACAGAGAACTAATAGAATGCCACTTTGAGGGGCTTCTTCAAAAACCAAAACCAAACGTAAGTTCTTAAGATGCAAAGCATCGGCAAGAATTACATTGCATTGATGATCACCGAACTCTGTTTCTTCAAGAAGGGAGAAGCAGGAATTGGAGAACATTCGGATCATGCAACTGAAAAACCATGCAAGATACTCATTGATGAAATGGAACAGTTAATTTGTGTGCATGAGATGTTACGAGAACCGAACTTGGTCTATAACAACCAATCTCACCAATCGTTGCATCAAGAGCTTGGGAATACTACCGCCTTCAGATCATGAAGAATGACTCTCTTCAGGGGAACGAACGGAAAGGATGCTTGGTGGCTGAAGTGATGAATGCCAAAGGAGATCGCAACAATGGCACCTACAACCATTGAGGCTCCTCGCCTTTGCTCCCTCTTTATGAGATGACGCGCTGAAAAGCCAAGATGTTCGATAACGTTGCTGATGAAAGCATAATGCAGAGAGTTCTCTAGCTAACCAAGTCATCGACGGACACAGGAAAAGCATTGGCAGATTTTCTGTGTAGTTCAAAATAAGAGGTACACATTTCCTTGTTTTAGAATATACTAGTGAGTTTTTTATTTGACAACGGTCACTTGGGTTGTTGTCGGTCATCTGGCAGCGTCGAACCTTTTCTGACTTTTTGACAGAAAGCCTCTTTGGTTCACCGTGAAATAGCGGTTTCACCGGCAATACAAGGCTTTTCTGCAACCTCCATCTCTCTTCTTTGATTATACCATAAAAACCCTTGTTTGATGGCCATCATGGCTGAACGAGTCCGGCATAAGACAGACGCAAGCATTCCGGCTGGTGGTTCGGAATTGCTGTGAAACAACGGCGAATAGCGTGCATTGCTGCGTTTGAGGGTGAAAGCCATGATTTCCGCCGCCGTTGTGTAAACTCGACTAGGATGAAGGTTTGTTCAGTTCGGGTCTATGAGAAACCCCAATCAAGAATAGTTTGGGTTTATTTGGATCTAGATAAGTTCCAGATTTGCTTTTATCTCTAAGCTCGGGTATGGTAAAGAGATCCAGAAGGATCCAGATAAGGTCTTATCCAACCCATATATTAGGCTTGTTTTGTTAGGCAGGACCTATTCAGATCCTTTAATCCAGTTTATTCGAGGTTCAAATCTAGATACTACTTTTGAATTCAGATCAGACCCGGGTCAATCCACTTGGTCATATCTGGACCAGATGATGACAATGAACCTGATTTGATTCTACTGTGGTGGATCTAGATCTTATGTATTTGATTTAGACCCAATTATTGTATTTGATGATTCTGGAATTGTACGGGCTCGGAATTGAGCCTGATTCAAAGCGTTGGCTTCATCATTGAATAAGCCTCAATATGATAGCATATTCAAATTGAATAAGCGTTGGTTCATCATTTAATGCCAAAATTATGGATATGAAATGGATTATTTGAATTTAAACACGTACAAGTTGGATCTTATACATGTGTTCATATATACCATCACATGAGCACGTGTAAATGATATACTTACTACCAAATGTTTGAATGATCTAGATATGGATATGTGCAAGTTTTGCTTCTACATGCATGTATATTTATTATGAGACATGTTTTGTCTAGCATATAGAAAGATATTGCACATATAAAGGATGTTTGATTAGACACGAGTACAACAACAACTAAGCCTTTTCCCATACTAAATGGGGTTGGCTACATGGAAATTCATGGTAGATAAATCGACAAAGTTTTATTTTTGCCTATCGAAAGCCTAATACAACCTCTTCCTTTATCCGGGCTTGGGACCGGCCATGCACGGGTGATCTCTTACATGTGTGGAATTGATTAGACATATGAGTATGCTTAAATAATCAGATGCTTGATGAACGTTATAATATATTTACGATCAGTCATAGCAAAATATTGCAGGTTGACTGAGTTAGTATAACCAAGTAATCCAAGCTAAGGCAATTGACATGTTGGTCAATGAGTATTAAAGTACTCAAAGAAATGATTAACTATAGATTGATCTATAATGATTGCCTTCCAATTTTAGAAAGAAGATGATATGCCAATTAAACATAGCTCATGGTGGGGTATAGTTTCTTATAAATTAAAGAAACTAAGAAATATTGTTAATTTCACCATGATTGCAGTTTGCTTCTTGATATCTGATATGTGCTCAATATTGATGAATTATTAAAGAAGTGAAGTCACTTAGAACTGCATGAAAGTGATATATCCTATAAGTTTATTTCATGATATCCGATATAGCCAGAAATATTGATGAGTTTTATAATGAAATTTAGACTTGTGGATATGAGACATATATGACAGATTTGATAAATAAAAGAGTTGCCTATGTTATTTTGTAAGTCTTTGATGAAAGGTTGGATAAGAGAATTATTATGAATCCCCAATGATAGAAACTCAACTCACACTTGATAACCTCAAGTCTTGAGTTCAATATGAAAAGTAGACCATTAGAGTGATTGTAAGTACTTGTTAATTGAACATCTCAAAGTATAAGGTACTTGGACTCATAAGGATGAAAAAGAAGATTGAGTGTTGCTCTTAATAGACCATGTGTGTTGGAGTGCTTATTGTGGGAGCACTCTTGATACAGTCTACCTATATGAGTTTGAAGTGAGGTCGCCTAATGGAGCTTAGAGCTTGAACTCTTGGACTCATCAATAAGGATACATGACACAAGGCCATAAATGTATCACATTTTAAATGGCATTCAATGGTGTTAAAATCTTATTATAAGTCATGTACCTTAGTTCATATTGATTTAATGGTTCAAAGCTAATCTACCATTCTTTTCAGATTGGTAGGAATCATGACTTATTTAAGTAAGGTTTCAAGCCTTGAGACACCTTCACTGAAAGGTAAGATTTCGAAATAATAAAAACTTTGATTATTTTGGAAGTGGTGAGAATTTTTAGAGAATTTCCAAAATAATGAAACTTTTTCCAAACAAGGTTCACACATATTGAGAAGATGACTCGCGTAACAAAGAGTCATGAGCACACTTAACAAAGTGTGATGGCTTTTAAGAAGGGACTCTTCACCTCCTATAAGTTGATGGGATGCAACCAACTTCTTGGAAATAAAAAGGAGATAAGAGAGTTTGCCATAGTATGCAAATGAGTGAAACTTTGTTCATTGCATTATAAACTTCAAAGCGCTCGTATCCTATAGTTGCTTTGTTCTTTCTTTCCGATTGTCAAAGACTCTCAAAGAGTGAAACACAATATTTGTTAGTGAAATTCTACAATCAAAGCACTTCTGAAGTGATGTTTTGCTTGTTACTTCATCAAAGATCTAAAATCTCAGCTTAGCTAGTGCTTTAAGCATTGAAACCCTTTACTTTCAAATTTCCTAAGTGATCCTTTGGTTACCGAAACCCTTTACTTTCGAATTCTTGTTATAGGTTTTGAGCTACACTAAAAGCACTCAGCAAAACTATCGATAAGCTTCAAAGCATTTTCAGAGCAAATTGCGTTGATAGGCTAGCAAAGTCTGGTAAAGCACTAATTCACTAGCTAATCCCTCGACAAAGCACTTCCTTAGCTTATGAATGTTGATATCTTAGTCAAAGGCTCATGTCCTACTATAAGCCTGGCGAATCTAGAATTTTGTATGGGGTGCGGCGAACAACTTATTTGACCATTTGAGGTGGGTTAAACTATGTATAGTGGCCATGAATTTAATCATCCCCTTTTTCTTTGGTTTTCTGAACTTCAAGTGGGGCAGCCACCCCACCTCGCCTCAGTGTAGATCCACCATTGAGGTGGATATTGGCAAAGCATTGTTCCACACTTCCTAATCAAGACCTTGCTCCTTTCTCTGTTATTCCAGAGGTAAAACTCACTTGCTTCAACTCAAAGAAGAGCAAATCTACAATTATGATCTTGTTTCATACCTTTCCATGTGTACCACCTGGTTGAGAATACACCCCATCTTCCACTTGTTATGGCCATTTTCTCTTAGATAGTGACTTAGGCAACAATTCTCTTGTGACGTCTATCTATTATCCATACACAAAACGGTAAATGCATTTTCCCACTTAATCTAATTCAGGAATAGAGTCATGACAATTCAAGGTTCATTCAGTAGAACTGACATAAAAAAAGCAACCATATTAAACACTTGTAACCTAAATACCGTAAGTTGTCCATCCATTTGTCAAGAAATCAAGGTATTAGATCAATTGCATATCCCTATTTTTGTTTGTTTTTTCCTTTGTAAATGTAATATTTGTGTTGAATTTGGACTTGGAGTTGAATACCCAATCAAATGGAAAAAACTAACGTAATTGGTGGTTTCCTCGTAACAGTGAACCATCATCATTTTGGATAAGGATTCTTACCAAATTCAATCTTTTCATCACCTTTTAAGAGAGGGCAATAGAAGTCCTTGTTGTTCTCTCAAGGAGAAGAAACTCAACGAGAAAAAGATTAAAATAGAGAGAAAATGAAGAAGGCATAAAAAACTTCAAGGTATGTAATTTTTTCTTGTTTTTTTGTCCATTAAGCCACCCAACGAAGATACCAAAAAATGAATTTGTAGATCTCACCATGACAAATAACTTCGCTTATGATCTCGACAACAATTGCTACCTGTAATAGCCGAAATCAATCTCAAAATTCCTCTTAGAGCCCAATCATTGACCTCTTGCTTCTGTGCGATGATTCCACCACAAACCGGTCTCAAAGTGCTGCAAATTTGCTTTTTATACAAACCTCATCCACTACCTAGAACTATCAGAAATAATATCCAAAAACAAGGTGATCGCAAACACCACAGAATCGGCTTGGCTGATTCAGCCTTGTTGGGATGGATTCGGGTCAAGATTGATATCAAGACGCATTTTACTATTTTCAAAATTCTAGAGTCGTTTAAACTCCAATTTGAGCACAGTTTGAACCATTGAAGTTGTAGTAGGGTAAGCTATATTCATATTTTTAAATAGTGGCTAAAATATTTTAGATTTAATGAAAAGTATTGGATCTAGAGGTTCTTAGTGGGATCCAATTAGAGTGTTTTAGAAATGGATGTCTAGGAGACCCACACGAGGAATCCATGTAGCACCATCAAGGGAGTCGTTCAACTGCCGAACCCTTGTCATGCTGATTCTACCTACGAGGTTCGAGAACAATGGTGGTCTACCAACAAGGAGATGTCCTGGATGGCCTCTCCCTTGAACCTTCCTGGAAATTCTGGTAAGTGTCCAACCCTAGAACCTACCTAGCCGGGTCCCTTTTCTAGACTAAGGCCAAGGCACATCCATACCCTGGATCGTGACTCACATATCCATACCAAACCCATATGCCTAAACGTTTATTACAAGACTCATACTTAGGTTCTTAGTTAGACGTAGACATTCTTCTACCATCTTTGTACCATGTTCATGTCCATGTGCTGCGATGCTGCTCAGAATTCTCCCCATTGGTTTCCGGACTCGTCCTTGAGGCTGTCTGGTAGCTTTCAATCAACTTTTTATATTTTCATAACTCAATCACCCGCAACCACGAATTATCCTCCGACCTGTGTTCATCTCAATGCAATAAGTAAGTCAACTGACTAGAGCCTACACCTAGAATTTCATGATCAACAATCCCAATCACTTTGTTGATGTCACGCCTTACCAACAATGGTGGACGATACTTCTTTTGGGTAGGACCTTCATTCAAAGATTTCATTTGGCTAACATGGTATACTAGGTTTCTTAAGGCGCTATGGTAGTCTAAGTTGATATGTCACCCTACCTATGTTACAAAATGGTGGTCATTCCCGGTTCGGGTAATGGCTGGACTGGCCATCCAGCCGTTACCTGAGGATTAGGCCAAACCAAGTAACGGACACTGCCCGTTAAAACTCCCAGACGAGGGAAGCCACATGTAGATAAGCACAGACAAATGGGGGAGCGCCTGCCTATAAAGGCAGACACATACATAGACAGTGAGACATAGATATACAGTGAGAAATACCAAAAAATTACAAAGAAATGGCATTTCTCTGTGCAAGTCCCTATGAGGGAACCTCGTGTCCATCGTCTTCACTGCTGCGTCATTTTCATATCTAGAAAAACAGAGAGCTAAAAGAATCCGACGATCATTAGCAACCTTCACTGCAAGGTAATCTTCTTCGCCGTCACTGGTATCAGTGCCTGGTTCCCTGCAAAACAGAAAGAGAGGTTAAGAGAAAAAAAAATTCCGTTGGAAGGCGGCAGTCGGCAGGGAAGGCGGAAGGAGAAACTCAGAAACAAATCGGCCAAAATGGCCAGAGGCAAAATCGACCAAAACCGCCGAAATAGCCAGAGGCCGAAACAGTCGAAGCGGCTAGAGGCGAAATCGGTCAAAACAGCCAGAGGTCGAAACACCCAGAGTCCTGAGGCGAAACGGACAGCCTGTTTCTCTCACTCTCTCTCGAAAGACTCTAGAGAGAACTGTAAAAACACTTTTAAGCGTTTTTAGTAAAAAAAAAACCCGCAGTTTCGGAAAACCACGGTGGGAAAAAACCACTCACGGTTTTCCGAAAACCAATGGTATCAAAAAGACAGAAATGCCCCTGACCTATTTTGGATATTATGCAGTCTGCCATGATAAAAAGATAGTTTTACCCTTGGTAGTTTTTGAAAATTACAGGAAAACCAATGGTTGTTATTTTATGATATTGTCCAACCCGATTTGGATAATTTCATTTCTGCCACTCAGTCAAGAGACGGGTTTACCCCTATTCTTTTGGAAAAACTATAGATTCACCCTGAGAGTTACAATTATGATTTTAACCCCGATCAGTTGTGAATTTTACAAGAATACCAAATAGTAATTTTACGAGTTTGTCCTTGTGATTTTACAAAAATTACAAAAGAAGACAAATAGATAAAATTACAAATTTATCCCTTGGTAACCTTTTTAGGGGGTTTAGAGGCAGAAAAAACTCTCAGAAAATTTTTTCTGCTTCATATTCTGCATCACTTTAAATGTCTCTTGCTTTGTGTGTTTTTGTTTCCTTTTAGACTGCTTAATTGATATTTTTGTCAAACACCTAAAAAATGAGTTCTAGGATATGTGTGTCCGAACTGGCAAAAACATAAAAGCTAAACGGTCTGAACTTGCAGACTTGAAAGAGAAGAATCCCACTGGCTCTAACACTAGAAGGTGTAGAGTATGTTTTAAAGGAAACAATGCGTCCTCCACTACCATACGCAAATCAGCAACAGTTAGAAATGTATAAAACATTTCTCAAGGATGATACCATAACAAGGACGATCATGTTAATATACATTGAGGATGACTTGATTAGGGTTTTTGAAGAATATGAGACCGTCAAAGAGTTGTTTGACTCACTAACAGCTAAGTATGATACAACTACAAAATTATTTGTGTAGTTGCTACTACATAAATATAACTCATTCAGAATGAAAGAAGGAAAAAATGTAGTAGAGCATGTAAATCACATATTAGTGATGGCTAGAAACCTAGTCGTAGCAAAATCAGTCATCTCCGAACTGATGCAGATATCAACCATACTAAACAGTCTACTTTCATCATGGAACATGATCACCACTGGCTTAAGATTAGGGCCTAAAATCAACCTTTCTGAGTTGCCCCTAAAACTAGCAATTAAGTAAGAACATATGCTCAAAAACAAAAAGGAGAAATTGCTAGTGGTCCAAGATGAGTTAGAGTCTAACTCTAAATCTAACCAGAAAAAGGAACCAAATAAAAGGTTTGGCAAGAATAACAAGAAAGGCTGTCAAAGTTTTAAGAAATCGCAGAAAACCGCTTCTCGGATCAAGTGTTTCAACTGTGAAAAGATGAGACAGTACAAGAGGGATTGCCGCAACATGAAAGGTGGAGGAAACAACTCACAACGCGAATAGTCGGAGAAACAAGATATAATCTGCATAATTTCAGAATGTCTATACTTGAACCGCCCAATTACAGGTTGGTGGATAGACTCGGGAGCTAGAAGACATATCTCAAAGACCAAGAAATGGACAATTGACCTGAAGGAATACCAACCCGGAGAACATCATGTATATATGGGAAACAATACTTTCTCAGATGTTCTAGGTATTTGATCATTTAAGATATTTGTACAAGGCAAACCAATTGTATTGACCGATGTATTAATTGTACCATCAATAAGGCGCAATCTGGTCTTGGTCCCTACCTTAGTTAAGTAGGGTTTTGAAGTTAGGTTTATACCTAACAAGGTGACTGTGGACAAACATGGAAGAATCTTGTTCTCAAGAAAATTTGATGTAGATTATGGACTGTTCAAGTTATTTGATAATGAAAATCATCAATCCTCTGTTTATATTGAGAGTGCCTTTTCTATTGATGTGAATATCTGGCATAAACGCTTAGGGCATATAAGTCTAGAAAAGTTGAGGAAATTATCCAACTTTGACTTATTGCCCGGATTTGAGGAAAAGACTTTCAACAAGTGTGAAGCTTGTATATAAGGAAAAATGACAAGAAAAGTCTTTCCAACAACAAGGGCAACAATCTTGTTAGAAATTATTCACACAGATTTATGTAGACCTTTTAAAGTAAAGACACATCGAGGAAAGGGTTACTTTATAACCTTTATTGATGATTACTCTAGATATATGTATATATATCTTTTAACACATAAATCAGAGGCACTTGATGCTTTCAAAGAATATAAGCAAGAAGTAGAAAATCAATTAGGGCATTTGATCAAAGTCTTGAGATCAGACAGAGGAGGTGAGTATACCTCAGCAGAATTCTTAGAATTTTGCAAAGACTTTGGTATTGCTAAATAAAACTCAATGCCTAGGACACCTCAGCAAAATGGTGTAGCTGAAAGATACAATAGAACCTTGCTGAACATGACAGGTCTATGTTGATTAATGCCTCTCTTCCAAGGGTATTTTGGGGAGAAGTAGTAAGTACAACCGTTTACGTACTTAATAGAGTACCATATAAAGCTGTATTCACTACACTATATGAGATATGGTTTGGAAGAAAACCCAACCTAGGTCATCTCAGGAGGTGGGGATCAATTGCACATGTTAAGATCCTTTATCAGTCTAGAGATAAACTAGACAGTAGGTCCTTGAGGTATATATTTATTGGATATCCAAAAAGTTCAAAAGAATATTGGTTTTATCATAAGGACCACAGACTCATTGAAAGGAGAGATGTTGAATTCTTAGAGGATTCTAAGAATGACATCCTAGAAAACAATGAGGAATGTGTTGATGATTTGGTATATTTAGACCAATCATCTTTTGAGCCCATAAAAGATCTTCCTGAAACTATCGATACCTTAAGTGAACATAAGAGGCCAAGAGCCACTCCGTCCTACTTAAAGGATTATCACACTTACCTTGCACAGGAAGTGTGTAATTCGGTAGATTTAAATGAGTTGACTGATAACTTGACTTATCAGCAAGCAATGAATTCATTGGAAGTAACAGACTAGGAGAAAGCCATGGATGAGGAAATTGAATCCATTGAGAAAAACCAAGTTTGTGAATTGACTGATTTGCCAAAAGGAAAGCTATAGGCTGTAAATTGGTTCTCAAAAAGAAATACAAGGTCAATGGTACAATCGACAAGTTTAAAGTGAGGTTGAATGCAAAGGGTTTTTTACAAAAAGAAGGGATAGATTATGTTGAGACATATTCCCCAATTGTGAAATTTGCATCCATACGAATAATCTTGGCAATATCTGTATACTTTGATTTGGATTTACATCAGTTAGATGTAAAGACAACCTTTCTAAATGGTAATTTAGAAGAAATCATATACATGCAGCAACCCGAAGGATTTGTGGTTGAAGGCCAAGAAGATAAAGTATATAGGTTGAAAAAATCCCTATATGGCCTGAAACAGCCACCTCGTCAATGGTATTTGACCTTTCAAAATGCCATTATATAACTTGGGGTTGTGGCTAACAAACTTGATCACTGTGTTTATGTTTGGAACAGTGGGAGCCACTTTGTCATCTTATCATTATATGTAGATGACATATTGTTGACTGGAAACGACAATGAGATGATTGTCAAAACCAAGTTATGGTTGAACTCCAAGTTCAAAATGAAGGATATTGGGGAAGCATCCTATATCCTGGGTATAAAGATCTCTCGAAATAGAGAATCTAGACTCTTATGCCTGAGTCATGAGAGATATATAGACTATATTCTCAAGAAGTTCAAAATGAGTGAATGCAAGTATGCAAATACACCTATTGCAAAAGGGGTGAAATTGAGTAAGGCTGATTGTCCCGGTGAAGAATACGACAAGTCTAATGTTCCTTATGCACAAGCTGTTGGCAGCTTGATGTATGCTATGTTGTGTACAAGGCCAGATATCAGCTTTATTGTTGGTCTTATCAGTAGATATCAAAGTAATCCTGGTTGGCAGCATTGGATAGCTGTGAAAAGGATTCTAAGATATCTGAAAGGAACAAAGGACTTGAAACTGTGTTTTCAAGCAAATGAACTAAAAGTGGTAGGATACTCAGATGCTGACTTTGCTGGGAGCAAAGATGACAACAAATCAGCCTCAGGACAAATATTCTTATTTGGAGGTGGTGCTGTTTCTTGGGCATGCAAGAAACAGGGCTGTGTAACATTGCATACATAGGAAACTAAGTATGTTGCTTGTTGTATGGTTGCAACAAGTGCTGTCTGGATAACCCGCTTCATACGAGATTTGAAGATGGAGATAATAAACGAGCCAGTGGTTATCTATTGTGATAACAATGCAGCAATTACTCTTATTAAGAGTGGACCAGATTGCTCAAAAAGTGGTAAAATACCACTATGTTCATGATATAGTTATGAGAAAGGAAATATCCATCTCATACATGCCAAGGAAAGACGTGTTGGCAAACCCCTTAACAAAAGGCATAACGGAAGAACTCTTCTCAAAACATGTTAGAAACATGGGTGTTTGATTTGTTGTATAGGCAAACAACCATACAACAGATATACAATTATTGTATAGGTAAATAACCATACAATGAATGATTTGTTGTGGAGGAAAATAACCACACAAAAGGTTCTGATTACAATAGTAATCAGGAATCGACATAACTAGGGAAAACCCTTGAAAAGTGGGAGGAAAATCAGTATGTCAATACACTTGGCTCGAATGGCCAAGTTGGAAATGTTACAAAATGGTGGCCATTCTCGGCTTGGGTAACGGCTGGACTGGCCATCCAGCCGTTACCTGAGGATCAGGCCAAACCAAGTAACGGACAGCCATTACCGGATTTTCCGGTAACAACCGCCCGTTAAAGCTCCTAAACAAGGGAAGCCATAGGTGGATAAGCACAAACAAATGGGGGAGCGCTTGCCTATAAAGGCAAGCACATACAAAGATAATGAGACATAGATATATAGTGAGAAATACCGAAAAATTACAAAGAAACGACATTTGTCTATGAAAGCCCCTGTGAGGGAACCTCGTGTCCATCATCTTTACTGCTGCGCCATTTTCATCTCTGGAAAAACAAAGTGCTACAAGAATCCAGCGATCATCAGTAACCTTCACTGCAAGGTAATCTTCTTCGCCGTCAATCTATCCGTTTCACCATCTCAAAAGGACTCTGAAACTAAGGTTTGAAGTGAGCTACACACCCTTATAGATTTTCTTCCAAATATAATTTGGGATCTTTAGCCATATATGGTCACCAATATCAACCTCCTATTCCCTTCGGTATCGATTGGCGAAGGTGCCATATGCACTAGAGCGCAATGACGTACATGCCTCTTCAAACATCATGTGGCGTTCACGAATCTCTTGTAGAGTATCAGGGCAAGTATGGTAGATAGTCCCTTATGCTACATCCAAAGGCAATAATAGTTGTCACCACATAACCAACTCAAACGAGCTCTTTCGGGTAGATGAGCTACGATGGATGTTATAAGAAAATTGTGCTGCCTCCTGTAGGCTCATCCAATTCCTTTGACTGTCAGTAACACAGTGACATAGTATTCTTCTAGCAATGCATTTAACTTTTTATTTGACCATCCATTTGAGGATGGTTGTTCATAGATAAATCTAACCGTGTTCTAATCTATTTAAGAATTCTCCTCCAAAAGTTGCTAGTAAACGAGCATTTCTATCTACTATAATATCTTCTGGCACACTGAAGTGTTTTACCACTTTCTCCATGAACAACCGGGCTGCCTTCTTGGCTGAGCAATCCTGAGGTGTGGCAATGGATAATGCATACTTGGAAAATTTATCCACTACAACAAAAATTGGTTCAAGTACTTCAATACATAAAAAACCATTGTTACTGAAACCCACGGCCTATTTGGCACCGATAGTTGTTGTAGAACTCCATCAAGATGAGCCCTCTCTGCCTTATCTTGTTGGAAGACTGGGTATGCACGAACATGGTCTGCCACTTCCTACCCCATGTTTGGCTAGTAGTATCCCATTGAAGTAGTGCTACAATGTGATATTTTTCTAGATGCCCTACATAGGGCACATCATGTAACTCTCATAGGATAACGCACCTCACATCACCAGTAGCTGACACTACTAGTTGTTGGTAGTTCGTCTTTTTCACAAATCGGTCAGTAATGCCTTCCTACACTTGGCACTCGGTTTGCTCATAGGTTGGGTTCTCTAGTGCGTGCTGTCTCACTTGTTGTAGTACATCTCCTTCTAACCGAGTCATGGAGGGCACAATTTCCGCAACATGTTTTTTGCTTAGTGCATCAGCCATTATATTCTACTTCCTCAGTCGAGACACTCAATCAAACTTATACTCTTCCATCATCTCTAACCATCATGATTGACGGACAATAAGCTTCTTTTGAGTGTTGGCAATGTTGTTTACAACTCAATAGGTATATGTGTCACACTTGGAGACAATGATTAATGACCAATAGCTTCTCTTGCGCTAAGTAACAAAGCTCCACACCTCGGAGTTTACAACTCTCAAAGGCGATAGGGTGCTGCTCTTGGACTAAGACATTGGCCATAGCATGGTCACTACCATAGCTTATGAACGAGTTTGGTAGAGATGGTTGACTTAAGATCTTCAAAGGCCTTACTGCATTGGGCATCCCAATGCCACTAGACAACCTTCTTCAATAATTCAGTAAAAGGTACTGCCACAAACCTTCTTATGAATCTGCAGTAGTAGTTGGCTAACCCTAGAAAACTCCTCAACTCGGTTAACCCATAGGGTGTATCCCATTCCATGATATCTTTTATCTTTTGAGGGTCCATCTTCACCAACCCATGACCCACGATATGGTCCAAAAATGAAATCTCTCATTAGGCGAACTCACACTTTTCTCTCTTACCAACAATGAGCCTTTTTTAAGATGTTCAAAGACACAATACAGGTATTCTATGTGGTCCTCTGGTCTTCAGCTATACAGTACAATATCCTCTAGTCCAAACATCATTACAAGAAACTCGTAGGACTCATACCGTGTCACCATGGTCGTTTTCTCTTTATCACCCGAGACAATCCTTACTTGCTAGTGTCCTTAACATAGGTCCATCTTTGTAACCATTATGCTCCACTTAGCTAATCGAATAGTTCCGCAATTAATGATAGCGGGTAACGGTCCCTCACCGTCAACTTGTTGAGGGCACAATACTCTACACACATTCTCAGCAACACATCTGGCTTCCGTTGAAATAACACTGGTGAGATACAATCTCTTAGACGATTGGACCATACGGTTTTCCAACAACTCTCTCAATTGTCTATGAACTTCAGCTAACTCTCTAGGTCCAATCCAGTAGGTGGCGCGAGATGAAGGCTTGGCTTTAGGTAGAAGTGTAACTGCGTGATCAGTTTGGTGCTAGGGAGGTAGACACTTAGGTAGCTTGGGGGCATCATATCCTTGAATTCTTTCAACACGGCGCATCTCAGGCTTCAGCAAACCATATACACATGTAATAAAAAACTATACATATTGTGTATACCTATATACATTGATATATATACATGTACTGGAAAAAACTATACATATATATGTAGTATATATAGTACATATAAATATGTCTATACATATATATATATATATATATATATATATATATATATATATATATATATATATATATATATATATATATATATATATATATATACATGTAATAAAAAAACCTTTTATATATATATATGAGCCAGCCTAGCCCTTTCCATGTTTTTCCCGGACCCTATTGACATCTCTAAGCGACATCGGTAGTCTGGGATGTTGAAGGGCTTGTAGGACGTCGGCAATGAGCACTACCTACGGTGGAGACATAGTAGTGCTTGGGGAAGGCTAGGTACTCCCGGCTTCGTCCAGCTCCTTTTGCAACTGATGGAGTTGGTTTTCTAGGAAACACATCCGTTCTTTAGTCAGCATGGGACTGGTTGTAGTATGGTCAGCCGGTTGTTCTGAAGGTATCGAGGTCTGCAATCGGGTCTGTACCATCGTTTCCTGAGTGTTGCTCCAATAGCTTGTCTGCAACAACTATAGGTTAGGTCCCCTCCCAGTTTGAGACGATCTGAGGGTCTGGTCTCCCTCTCTCCTTCACTTCCTCACTTACGCGAATAAAAGAACCTGACAACTTTATATAGATTTAGATGTAGATTCACACTCTGGTTGAGGTAGGGGTTACACTTTCTCAAGGACCATGCTAGGGTTTGTTTTGAGATGTTAATGTGCATGTTTCAAATAATTTCTTATTGCTTTGGTAAATGCCAAGTTGTTTATGATACACATTGAAAATTGTTTTATAATGTGCATGTTTGATAAGGTACTGCTTTAGTACCTTATGTTATCATGAAATTCAATTTCGTGATTTTATAATATCTTTAAAAGTAATGTAATATTTAATTTTTAAATTAAGAAAAACTTCAAAATAGTACCCTTTGGTTTACTAAAAATCGTGTACTTCTTTTTATTATTTAAAGTATATAAATTTCAAAAGCTCATCACTTTAGTACTCTACAATTGATGCCACCAAAATGACATTAGACATGGTTGGTAGAGAATGTTGATGTGACATTGTCACTGGCATGCCATATATTTCTATTTAGTACTTACTGGCATTAACCCCATTGCTGACGCGGTGCTAACATATTATGTAGGGTTAATTTATCAACATAGATTAATAATTAAATGTTTAAATGAAATTACATTTAACAACACAAATTAAGCTTATGAACATCAATATATAGATGAATAAATTTATGTAAATTTAATTATTTAAATAATTTAAATATCAATTCACATTAATGACTTTTAATTTCTATAAAATCATCGATATGAGAATAAATGTTCTATTTAGATGGGCATGGAAATTAAAATTGATTTAGTTGATGTTAAAGATTATTAAGTTGATCAACATAAAAGTTAAGTTGATGCCAATGATATGAAAATTCATAGTGACGATGTTTGTAGTAGGGTACTAAAGTGATACGTTTTTGAAACTAGGTTGTTTAAATGATAGAAAGTCAATTACAGGGTACCGACTTGAATTTCGGTAAACCACGTGGCACTAATATTTTGTAAATGAATATGTATTTATTATGAAAGGCTTGTAAATATTGTGACAACATATCAGGATTTATGTATAAGATTGCTATGGATGAGACTTTTGTGGATACCGTGTTAAGCATGAAATATAATTTTGAAGAAAAATAACAAAGAGGATTGAAAACTTAATTATGTGAAAACACTCTCCATAGTGCATTTTCTTGTTGTGTAGGATCTTTAGAGATTTGGTTGAGATGTAGACCCCTTGGGCATTCAACTGAGAGAGTGGGAGTGAGCTGTCGGCAACCTTAGCCGTGTATGTGGACAACAACATGTACCCAAGGGTCTTTGACAAGGTTCCAATCACTCACGAGTAACTCTACGAAGTTCCTTATTAATTCTCTGTCATTGATCCTGCATACATTTTACAATTATTCCACATGTATTAGTTACTCATTGCAGCGTCTTAGGCCTTCACCACAATCATTAGGCGAATCATACATTCATGATTAGCTATCTGTATTGATTATCTACCTGTTTCGTAATGTTCATCTTAATTATTAGATCAGTTATCCATCATTAAGTGCATACTAAGCATTCATTTAGTCATTAGGTATATTGTTTTCTATTATTGTAAGCATTCCATAATCACATTGATTTTAAGTTTCATGCACATAAGATTCATAACCTGCATTTTGTTTGCTGCTCGAATTCCTAATATTTGTCCCACCAAATCATCCGCCGTTTTAGCCTGTTAATCCATTAGCCAACTCCATAAGCAATGTTCCTTGCCTATTTCAAGCACAACTACAACCGAATTAAACCATCACCCAAGATCCCCTCCTTGCTTTAAACAAACCTGAATATTAAATCCTTGAGAACTGAATCATATCCTCACAAATAATCAGCCAAATCAACTCCTAGTTGGCCTAGATCCCCATAGCAAAATTACCATATCAAACCGCCCCATGGGTGTATTCAAGAGCTCATCCTAACCTACCTTCATCCTTTCAGCCTTCATTGAACTCAACCATCTTGACCAATCTATCCCCAAGATAGACCAAAATAACAAGGAAAGCCCATCCCAGCACTTAAGTCGGAGGATAAGGGGACTAGAAAAATCAAATTTTGGAAATGAGATGACGTTGCTTTGCCTATGATGTGATTTTTCCTTTCTCAAATTGGAGTAGAAAACAGAGGAGAACATATTGATTCCACTAGCTTGGAAGTTTCTAGATATAACCATTTGGTTTCATAACAAAAGGCAAAAGAAGAAGATATTTAAGATTCATGCCTTGCTAGAATAGTAGCTAAGATAGTTTAAATAACCTTGTCATAAGTACAATGACATTCTGAGTGTGCAATAGAATTATATTCTTTTGAAAGGATACAACCAAACCAAGTATTTTTTCCCACACTAAGTGGGGCTGCCTACATCGTTCTTGGTTGCCTTTGGCATTCGATCTTGTCCTTTTAATCAGAGGAGAACAACTTGATGGAGAACTTTGATAGTGGACTGGCTACGCGCATGAATAAGGACACACCTTGCAGCTATTTAAGGAAATTTTCTATATTATATTGGAAGGAAATGCAATCTAATTTTGAGCGGAAGTATTTGAAACATATCCTTGTCAAACCATCGGTAGAAGTGCTGGTTCACACCAGAGGACGAACCTGTATGTATGTGTTTATTTGGAACTAAGGGGTGCCATGTGGTTGAGGTATGTCGTGCTAAAGGAATGGTAGAGAATTGGACCCGTTGATTTTACATACGTAAGAACTAAGGACCTTTTTGCCTAGGAAAATGACTTTGATGGTAGAATGATGTTGATGGTGTTGGTGAGTATAAAAAAGTTTGTTTGTAAGCGTTCGACGTTTTGCTTCAGTGGGCGATTGTATCTGTTTCGGTTGAAGATTTGTGGGGCTATTGTGTTGTATCCGTGGTGGAGTTGGAAGTGCCTTCGGGCAAGGAGAAATCCTGCCTGATTGTCGCCAGGAGCGGGCGAAATTCAAGTTTCTGTAAGGGGGGGTTGCAGTCGGGTGTTGCTGTAATCTATGTGTGCGCGATTGTAAACCGGGTGAACCAAGGGTTACGCTGTTGTTAGGTCGTCATGAACTGAATATTGGAGGGTCGTCTTGTTCGGGTTGAGTCTGTAGAAGCGTGGTCTAAGGACTGTTGTGGTGTTGGGGACGGAAGGAAGCTTTGATAGTAGCGGCTCATTACTGTGGTTGCTGTAGAAGTCACAAGTCTTGTGCTGCTGCTGAAGATACCCACCTGTTCGGTGGATTGACACTACCAATCCGTTGCTGCTTAAGGCCACTCCAAGCTCGACCGCTGCCAAGAAGTTCCCTACCTGTTCGAGGAAAGGTTGTTGTAAGAGAAGGCCGCAGTGTAGTGTTATGGGTGTTGTTGCTGAAGACAACAACTGGTTGTTGTTACCTGGCTGACCGAGCGGCTGAAGGCTTGCAGTGAGGTGTCATGCAGTGGCTGCTGAGGCATCCTAGCCATCTTGTAGAGGTGTCGTGGCACGGGAGGTGTTGTAGATTTAATTGAAGGGGACCTGTGGTGTGGCGGTGAGGTCGAACCCAACTATCACTGAGTTACACAATCGATTGCAACAGAAGCTTTTGCGATTTGCTGCTGAATCGAACCAGGTCTGTGGTACCTGGATTTGCTGTAAAAGGCGACCCAGGCCGAATGTCGTTGCTGCTCTTGTGTTGCTGAACCGAGCTGCCAACTATGGTGCTGAACCAAGATGGTGAAGGTGCAAAGATCGTCTGTTGGCAACAACTATGATGCAGACCGAACAACATCTTTGGAGGCACTGCTGCTGCAAGTGACACAGCAGATAGCTACCATGCAGACCCCCCCAAAAGCGGTTGACGTTGTATCTTGCTCCGTTGCAGGCCCGAGTAGACCAACTTGCAACTGATTTGTAGGAGATAAGGGCAACTAGCCAACCGGTCAGGCCGGTGGCTCCAGTATACCGTCCACCAGTGAAACATCATTTACTTCATGTCCTTCACACAAATTGAAGTGCAGGAACCCAAGCATTTTGAGAGCGGTAGAGACTGAACTGGAGAATTTTTTGTTGAACTTGGACGAGTACTTCAAAGTCACAAAGGTGCCGGAGGTGGAGAAGCTTATCCTTGTTGTCTTGTATGTGATGTAATAAAAATTGGAAAAGGTAGAGAAAAAAAGGAGTGATAAGAAATAAACTTTTCTTCTTCACATGAAGCAAAACAAAAGTTTACAAAGAAAGTTAACACTACTTATAATTTTTTCATACTCCTTAAAACTTCTCCACACACACAAAACATAACCATCATACTCCCTAAAAAGTATATTTTTATAGGTCCTAAAGTTTAGCATCATACTTGAAAAAAAAAAAATCTATAACCTAAACATAGCATTATCTAACATTACTCTCCATGATGCAAAATTCTTTACCGAGAGAAGCTCTAAATTTGACAAATTTTTGATAAGGAAAAACTTTTGTTAATATATCCATCATTTGATTATTTGTGAAGCAATACTTGAGAATAATTATACCATCTGCAATTGTATCATGAATAAAATGATGAATCTCGATGTGCTTCATTCTTCCATGAAATGCTGGACTTTTTGTTATTAATATAGTTGCCTTATTGCTACAAAATATTTCTAGTGCTTTAGTTTGTTTCACATGCAAATCTTCTAAAATTCTTCTGACAAGTTGTTGCTGATTCCATAATATATTCATATATCTTATCTCATAAATCTCAGTCGCTACACATTCAAAAAATATAAATAAGAAGTTGAAAACCAAATGGGTTGTACAATTAAGGTCTCTACATAATTTATATAATACTATAAAGTATTTAGATTTCAAAATAGAATATCGTGCCCAAGACACCTCAACAAAAATGGTATAGTTGAATGTTATATTGGGGTGCTATTCAATATTACATATTAAATAAAGTTTTATGCAATGATGTACTTTGAAGCTTGCTTTTTTGAACTCTATGAGATGACTCTATATTCGAGAATAAATACGAAACTGCTTGTGCTTTTTTGATCTTTAATTGAACCTACCCAATCACTATAAGTAAAATCAGTTAGATTAAAATTATTTGTAGTTTTATATCATATCTCATAATTTGATATAAGACTGAATATAACACAATGTTTGCTTTGTTGCCTATAAATGATGCATCGATGGATTCTACATAAATATGAAAATCAAGCTTACTGAAAATAATATATCTGGAGGAGTGAGTCAAAATTATTAATCTTCCAACCATACTTCTGAAATATTTCTCATTAGCCTTTGGAGTTCCTTCATCTACAGTTAACTTTTCATATATATTCATAAGAGTATAGCAACTCCTATAATTTATCATATTAAATTTTTTGAGTATATCTAATGAATATTTTTCTTGTGAAATAAAAATACTATCAAAAGTTTGTTTGATCTGAAGTCCAACAAAAAAAACACAATAGACCCAAATTAGTCACTTCAAATTTATCCACCATACTTTTTTAAATTTCTTAATAAGATCGACTGATGAACTCATAAAAATACTATTATCCACATATACACTCATGATAATGATGTCATTACTATTCATCTTTGTATATAAAGTAGTTTCACTGTCGCTTCTTTTAAAATGATTTTGGTGAAGGTATGTATCAAACTGACTGTACTATGCTCTTGGGGCCTACTTAAGACCATATACATGTAAACTTTTTCTTCTTTTCCTTCAACAATAAATCCCTATCATTGCTCAACAAAACTTCTTCATTCAAGTAACCATTTAAATGTACATATTTTATATCAAACTGAAAAACCTTTTACTAAAACTAAGCAAGATAAAATGATTCTAACAATTTCAAATCTTTCTGTATATGAAAAAGTTTCAAAGAAATCAATCTCTTCTTTTTTAGCATAATCTTTAACAACTAAACTTGATTTATATTTGGATACATTACCATTTGCATTATACTTTACTCAATATACATTTGATGCAAATCATATCCCTTTCTCGTGACAAGTATCTTAGGTCCTATGTTTTATTTTTCTTAATAACATGCTATCTCTTCTTCTATTGACTTTTTCTATTTTTTATCATAACATGCTTCTTTATAACTTAACGGTTTTACAACTATTAAAGAAAGTATAGTTCTATAAATTTCATGAAGAAAGTTGACAAGTTTTTATTTGAGGATTGACTCCAGCCATGGGCATAAATGGAGCTTTAAAAGAGGAACTTGAGTACCGTTCTCGATGCCATGACTGCAGTGGAGTCGTTTGTCGACTTGAAACGCATGAGAGATGTCAAGAGCCAAGTACATGGTAAGAGGAATGGTGCGGGTGGTGCAGGAGGCAATCGGGGGAAGAGAGTCAGCAAGGACATGTGGGCCCAACATTCAGCCAAGGGCCAGGATCAAGGCTTATTTTGCATGGAGCGCGTCACATAATAAGAGAAGTGTGAGTGGATGTGGCCCATGTTACATACTGTGAGTGGATATGGACCATGTTACATATGTAATAGACCACACTTGAAGCAATGCCTGAAGAAAGCTAAGCTTGCCGCCATTGAGGTTGAGGAGCGGGTGCAAGAGAGTAGAGGTAGTCCAGTTGGATAATAGGGTGACAACTTTGATCCAAGTCACCCAGTTTCAAGTCCTCAATGAATAGCAGATGGAGGACCCATACCAGCCGTTTAGCTTCATGGAGATTCAGATCGAGCACCATGTGATTGGAGCCTTGATAGACGTTTTACTTCGTGAAGTCTCGAGCTCGGTGGTAAGAATTGCGAGGGGATGCAAGCTTTTAAAAAGTAAACTTTTATATGCATAATGAACTTGCGAAATAGAAAACCTAGGAACTTGTCATTCTTTGTTTCACTGTCAAAGCTGTACTCTCACTCCATCATGTCTCGCTTTTGACATTAAAAAAAACTCCATGTTCAGAGTATTAAGCCCAGATTCTCATTGGACTAGGCCTTAGCGTGGAGCCCCATGTCTAGAAATGACAGCCTTATAGGTTTAATGGGGGTGTATACCAGGTGTCAACATCAGACAACGTTTCGGCTTGACACGAAATTGCCGATACGTATGTGACTCGATGCTTGAAATATGTACATATTATTCATTCAAATCTCATCTTATGTAGATTGGATCCATAAGTATAAAATGTTTTTGGACAATCGACTGTTCCTTTTAGCTACCAACTGGCTACCAACTGCTTCCAAAAGATGCCGATCTTTGGTCCGATATTCAAGATGAAATATGCAAAATGCTAAGATTTAAAAGGGATTTTTCTCAGAACTATTACTGTAATCACAAGATTAACTTAAGAAACATCTGCATTCAGCACTCTCAGACTTGACAGACTCAGAAACCACAAATATTGCAGATACTTATTGGAAGTTCTCAATAGGACAAACACACTAAATATAAAACCCCACAATTCGCTGCATAAAGATATTCATTGTCCATAATAAAACGCTAATGTCACGGCCCTCCCTAGGATCAAGCATGGCAGATATTTTGCTAAAGTGAAAAGCATGATGGGGCCCGGTAAAGAAGATATTTGTGTCTATCTTCTCCTTCCACCACAGCCGGACTCCCTTTGGCAATTGAAGTAAACTGCAGCCACTGGCAGACCAAGGTTGTACTGTTCAGCAAACTCTCTGGAGTTGAAGTTCTGGCGCCAGCACGGTGCGTACACAGTTTGCCGGCCAAGTTGCTGGAACAACACGAAAACAAAACGATGGATTCCGACCGTTGGCCGCGGATGCTCATAGCAGACAACCTCTTGGCCTGCAACGACGGGAACAAAATATTGCAATTTCATTACAAGTAAAGATTCTGCTGCTTGAGTTTTGATATATTCTCAGTAGGTATAAAGGGGTCATATGAAGTAGTACAAGTACTCACCAAAGGTTGTGCCGGTGGTTGCTGGAATATCAGTCACCATCCTAATATTTAAAGAGCATGAACACGGTCAGTAAATAAATAATTGATGCGTGAATAAAATGCATGTGAAAACTAATACAAGGAGATGTATTGAAGATCAGATTAGGATTGCTTTTCCGAATTTCAAGTATCCACGTCGATTGCATTCTACAATCTGCTGTAGCACTACTTTTCACCATGAGATGCAAAACAAGCACAAAGATGAAACGTACTGAGAGAGAGAGAGAGAGTGCTTACCAGTGCAGGTATTCTCTAAGGCTAGGGTCACTAGGACTAGGAGCATCAGGATCAACCATGATCTGTCAAACAGAAAAATGAAGAAACTATATACATGAGATTGAAGAGCTGCAAATTAAGTACCACGTGGGCATTAAGAAGCTGCCCAGTTTGCTGTTTTACCAGAGTATAGAAGGTCCTAAGGTCATCGCCTCCTATTAGGACCCTAGGTGCATTGGTTACAGCTGACGGTTTGAACTCGCACCCATTTGTTACTTCCCTCGAGTTATAAATGACCCTCAAAGATAAGGATCTATTGAAGGGATCCAAGACATCTCCCACAACTCTTCCTACCACAAGTGGGTCTCTTTCTCTTGGCATATCTGCTTCTTAATCCTCACTAGACTGACAGTGATATCAGCCTCTGCAAACGCCGGAGAAACTAAAAAGAGGAGATATCTTTCTTTGTGCTTCACTCCTGATGTTTAGAGTTTCTATTTTCAGGAGATCACCATCGGATGTGAAGGTAAAGAAGAGGCCAGGACTATATATAAGCCACAGAGTCAGGTCACTTTGGGAATCTACATTTCCTTACCGTAGTACTCTTTAGTCTGCAAGGTTTACCTGTAAAGTTCATATTCACTCTCTGTACCATTCATAATTTGCAAAAATATCCGCCGAAAGGAATTTAATCATTGGGAACGTTAAAAGTATGTAATTCTTCCATGAATTCCTATAAAATACGTGATCCTTGGGTTTTACTTACAACGTCAGTTTTACTGCATGAAAACTTCTAATATATACCAACAATAAGTATCTCTATTATTTAACTCCCCCTATATAAGAAATTTCTATTGCATGACGAGGCTCAAGCCGAAGAGGTTGCGTCACCGAGTATAAAATTTTGTGGGACTTATTTACAATTGATTCTTCAAATTATTATAGAACTCCATACCCAACCCGATAAGTATAAGAAAAAGCTTACTTATTGTAGTTAAATATCTTTATTATTTGCCACATAAATTTTACCCGGTCAATGTCCCTTTCTTGGACAGTGGAAACCACGAATAAGATGTCTGGTTCTATCAATGCACCCTTCCAAGCAGAAAGTTATCATTCTATGCATTAATGTGCGCTAGATGGGATCACTTTCACATTCTGTAATTGGATGCTTGCAAAGTTATTTCAGTGCAGCGTCTTTTCATCTTCTTCTACAATCATCAGAAATAGTCGGTCGTAAAGCTGGACTATATAAACTCTGAGGAACTGAACTTAGTGGAGCTTCAGTGATAAGATTGAGCAGGAAAACGTACAAAGTATGACTCATCTGATACGGCCATGAAGTGACTAGTCTGAACCATAAGTTCGCTGGAGTTTGAGAATCAACAACCATTACTACAACTAAGGATAATTAATGTAGGAAACGCTGCCAAGAGATTTTAGTGATGCCTTTGTAATTGTAGATGGGGGCTGGAAAGCCAAATGCTTCCTTGATTCTTTACCCCCCCCTCTCTCTCTCTTTCTGTATATATATATATATATATATATATATATATATATATATATATATATATATATATATATATATATATATATGCTGAAAATATGTTATGGTTGTAGCCATTCTTATTTTCATTGGTCTAACCAATTTATGTGGCTAGCACTTAAGTATACTAGAAATCTCTCTCTCTCTCTCTCTCTCTCTCTCTATATATATATATATATATATATATGAAAATCAAATACTGCCTATTTTTGCGATGTCCACCTATTGCTTTTAGGTGATAAAAGTATAATTTAATTTTTTTAAAGAATCTAAGTATTAAAGATATTATTATATTCATACCACCCAAAAACAATGAGGAAATAAGACTCAATTATAATGAAAGAGGAGACTACACACATATGCTGAAAATCATCCACTCTTATTTTCATTAATGGGAGTCCAATCTTAACCAAGTAAGCTCGTTGTGATATGAAGCACTTTTTTCAGTTGAAAGAAAACCAAGAAAAATGCCATTTGTAGGACCCACACACACTATAAGCTAATGAATGCCGATTAGCTTGTTCTACATAACCCATGAATGTGACGATGCTGAGGTTGATAATGAGGGTTCATAATGGCTGGGTGCGCTTTGCTCTTTTTAGTGGCCCGTGATTCTGATTCTATTTGGTCATGGTCATATGGTACCTTTCTGTGGCCGGTGATCCCCCGTTTGGATAATAGGTGACGCAGCAATTGATGATCTTGATCGTTCATCTCTTAGCGTCCGCATCTTATTGTGTGACCCAGATTGGTGTTCCAGACGGCTCGAGAATGACGGAAGCCTTTATGCCTTTAAATCTCCACCGTCTATCATAATGATGTTTCTTGGTTACAACCCGAACTTTTCCTATAATGTGATACGAAATTCACTAGCTTTTGATTAGAGAGAGCATGCACACGGTTTTGTATTATGGCGTATCATCTGGATTCTTTTCCCGGTTTAGTACGGCCAAAAATGACAACGACAGTCCCAGCTAGCCAGAAGTTGGATTCCATTCTTAAAGTTAGATGATAATTTTGAAGCTTTACTTTGAACTATTCAAAGAGTTACCTAAGAGAACAAGTCCGGGCATTGTTCCGACTGTTTGCATGTAAAAATACGATTATTTTATGTAACATCTGGATCGGGTTGAGTCATCTTGTTCTGACCCGACCCAGACCCACTTCATTTTTTTTTATCAATGATAGAAAAGAGATGGGTGACCAACCAATCAGTTGGGTTCGCCTGCGGTTCATATTAAACCGGAAAACGATGGAAAAAATGGGAATTTCCGATGATCTAACAAGCTTTTCCTGATTTCCCTCCTCTCCTCCCGATTCCAGCGAAGACCACCACTATTGGGAACCATTTCTTGTGGGAAAAGGAACGCCATGAACACTGATGGATCTAGAAGAAAATTTCAGGTGGAGCGAAATTGGAAGTGTTATATCCATGGGGGCTGATCTTGTGGGCGAAAGGACCGCCATGAAGCGTGGTGGATCTAAAAGAAAATTTCAGGTGAGGTGAAGTTGAAAGTGATAATATACTCAAGAAAATGACGTGCTTGCAACAAGTGACATGTACAACAGTATCAATATGGGCCAAATTTAATGCACAATGGAAGGTTGACTTAGAGAAGTTGAGAAAGAATAATATCTAGCACTTTTGGAAGCGTCTCTTTCTTGAAATAGGTTCCATAAATTTGTATGGGATCTACGAGTTCTCAATTGGTTACTACAACTTAGTTTGTATTTAACTCATTTAAGCTATTCTTTAACTCATTCAATAACTAAATAAGTGTGGTTAGAAATGGGAGATTGACTTTTTTTTAATATGTAGATAAGCTCAATTAGACGTTATTGAGATTCAGAAAAACTTTTTCTTTTAAATTTTAACGTCCTTTTTCTCTTTTTCATAGAACCCGGTACAAAAACACCTTTGTTCACCCCAATAAAAGCAAAAAAACTGACCATTCTTCTTAATTAAATGGAATCAACTCGATCAATTCTTGGTTACCAATTGAGTCAGCTTGAGCTCGGGTAGACAAAGCGAAACTTGCGCTGTGCAAGCATCCAAGCTTTTTCGTCCATGGAAACCCAAACTTATTTTGAACCTGAGAGATTGATTCATATATCCATAACTTATTTTAAACCTTAAGAGATTGTTTTATATATTCTTGACTTGTTTGAGCGAGTGGTTCCTTATGTTATTTGCAAAGACTTTTGGTGAATAATGTTTTTGAGGATCTATAATACCAAAAATAGTCATCTTTAGTTTTGAAAGAGATGGAGAAAAAAAAATGAAAAAACTACCTAAAATCATAAGGCCATTTCTGTAACTTGCTAGAGAAAAGTTGGCTTGACCATTGTCCTCTCCTAGCTTACTCATTAATTTTTGTGGGAGGGAAACTTGATTTGGGGTAGGTAGGCAGGCAGCTAATATTGTTTTCGAAAAAATACAAGGCCCCAGACTGCTACGTACTTTCCAAATTTGATGTGAGGCGGCTGTCCCACCTCACTTTTATGTGGATTTGTTGGTGGCCATGAAGAGAGGAAGCCATCCTTGCCTTTCTTCGAATGAAATGGCCACCGAAAAATGGCGGATCTTGGAAGAGAATGGGGGAGGCTTGGTGGGTGTTGTGCCGTGTCCGCCATGCCATGCTGGTCCAACACGGTTGAATCCAGGTAATAATTTCTTCGGCCAGGACATGGATCTGGATTTGGATTGGGTTTGTAGTGTCTGAATAAGTATCCACTTAAATAAACAGTATGGATCCAAACCTCCTAATAGGTCTATACATAACCAAAATTGATCCAGGTTGAGATTTTTTGTCATTCTGTGGCGGTTCAGAGTCCCATTTTAATGTGGTTTGAAGCATCGGGTTCGTAGTTGAACGTAGTTTGTAAACAAAATTTTATTAAGATTTAGGAAATAAATAAAGTGCTTTTAGATTGGAAAAATTGGATCTAAGGTATTTATTTAGGATCCAATTAGGTATTTTGCTTGTATAGGAGTCTTTTGGACCTTGATACTTAGTTGAGCAATTAGTTCTATTATCAAATGGTTTATATTTTAATCATGATCTTATGCTTGTTTGGGTGAAATTCAGGTGATGTGGAGATATGAAGCCTAGGAGGTGGCCCACGTCAATGCATATGTGAGATTTAGATCTTCAAACTTGAAAGCATGACCTCTTGTAGCCTAGAGGGGCTCGACATGACGAGTCGATGAGGTGGTAATCAAGATCTTAGATCTCATGTGTTGAGGGTGCCGCCAAAGGCCATGCGGTTGATGAAGAGGTGGGTTCGGGACACTCATACTGCATGGCTGGTGGTTGGATACAATAGATGTCTTGTTATCAAAATTAAATATGCATTATTGTCGAGTGTTTACTTATGCATGCATGCATGTTTATGATATTGATATTAATTTAAATGGTGATATAGATTTCTATATTTATATTATGATGATTTAAAAATATATGACTTGTGTATGCCGTGGCTACGAAGAGATCACATTCCTTGTTGTTGGTGCTTACTCTTTATTATTAATATCTTATAAGTTAAAATAAATATTTAATCTTGTTGGAGTGACATATGAGATTGGGTCACAATCATATCATGCCAGCTATCTATAGAATGTAGGATTGATTTATTGTATTTAAATTATCTTAAAAATTTGGATCTGGATTGTGATTCAAAAGAGTGGTAGAATTTGACCGTTTAGTGGATCACACTATTTATTGATACGTTTGCCATTTGGAGTTTGTTGACTTATACTTTAATAACGGCTGGCTTTTCAGGTCGAGTGCCACATCAAGATCGTGTTGACCATTTAGCGGGTCCACGGCTCGAGGAATGACATTCTATACCGTCATAAATTAATCCCGACTGTTCAAACGGTCTGCGCTTGTGTAGAACAGTTAGAAAACCCTGATTTAATTCTACTGGTGACTTATACCGTTTGAAGAATCCATCAATATTAAGGAAAAGAAAGAGAAAAGATTTGGAGAAAGAAGTAAACTGTAAGCAGTTTTGTCTGAAATCACCGCTAAGAAATGTTTTTGCTCGCAATATGGCGCAAGTAGCTCAATCAGTTGGCAAAGTAAACCATAACTAATAGGGCCTCTATTAGAATTAATGTTATATTCTAGTTCTTTAGTTGGAGTGGCTGGGGGTCTTGCTTAAACCCAGCTTATCTATTGAAAGGTTCTCACTAAAACGTCATATGTACAAATTGTTCAACCCATTTTGACTCATTTCTTGCTCTGAAAAATCGGCCATATCCTATTTGGAGGATGATTGCATTCTCCTGTGGTTTTGCTTATTCAACCGTGAAAGAACCAGACGGCGATAACCCAATCTGCAAACACAGTAAATACCGATTGACAAAAAGCAGCAGAAAGATAAGAAGTATATACACAAAATTTAATGTGGTTTAGGAGAGACAAAAGAAGATCTTCTTGTTATCCCAAACGGCAGCAACATACACGAATACATAGACAAATTCTCACACATTTTAAACTCAAAAGTCTAACCAAAAAACCACCACAAGAGGCACAGCATTTGAAACTCTTATATACATTAGCTTTCCTTAATGAATAGGGTAAACAAAAAGATAGCCTTTGTTCATTTATGCTAATCCTAATATGGAAGATTCTGCGCACTAATACTTTCAGTGCTTCTTCCTCAACCAAGCTGGAGTAAGGCTCTCCTACAACTTCTGTCAGATCATGGAGAAGTTGCAATATTGTTTACTTGCTCCTTCGCATTGTGCCACATGTTTTTTTTTCCTGCATGGATGAAACATTTAGTAAACTGTGAGAAAAAGAAATTTTAGATATTATTGTCATCAGAAGCGCCACACAATTTTATTAACAAGAAGTGACACTTACATGACGTTATTTGTTGAGAAATGTTTATTAGGGTGTCTTCCTTTTCATAAGTAGTCGGTTTTCCAACATTTTAATACTAAGCTCTTCGGTTCCAGGCTTTTTACTTTTTGTTTCTTACTTGGATGTGGGTTTCTTGATTTCTTCTCGTCCGAGCCTGTACTCACAGTAGTATAAAGTTTGCTAATTTCGCCTATAATCGTAGGTCCAACCCCTGCTGTGTTCGAATTGTGCATGGAAACTACTTCTGCCGCCACGTTTCGCATAACAATTCTAAATCAAAAACCGATCTGACGTTTCAAACAGATTGAATTCCACACTCTGAGAAGAAAACATCAAAGGTCTATCTAGTCACGAGTTAGGATTTGCAGGTCACTCAATGTTATTTAAGTGCCACATGCATCATCGCAGTCGCCAACAAGAAGACAGCATTTCTGACTACGATGTTAATCTCCGGGCTTAAGTCAGTGATCTGTCACTTCCTTAAGTAGAATGAACATGGAGTTACATCATTAAACAGAAAAGGGCAGGACAAAAACTTCATGATTTTACTGCAGGTAGAACTTGTCGGTTCTTGCACCACTTTTCGTAGCAGACACTTGGCGACCTTCTCAGGGCCAGCTTGGCAGGGTATGCTCATGATTTTACAGCAGATAGAACTTGCCGGTGCTTGCAAAACTTTCCGTAACAAACGCTTTAAGACCGTTTCAGTGGCCAGCTTGTCTGGATACTCTGTCTCTCTCACTCTCTCGGTGTGTGTAATGAATAAAATGAATAGAAGAAAAAGACTTTTGTTAAGCAGGTCTTGAATCCACTATATCAGTCTTGCGATGATTTAAGTGCATTGAACAAACGATTATAAAAGATTTGAAATTTGAACATGTATGAATAGAAGAAAAAGACTTTGGTTAAGCAGGTCTGAATCCACTATATTTGTCTTGCAATGGTTTATGTGCATTCAACAAACGATTATAAAATCTCTTACAGCTATATTTGAAATTTGAACATGTATTACAAGGAAATCTGTATGTTGAGGTCTTGTCATTGAGGTGCGTTCCCAGTAAGAACCATGAACTTGTCAGGTGCTCCAGACCCAGGTCCAAGCCTACCATCGATGGTATGGATCTCAATCTGGATTAGATTGGTTTTGAACAGAAAATTAAGAAAATCTGATGAATTAATTGATCGCAAGTTATATATGAAAATGTTGCGGAGGCTTCAAACTGGCTGCTCTTTGCAGTCCTACCAGATTCATAAAACTTTTTAGTCTCACAGTGCCGCTTCATTCACTCACTTTGCAAGTCATGCTTGGATTGGACACAGATCAGTGATATATCTGATTGTGATTAGTTTCAGCTACTCTACACTAAGATTGCTTAGAAATCTATTGGAAGATCTAAGAAAGCTGAAGGTTATTTTAGAAAACGAAAAGTTAACTGAAAACAAATGCTTCACTTAGCTCAATATTATTTATCAATTTCTCTGATTATCACTAATCAGGCTCATCCATTATACAGTAATCAGCATTTCGTAGTTGTAGGTAAATCAAAATACATAACTGGATGCATAACTTTATAATTAAACAAATTTAAGTTCATTCCCATCTTTAGTTGGATATGGATCTTATGTGATGGATGACTCTATCATATTAGGTAAAATGACCCTGATGGAAAAAGAAATAAAACCTAGTTTCCTGATCTAATATGGAGGCCAAGATATCATAAAATGCACATGTACATCATCAATTTTCCAAGGCTGATAGCGCATTCTTATATGCACACAGATATGCATCGTGAAACATCAAATAACCTACTTCGGTAGCTTGTAGAGATGACTCAGTTGATGAAGGAGTCGAATGATCACACTCCGAGGGAGAAGAGATGTCCAAGAATCCACATCGTTCCATTCCATGAAGATGATGGGCAATGTGAATAGAAATGATGTGTGATTGTGTATACCGTATCCACGCAAAACCCAATGAGGGCCGTCACTACAGCAGAGTGTACTTTTTATTATGGAGAGAGGCTGTCAAAAAAATGACTTGTGTCATGGTCGCAGGCTTCTTGCCAGTGATTAACCACTAACTTGCACCCCATCACACATAGTTTCTCAAACGGAGAGAGAGAAAGAGATTTCTTCCTTCCGCTTCTCGCTGAAGTAGGGACAAGTGATGACCCTTATTACTAACTAAAGAATTCCTGACAACGTTGTAGCTCTATTCTCCAAACAAATTGTTTTAAGTATATATGCTGCACAAGTTTCAATCCTAGGTTAAAAAATGGTTTTCAACAAATTTAATATTTTAATGTATATCTCCCATTTGTCACTGGGAACCTGCACGGACCTTGTCACTTCTCGTGCATAACAACTTACGTTCCAGTCTTGTTTTGAAAAACCACGTTCACGAACCCATTAATCCTTTTTTTCTTTCATGAAACAGTCTTAAAGCATCATTACTTGTTAATTTTCTCTTTTACTCGTCTTTACCCATCTACTATAGAAAAAAAAAAACTTAGTTGTTGTTTGTTTTTTTGTTGTTCCACCAATCAAAGGGCTCTCTCGTCCCACAAACGATGAAAGAAATGTAACTTCCGCTGTCTTTTTTGAGAGAGCTAACAGCTTGGACAGAAAAAGGATAAATCAAAGGGTAGTTACACAAGATGATGTTTTTGGTGTGCAGCAGCTCAAATATAAATAGCCTATAATTTAAATCGTAGACTCTTATTTTTATGTTTGAGGGCGTTACTCGATTTAGATAAGATCTAGCAACTGTATGTGTGTCGGTTCTTTTTAGTTCTCTGAGTACTATGTACATACAAAAGAAATATAACTTATGAACTGCAAAACATTTTCGTTTCAGTACTTTGCTTGGAAAGGATTCCTGACAATGAAGTCAGGAAGAAAAGAGGTTTGGGCCATCTGTAAAGTTGCGTAAACCTTTTCAAATGTCACTCTTACCATCTTTGTAGTTGCTGTCATATAACCAGGTTTTACTTGACACAGGATACAAGAACATAAAGCTTAGAGGGCCAGACCCTCTGTAGGATTAGTTTATTTTTGGACTCAGGTCAAATTTGAGAGTTGAACTGATAGAGGCCTATTTCTCGACAAGATAATGATAGTCATTTAACGAGCGTTAAAATGTTATTAGTATAGTTATTCGAGATCAATTGCTAGATAGGTTCGGGAAGCATTTCTTTCTGCAGTAGGGCCTCCCAAGGAGGTCTCTGAAAGGTGGTCATTAGGGTTACAAAATCCAAATTGCTATAAAACTCCAATAAAAGGTTCCAGATATTTTATCTCAGTGCCATCTTTGGATACGATGCACAATTGCAGAAGCACTAGGCCTTAAACTGTTAAATAATTGATAGGTGTTTTATTAGGCACTCAAAGCTTCTGATAGATGCAGCTATGACTAAACTTTTGTGGAATTTATGTACTGATCCAAAGAACACTCGGCATCGAGTCGCTGGTGCCGTTTTTCATAATGGGGGCAATACTGAAATTCACAGATTGGATTGTTCTTGTACTTAAGAGTCGATCATATGTTGGTGAAGTTTCTATCCTACGGTTAAGTCGATCGCCAATTCTATCTCGTTTTGAATCTCCAAGGCTTATCGAATCATAGACTGAGATACTGGAGCCATGGTACTAATGATGTAGATGACTTGGACTCCATTACACCACTATGAGATTCTCATAGTATTTCTTTTTCAAGAAAGCAAACAAAACTGTTCCCTCTTTGCTGTCAAAGTAGGCAACAGGACGGTACTCAGAAGTTATCTGTTGCAGGAATAAAGGAACTGAGGCATATGGTCTATAAAAATAAGGATAACAAAATCATGGTTAACTATGAGATTTCTTTTCGAATATAGTTCTCTCCAAGACTTAGCTCTCCTCATCGAAATTGTTAATAAGGATCTGCAGAAACTTCGTTAGGGAAAGAGCTTTAATGTATCAATGATCAATGACAGATTCCCCTGCTGTTCAACAGTTGTACCATTGAAACTTTGATTAGATAGATGCTCTCATATCACAAACAAAAGGTTTATTAAGTTGACTGAAATTTCTAATCGAGTTTCTGCTGAACTTTCCCGATCTAGCATGAGTTCACAAGCTTACAGCAGTGTTTAAAATAGTTTAGGTGCAGAATCCTGCTATTACCTTTAGTTTCAAAAGCCTGCCCTCGAGTTGGATACGGTGCCACCTAGCTTTTCACTTACCGTACAAAGTTTTTAAAGAAGACTAGTCAAACTTTCAACTGTACGTTGAAAGCCATTCAGTTTGGGCGGCTAAGATTTGATGGATATGTCAGCTGTCAAGTATCAAAGGGTACATTCTTTTGTTATTTCGATGTAATGTTTGGATGACTGCTGCACAACTTTCTGTCATAGAGAGTGTTGTGCCATTTCGATGCTTCATGCGAGTGTGAGATGAACTCCCCTGAAACGGTATATTGTTCCCATGTGAACTGGATTCTCACTACTGGGAAAACTAAACTCGAACAAGTGATCTCGATAGAGTCACGAATATGCAATTAATCTACAAACCCCCGTTTTGATGACTGGCAGCAGCCATTTGTTGCATTTGTGAAGGGGGTGTAGATGAGGTTAGGTGGCGCCATGTTGTGCATGTATAACACTTGAGCACGTTGAGGCCAGGGTTCGACTCACAAGTTCAAGATCATAGTTCGATACCCAGAGCGTCTATCTGGCTTCGGCTTTCATATTGTACCAAGAAAGGAAAAGCTTTTAGTTCAAAATCAAAAGGTTATGGTTAGTCTCATATTGAAGGAGAAGTTTCAAACGAAAGCCTTTAAGGAGAACAGTTAATTATGATACTCTGCATCCATTCTTGAGGCAACTTCTCATCAATTCAAATTTGCCTTCTCATCTATTCAAATGAAATTAAATAATCTTGTAAGCTAATTAATATTTATCTCTTCTAAAACTTTAATATGAATGTCATTTGGTCCTAGAAACTTATTAGATTTCATAAGTTTAAGAGCTCCTTTCACTTTCCTTTGAAGGTATCGATAGAAGTACAATTAATATATGCTATTAAATTGGTAAGCTCTTCCAACCTAATACTGGTATTCACATTTTTACAAAAATCTTTTGGAAATAGCTTATCTATATGTCTTTAATATCTTCGTTTGCTATAAAAACTCTCTTATTATTACCTTTGATACAACTAACATGAGTTAGATCCTTAGTTTCTCTTTTTCTAACCTTAACTGCTTAAAAATTTCTTTGATCGAATTATGGGCTAAGCTTCTAACATGGATCCTTCCAAACTTTGGCCTTTGCTTCCCTAAATGCTTCCTCGCTTATTTATTTCCCTTCATACAGTCTTATAAGGTTCATTATTCTCGTCCTCATAATGCATATAACATGCTTTTTTCACTCAAATTTTATCTTAAATCATTTCACTCCACTACCAAATCTCCTTATGTTGTGGTATGTCTCTCTTTGATTCCTCTAACTCTTTTTTAGCCACTTTTCTAATATTCATAGTTAGTAGTATGCATCAATCGGTTTGATTTAGTAACCGAACCGAATCAAATTACTCGAAAACTGAATTCACGGTAATTTGGATAATCCAACCCGAACAAAATTGTGGAGCTAACCGAATCAAACCAAACCAAATTAGTTTGGTTTGGTCTCTATATCTCTTGTATCTGGGTCTTTGACCTTTACTAGTATCCAATTTAGTTCATGTAAAGTTCGGGCACAATTGGCTGGACTTAGCTCCAAGAAGCAAATGAACTCGAGAACAGTAATTCAAGTTAGTCAAACGAACTAACCTAGATAGATTTGTTCCATTCCTTTACAAGTCTTCGCTGAATTTTTAACATAATTAGAATGCCTCCCATATGTGTTCTAAGAGAACAAAAAGAAACCAGTTCAGCCTGGTGGAAATCCAGCACCTAACCACTTTGCAAGAACCTGAAGTCGAATTACAGTTGAACTACAAATAACAAAGAAGTCATCCACCGAGCAAATCCCCTTGTTCAAGTCAAAGTCACATCTTACAACAACAGGTTGGTAAAATATATACATGCTCCAATTTAACCAATTATATCCCAAGATAGTATAAATAAAGGTATAAAGCAATAGAGCAATTGTAATTCAGATGTCACGATCATGCAAAGTATTATCACTTAACCCATGGATAGGCCATTTCTTCCAAGTTTGATTCCTTTCGTCAAAGTTGTAATTTCTTAATAGTTCACACTCTTTCCCAGTTCGGAGTTTTCATATAATATCAGCTCTGGCTGCACCTGCAGTAACTAATCTTCCATATACTTATAAGCAATTCAAATGCAGAAAACCACATTTTCTATACTTGTAAATATTAGAAAGAATGTTGTATAATCTTAAGATAAGGTGTGCATAGAGGATTATTGCTATGGTCTAGAAGGAAGCATATAACCGGACCTTCTACACCCTAGTCAGCTACCAAGGTGTTGAAGTATTCCTACTTTCCTTACTAAACATTCATTATTTTTATGGTCTTGAGTTCAAGGAAGCTCTACATATTTATTATACACACCCCATTTTACTGCTTTTCCAAAATAACCTTGGTTATTTTAAATTATGAAAATACTATTCCTTCTGAAAATTGGAATCTCTCTCTCCTCCTGCACGAACCGACTTCCAACTTCCATTTTCTTCCATTTCTTCTACCCTTCTTTGCTTACCCTTGATACGCGTCTCCCACTTTGAGTGAGACACTATTAACCTCATAAATAAATATTTTTTATACAAATAGCGATGATAGGACATGAGTATGGGGCCATAATGTCACTTCTTCATGTAGGAGATGCAACACGGTGTCGTACGGAGGACGCCCCTATAGACGACAATGAGGAGAAGAGGAAGATGACCCTTTCACATTATGAGGTTATTTCTATGGTCTAGAGTTCAAGGAATCTCTACATATGGGAAAGCAATAAAAAACATTATTGATATGTGCACACCCCTTTTACTATACACACCATATTTTTGTGGCTTTTCCAAAATAACCCTGGTCATTTTTTAAAATTATGAAAATACCATTCCTTTTGAAAATTAGACCCTCTCCTGCTGCATGAACTGACTTCCAACTCTCATTTTCTTCTATTTCTTTGACTCTTACACTTCTTTACTTACCGCTTCATTTTAGCCATGTATTATGAGATCTCTAGCTATTTCTATTGACTGAAATCCATCAAAATAGTGCATTTAAGAAGAACCGACAATAGAAAAGGGAGGAAGGAGGAACACATTGTCAGAACAGAGGCACGCTTAGGACACGTCTCCCACTTTGAGTGAGACATTATTAACCTCATAAATAAATACTTTTTATGTAGATATGGCTAATAGGGCACGAGTATAGGGCCATAATGTCACTGCTTTATCTAGTTGATGCAACACATTGTCGTATGAAGGACGCCCATGTAGATGACGAGGAGAACAGAAAGATGACTCTTCACATTACGAGGAGGATACATCAACCTCATATTTTGAAATAGATATTACAAACAATGAGGATGAGGGATGTCATGATACGTCGGAATTACTTCTGAGGTTACTTATAAGCAATTCATAAGAAGAAAACCGCATTTTCCATACTTGCAAATATTAGAAAGAATGTTGTATAATCCTAAGATAAGGTGTGCATAAAGGATTAATTCTATGGTCTTGAGTTCAAGGAAGCTCTACATATGGGAAGGCAATAAAAAGCAATATTGATATGTGTGCACCCCTTTTGCTATACACACCCTTGTCATTTTTGAAAATTACAAAAATACCATTCCTTCTGAAAATTGAACCCTCTCTCCTACTACATGAACCGACTTCCAACTCCGATTTTCTTCTGTTTCTTCGACCCTTACCCTTCTTTGCTTACCTCTTCATTTTAGCCATGTATTATGAGATCTCTAGCTATTTCCATTGACTAAAATTCATTGAAATAGTGCATTTAAAAAGAACCGATAAAAGAAAGGAGAGGAAGAAAGAATTTCTAATTTCTTAAGCTGATTTGAGGTTGGATTTGTTGACTTTTCAAGGTATGTTGTTGATTTTGTGTTGCATTAATTTTAATTCGTTTGTTAGTATTTTTTGATGTTATTGGGCACAAAAAGATCATTGCACGAAACATAGAACGCTTAGGATGCATCTCCCACTTTGAGTGAGACATTATTAACCTCATAAATAAATACTTTTAATGCATATATGGATGATAGGACACGAGTGTGGGCTATAATGTCACTGCTTTATCTAGAAGACCCCCTGCAGACGACAATAAGGAGAAGAGAAAGATGACTCTTCATGTTACGAGGAGGATACATCAACCTCAGATTTTGAAATGGATATTGCAAACAATAAGGATCGGGGATGTCATGATACATCGGGATTACTCGTGAGGTTACTTATAAGTAATTCATAAGCAGAAAACCACATTTTCTATACTTGCAAATATTAGAAAGAATGTTGTATAATCCTAAGATAAGGTGTGCATAAAGGATTAATTCTATGGTCTAGAAGGAAGCATAAAACCACATCTTCTACACCTAGTAAGGTACTAAGGTGTCGAAGTAATCCTACTTTCCTTACCAAACATTCGTTATTTCTATGGTCTTGAGTTCATGGAAACTCTACATATGGAAAAGCAATAAAACAACAGTATTGATACGTGTGCACCCCTTTTACTATACACTCCCCATTTTTGGTGCTTTTCAGAATAACGCATGTCATTTTTTAAATACAAAAATATCATTCATTCTGAAAATTGGACTCTCTCCCCTCCTACATGAACTAACTTCCAACTCTCATTTTCTTTTGTTTCTTCGAACCTTATTTGCTTACGACTTCATTTTAGCCATGTATTATGAGATTTATAGCTATTTCTATTGACTAAAATCCATCAAAACAGTGGATTTAAGAAGAACCAATAAGAGAAAGGGGAGGAAGAAGAAATTTCTAATTTCTTGAGCCAGTTTGAAGTTGGATTCATCAATTTTTTGAGGTATGTTGTTGATTTTGTTTTGTATTAATTTTCATTCATTTATGAGTATTTTTTGATGTTATTGGACACCAAAAAAATCATTGCATGGAACATAGACACGTTTAAGATGCGTCTCCCCTTTTGAGTGAGACATTATTAACCTAATAAATAAATATTTTTTTTTGCAGATATGGTTGATGGGCATGAGTATGGGGCCATAACATCATTGCTTAATCTAAGAAACGCAACAAAGTATCATATGGAGGATGCCCCCTCTAGACGATAACAAGGATAAGAGAAAGATGACCCTTCTCGTTACAAGGAGGATACAATAACCTCATATATTGAAATGGATATTGCAAACAATGAGGATGAGAGATGTTATGATACATTTGGATTACTCTTGAGGTTTGAAGATCACATTGCATATAAGATGTGATTGGAACAAATACTTTAAAACTTTAGTATAAATTTATGTAAGTATTGTCTACACACATATTGATACCAATACTTTCTATTTTAATATATTATATATGTATATTTATACACAATACGAAAGTAATAATATATTATATATGTTACACTGTGAGTAGAGTATAGTGAGTAAAGATGATAGATGTTAGGCCTAAAAATTGGGTTGAGCTTACAGATCGCAGTAGGCTGATTGAAAAGATGGACTTACTATATTAGGTGATAGATCATGCTGTTATTGAGTATTGACAACCATACATAAATAACTTCTATATGTCATGGGTGAGATGACTGTCTACGAGATATTTTGTCTTCCAATGGAGGGCTAACTTGTCTTGACGTAGAAGATGATAGTTAGAAGCAGGAAAGAAATTTTATGTGATATGTTGAGAATTGGCATCAATGAAGTCGTATGTGAGATTAGGTTTGGGGCTTTTAAGTTTTAACCGCTCTGAACTAATTTTTTAAAGAGGAGAGTGAGTAATGAAAATAAGACCTTATGTTATTTATTGTATCAATTATGGTATATATTGTATCAAGATAAGTGTAGAGATAGGGTGTTGATAACGCTTGTGAATTTGTTGGTACACGATTGTATAAAATTTGACAGTTATATGTAGAGTGTAATTATATTAGAGTATATGTATAGACAACTAGGGAAGGCATTCCAAATAGAATCACAATAACTTAGTGGACATACTTCTTTGCTTTAGGTAATAATGTTTAATATTATTGCTTGCATTATGTTTAGTACTTTCCAACTTTTAGAGTTGTTATACAACCAGAATGGCAAGATAGAGAACCATGAGTAGATCGATGGATGGGTAGTGTGTGATAGAGGTAATCTCCTGTTTATCGACTAACTCAATATCATAAGTAATTGTATTTGACTCACAGCCATATAGTTTTACAAAATACATGGATTGTAATAATGCATACAAGTTATCATGTTATCACAGATGTATTCGATAGATAGATGTTGTCGAGCATTATATGTCAGATCACGTAGTTCGTCAATTTGATTGGTGTTAATGCATCCTAGTAGTAGTGATAAAACCCTTCATTACAAAGAGACCTATAAGCCACACACATATAAGGTACAATATGAGCCATGTGATATGAACTAAGAACTTTAACGCTTACATTATTTTGAGCTTGAGAATTTTGGAGTCCCAACACTATACCCATATAAGTGTTATAAGGTATATATGGAGTGGTACATTCAAAAGACATTGATTTATTTTACGATATTCTAGCAGTTAGTTATGTCAAGCTCAGCCTACACCAGTTAGGCAATGTGATACATTGTTCTATGTATAGTTAAATGAATCATTGTATTTATATTAGAGGTTTTTCCTTTTTTGTTTTTCCATACTAATTTTCTATCGCTTAATTTCGTATACCAGTATATGAGTATGATATGTACCACCTCCTTCAAGCACTCTCAGCGAACTTCATGCCACAACTACTCTCTTTGTCCTCTGTAGACACCGAAAATTCTTACTTCGGGTTCTTAGGCCTGAAATGAACCTTTTCAAATCTACGTCGCTTTTAAAGGGCATGCCAGCTAGCTTACTCAAGCTAGCGAAGTAAGTTTTGAAAATATCTGACTTATGTGGCGACTGTGGACAAGTGGGATCATTTCGTCGCAGACCTTCTTGAACCGATGCTCAAGGGTCCGTCTGTACGCTTAGGAAAAACTCGATTTTGAACAAATATGACCTTTTTGAAAAGTATGAAAGTGTTTGATCAATTGGTTTTCGTCAAATTGCAGATTTTATTCATGGGATTTACACGTTCCTATGTCTTTGGGTTTTTGCCAATTTAGGCGTGTAGTTGTGTGCATCAAGTGCTCAATTTTGGCAAGTTCTATACGATTTTGCTCAGGATGGTTTGATGCAAGTATGCTCCCTATCTCGAGTGTGGCATATATGCAATGCAACTCACACAACTTGAAGGGAAAACCCAAAATTTAAAGACATAGTAGAAGGAAAATTGCAGAAGGGAAAATATAGCTATATCTTAGGTGTGAAAAGAAAATATATAGCTATATCTTAAGAGCGGAAAGGCTCAATGTGAGTGAGTGCTTTGAGTGTATGAATTGAAAGGCAACTCACGCAACTTGAATTTAAAATCCAACTGAAAGGGAAATTTTATATATATACATAAGAGTGGAAAGGCTCAATGTGAGTGAGTGCTTTGAGTGTGTAAAATGAAAGACAACTCACGTAACTTTAATGTAAACCCACACAGCTGAATTTATATAAATAGAGCTATATCTTAGGGGTTGTCAAGGCCCGTTTGTGTGCAAAAGTGTGCAGCTAAGAGCAGAAAGGCTCAAGTGCATATGTGTGTTCATGTATCAAGCACATATATTACATCCAGGGGGAGACAAGCTCCGTTATTACAACCCCATATGAATTTAATTGAACTTTTAGAGAGTAATGTAAAAGACCAGATTCAAACACTTATAAGTGGTCCGTTTGGGATTCTCTTGTTACTTGGATCCGACCTTGGGTGCAGCTGCTAGATGGACCAGGCTCAATGTGAGTGAGTACCTTAGCTCTGGTTCAAGCCAATGCTCGGCCAGCTAGTGGCCGAGCTAGGTGAGTGTGGGTGGCTAAGGGAACCGAGTGCATTAGGCACTCGGTTTGGTTAGCCTTTTTTAGGCTGGATGGTAAGGATCTAAGGGATGGTTTCAGGCCAAAGGCTTAGGGTGATTAGTGGGACAGATCTAGGGAAAGCTCGGCCAGATAGTGGCCGAGCTTGGGTGGTTTGGTGTGGGAACACTCTTGGGTAGATTAGGATGGGTTTAAGCAACTAGGGGCTGTGTTTTGGGTAGTTTAGAGGATTAGGGAAAGGAAGGCTTAGGATAGTATTTAGGGACTAACCTTAGTGGGGAACCAACCTAGGTCCAATGTCTTCTACGCAGCCAATCTCTTGCAAGCATGAAGTTCATCCAAGCTGCCGGATCTCCCTTTGGTGCAGCTTCTCATGCATGAAAAGACTTGGCCCACAATGCTTCACGCCCACACTAAAAAAGCCAAGTCAAACCACCATTCTTGACTTGCTTTTCTCTCTCTCTCTCTCTCTCTCTCTCTCTCTCTCTCTCTCTCCACCCACCAAAATTTCATGTGAAAAAAAGGATCTTGGAGACCCCCCCCTCATGTCCTTTTGTAGGAAAGGGGATTGGATATGGATCCTGGATTGGTTCTGAAATCCGGATCCAATTCAAATCGTATTTGGATCTGGATCTTGGATCTGGATCCAGATATTTGGATCTAGATTCGATTCAAAATTTTCTCTTCTTCAGTCCTTCTTGGCATTTCGAGCCGGATGATTTGTGCGGGTCCTGACTTCATCAACGCTCCGTCTTATGCTGGGTTTTTCCTAATTTTGTCGTCCGAGCTCCTTTTCACTTTTTTGGACTCTATTTCAACTGATTTTCACTATTTCAGATTTGGATTGCTTGTGATTTCAGGGGTGCTTTTGGCTTTGGTCTTCGATGCTTTGGGCTTGAAGTACGCTTGTGGCCTGGGTTCCTCTTTTGTTTTTGAAATTTGCTTTTCATCAGGCTAGGCTGACTTTCGAGCTTTTGAACCTCTTTTGAAGCTGCTTTGGGCCAGGCTTCACATGTTCGTTTGGGCTTTTGCAAAAATGGGACTTTCGTCCGTCTTTGAGAAATTCACATTTTAATCGGGGTTGGAAAACAGAGGTTTGAAGTATTTTGAGCTCCTAAGTTTTTGAAAATTCCAGACTTGGCTTTTTGAGCTGATTTTCGAACCAGGTGTTGGTTTTTGTAAAATCTTTGGATTTCAGGGTGTTTACATCCTCCAAATGCACCAATGGCTTGGTACCCACAATTTACATTTCCAATAACATTTACCAAAGCATTTATGAAGATGGCCATAAATCATGATATTGCCGTATCATAAGTCGGTTTGAAGTCAAGTTGTCTGAAAATATTTTTTTCAACGATAAAGATAAGAGTACAACTCCTTGAAGAGGATTAACCCATCCTAGGAGAGGCATCGTGTCCTTTACTATGTATACGCCCATGCCTTCCTCTGTGTGAGGCAACCCTACATGCATGCTCCAAAGTCGATAAGTCCTACCTGGTAAATTGGTTAGATGGTCTCACTTTATGATGATGAATTGGTAGTTCTCATAGGGTAGTGTACTCATGAATTAATTGCCCATCTAATATCTTAACAAATTTCTCATGTTATAGATGATTTCATAACTTTCTTCAAACGGTCTTCATAGATGTCCCTTATCCATTCTTACTTGATCGACAGTAAATGTGGTATCTTCCTTCATGTCTAGGTTCTTCTAAAATGAATCAATAGTTGATAATTATATCGAAGAACCACATTTAAGTAGAAGGTTGAGCTTGTGGGTAAAAGATAAACAATGTGAACATCACAAGTTACAACAACACCTTCGTATATCTTATCCTACCATCTCCACATGATTATACTCTTTTACAATAAGATCAAGAGTGTATCGTGATACTCTTCTCTAAAGGTTCGCAACAAGCTCTTCTACTATATCAATGTAATGTATAGTTAGAGTTCTTAATCATTTAAATGGCTCCTTAATTATGTAATTGATAACTTTATCAAGAATATAATTGTTTCTAAATTATATCAAATATAACAGTTGAGGTACCAATAAACCCTTTCAACCTTTCATGAGCACCTTTCATCCTAAGAAATATGAATATACAATTATTATACATTTAAAAAATAGTAGGTGATATAAATGCATTGAAAACTAAATTCACATACCTATTAGTCGTATGAGTACCATAATGAATGATCATATCTATCTATGTCAAGACAATTCTCTCATTGTATGGGTCTAACCATTGCTCTTTAACGTACGAGAGTAAAGCAAAAAAAAATTCACTTTAATTCCATTACCTCTGCTTCATCTTGGAACTATTTTTTTCTAATGAGTGGACAACCTTTCTCCAACTTACAGAAAATACACTCACCATCTCTATTTCTTGTCAACTTTAGAATAAAATCTTCAATGTTTTTGGCTATATGTTGTCTAAACAAAAAGTATTTCACATCTATAAAAATTATTTGAATGACATTCACCAAAACTAGATCACGATCATTGAAGATAACACGTGACATTTTGTTTGGAGTATATAACTCTCTCATATACCTCAACACCTAAACATATTTATCTTCTTTTTTTTCACTCATAAAAGCAAAGGCTATAGAGAAGTTCTTAGAGGTTGATGTGAACCCAACAACCTCAAGGGAAGGGATCTTATACCTACAATAAATATTAAAAATATATAAACATTAATGATAATAATATAAGATAGACATTAAACAATTAGACACTTACATGTTTATCTAATATGTACTGTCAAATTCCAATAATCGTGGACATGCATGAAGTAAGTGCACGAAATGAGAATGCGCAAATAAGTATCCATATCTGACACTTTACGATGCCATGTATGATAATGGTTAAGATCATATAGTAGTTGTTGTAAAACACTTCAAAAATAATGATATATTTTCTTAATTTTCATCCTTGAATTACAAATATGTCTTGTTGTACTCATATTTTCACATTCACTCGCTTTAAATGCATCTGAATATGCTTTAGTTTGTAATGATTTTATGTGAAATCTTTTGTTATACTATACTCAAAACTATTCAATCTCCTTGTAAAAAGCATGTCCTTCAAGATACAATCCTAAGGGGTGGCATCGTAAACTGTCAAATTCCAATAATCGTGGACATACATGAAGTAAGTGCACGAAATGAGAATGCGCAAATAAGTATCCATATCTGACACTTTACGATGCCATGTATGATAATGGTTAAGATCATATAGTAGTTGTTGTAAAACACTTCAAAATTATGATATATTTTCTTAATTTTCATCCTTGAATTACAAATATGTCTTGTTGTACTCATATTTTCACATTCACTCGCTTTAAATGCATCTGAATATGCTTTAGTTTGTAATGATTTTATGTGAAATCTTTTGTTATACTATACTCAGAACTATTCAATCTCCTTGTAAAAAGCATGTCCTTCAAGATACAATCCTAAGGGGTGGTTATGTGTCCTATTTACTATATGCAACTTCCAATATTCATCTACTACACCCTCTCCTCTTAATAAGAAAGAGCAATCAACCTTCTTAGTATCTATCCACCTTGTACTTTCAACATCAATACTATGATTTTGCCCATACTTGTCACTCATTTTGCATACAAGTCATACCTTATTACACATTTGTTCTTCAAATGACTAATAAACATAACATTCCTCCCAACTAGTCTTACAAAGTCAATAAGTTAAGTATGACTCCTAAGCATATCACTAGTCACAAACATAAGAGAATAGTCTAGCACATCACCCTCGCAATCAATAAATTTATCATCTACCTCTTCTATCAACTAGTTAACAAATATATCATCTAGTATACTAAAACCACTATCACAATCCTTAGTTATTATATGATAAGTACGTTGATCCATTAGCATCTTCTCTAAATCGCTTTTATCGTAATTGTTTTCATTTAATTTATTTATTATTCTATGATAAAAACATAGATATCAAATACCAAGACAAAAACTATTCGGTTGAAGGAGACACGGACCATGCGTGTCTCCATCTTCAAGGGAGATGCAATTCCACCATACCTCCCTTATGGAGACCCTTAAGCAAGAGGGTGTGGCCAGAGGACACACATGTACAATGGTTTCCTTCACGATTCCGGTCACTCCTCTGGTTCTTACCAAAATAAAAAATCATCTTCAAATATTTGGAAAATCAAAAGATTTCAAGCAAAGCAATTAAAATACAATGATCTCAATAAAAAATTAACCTTCTAAATTCAATAAAAATTAAGAAAATGGGTAGATCGATCATCCCTTTGATTTCTTTTTTCATTGTTGTTTCTTCGTTTGTTTGATTCCAATTAGGTTTGTAAGTAACTAAACGATGATAATTGGTTGCAAATAATCATATAAAACTTATCAATAAACAAAAAACATATGAAGAAAAGTTGTCAAAGGAAGAGAAAAAAGTCGTTGGATTTTCTTATAGAGAGGAGAGAGAAAATCTTATGGGGCTATTTTGGGTATTTATGAAAATTAGGCTATGTGTATGGTAAACAAGGTGTGCAAATAGTAATGCCCTAAAAAAGTAGGCTTGCAACAAAAAACACAAAACATGTAAGGAAAGAATTTGGCATCCATTTACAATAGCAACACACATTGTTGAGACACTTCATGATAGAATAATTGACTAAATTATTTTGTATCCTAACATTGTGTACCAGCACCAAAGAGAACAACTTTTCAATGAGTAAATCATTTGGGATAAGAGGTGAACTAATTGAAACACATGGTAAAAAAATATTAGAAGTTCCACATATTAATGACTACTTTATGTCACTGTATACATATAAATAAGTTGTAGTAGTAAAACAACCCCAATAGATGGATACTATGCTTGAACTACAAGTGATTCTTTTTTGGGTTACCATTCTTTCCCAAACTTGATTATAGATTTTGTCGTTCTAGTGTTTTGTATAAAAAATGAATCAACCCACCATATACCAACATTTTCCTTTCTTCTTTGACTTTCTTCTATTCGACAAAGTATAGAAGGCCTAAAGCTTTCAAGGGAAGAAAAGATAAATGAACTATGATAAGAACATATTGATTTTAGAAGTATTGGATCAAAAGACCACAAATAAATATGTCTAACAAAAGAAATCAGCAATGATAGGACTTAAATCAACTAAGGATGAAATACCTTATATTATTATACATGTTACCAAGAGAGGAAATCTACAAAAGTGAACAAGAAAGTAATAATGGTTCTTTCAAGTGAAGCATAATTAATGTAGAATAATAATGTCGAAAGGTAAAATGTAATTATCTTCTTTCTTTGTCCAACTACATTTGACCTACATGAAAAGATAAATAATATAATCATCAAAAGTTCAATAAAATTAGTAATTGATATAATAGAATATAATTACTTAATGAATATGTATTACTACTCAATGCTACCATACTCTCCCCAATCTAATGGCATGCAAACCTAAATTGTTATATTAAATTATGCTAAGTACAAAGCAATAAAAGGTAAAGGCAATTAAAATATACTAGTAAGTATATCTTACCTTTTTATGCCCGTAGACCTCACCTCTAAGTAATCATTGTTTGTCATGTTAATGTTAACCCAACTAGATTATTGATCTCTATCCAAAATGTATTGAATGTGACATAGAATATCCTTGAAATATGTCTAATGATACCATAAAACTATTGTAAGATGCTACTCATCTTCTTCATAGAATTCCAATCAATGTAAGCAAATCCATCTCCATTTGATTACACCTCATGTCTAAAACATGAATCCTATGTATCAAATAACTTAAATGCCCTCTCAACTTTTTTATAACACTAACATTTATAGGTGAAATTCTATCTAATTATGGCATCTAATGATAAGTGACTCTTACATCGTATATTCAAGTACATAAATTTTAAGTTTTCACTTTCTCCTAGTGGTTGCAAAGAGAACTGTTATTGTTTGGCATATATATTTTTCAAAAATATCTTACAAGCACCAATATGATTTTTTAGTACATTAGTATCATTCTTCTTGGGATCACAACAAAAACCTCTATTACAATAATTTCATTTTCCTTTTATATTACCTTATTCATATGTAAACTTGGTGAAATGATCTTATACTTTAAATTTTAACTTTATAAGCTTCCTTTATATCTTTGAAGAAGTTTCATCATCAGTTTGTCATAGAATATTTGAGTTTACTTGCTTTGAGATTATTTATTCTAGCCTTTGAGGTAGACCTCGTAATTGAGTCATCTTATATAATAAAAAGGAACATAAATAAGTATTGCATGAAATATATACTAATGTAACATATACTATACACACATATCTATGCAACAAAGAATATAGTTATGCATGAATGTAATATGACATGTACTAAGCTTTATGATACAATATAGGATGTTAAGTTTTACGATATATAGATAAATAAATAAATATATGTGAACATACATACATATATATGTGTGTGTATACAAAGGTATTAAAAAAATATAGGATGCTAAGTTTCACGATAAATAAAAAACATAGAAGGCTATAATAGAAATCAAATAGACAACGAGTTTTCTGTAATAAATGATAACGATGTATTTCAACAATAAACTTCAATTTAACCTAAAGATTTGGAAATCTTAGAATAAAAAAATTAAGAAGCTAAATTTATTAAAGCAAATACAATAACACAAAGAACATGCTAAAGGTATGGATCACCTCACTACAACTTCACCCAATGGAAGAAATCTAATTTTGACATTGCTCTTATATCTTTTTATTTCATGTATTTTTATAAGGACAACAACATAGCAATAAAAAACTTCAATCTAGCTTAAAGAGTTGTGCAACAAACTCTGGCATATTACAACAAAGAGTTGCTCAACATGTTAAAGTAGATACTTTTCAATTCAGCAACATCAACTGATCAATTACAACACTCACTAATTGAATTACAACCCACAGCAAGAAGATTCACAACATAATGCAAGACAACAAAACAAGCTGAAAATCACATGCTAAACTCAAACAACAGAAAATAACAAGACAAGAACAACCAATTTTGTAATGCACAACCACAAACCAATTATATTCACATCTGATCATGTTTCTCCACTCAACACATCAATCATCCCTCACACACCGATCTAATCAATGAACAACACAAACTGGTTAAGAAACTCATCTAGAGCATAGGAACACATTGTTTTCTCTCGAAACTTTCGTTAGATGAACAAAATTGCATCCAATCTATTATGAGCTCTCTCCAAAGGGTTTGGTTCACGTCCACAGAGAAAGAAAATGATTATAGAAAAGAAATTAGAGCAACAAATAGGTGTAGAGGAGAGGTGCACAGAGAAAGGGGAAGGCACTGCGACAAAAAGGCAAAGAAAAAGTTGGGGCTTGTGGGGCTTTATGGGTTTAACATTTAACAAATCTGTTATTCAAGTTTTTCAATAATGGATGTCATGGAACCAAAACTGAACCAAAAGCTGAAATGGTTCTAAAATCTAAACCAAACCTAACCCGATATTTAACAAAACTGAACTCAATGAGAAATTGAGGTTCAGTTCGGAAATTCGGTTCAAACTGAGTTATGCTCAACCCTATTCATAATCATAGTATTCTATATCTGACTAATAGTACCTATAGAATATCAAGTACCTCCACGAAGAACTTTCTCTTTAAATAAACCTTTTTGCCCATTCTTAAGGATTGTGGATATGATAACTATTGAACTTCAATGACATATTGATGTGATTGTATGAAAGTATTAGCCTCATGTTGAATGTGTTGTGGGTCTAGAAATGGTTATGCAAAAGGCTTGTTCAACCTTAGTTTTTCTTTTTTGAGGCCTTAATTATCACAACTTAAATTAGGTGTGTGGATATATATAATCACAATGCTTAAAAGATCTGGCTTTGTGTTACAAGATGTGATGTTGGATAATTAATTTCAAAATATGTAAGATTATAACATGATTAATATAAAGGGTAGATTATTTACATATTAGGAATGTGTTGATATACTCAAACTATTATTTTTACCATTGCACAACTAAGCTCAAAGTAGCAATTGACTTGAGAGTTCAAGACAAAGTAGATGGTAGGAGGATGGTCGTTATAGATAATATTTAATATAGCATTATTTATATTATGATTTAGATTCATGGGTATATATCAAATTGTTGGTTATTATGAGACATTAGATTTTAACTATACACCTTACAACTTGTGAGGAGTTAAAAATTTACAGTAAAGTTGAAAATAAAATATTATGAAACAACCGTTAGAGCAACAATGAAATAATAATTAGAGCAGTGATGTTACATGATGTTAAGTGTTAGGTAGTCAACCATAAATTGTACAAAAGATATTTGTGACAAAAATGAAAATGTTGATGTGAAAGTGTAGTAAAATAAGAAAGACTTATCCATAATGAGGGTATTAGAAATAAAGTTGGGATAGAAACAGTAGAAGATAAGATGAGAGGGACATGGTGAGACATGTAAAAAGGTGCTTAAATGAAGGTTCATTAAGAAGATTTTAGGAAGTAGATAATAAATAATTTAGAGAGAGAAGAATGCAGAAATGTTTGAAGGAAAATATTAAACATGATATAATTTTTTTGATATAACTATCAATATGGCACAAGATAGAGTGCTATGACTTGAAAAAATAAATGTACCAAATGGGAAAAGGCTTGGTTATTGTTGTTGTTTGTTTGCTTCACTAGCATCACTCTATTATTTATAAAAGCTCTTCTCCAACTTGTTGAAACATTGAATACATTGCCTAAACTTGAAAATTTTGCATAATAAAAAACGCAAGGAAAAAGAGTTTTTTAACAAAAGTACAAATATGAAAGACAATTAGTGTATTAACTTCTTCGAAGCTTGGAGGCAGACATGACCTATTTTGCTTTGAGTAATGAATTGTTAGGAGCCAAAAAAATATAAAATATTTTGAAGCTTTTGGAAAAAAGAAAAATATGGAACCAATTGTTTGGTACCATTAGTTTTGATTTCAGCCTCGTTCTGGTTGCATGGAAGATGAAAAGGAAACTAAATTGAGAAGTCCTTGGTTTTAGGTCCAGCTTAACCAGTTTTGGTTCACAACGATTGCCGACTTGGTTTTGTTTCAGATGGAACTATTGTGCCAGTTCCAAGCTGGCGATATCTACTTAGAGGTGTGTTGGGTTGAAATAGAACATAGTAGGACTATAGTTCAATAGGATGATTGGTTTGTTGTTTGCTAGCATGTAGACTAGAATCACATTACCATGGGTTTTGTGTTATGGCGTGCATGGGACTGGAAGTCGATCTTTTACATTTTCTTTTCTTCTTTTCATTTTTTGGGTGATTTTTTTTGTACTACAATTTATTTTTCTTTTCAACTAAATGCAAGAATGTTGGTTTGGAGTCTAAGATGGAACAACTCCTTCCTTTAAAAACACACACATATAAAGTTTCTAGTAAGGAACAAATTGAGATCTTTAAAAGAAAGACAAGGGAGACATAATTCTACTAGAGTTACTTATATGCTAAATGGTGATAATTCAGTTGTTTTTAGGCTTTGTAGAGGAGGAATTTGAATCAAGTAGGACTCTAAAAGCCACAAAATTTTTGGTGATGACTTGGTGGGACGGATGTACGGGGTTTTATGGGGTTGTTGATTAAAAAGGGAAATATGCATTTTAGGTGCAAACAATAGTGGATTTCAAAGGATAAGGGAGATGATCCAACCGAGAGAGAGAGAGAGAGAGAGAGAGAGAGAGAGAGAGAGGCATGGGTTTTGTAGGGTTTCCAAAATGGCATAAAGAATTAAAGGAGGAAGAAGAAGAAAGAAAGAGCAAGCGAGAGGAAAGAAGAAGAATAGGAGTATACCTTGTTGCGAAACTAATGGCTTGCAAAGGAGGTGGGCAATGACACAATAAAAACAAAGTTACAAGAGAGAGAAAGTGAGAGAGAGGGGAAGATGTCTTCTATTCCACTTGGTTGACACGGTGACTAAGACCATTTTTTTGAAGAAGAATGGTGCATAGTGCACTCATTCCACATGCCCCAATGGTAAGGCATCTATGTTCGTACTCACTCAAAATATTTGGGTGACTAGCTAGATGGTGTCTGATTGAGTTAGCAAAACTTCAAACTATATAAAAGTAAAGACATGTCACATGAACCTTCACCAATATGAACCACATGTTAACTTCTCATAATAGTATAGTATGCCGAAGAACCTTTGAAAGAATCATCATAAAAGGGATAATTAACTAAATGAATAGACTGTTAGATATTCTCGATTAGTAAGATTGAAAACAAATTATTTATTGAAAGAGTCACATCCTATAATCACATTACCAAACAAATGGTTTGAAGTTGATACCTTCTACAAGAGCATCAATGAATTTTTTTTATTGTGGCTATATATAGTTTCAATAGCTTCTTGAAAGTTGGGGCCACCAACACTAGCAATTTCACTAAATAATCCTTGATTTATTTGAACACAAGTTGTTGTTTCACACCCCAAATGAAGTTGTATGTATCCTTTAACTTGAGTAATGTTGTTAAAGGGGCCATCTTCCCGATGATAGTGGCAATAAAGCATCATAGATAGCTAAACTGCCTGACCAAATTTTGAAACTTTGTCTTTGTCATGGGCAGTCTTGTATCAATAATGACCCTAGCCTTGTTTGAGTCGACTTTGATTCCTCTATTGTATAGCAACAAACCTAAGAAATATTCAATGAAAACTTCAAAAACACATTTGTTAGGCTTCATTTTTAAATGTTGTATTCATATTTGCTAAAAAGCTTGTTCGAGATCAAATAAATATTGTTTAAAATCTCCAAACTTAACCATAATATCATCTATATATATCTTCATCGATTAAATCTTGAAAAATACAATTCATCCCTCGTTAATATGTGGCTTCAACTTTCTTGAGTCCAAATGGCATAACTACTCACTCATAAATCTCTAATGCAACATGGCATTGAAATGCCATTTTATGCATATCTTAAGGGTTCACCTTGATCTGGTAATACCCTGAGGTGTCGTCCATAAATGATAAGATCTCATGGACAGTTGTTGCATCAATCAAAATATTGACCACTGGGATAATATGGTGATCTTTTTGAGTGACCAAATTGAGATTATGATAGTCAATGCACACTCATAATTTCCTATTTTTCTTGACTACATGAACATATGATGAATTTGGCTTTCAAAAGATGTTGGATCTCTTGTTTGATTGTCGAGAACATATTAGGTTTAAATCTCCTTGCAGGTTGTTTGTGAGGTTTAATCCCTTCTTTCAACAGAATGGTGAATTCGACCAAGTCTTGAGGCAACCCTAGCATCTCATGATATTCTCAAGCAAAATAATCCTCATATTGTTTTAGCAACTCCGACCAATCGTAACCGATTTTCTTCAAATACAATGGCACTCATCTTCATCATTCATGTTGCTCCTTTCAAACTCAAATTCACTTCTACCAAGGGGTTTGCTGGAATAAAACTTGGATCATTATTTTTGTTTAGATAATTATATTATGCTCCTCCCCTCATAGACAACACAATTGCGAGAACAAAACAATGCTTGGTTTGGGCCCCAATTCTCTTGAAATAATCTTTTGTGACCCATTGATGAGCATAAGCATCTTCCAAGCATTGGACGCAGACTGTTATAGCTTGGGCATGACAATCCATGAGTAACTCTAGGCAATGGACATAAATAAGCCTAATAAAAATGGATCTCTAACTAGTTAATTGACTTGATTTAACCTCCTCCAAAGCTTCAGGTATAATATCACTTACACAAAGCAAACAAAATAACACCTAGGTTGCCTTGACATTGGTTATGAAAGGATCCTCTTATGCATCAACAACCTCAATTGTTTTGTCAATCTAGAGCATCAATTTCTGGTGTAATGTTGGCAACACATAATAATTGGTATGTATCCTATCTCTTCTGAGTAGTAGGAAATACCTTGGGTTAGTATTAACTACGAAGAAAGGAGTAGTTGAGGTTTTCGAACCCATAGTGAGTTTGACAACTATTATCCCATAATGATCGATAGTTCTCCTAAAAAATCAGATATCTTCAAGTTCGTCAGAATTAAATCAGAAGGTATCTTCTCAGTCTACTACAAGGTATTATTCGACATCATGTTTAACACCACACTATCATTGATGAACACTCAACTAAAATGATGAACATTTACCACTATAGAGATTTAAAATGGCCGAAGATGTCTTATAGTGGCTTCAAGTGGTTTCTCCAACACTATCGACAAATCAATGTTACTGACTAAAGTCACCCAATCATGTTCATCCACCAAGAATTCATTATCTTCAATAGGTCAATAATCCCCTACCAGAGCAAAACTTGATAATAGAACAATGATGAACTCTTATGAGGGATAGAATGTGTCATTCCTGAAGTCTTCATCACATATGTATGTCTCATCCAAGAAGTGATCATCTTTGGCAACTTCCTCCAACTCTTATTGACTGACAGTTTGGATCCGTGAACCATCAAGAATTTCTATTGGCTTTGCATTGTTCAAATCAACCATGATTGTTACAAAATTGGAGAACTCATGGGTATTTGGGTTGATTTCATAAGCATGTTGGATCTCGATATCTGCAACAAAGGGTTCTTGCTCCTTGGCTTCCTTCACACGATCGACCATGTATGCACAAAGTCTTTTTCTCCAAAGGGTAGTAAGTATCTCTATCCTCTGACTCACTCATTCCTGATCGAGATCACACAGTGGCCAACTATTTTGACCCATTCTTCTAAATCCTCGAGTAAAAAAGATAGATGCCCTTCGGACTTAATGTCTTTTGCAACTGCTTCTTAATTGACTAACCATGTATGGTTCTCTTTCAAAGAGTCAATTGTCTCAAGTGGGGTTTCATCCTTCATGGTATGATGAGATGTATTTAGCTTGGAGCACTAGTGGCTTCTTCTTTAGCTTTGTAGATAATCGTGGTCTAATTCCTCATCAAAATCTAGCATGACTCGAGATTGGTCATTGAGAGATGTCCCATCTAACCATTGATAAGCCCATCAAATTTCAACTACATTCTACATTGGATCTTTCTTTGAGCCTACTCTTTCTAGGTATGTGTGGCTTGCTAGTGATGAAAAGGAGGTCAGCTACTAAACCAAGAATTTTCTAACCACTGGTAGACTTTCATTAAATCGATGTGAAGCTCAATCATTTGACCTCATAATAGGAATGGTTCTTTCACCCACCATATCCAATGATGTCAAACCATTTTCCATTCGAACTTCAACGGCCTGAAGAGCATGCATCATTGATGATGATATGGTGTTGATATAGACCTCTACCCCCGAGCTTAAATTTGGGGTTGTGGACAATAGAGCTCCATACCCATTAATATGGGGTGACTCCTTGGTGACGAGAGTAATTTTGTGGCCATGGATACAACTTCTGATCTTGCCATGACTAAGATGGGTAAAACTCTTGCTTTCTTTGGGAAGATCTCTGAGTTTGATGATGTGTAAAGTGATCTAACAACCGATTGGGTCTAGGTAACTCTCATTCGTCTATAATCCACAACTCTTTTCTAGATCCTGAGGGCTTTCACCCCACTCGATGGTGATGTGTCTGTAATGACAGTTTACTCCCTTCGCGTCAATCAAATTATGTTTGTAATTCACCCTTCTCTATAACAATTTATAGTGGCAATGTAGGGTTGTCTTCAGCTATGGATGGCAATGAATTTGTATTAGTATTGGTATCAAAGAATCAGGTGATGTCCGAGTGATATTAACTCATTTGTTCTGCAAATCAGGTCCCTGAAACTTAGAAGGCCTTAGGACGTTGTGGCTCACTGTATATGTGCTAAATATTGGCCCATAATGGAATGTCACTTGGGTGGCCACTTCAACAGCCTGTCTTCTTCTTCAATGGTGGATAATTGATTAGTGATCATACTAGGCATGGATTTTGTCATTTGATGAAATAACACCACTTAGAGATCCCCAAATTATCCTTGCATCCAATCAATAATTGATAATTGCAAGTATTCAAGGACAACATTATTGTTCAATTGAGCATGAGTCATAATTGACATATTTTCTCTTTGGTGAAGTGGTGGATGAGAAAACAGAGTTTCATCCACTCAATCGTCTAGGCCTAACTGTTAGAAAAGGGCCACTTGGGCCTGACCCTGGCCCATTGGGTAGTAAGGACTAGGGCCACTAGCCGTTGGGGGCTGGCCACAGCCAGCCCCCTCTTCATCTTCCCTTCCCTTTGTTCTCTCTCCCTTACTCCTCTTTCTTCTCTATAAATACTTCTTAAGTCTCTTTGTAAAGATCAAGCATTTTGTGGCTAATCAATAAAGGTTATTTATTCAATTTACGTTGTGTTCATTATTCTTTTGGTATGCCCTCGTTGCACTCGGCTATAGCATTTTCTAAGGCTTTGTGATAGTTACATTGTGGTGATATTTATTCATCGATCTTTCGCAACTATATTGGAGTATCGTCTTTATTACATGGTATCAGAGTTATTTTCGATTGTGAAAACATCGATTGTCGCCTCAAAAAGCATGTCAATAGTGCTCTTGACTTTGTTGTAAGTTTACCTCTTTATAATTATTTTTCTCTTTGAAATATAGATGAAAAGGGATAATTTAATTTTCGTTTAACACCTTCAAACTACAAAAACATTGGCCCAAACTATGGGAAATTATTTATATTTTAAAAAATTATGGGATTGTGTAAGTAGTTCAAAGGTAGAACCCTCCATCAATGCTACGCTTAAGCAAAAAGAAGAATATGAAGTAAGTCATCGAATGGTCCTATGAGTGCTCATGAATAATGTAAATGAGCACACTAGGGACACTTTAGCCGACTTCACTAATACAAAAGAAGCATGGAAATACTTTAAAAAATCTCATGTTCAAAATGATGTTGCTCATAGAATGGCATTAAGAGACAAATTGGTCTATCTTAAACAAGGAGATAAAGGGGTAAACGATTTCTTTGGTGAATATTCCAATATTTAGAACCAACTACATGGTTATAGAAAGAAATATACACAATGTCTTGATGAGAGACAATGTGAAGACAATGAAGATTTTGTATATAAATTTTTACGAAGTCTCCGAGAAGAATTTGAAGGAGTTAGGTCATCTCTAATTCATCGGAAGTCATTTCCTACCAAAGAAGAGGTTCTTACCGATCTTCAAATGGGAGAAACGATAATGAATGAAGCTAGGTTTCAAAAAGATACCTCTCTTGCCACATCTAAACTCGGAGCAAATATGAAGGCTTATGGTCCTCCCCATTTAAAAAACGAAGGATCAAACGAAGCAAGAAATGAGGTCATTTACCATTATTGTAAAGAAGCCGAACACATAAGGCCAAATTGCCCTAAATTGAAAAAGATGGTGGCCTTAGTGGAGGAAAATGTTTCATCTTTCATCCTTGTACTTCAAGAAAAAGTGAAGCAACTTGAGGCTCAAATGAAGGAGAAAGCAATAGTTGGTGCGGTTTGCTCTTCTTCAACAAAAGAAATTTAAGGTATGACTTCTTAGATTCTTAATTCGGATGCTTCATTTCATATGACTTCTAATGAAAGAATCTTAAACTCATGTGTTAAAAAATCTTCATCTTGTGTTTACACTACGTATGCAATAAAATTAGATATAGATAAAATTGATGATTTACAAAATAAAAAATTTGAAATCTCCAAAATTAATGTTGTTCAAAAACTAAATTTGAACTTACTCTCTATATCTCATATTTCAGATAAAAATTGTGTTATAACCTTTTCATCCATGAGATGTATTGTAAATGATCGCCTCTCAAAGAAGGTGATTGGTCGTGGTCATAGAAAGGGCAGACTTTATATTATAGACTTTTTACATAGTATAGGATATGTTAATGTTTTGGCAAATGATGCTCTTTTATGGCACAAGAGACTGGGACATCTTAATGCTAAAAAATTGTATCAATGTCCTCTTCGAAAGAAATCTAAGGAATCTTTTTCTTGAAAAGATTGTGTTTTTGGTAAAATATAACATCTTTCATTTCCAAACAAAACTCATGTTACAACAAGACCCTTCGAAATTGTTCATTCGGATGTATGGGGTTTGGCACCTGTTTTGTCTAAAAGAGATATTTCCTATTATGTCATTTTTATAGATGACTTTACTAGGTATACATGGGTATATCTTTTAAAAGCAAAATCCGATGTCTTTCAAAATTTTGTTATGTTTCATAATCTTGTAAAAAATCAATTTGATTCCAAAACTAAGATTTTTAGATCCGATTCAGGAGGAGAGTTTATGTCAAAGGATTTTAAAAATCATCTCAATACGTTTGGAATTATACATCAAACTTCTTGCTCTAAAACTTCTCAACAAAATAGTATTTTCGAACATAAGCATAAACATATTTTGGAAACTAAAAGATCTTCGCTTTTATCAAGTGGTATTCCTAAACATTTTTTGGCATAAGCTATCATGATTGCAGTCTATTTAATTAATCGGATGCCCTCTTCGGTTTTACAAAATGTGTCTCCTATATACGGACTTTTTAGAGTTTCTCTCAACTATTCAAGATTGCATGTTTTTGGATGTAAATGTTTTGTTTATACTGACAAAGATGATAAACTGTCATCTTTGGTCATAGAATGTGTCTTTCTAGGATATGGAATAACCAAAAAGGGGTATATGTGTTATGATTATAAAAATGATAAGCTTTATTTATCACGAGATGTTAAGTTTTTTGAAAATGAATATGTTTTTAAAGGCATGGATGATGATAGTTCTCTTGATAACTCCTCATATTACTTCTTGAATGATATTACAGGTGAAGAGGTAATTCATGAAGAAAATGGTCTTGATGAACGTATAATTATAAGACATCCTATTATACCTTTTGATCAACATTACAATAGGAGATTTGTGCCTATCCCTAGGAGGTCAAACCATGATTCTATACCTCTTGAAAGATTTGTCTCATATGATAGTTTTTTACCAAGATATAGAGCTTTAATAACAAATATTTCAGCTATAAAGGAAGCTAGAACCTTTAAGGAAGCCCAGTCATCATAAGACTGGATTCATTCAATAAACAAAGAGTTAGATGCTTTGTATAGAGCTCAAACTTGGGATATTATCTCTAGACCATCAAACAAAAAAACTATAGGTTGTTGATGGGTCTACAAAATCAAGACAAATGGTGATGGCACATTAGATTGCTATACAAACAACAACAACAACTAAGCATTTTCCCATACTAGACAGGGTCGGCTACATGGATTCTTTGTTTCCACATATCCCTATCTTGTGCCATGTTAGCAGTTAACTCCCAATAAGCTAGATTGTTCTTTATTGTTTCTTTCCAACACTTTTATGGTCGTCCTCTACCTCTTTTAATACTTTTCAAATTTAGTTTTTCTAACCTTCTTACAGGTTCTTCTTTTGATCTTCTTTCTATATGTTCAAACCATCTTAAACGATGTTCTCTCATTTTATCCTCTATTGGTGCCACTCCAACTTTGTTTCTAATAACCTCATTATGTATATGGTCTTTTCTTGTATAACCACTCATCCATCTCAACATCTTCATTTCTATCATAGACATCTTTTGTACATATTGATGATTAACTGACCAACACTCAGAACCATAAAACATAGCAGACCTAATTGTTGCTCTATAATATTTACCTTTTAATTTTAATGGTATCTTCTTATCACAAAGAATACCTGATGCTCCTCTCCATTTTAACCAACCAGCATTAATTCTATGTGTAACATCTCCATCAATTCTTCCATCACTCTGAAAAATTGACCCTAGGTATTTAAAACTTTCCTTTTGTGGAATGCAATATGTGCCTATTTTAATTTCTATGTCCTCTAAAGTAACCAAATGATCAAACTTACATTCCATATATTCTGTCTTTGTTCTACTAAGTTGAAGGCCTTTGCTTTCTAATGTTTCTCTCCATAGTTCCAATTTTCTATTAACTTTTTCCTTAGACTCCTCCACTAATACAATGTCATCTGCAAATAACATACACCAAGGTACTTCATCTTGACTATGTTTTGTTAACTCATCCATCACTATTATAAATAAGTAAGTTGATCCTTGATGTAACCCAATATTAACCTCAAAGAAGTCTGTCATTTCTTCATGAGTCCTCACACATGTTTTTGCACCATCATACATGTCTCTTATAAGGTTAATATATGTCAATGGGATACCTCTTTTTTCCAAAGTTCTCCAAAGAACCTCCCTCGGTACCCTATGATAAGCTTTTTCTAGATCAATAAATATCATGTGAAGGTCTTTCTTTTTTCTTCTAAAATATTCCGTAAGACATCTCAAAAGGTGAATCGCTTCAATAGTAGATCTGCCTGGCATGAACCCAAATTGGTTCTCTGTTGTACTTGATACTTGTCTTAACCTACGTTCGATAATTCTTTCCCATCATTTCATAGTATGACTCATTAACTTTATACATCGATAATTCACACAATTTTGAATGTCTCCCTTATTCTTATATATGGGTATAAGTGTACTTGCTCTCCATTCCTCGGGTATCTTTTGGTTTTTCCATGTTTCATTAAATAGTCTTGTGAGCAAGTGATTCCTATTTCTCCTAGTATTTTCCAAACTTCTATAGGAATATTATCTGGTCCTACCGATTTACCACCCTTCATATGTTTAAGAGCCTCTTTGACTTCATTTTTTTGAATCCGTCGGTAGAAATTGTGGTTTATATACTTTTCTGACTTGGCTAAATCTCCTAAACTAATAATAACATCTTTATTTTCATTAAAATGATTATAAAAATAGTTTTTCCATCTATTTCTTATATCATCATTTGCCACTAGAATTTTTTCATCCTAGTCTTTTATGCATCTAACATAATTAAGATCTTTAGTTTTCTTATCTCTAGCCCTAGCTATCCTAAAAATATCTCTTTTACCCTCTTTTGAGTTGAGTTTTTTATATAAGTCCTCCCAAATCTTCGTTTTGGATCACTAACGGCCTTTTTTGCTTCCTTTTTTGCTTTCTTATAAGCTTCTAAAGTTTCACTAGTTTTCTTAGCATAATGTAATTTATAACATGCCCTTTTTGCCTTGATTTTATTTTGTACTACTTCACTCCACCACCAAGCTTCTTTTTGTGCCGGTACACCTCCCTTAGATACTCCTAACACATCTTTCGCAACTTTCTTAATATGTATAGCTATATTGTTTCACATATCACAAGGTGTGCCAACATAATTCCAACCATCTCCTTGCAAGACTTTCTGTTTATCACCCTTGCATTGCCGGTCCCAAGCCCGGATAAAGGAGGAGGGTTGTGTTAGGCTTCCGACAGCCAGCGTAAAACTTCGTCTGATTTCTACAACATGGATTACAAAAATTATGAGCATTGCTTTGGGGCGTCCCCGCCTAGCGACGTGCTGCAGAGCCCGAATAAAGTAAGAAGTAAGCAAGGGCTACTACATTTTCGCCCGAATGTAGTGAATCAATTGCAGAGAGGGTTCCCACATCATGGACGGGTGTGGGTAAAGAAGTTTGTCCCGCTACATTACCGCCTGAATGTAGTGAAAAATTTTCAGAGAGGGTCTCCGCATTTTGATTATGGACGGATGCGGGGGGTAAGGAAGCTAGTCCTAGATAATAAGATTCGTATTGGTTCTTGGAATATCGGAACATTATCGGGTAAGCTAATGGAGGTGGTAGATACTATGATTCGGAGAAAGATTCATATTCTATGTTTACAAGAGACAAAATGGGTTGGAGAAAAAGCAAAGGAGATAGAGGATACAGGTTTTAAATTATGGTACTCAGGTAAAGAAAAGGCCCGAAACGGAGTTGGTATTATCATAAATAAAGATTTAAAGGAGAGTGTAGTAGACATACAACGATATGGTGACCGAATCATGACATTGAAATTAGTGTTAGGAGTAGAGGTTTTGAATATAGTTTGTGCTTACGCACCCCAAGTAGGACTAGAAGATAGTATAAAGACAGTTTTTTGGGAAGAGTTAGATAAGGTGTTTCAAAAGATTCCACAAAGGGAGATGATTTGTTTAGGAGGAGATTTAAATGGACATGTCGGTAAAGAGGCATTAGGATATCAAGGGATTCATGGAAACTTTGGTTATGGGGATATAAATGAGGAAGGTAGGGAGATTTTAAATTTTGCTATGTCATTTGATCTCTTTATAGTCAATACAATCTTCAAAAAATGAGATGAACATTTAATTACTTATAAGAGTGGCTTATCACAAACACAAATTGATTACTTTATTTGTAGAAAAAAAGATAGAGCGTGTTGTAAAGATTGTAAGGTAATTCCAGGAGAAAGCTTAACCACCCAACATCGACTTTTAGTTATGGATTTACAAATAAAAAAATGGATAAAGAAGAAAAGAGTGCATCGAGCTATTCGGACTAAATGGTGGAACCTCAAAAGCGAGAAAGAAGATATATTTAAACAAAAAGTCCTTCAAGGAGATGTTTGGAATTATGTTGGCACACCCTGTGATATGTGGAACAATATGGCTATACATATTAGGAAAGTGGTGAAAGATGTGTTAGGGGTATCTAAGGGAGGTGTACTAGCTCAAAAAGAAGCTTGGTGGTGGAGTGAAGTAGTACAAAACAAAATCAAGGCAAAGAGGGCATGTTACAAATTACATTATGCTAAGAAAACTAGTGAAACTTTAGAAGCTTATAAGAAAGCAAAGAAGGAAGCAAAAAAGGCCGTTAGTGAAGCAAAAGCTAAGATTTGGGATGACTTATATAAAAAACTCAACTCAAAAGAGGGTGAAAGAGATATTTTTAGGATAGCTAGGGCTAGAGATAAGAAAACTAAAGATCTTAATTATGTTAGATGCATAAAAGACGAGGATGAAAAAATTCTAGTGGCAAATGATGATATAAGAAATAGATGGAAAAACTATTTTTATAATCTTTTTAATGAAAATAAAGATGTTAGTATTAGTTTAGGAGATTTAGCCAAGTCAGAAAAGTATATAAACCACAATTTCTACCGACGTATTCAAAAGAATGAAGTCAAAGAGGCTCTTAAACATATGAAGAGTGGTAAATCGGTAGGACCAGATAATATTCCTATAGAAGTTTGGAAAATACTAGGAGAAATAGGAATCACTTGGCTCACAAGACTATTTAATGAAATATGGAAAAACCAAAAGATGCCCGAGGAATGGAGAGCAAGTACACTTATACCCGTATATAAGAACAAGGGAGACATTCAAAATTGTGCGAATTATCGAGGTATCAAGTTAATGAGTCATACTATGAAATTATGGGAAAGAATTATCGAACGTAGGTTAAGACAAGTATCAAGTACAACAGAGAACCAATTTGGATTTATGCCAGGTAGATCTACTATTGAAGCGATTCACCTTTTGAGACGTCTTATGGAACATTTTAGAGTAAAAAAGAAAGACCTTCACATGATATTTATTGACCTAGAAAAAGCTTATGATAGGGTACCGAGGGAGGTTCTTTGGAGAACTTTGGAAAAAAGAGGTATCCCATTGACATATATTAACCTTATAAGAGACATGTATGATGGTGCAAAAACATGTGTGAGGACTCATGAAGGAACGACAGACTTCTTTGAAGTTAATATTGGGTTACATCAAGGATCAACTTTAAGTCCATACTTGTTTATAATGGTGATGGATGAGTTAACAAAATATATTCAAGATGAAATACCTTGGTGTATGTTATTTGCAGATGATATTGTATTAGTGGAGGAGTCTAAGGAAAAAGTTAATAGAAAATTGGAACTATGGAGAGAAACATTAGAAAACAAAGGCCTCCGACTTAGTAGAACAAAGACAGAATATATGGAATGTAAGTTTGATCATTTGGCTACTTCAGAGGACATAGAAATTAAAATTGGCACACATTGCATTCCCCAAAAGGAAAGTTTTAAATACCTAGGGTCAATTTTTCAAAGTGATGGAAGAATTGATCGAGATGTTACACATAGAATTAATGCTGGTTGGTTAAAATGGAGAGGAGCATCAGGTATTCTTTGTGATAAGAAGATACCATTAAAATTAAAAGGTAAATATTATAGAGCAGCAGTTAGGCCTGCCATGTTTTATGGTTCTGAGTGTTGGGCAGTTAATCATCAACATGTACAAAAGATGTCTGTGACAGAAATGAAGATGTTGAGATGGATGAGTGGTCATACAAGAAAAGACCGTATACATAATGAGGTTATTAGAAACAAATTAGGAGTGGCACCAATAGAGGATAAAATGAGAGAACATCGTTTAAGATGGTTTGGACATATAGAAAGAAGATCAAAAGAAGAACCTGTAAGAAGGTTAGAAAAACTAAATTTGGAAAGTATTAAAAGAGGTAGAGGACGACCACAAAAGTGTTGGAAAGAAACAATAAAGAATGATCTAGCTTATTGGGAGTTAACTGCTAACATGGCACACAATAGAGATCTGTGGAAACCAAGAATCCATGTAGCCGACCCCGTCTAGTATGGGAAAAGGCTTAGTTGTTGTTGTTGTCTCGCTTTTGAGGTTCCACCATTTAGTCCGAATAGCTCGATGCACTCTTTTCTTCTTTGTCCACTTTTTTATTTGTAAATCCATAACTAAAAGTCAATGTTGGGTGGTTAAGCTTTCTCTTGGAATTACCTTACAATCTTTACAACACGCTCTATCTTTTTTTCTACAAATAAAGTAATCAATTTGTGTTTGTGATAAGCCACTCTTATAAGTAATTAAATGTTCATCTCGTTTTTTGAAGATTGTATTGACTATAAAGAGATCAAATGCCATAGCAAAATTTAAAATCTCCCTACCTTCCTCATTTATATCCCCAAAACCAAAGTTTATATGAATCCCTTGATATACTAATGCCTCTTTACCGACATGTCCATTTAAATCTCCTCCTAAACAAATCATCTCCCTTTGTGGAATCTTTTGAAATACCTTATCTAACTCTTCCCCAAAAAATGTCTTTATACTATCTTCTGGTCCTACTTGGGGTGCGTAAGCACAAACTATATTCAAAACCTTTGCTTCTAACACTAATTTCAACGTCATGATTCGGTCACCATATCGTTGTGTGTCTACTACACTCTCCTTTAAATCTTTATTTATGATAATACCAACTCCGTTTCGAGCCTTTTCTTTACCTGAGTACCATAATTTAAAACCTGTATCCTCTATCTCCTTTGCTTTTTCTCCAACTCATTTTGTCTCTTGTAAACATAGAATATGGATCTTTCTCTGAATCATAGTATCTACCACCTCCATTAGCTTACCCGATAATGTTTTGATATTCCAAGAACCAATACGAATCTTATTATCTAGGAATAGCTTCCTTACCCCCCGCATCCATCCATAATTAAAATGCGGAGACCCTCCCTGAAAATTTTTCACTACATTTGGGCGGCAATGTAGCGGGACTAACTTCTTTACCCACATCTGTCCATGATGTGGGAACCCTCTCTGCAAGTGATTCACTACATTCAGGTAAAAATATAGTGGCCCTTGCTTACTTCTTACTGCATTCGAGCTCTACAGCACGTCGCTAGGTGGAGATGCCCCAAAGCAATGCTCATAATTTTTGTAATCCATGTTATAAAAATCCAACTAAGTTTTACGCTGGCTGTCGGAAGCCTAACACAACCCTCCTCCTTTATCCAGGAGCGGGCACATTAGATCGCTATAAAGCTAGATTAGTTACAAAAGGTTACTCATAAGAATATGGAATTTATTATGAAGAGACCTTTGCTCTTTTGGATAAAATAACCACTATTAGAACACTTATAGTTGTGTGTGCAATTTATTATTGAAATAACTATTAGTTAGACGTTAAAAATACTTTTTTGAATGGTTGGTTAAAGGAAGAAGTATATATGGAGCCTCCTCCTGGTCTCAATCTTCCTACAAACCAAGTGTTAAAGCTCAAAAGAGCTTTATATGGTCTCAAACAAGCTCCCAAAGCTTGGTTTGATAGAATGATTGAATTCATGACACTGCATGGTTTTACTATCTGTTATACTGATACATCCTTGTTTATAAAAAAATCCTCTGCAGGTATTGTTATTCTTTCATTCTATTTCGATGATATAATTATTATAAGTAGTGATAATACAGGTATCCAGCAAATCAAGCAAGAACTTGGTAATATGTTTGAAATGAAGGATCTTCGTTAACTTTCTTATTTTCTTGGCATTGAGGTAACTCGTGATGATAGAGGTTTCTTTTTATCACAAACTAAGTTTACTAATGATGTTATTCTTAGATCAGGTATTACAGATAACAAAATTGTTAAGACACCTAAAGTAATCAACCAAAAGATGCGTCTAGTTGATGGTAAACTTTTGAGTGATCCCACACCTTATAGACAGATGGTTGGAGTACTAACCTATCTTACCATAACACGGCCAAATATTGCTCATGTCATTCATACTGTAAGTCAGTTTCAGCATGAACCTACCTCAGTGCATATGAGTGATGTTATAAGGATTGTTCGTTATATTCGATAAACCTCAACTAAGAGAGTATTTCTATTATCTTCCTCGTTATCTCAGTTGCTTGCGTATACTGATGTTGATTGGGGTGGTGATATGAATGACAAGCACTCTATTACCAGCTACTGCATATTTCTTGGTCACTCACTCATCTCATGAAGATACAAGAAATAACAAAAGGTACCTCTTGTCTTCATTACACTAGTGTAAACACCCAAATTTTTTTTTAAAATTTTATCTTTTTAGGAAAGTAGTTATTTTCGGCAATTTTGGGTTTTCGAATGAAAAAGGTACTAAACGAGCTCGTTTCGATACCAAAATTTTATAAAACTTTAAAATGATGAAAGAATGCTTTCCTTTCTGAAAATTTCAGATTTTAACAAAATTAGGAAAAATGATGATTTTACCCTCAATACTGGAAAAATAGAATTTTGTTTCCTCAAAAGATTTTTGTTGCAAAGAATGTTGAAAACTTGCCCTTTGAAAAGTTACAGGTATCAAAGAAACCAGTTGACACGTGAAAAAGAAGTGGATGCCCAGAAAGGAAAAACGAACGTTAAAAAGGGAAAGTGAGCTTCTCATAAAGAAAAGCTCATACTTGGAAGGAAATCAATTTCTAGAGGGTAAGGTCGGTATTATCAAAAGAAATGAAAGACTGAAACTAGAACGATAGCCTCTGAAAAGAAAGGTTTGATATCGAACATGTTTCGTAACATATCCATGTTATGCTTGGTTATCGAGGTAATTAAGTATATTGATACGCACCAGTTTTGCATTATCATCTGTCACTGTTATGTCACTTTGATGTTAAGAGTAATGTTAGTGTTCCAACATTCATGAAGGAAATCCAGTGAGCATAAACAGATGGTTTTCAAAAACGTAACGTAGGCCTATTTGAATACGTTCCTAATAGGTAAGTATGTAACATGGATTTGCATAGCCACATTCATGATATATGCAGATAATAGAAGACTGCTTGAGTACTCTTATACAGCTAGACTGGTGAACTTGCTGAAGTTGTTACACAATGACAAGGTCAAGGCAAATACTGTGAGGGCTCTTGGCAATCTATCAAGATTTGTTGACTTCATGGGTGTTTACGATTCTGATTCCCAGCTGCAGCCTTCAACAAATCTTCAAAATACATTAACTGCAGTGTATCTACAACAGATGGATGAAGGCCTAAAGATCACGATGAGATCAAATGCAGATAACGATTACAGATAGTGTTCTCAAATTGCAGATAACGACAACAACTCCTAGAGCTTCTCATCTATAAATGTGACAGATTGAAGAAGAATCATAAGATCACGTTCAAGGATATCCAAGGCAGATAAAATAAAAATCAGGTAATATTCAACAAAAGGATGCCTATCAAAATACGGATAATATTCAGTAAACTCAGAGGGAATCAAATAAAGAAGAACATGCTTATCGAATCAGGTAGTGATCAAAGCTTACCTAACATAGATAAAATCAAAAGAAGATCCTGTGTAGATCACGTTCCAAATCAGATGATATCAAGTAGCAAATCGATCCTATCAAAACAGCCAAGATCAAGCCTATCCAAATCATAGCAAGCAGGTATCCGTAAGCCTATAAAAGGGCTCTCCCAGGTCCTGCAGAGGCCATGAACCAGGAACTCATGATCAAAAGGAACAACAAGGCATCAACCGGCAAGGCATCAACCAGGGACGATCAACCAAGAACAGAAGTCCACCATGAACAGAGAAAGAGAGAGAGAAAGTGAGAGAAAGAAAGAGGAAAGGAAGAAGAAGAGGAGTCACCCCTGTACCAACATCTGAACGATCCTTCGACAAAGCTTCTCATTCATGTTCCCCTCAATTCTACAGGTGAAAACCGTTCTTGGCATGACTTTGATTCATGTGAATTGAACTTATGCAAATTTTTGCAGAAAATGTATATGAACCGGATTATGGCCTATGTTCGTGGACTATATTGATGTTAAACATGAGTGTTTCTTTATAAACGAGATAAACATCATAGACATTGTATGATTCTCGTGTAGGTTAAGATTGGTTTTATGTTAAGAATCGTTCCAAAACCATGTTAGGAATGTTATAAGAATTTCTAGAAATTTTGGTTTCTGAAACTGTCTGTGCACATACGTCTGGTCACAAAATTATTCTGAACAAACGGTTAATCTAATTGATGCTAAATTTTGCACGTCTTCTCTAGATATATCATACATCATTAGGTAAAAGTTTGAGGAATTTCTATGATCATTTTCTTAGTTAATTAGGTTCGTAAAGTTTTATTAAAAATCAGATTGCATTTTATAAAAACAGAACGTTCAGTGACAGACCTTTGTTCTTTTGACCATATCTCTACAACCGCTGAATGAAATTTGATTCTCTAGAAATCTAACATCCGTAGATTTCTAATTAAAAGAAACTTTGTTAATTTGGGTGTCTGAGGGCTGAGATATAGCTGTTTTTCTGAGCCTCTGATTCACATAAACAGAACTGTTCTGAGTTTTATAGCAGTTTTTGATTCTAGATTTAATTCTCAGAAAATACATAACGAAATTATAAAATAAAAATATATTCTGATTCTACACACATGTGACTTTATTCTGTTTTAAAATTTTTGGAGAATCAGAAGTATTTTTAAAAAATTCGGAGAACAGGTCTCTAGAACTGAACAGATTCTGCAACTTTCAGAATCTAAAAATTTTCAGAAATCAATAACTTAAACACAAATCTGAAACTTTGGAAAATCTGGTTTTTTCTTTTTCGAATTAACGGATTCAAACAAATTTCAAGCGCCTAGGCTGACCCTTGAGCGCCAGTTCAAGAAGGCCTAAGTCGAAAAGATTTTACTTGTCCACAATCGTTCTTAGAAGTCAGAAAATCAGAATTTGTTAGTTTTGGTAAACTAACTAGCATGCTCGTGCAACCCGATGTAGTTCGAGGGTTTTATTTTGAATTCCATGATTTGAAATAAAATCACGTCTACAACTAGCATCCATGATCTGAGAACTGGCAAAGGTGAAGAATGATGATCAATATTTGCGTTGGATGATGCCATCAGGTATAGTCAACTAGATCGAGTCTACTTAAACTGAGCAATCCTAAGTGTGTTGGTCCCATCATATTGTAGACCCACTAGAGTTGCATAAGATGGTGAAGCACTCGTGTTCGATAAAGCATTGAGAAAGCTAAGTTATTGCTACTCCTAAGTAAGCAAGAGAAAGGGAAAGAAAATGAACAAGAATTATGATTGTATTTACAAGTGTTATTTATAGACTTTCATCGGAACAACCGAATACATGCTAATCTTATTGGAGTTAGGATGTTTATGCTATCCTTTTTGTTTCCACCTCGATTGGAACGTGCTAACTAACCCCATGATCCCTTTGCACTTTAAGATTAGTTCAGGATAGTGGACCTGAATTATACGTTTGTTGTCTTAACCCTCAAGGGTCAGGTCCCTTTCTCTTCGAGACTCTTAATCTTCTGCCATTGAAGTGAGGAATAATATGAAATCAATTCACTCTCAGTTATAAAAGGTGGTGACTGCTCACCCTTAAGGCAACAGACACACATCAACCGAATCATCAACTTATTGTCTATTTCATTTCGTTTGGTTTTCTTTTTTCCAAGTTGTAATCTTTAGTTGTAGCATTTTCCTATATGGTTAATAAAATTTTCTTTTGGCTTGTGTGTTTGGTCTTCTTACATTTAGTTGCACAATCTAGAGGTTTCTTTCAAGTTTCTGGCCTGCTAAGAGTTCTGTGCTACAGAACGCAAATATTTCCACTTACAGATTGTATTCTGCAATTATACTTTTGGGTCCTGAGTCACTATTTCTTTTGTAAATTTCTCAAAATAAAAATGTTCACCTTGAAGCCAACAAAAGATCAATCTGGATTCCTTTCAGCACAAAATTAGCATGCATTCCAGTCCTTATGTTGGCTATTTACATGACAAAGACCGCGATGCATGACCAACCTCTTTGTTGAGCGCCAGCTTTGGTTGCTCAATTGCTAATTTAGTAGTTGAAAAACAGGTAAAATTAGATTAAAAAAGTTGCCTTTTATTATCCCAGATACTCGTAACCATCCAATAGGAGTGCAAGTGAGCAGAGCTATAAATGGGCTTAATCGAGCTTGATTAAAAAGAAACTTTAACTTGACTCAGACTTTATTGAACTTGAGTTGCTCACGGCCCAAATAGAAACATGCATGATATTCAGCTTGAGAAACTTGCAAGCCTAATCAAGCTCTCTCTCTCTCTCTCTCTCTCTCTCTCTCTCTCTCTCTCTCTATATATATATATATATATATATATATATATATATATATATATATATATAGGAAAACTTGGTATGTTCACCTCGGACATGCTCACTCATGCCCATCCAAGTGGTATCAGTCATAAGTGATTTAAAATTTTTAAGGGGTTTTAAAAAGTGTAAAGGTCATTGTTATTACACTCATGTTACCCAAAAGTAATGAGTGGATAGGGCCAAAGGTTGGAAGGCTCTAATCTCTCTCTATATATATCGGTTTGATTCAAGGTCATTGAGCTCAATTTCAAGTCGAGCTTAATAGAGTCAATCTTAGTTGCAATGAGCCTAGAGAGCTGAGCTCGAGTTGTTCAAACATAATTCAAGCTCAACCCTGACCACAGAAACCCAATCAAGATCGATCTTCAAGCATTTTCTTGATGAGTAGAATCAAGCTTGCTTGTACTTGAGCTCAACTTGGCTTGATTACACCCCTACTCTCCATGTTCATTTCTTTGCACATTGGAAACCTAGAAAACTTTTTAGGTGAGCCTGATAAACCGTTGGATGTGTATCATAGGTCACAATTAAATCTGAAAGCTATGATTATAACCCCACAGATTCATGGTTGAGTATAGGTGTCTCATTCAACCATGGCTATTCATTTTCACAGTTATTTCAAAGTTTTGGTGAAAGACATGCCTCACCTTGACATAAGGCTCTAACCATTCTCACAGATTCACATCCAAATATACTTGTCCCAGTTCAGGCCGAAGAGGATTCCTGTGTTCCAAAATACATGCCCACGCAAACAGACACATATCCACCCGCATAGAGGCTCGATTCGCCGTCATCAACATTTAGGCTCCTTTGCATATCATGACTAATTGGGATTACCAAGAAATCATGATTATTTGGCATAAATCCTACATCACAGATCTCAAAATGAATGCTTAATCTGAGAAGACTAAACGATCAAACTGAGCATTCTTTACACATGGGGTTCCGTTGATTCCTCGTGGTCCTTGTACACTCTATCTTGTGTACTTTTAGCATTTAACTCCAAAAAAAGCATGTCACGCCTAAGACACATACATGCACCCCCACCCCATGAGGGTTGGACTCCCCATTTGCAGCAGAGCGCTCTGTCAGTTGAGCTGACGCTTTTGGTCCAAGCAGATCAAGTTTCATTCTTTTCTTCGACATAGCCTTCCTTTCAATTTGAAAGAGTTAAACATTTAATATCTGCTACCTTCTCGTGCGATCCCTAATCCGGCTACCTGTCAAGAACAAGAAATAGTTCCTTCCTCTTTCCGGTGAACACATCAATAGTTTGTTGATTAATGATTTCCTCAACTTCTCTCCTGTTCAAAAAGCTCTCTCTCTCCTTTGAATTTTTCGAACCTAAGGCCAACATCATGCGGGTGCAATACTATCTTGCATCTTGTACACAGTAATCAAGAGTGCCAACTAATGCCTGCTGCAAGCCATGTATATCTGGTGAGTATCCGATTTTTAAAGAGAATTGACCGTGCCAACTCGCCTTGTTAAGTGACCCACTCCTTGGTGCAATATAAAAAAACTGTCAACTTTGCATCCATTTCTTTTTAATATGTGGGCATCAAAATGGTGCAACGAAAGTCATTCGGAGGCTGTAAAATGTTATTTGAGAAAAAAGAAATGGTAACATTATAGAAATTAAACAAAAAATGTTATACAAATTAAAAATACAGAACAGCTTGTAACGAAAAGCTTAGACGTGAAAACCAGAAAGATGAAACCATCTATAAATGTTGCACAAAGAATACAGTATATCGTATTGAAAAAATACAGAAAATATCTTCCCTGTGTGAACCATATACCACCATCTTCTTCTACTTTTCCCTTTCTTTCTCTACAGGCATTCCCGAGTCCAATCCACTTTTTGCTGCAACTCTGGAGACAAATTGAAGCACGACTGGCAGTTGTCCAACATTGGTATCAGAGTCTGGTTGTTGGGAATCTACACAGAGAAACAGCTTAGATAAGCAAAAAACATAAAGACGATACTCGACTAGGAGGCAAAGCAAAGAAAAAAAAGGCAGAAGTGACACTTAGCCGAAAGGCAGAGCAAGAAAAAATAATAGAGGTGACGTTCAAGAAGAATGTAGAGTAAGAAGAAAAGAACAAAGGCAAGCAGCGAGCCGAAGCAGCGGAGCAGTGAAGCCCAAGTACAATGACAAAACCCAAGTAGAGGTGGAAAAGGTAGAGCCCCTCTATGGAGCTGTTAGACTCAACTAGAAGGTGGAGCCCCTTCTTCTTCTCCCTCTCCCCTTCTTTCTCTCTCCCCTCGTTGTATTTCTCCCTCTCTCTCCCCCTCGTTGTAACTCTTTCCCCTCTCTCCCCTGTCGCCTTGTCTCTTCTTTCTCTCTCTTCTTGAACCGTCCCCCACCCACGGTTTTTTGAAATTGTGGGTTAGAAACCCGGTTTTTATTTTATAAAACTTACATTGGATGAAATTACGAAAATATCTAGATATTTTTAAGTAAAAGATAGTTTTGCCCCTAATGGCGAAAAGACAAAACTGTTCTTTGATAGTTTTTGAAAATTACGACATACCAAAATGTGAAAGTACATAGTTACCCCTATATAGTTGAAAAATCACAGTTTTTATACTATATGAAAAGACAGCATTGCCCCTATCTTTTTGAGAAATTAAACAACGGGTTGAGGGGTATAATTATGGTTTTACTCTAGATCTTACAAAACTTTTTTTACAGGAAAGACGGTACAAAAAGATAGTTTTTACAAAAAACAATGTGCCTTTTTTACTATTATGCCCCAAGTCTTTTTGAAATATTTCAAAACAAGATAGAAGGTTAAAATTCTTGGTTTGCCCCTAAGTTTTTGAGAAATTACTATGGCACGAAATAAAGAAAAAATTATTGTTTCATCCCTTGGCTGGTTTTGAAATAGTAGAATCAAGTTAAGATTTTTTTCAATTGGTACTTAAGTATCAACTGAAATTACTCTTAGGTACTTGGAAAAATTGCCAGATAAGTACCTAAATATTTTCTCTAAATTGTTTTTACAACAGTGTACTATAAATCATCTTTTGAGAGCATATATGATCTTCCTAAACAAACTGAAACTTTAAGTGGATATAAAAGACCTAGGGTCACACTGTTCTACTTACAGGATTATCATACTTACCTTACAGAGGAAGTATGCAATTCAGTAGATTTAGATGAGCTAACCGATAACTTAGCATATCAGCAAACTATTGACTCATCTTAATCATCAAACTGGATAAAAACTATGAATGAGAAAATTGAATCCATTGAAAAAAATCAAGTCTTAGAATTGATTGATTTGCTTAAAGGAAAAAAAGTTATGGGTTGTAAATGAGTTTTCAAAAAGAAATATAAGGTCGATGGAACTATCGACAAGTTCAAAGTGAGGTTGGTTGCAAAGAGTTTTTTGCAAAAGGAAGAGATAGGTTATGTTGAAACATATTTCTCTGTTGTGAAATTTGCATCCATAAGAATAATCCTGGCGATATCAACATATTATGATTTGGATTTACGTCAATTAGATGTAAAAATTGTTTTTCTAAATGGAGATTTAAATGAAATCATATATATGCAACAACTCGAAGGATACAGAGCTCAAGGCAAAGAATATAATATATAGGTTGAAAAAATTTCTATATGGACTTAAACAGTCACCTTGTCAATGATATTTGACTTTTCAAAATGTCATTATTGAACTTGAGTTTGTGGCTAATGAACTTGACCACTGTGTATATGTAGTGGGAGTCGCTTTGTTATCTTATCATTATATATAGATGACATATTGTTAACTAGGAATGACAATAAGATGATTGTTAAAACCAAGTCATGGTTAAACTCAAAGTTTAAAATGAAGGATATGGGGGAAGCATCTTATATTCTGGGTATAAAGATTTCTCGAGACAGAGAATTTAAACTCCTATGCCTAAGTTAAGAGAGAGATATTAATTATATTCTCAATAAATTCAAAATGGGTGAATGCAAATATGCATCTACACCCATTGTTAAAGTAGTTAAATTGAGTAAGGTTGATTATCCTAGTGAAAGAGACAATAAGCGTAATGTTTCTTATTCACAAGTTGTGGGAAGCTTGATATATATATATATATATATATATATATATATATATATATATATATATATATATATATATATATATATATGTTATGTAGAAGACTTGATATTAGCTTCGTTGTTGGTCTTGTGAATAAATATCAAAGTAATATTAGATGACAACATTTGATAGCTGTGAAAATGTTTCTAAGATATCTTAAAGGAACAAAAGACTTGAAATTATGTTTTCAACAAATGAACTGAAAATGGTAGGATACTCATATGCTTACTTTGTTGGGAGCAAAGATGACAGCAAATCAACCTCAGGTCAAATATTCTTATTTGGAGGTAGAGTTATTTCTTAGGGATGGAAGAAACAAGGTTGTGTAGCATTGCATACACAGGAGACTGAGTATATGGCTTGTTGTATGGCTGCAACTAGTGTTGTTCAGATAAAACACTTCATACGTGATTTGAAATTGAATATAGTCAATGAGTTGATTGTCATTTATTGTGACAATAATGCAATAATTACTATGATTAAAAGTGGAGCTGATAACTCCAAAAGCAAGCATATAATGATTAAATACCATTATGTTCATGATATGGTTATGAGAAAGGAAATATCCATCTTATATATATCAACTAGTGATATGTTCGCAAACCCTTTGACTAAAGGCATAACAGAGGATATTTTCTCAAAGAATGTTATAAACATGAGTTTGAGATATATTTGATTATTGTGTAGGAAAGAAACCATACAATGGGTAATGATTGCAATAAAAATAATACATAACTTTTTAAACATTACAAAAGTGGGAGGCAAAACCAATATGTCAGGCTACTTGTCATCAAATAGCCAAGTGAGAGATGTAACGAAAAATTACTATTCTTAAAATGTTACATGAGAAAAAAGAAATGGTAACATTACAAAAATTAAAAATACATAACGCTTTATAACATAAAGCTCAAATATGAAAACTATGAAGAACAAGCCATCAATAAGAATATAGTGTACCGTACTAAAATATACTCCTTATGTAAACCATTTGAGGGAAACCGTATATCATCACCTTCTTCTACTTTTCTCTTTCTTTCTCTGTAGGCATTCTCGAGTAGGATTCACTTTCCAATGCAACTCCAACAACTGCTAACGACGAACTGAAGCATGGCTGGCGGCTGTCCAACAAATGAGACTTCGTGTTTTGGCAACAAAAAGGATGCAAGTTACTGTCACCAACAAAATGGACTCGAATCTACTCAGCTCGTCTCCTTTATGCAGCATGAACCACGGCCCTGGCTGGTGATGGTGGTCTCTCTCTCACACAGGAAATGAGAGGGAAGAAAAGAAAGAAAAGGTAGAGAGGAGGTTCCCTCTCCTCTCTACGTTATTTTCTCCTCCAAGGAGTTGAATGCTTATGAAACAGACGAGCACTATACCTACGTTATCTACCTAATGACACAAGTAGTGCATGTTAACGTAGGCACACTTATTAAATAGGTAATTTAACACCCAAAACCAGAAAAACACAAACCGAGGACCCAACATAGCCGGTCCAACTCACGCATGTTGTGCTTTCTCATGCGGCGTCGCCTGGTCCTGTGTAATGCTCCAAGTGTGTGTGAACCTGTCGGTAGATGTCCCATAGCAGTTACTGCCATTTCCCCCAAACCACAACACCGAGAAGGTGGTGCCCATTCTAATTTCTGGATACCTTCCCTTCTCTCTCTTTCTCTCCTTATATAAATGCTCGCAACTTTATGTGCTCCAATCCACTTCAATTTTATCATTTTAATTATTTAATTTTTTAAATGAATGATTGAGGTAATAATAAAATATATTTAAGTAAAATATACAATATTTTTAATTTAAATATTTATCCATCACCGTAGATGTTTGAATAGATTTAAACAAGAATACCATTTGAGCATTTACTACTATCGAGTATATATATAAACAGAAACTATGATAAATGTGCTTTCCAATGTACGTCTAAATATTTCATCGTTCAAATGTAATTTAAATATTTTAATAGACTTTAAAAATAAAATTATTGTTATTATATTCGTGCCATTAAAAAATGAATGAATGAGTGGACAAGGTGTCAGTCGAATCCATCGAGAGCATGGAGAAAATGAAATCTATTGGCCAGGGACGTGCAATGTTCCTGTCTGGCTAATGACTATGGCAAAGACTTGACGTAGTATAACCATTCGTTTTCTTAAAGAAGATTTCGAAGAAATATGATTGACAGACGCGGCATATTCTAATCCCATTTCATGGTTAAAGACTTAATATTCTTTCAAAACGCCCAACGCAAGATTAGACCGGATTCCTCCTGGTCCGATGTGGGTCTGGATTCCTTCACCAATCAAACGATCATGTTCAGGTCCAGGTATTAGCAACTACGCATTCCAGATTGGACTGGCTGTCTGTTGATCCATTCTTCATCTGGATTCATTCCCCAGTCAGATGACCACCATCTTCGGTTTGAATAGCAAGGCGTTTTCAGGTCCGGGTTCTTCTTCCAGCAATGACTTGATCAGATCTAGATATGGATTTGGTGCACCGATCCAGTGATATTGCTCAGATCCGAAGCAGGGTTTTATCTAACCCCATTTCGTAACTTCCAGAAATTACACCTCAAGATTGGACTGGGTTTCGTTTGATCGGATCCGGAACTGTGTTCGGTTCACCAAGCAAGTAAGTGCTCAAGTTCAAATCCGAACAGCCAGGATCCAGTCCATATCCAACAAGATTTTATGGTTTACGGGTATTCTAACCCGAGAACTTTACCAAACTAACAGATAGATAATCACACTAGCAGACAAAAATATCCTGAACAGGACAGATCATTTCACAATGTCCCCACCACCGAGCCTTCGTACTCCACGCGGTTCCATCTTGCCCTTTTGCTCTCTCTCTCTCTCTCTCTGTCTCGCTGGCTCTCTTCGCGAGCTCCGTATTTTCTCTCCGATCGAAACGATTGACGTCGAAGGCAGCGGCCGGGGGAGTGTTCTTTCTCCTGGCGGAGAGTCAAGAATCCGTCTTCCCGCTATTGAGAAATTCCAAGAACGTTTCTTTCTCTTCATTTCGAGTGAAAGCTGCGTTATCGATTCTTTTCGTTCTATTGCTTCCTCTTCCCTTTTTCTAGCTTATTAATCTTTTATTTTGTTGATGCTGTTTAAAATTCTGGTGTTTTTGGACTCCTACTTTGCGATCTGTTTTACGCTCTCGATTTAGGTGAAAATTTGCCGTTTATGTGGTTCAGTTCGAGTACTTCTGAATTTGGGTCGGCCTGTTGGGTTTTCTTTGATGACTACTTGGTTTTGGCTTCATAATTTCATAATTTCTTGAATTGTGGTATTGGGATTATACTGCGATGGTGGTGGGTGTGTTGTTTTGGGAAACTTGATGCAGGTTTTGGAACGAGACTTGGGCAGAATGTGGGGTTTGGTGTGACCCGGTTTCCGTTTTCGCTTTTTCTTGTGAATTATTAATAGATTCGATTGTGTGTTTCATTTCACCCCTTATGCTTATTTGGGATATAACATAGGTTTAATATTGGAACAATTTGATAACCTCGGTTTTCCTCCATTTAGTTGTTTTCTTAGTGTTTCAACAATTGGAATCTCCTCCTCTTTAATTTCTCTCATTAGTTTTGTTCTTTTCTAAGCTGTGACCGCCATTGGATATCAGCTGTATTTTGTATTTTGTTCGTCCGACATAGAGTTGTATTTAGGCTTCTGTCTTGAGTTTTGGTTCTAATGGAGTACAATGTGCAGGGGTTGGTGGTGAGGCTTGTTAATAGCTTTCTACGCTCTTTCCGTTATCAACTTTAGATAATTTTGTTGGATTAAGCATGTCATAGAAGCTGGGGCTCTTGTTTTTTGGATAATTTTGATGTGCGCATCGGTGCCATTTGATAACTTAGCACCTTATTGCTGAGACAAAAGATATTTTGTGGTTGTAAACATGGTCTGGGTTCGTATAAACCAGTATGAGAAATGATGCCTTTAGCAAGCTACTGTCTTCTTGCTAAATATGTAATGTCTTAAAAATTGCAAGTCTAGAAGAGCAACTGCACCTTATGCTATTGCATTTAGACCGTAGCATTTCAGTTATTTTGTCTCCAATTATAAATGTCAAATTTGGTGGTATTCAAGGAGGATTTGATTTTGCAGGTTTTGTTGAACACATGCAATATGTTCGTCTTGGTTCTTCCCTTGTAGAGAAAAATCCTATGTTTAGGAGTTAAGACGCATCAAGAGGTGATACAAGATGAGAAAGTGGCTTTGTTGCATTTGTCATGTGGAAGATCCATACAAGGACGAAAATGATCTGCTAAAAAGCCCAAAATTTGGTTCAGACGGTATGTTGTTCCTGCAGCATCTGTTGTTCTATTATGGCATTCATGTTATGTCGTTGTGCTAGGATTCTTTGGCTCATAATACTGAATGCTTCAGAAATAGAGAAAAATGGAAAGACGATGATATGGACTTTTGAAATTTCTGATTTCAAAAGCTCCGTCATGATATAACTTTTGTTATTTCTTATTGCCTAAAGTTGCGACGGTTTTTTTGTAATTCTCATTGCTATGCCCGTGGCTGCCTTGCTTTTGGACAAAAAAGTAGCATTTTCAATTTTCTGTCTTGCTTACCGGTGAGAAGTTCACATCTTCAGTGATAAAGAACAATAAATTAGGTAAGGGACTTAATTTAATTGAACTTAAATGTGTTTGATTGATAATCAAGGTTTTCAAAGGCATGCCTCAGATTGAGGCGTTTTTCGACAATACAAAGGAGGCATAAGTGTTCTCATTTTCTATCTATTTTGAAGAATAGTACAAGTTAATGTAAATAAATGTGCTGATTCTTGTAATGACTGAAATATCTTTACTCTAAATTTATGATATGAAATGTTAACGAGAGTGTTTGACTTTGTTCAATTTAAGAAAACCTTTTATGTACACCACTTGTGCCTATCTTTTAAATGAGAGAATATCGTATAAGGTGGTTTGGACGTATAGAAAAAAGATCAAAAGGAGAACCTGTAAGAAGGTATGAAAAACTCGATTTTAAAAGTATTAAAAGAGGTAGAGGACAACCACAAAAGTGTTGGAAAGAAACAATAAAGAATGATCTAGCTTATTGTGAGTTAACTGCTAACATGGCACATGATAGGGCTCTGTGGAAACACAAAGAATCCATGTCCCCATCTAGTATGGGAAAAGGTTTAGTTGTTGTTGTTGTTGTACATCTGCAATACATATTGTATAAATATTACCAATAGAGCATTTCCTAATAGGTGTAAGCCTCTATTAAGAGGTTTAAAGCCTGAGGTTGAGGCTTAACCCTTTTTAAATAAGTGGCATAAGCTTCATGACTTGGTAAAGAGGCATAAGCCTGTGAGGCTCATCAATTACTGAGGTGAAGTGCGCAAGCCTCTTAGCCTCAAAATCACCTAAATCGAATGCTAATAATACGTGTGACTTTTAAACACTATGAGCTTGGTCTCATAATGCTTGCCTTGCATCTTTCACTTTTCAATGCAACGACAATGTTCTACAGACTTTTCACTGATTACTAACCTGAATCATCTTGAGAGAAGTTCACCGTTGGAGATACTCAACCAAAACTAATCCTAAACCATGCCTCATCCCACTCTAAGTGGGTTCAGTTACATGATTCTCTGTACCATTGTACTGAATGTTAGGTGCCAATCAGAACACCTGCTAGACCTTTGCCATTCTCCATCCTATGCTGACTCTATATGTGACATTGTTAGGGGCAGTCATTTGAACAAAATTATGAGAACTTGTTTGTTTTGTTACAATACTGTATCATGTGAGTACCTAAAGTTTCTATTTTGCATTCTTCAAGGTGTCATTATGTTGGGCCTCTGACAAAGAAAGTTTTGAACGAATAGAAAATATGCTCATGCATATGATCCAAATGTATGTAACAAGACAATGATGGAGATGCATACGTCAATTATGTACTGATAGTTCTCATAATGTAAGCAAGATCTTGCAGAGGGAGATCTAGCAGGGTCCATATCATTTGTGTAATTTTATAAATACATTCTTAGTCCAGTCATATAGAAACATCTATGAGATGAGGCCCTCTCCTTTTCAAACTTGATCTCTTATGTCTTGCACTATCGATAAAACACTGAAACTAGGAGAAGAGAAAGGCCAAGTTCATCAAAGGCATTACTGCAAAGTTAAAACGAGTTTGAAAGCTTCAGTCTGAGCTATTTGCAGACATGTGGTGATTCATATCTCTAAAAGACTGGCCATGATAAATGTGATTATGTTTCATATAATGATCCATAAAATGTTATAAACAAATGAACACAAATTTGTCCAATTAAGAAAGAAGAAGAAAAAGATGGATGGATCTGCTTGACATTTTTTTTGTCCCAGAGGACTTGCCCAGATCTTTAATTGATTTCCTTTTACTTTTTTTCATACAATTTCTTATTGGTACCTTTCTTATTTTCTCGGGGGGGGGGGGGAAGGTTCAAAACCATTTGCACCTGCTAGGGCTGAACCACAGAGAATACCACCAATTGAAGTGCCCGCATTGTCTTTAGATGAACTGAAAGAGAAGACGGACAATTTTGGCTCCAAGTCTCTAATTGGGGAAGGATCATACGGCAGAGTTTATTATGCGACACTAAGTACTGGAAAAGCTGCAGCTATCAAAAAACTTGATTCCTCAAATGAACCTGAGTCCAATGCAGAGTTTTTGACTCAAGTATGCCTTCAGCAATGTTCTTGTCTGCAATCCCTCTCATTTATTCTCATAGCTCATTGGTGTTGCAGCTGTGATAATTGCTCTTTACTGATTGCAGGTCTCTGCAGTCTCAAGGCTAAAGCATGAGAATGTTGTGGAATTGCTGGGGTACTGTGTAGAAGGGAATTTGCGTGTTTTAGCATATGAGTTTGCAACGATGGGTTCCTTGCACGATATCTTGCACGGTATGTAGGTGATCTCTTTCATCCTTTTTTGAAGATTTTGAATGCGCCTAAGCTATCTAATAATCTTTTGCTCATTGGAAATTCAGGTAGAAAGGGAGTACAAGGTGCGCAACCTGGTCCTGTACTTGATTGGGTGCAGAGAGTGAGGATTGCTGTTGATGCAGCGAGAGGGCTAGAATATCTGCATGAAAAAGTTCAGCCTTCTATAATACACAGGGACGTCAGGTCCAGCAACGTTCTGCTGTTTGAGGATTTCAAAGCAAAAGTTGCAGACTTCAACCTTTTGAATCAGGCTCCAGACATGGCTGCACGTCTTCATTCAACCCGAGTATTAGGAACATTTGGCTACCATGCACCAGAGTAATTCCTTAAAACTAAGTGTTTATTCTTTTCTTCTGTTATGTTCGATGAGATGTAAAGATGGCAATGGACGCAGTTATGTTTTATCAGTTTCTCGTTGTGGATAAGCCGCTCTTGTACACTCGGTTTTCTAGTAATGGCCAATTAATGCAGTATCATGCATCGCATTTAGTCTTGCTTCTTAAAGATACTGCATTTACATATGTGGCGAATATATACGACATTTGAGCTACTCGGAGTATATGATCACCGTTCTCGTTCTGTTGCAGGTATGCAATGACGGGTCAGCTGACTCAGAAGAGTGATGTATACAGCTTTGGTGTTGTTCTTCTTGAGCTCCTAACCGGAAGGAAGCCTGTGGATCATACAATGCCTCGAGGGCAACAAAGTCTTGTTACTTGGGTACATATATCATCTAAATTTGCATCACCAAAAGTACCCCACTTTTATTGCTAGTAACTGATTTGAAGTTCACTTTCATGGTTAGGCAACTCCTAGGTTGAGTGAGGATAAGGTGAAGCAATGTGTGGATCCAAAGTTGAAGGGGGACTACCCCACAAAAGGAGTTGCCAAGGCTCTCTCTCTTTCTCTCTCATTATTTAACATTCAAGTTGTCTTTTTTTTCCTGTAAGGATAGGAGACATGGTTTTAAGCGGTTCTAATGTGTAAATCATACTTGGGTGTTCGTTTCCTTATTTGTTTGTATATGCGTCGTTGCAATAATATATTCTTCTGTTTGGTCCATTGCAGTTAGCGGCTGTGGCGGCGCTTTGTGTGCAGTATGAATCGGAGTTCCGGCCAAACATGAGCATTGTTGTGAAGGCACTGCAGCCACTTCTCACACAGAAACCGCCATCTGCCCTTCCACCTCCGAGTACCGAGACAGCAAGTTGATTGCTTGCGCTTCAAGATGCTTTCCGTTCTGGTCCATGATAGTCTTTGATCTATTGAGAGTTCCATGTTTCATCTGGATGTGTTCTTGGTATCTCTTAGGCTTGGCATTGTACATGCTTCCGAGATATTTGATCTATTGATTTGGGTTTGAATCTGATTTGTTTGATCCTTGTATTTTGCCATTACGTTATTTGATTTCTTCTTTTATGCGAGTTGTATCTGCTAATACCAAAGGTCTTTTAATTATTCGCATTGTTGGTCACTTGTAGTCAAGGGTTGTTGGCAAGATGGAAAGGGCTCTTGGCTGCTAGATTGGCAGTCAACAGATCAATTCTCATGGGGGGCTACCCACCTCCGCAAGTGGGAGGTTGGTTTTGGTCGGCACTAAAATTGTTAAGTAAATCTCAAAGAATCTAGCCTTGAGCTATGCATTTTCCCCCGGTTTGTCCATATAAACTTCAAAAAGGGCAGTGTAGCGAGTCCGCAGTTTTCACTTTGTTTACTCAAGAAGTTTAGGTCACAACTTTCTCTTTCTGTTACAAAAGGAGGCCGAAGCCTAACACACATCCACACCCTCCCCACCAGCAGAATGGGCATCAGAGCGCCCTGCCAGTTGAGCTACTGCTCTGGGTGTGACAATGCCGTTCTTTTAATTGACGAGAGCTGGGTTCAGGGGATGTCTATCGTATTTGCCTTGATGTTGAACTGATACTTTTTTTCTTTTGGAAAGCCTCGTTGAACTCATGGAAGCGGCTTCACGGATAATTGTTCCCTAGGCAGGTTCAGCATTTGAGTCAAAAACATGGTTCAATCAATGAAAGATATATCTAGTTTCCCACCGGGATGGAGCACAAAGGAACGACCAAATTGTTGAAACAAACTAAACAAATCACATGACGAGGGAGTTTTCTTGTTCTATCGATGAGCACTATAAAAAAAATTATGAAACCCTAACTACGCATCACTCATGTTGGTGACGAGGAGACATGGCCAGTTTCAACTGGAATCGAACCAAGGCAGAAACCGGCTAAAACCAAAACTAATGAAATCAGAACAAAAACCAAGCCTAGAACCAAGGACCACCCAATTCCATTATAGTTCCACCTTTCATGAAGCTGAAACCGACCCAAAATTAGAACCCATGGTTCCGATACTTTGTTAAATTATTTTTAAAATATTTTTTATCAGTTTTGGACAGTTTCATGACTCAAACGAACCACTGTAGAACCGGCAATTCCTGAACTGCGGACCGGTTAGGTTATGATTCCAGGTTGCAAGGTAACCGAAATGATGGCCATCTCTAGTGACAAGTGCACACTCTACGTCAGACTCCCAATTCGACGAGCAAGCTGCGTTCAGGCAAAACCCAATTGGGTCAGCCATCTCTTGGTGCAAAGATATAAATTAGCAGTCAACAGACTCTCAGAATAGCTAACGGTTACCAAAGGGAACGTGAGAGAAGTGACCCTAGGGTAACCAAAGTAGTCTTGATTTAAAGTCTAAAGATTCTCAACCATCTGAAGTGTCTTAACCAAAGACTTGGCGATTTCTATACAACAATAGAATCTGCTTTAGCAGAGTCACTGCAAGGAAAGAACATGATTGGTAGTTAGTTTATAGAAGGAATTGTAAAATAGAAAAGGTGCGTGTATATATACACAGGAAGCATACAGACATGCTTCGACTAAGATATAAACAGAATGTCATTAGTTTATGGAAGATACACACATGCTTCCACCAAGAGATAAAGAGGACTCTTTCCAAGGGAAGAACGAACATATCGAAACATAAGATACCAAGGGTAGCATACAACGACTATACCTACTATGATGCCATATTACAAACTTTACAGAAACGAAAACAAAGTACGAAGCAAACAGTCAAAGTTCAGAGACTTGCAAAGTCCTCTATCATCCCCACATAGAAGGTTAGGACGTGACGATCCCATTACAAGCGCACACCACAAAAAATTTGTTCTTTGTGAACTTAACGTGGCTGCTGTTGGTGTGAACTTAAAGTTCTGGATACTCACAGGTCCTCGCAACTCTTTTCATGAACTACCACACTCACAAAACTGTAACATTAAAACAACTTGTTCACTAATGCCACAAGTGAGCTGGAAACAGAACTCTCTCTCTCTCTCCATATATATATATATATATATATATATATATATATATATATATATATATATATATATATATATATATATATATATATATATATATATATATATATATATATATATATATATATATATATATAGGTCCCAAGCTCGGATAAAGAAGGAGGGTTGCGTTAGGCTTCTGACAGCCACCGTAAAACTTTGTCACACTTACCATAGCTTCTAAAAAAAATTCATGTAGCCGACTCCATCTAGTATAAGAAAAGGCTTAGTTGTAGTATATATATATATATATATATATATATATATATATATATATATATATAATATATATATATATATATATAAAAAGAGTTGTGATGATAAAGTAGATTTGAGCATGTGTAGGGTTTGAACATTTACCACACTCTCATGTGTATATATATATACATATACATACATATATGTGTGCACCCAGGAGATTTTAGTGTAGCATGCTCAGTTTATGACTTGTTGGTCTTCTCATCTGTGCACATTCCTGCTAATCAAATATCACTCGGGCTTGTCGATGCAATGTTTATGTGGTGCTACATCAGCTGATGTGTACCATAACCCTTCTTTTTCTAGTAAGAGTTCAGTAGCCGGAAAACTATCGAATGATGCCAATCACACAGCACCACCTCTAGGTGTAACATGTGAAGAAAAGAACAAATTAATTCCAATTTGAATGTTGTACAAGATAATTAGAATGTTCAGACCTTTCACATATCTATGTATTTGATCTACATGTAACATGCATATGCTTATTATTCATCACACCCACATATTTTAAAAAGATAAGAAACTACAAAGGAACGATACTCAAACTATGGCAAGCAAACAACTGAATTGCCAACTGAAAAATGTGATAAAGCTCTCTCTTACCATATCTACTCACTTTTCTGTAAGGACAGCATGAAGCTGAAGTTGAATTTAGGTCGAAATGGATAATTTGCTTGGTTATTAATAGCACATGCAATAGATTCAGGATGATGATGACAATGAATGTTACATATAGTAAGTTTCACTTTATTAGACAAACAAATATGAATGGCATGAAACGTGTACTAAACATATTAAATAAGGTGAAGCAAATGAAACATCAAACACTCACTATTTGCAATTTGGTGCAACTTTCTTTGTCCTCTTAAAGTAGCGAACCAGTCGATGAATCCTAATCTCAACCAAAATCAATCGGAACTTAGAGTCCTTATCCTTCCGGTTTCTCTATAAATGCTTTCTGATTGCAGAAGCCTTCTTCATCAAATTGTAAAGGTCCTCAGGGTATTCAGGTGCAAGGCCTGCATTACAAGAAAAAAAGACCATCAAATATATACTGAAACTCATGATACTAAACCAAATATAAAGATATTTAAACCCCAAAAAGACTGACCATGAGCTTTGAGAATTTTAGGATCTTACTGCCAGTAACATTCTTAATCTGTCCAATACCATGACAATCACGGAGGATAACGCCAATCTGTGAGATGGTTTTCCCTTTCTTTGCAAATCTGCAGATGCTCTCTTCAACCTAAACCAGATAAGTAGACAAAACATACGTTATAAAGAAAGAAAACCATTAACGTCAAACTCCAAGACCTTGAATGAAGTTGAAGACAAAAAGTATATACCAAATGTTCAACACAATGTCAAAATAGAAATATTACACCAGTAAAGAAAGAGGAACATAATAGAAACAGTAAACACAGTCATCCAGCTGCAATGAGACCAAATAAACTTTCACATAAAAACAGTGCGAATCTTTTGGGACATTATCGTTTTCATCAAAATGCTCACAAAGAACGACAAGAACAAACTTGTCACAAGCAAAAATTAGAACATCTCCAGTAACACAAAGAGGCATGCGGGCAATGCGACCTGACATTTTACCAATCACACTGATCACATAACTGAAACTATTAGGCAAAGTCCAGAAAGTTTGAAACTAAGAATATCATCAATAAAACAATAACGCATCCATGACATCCACCCTTAGAATATCTTCTAAGTTCTAACACACGTCAACAAATAAAAGTGTTCGTATACTTCAGTGACTTACGTAGCCTGCACATCTGACCAAAAGAACATTTATAGAAGTATAGCTTTATGTCTAACTAAAAACCAAAACAATGCACTGAGAGCGTTTGAACAAACAAATGAGAAACCAAAACCCATTTGGAGACAAGAGATGTAAGCGCAGGAAGCGATCTTACATCTTGAGCAGAGGTCTTCAGCCAACTCGGCGGCCTTCTCTTGTACGGTAAAGCCGAAGAGGAAATTCCATTCCTGCGTCACAAAGAAAACCGTAGTAAAAAGACGATAGACTCGTAACCAAGGAGAGATTCGTAGGTTCGATGGAACATGAAGATAAAAATCCACACAGGAATATCATAACAAACGCTACCCGCTGCTATGCATCTCGTCTTCGCCAGAGCCCAAAGCTTCCTCTTAACTTCCGTAGACCTACCAACAAACCAAGAAAAAAGGAGAAATGCCTAGAGACCATAAGGTTCTCATAAACCAGAGAGAGAGAGAGAGAGAGAGAGAGAGTACGTGACACTAACGCCAGGGAAGGGAGAATGATTTTGAAGGAAGAAGGGTTTTGATCTATTAATGTCATTATTGAGAATTTTCTTTTTCTCCTGAACTTATGAAAATATCGCCGTTACATTTGTCGTAAGTGAAAAACGCGATCATTTGAACTTTGCTTTTGACTCTGCTGACATGTCCCGTTCCGGGTTACCTACAACGGGAACCGAACCGCCTAGATCTATTAATGTCAATATTGAGAATTTTCTTTTTCTCCTGAACTTTTGAAAATATCGACGTTACATTTGTCGTAAGTGAAAAACGCGATCATTTGAACTTTGCTTTTGACTCTGCCGACATGTCCCGTTCCGGTTCCGGTTTTGAAACCCTCGGTTTCATGATGGTTTTGGTTCCAAAATCAGAACCACTCCGAAACTGTAAAAAAATAATTTTTTTCATAAAATATGTATTATTTTTAATGTGCGGTTTAAAACAGCTGATTTTTCATAACTATGAGCTGTAAGAAATCAAGGGTACCCAGATCTGGTTCGACCGGTTTTGGCTACTGGCAGTTTCAAGATCGGTTTGGTTTTGGTTTGAACTATTAAGTCAGTTCTGACATATCCGGTTCTGAGTTACCTACAACCGAAACCGAACTATCCCAAGGATGGTTCTGGTTCTTGTTTTGGAATCGTCGGTTTCCACTCCAAAACCGTAAAAAAATAAATTTTTTCATAAAAGATATATTATTTTTTAACATGCGGCTTAAAACCGCCGATTCCTCATAACTATGAACTGTAACCAAATCGAGGGTACTCAGATCTGGTTTGACCGGTTTCAGCTACTGGCAGTTTCGAGACCAGTTCGGTTCCAGTTCAAACTATTGAGCCTGTTCTGAACCGGCCATGTCTACCTGCCGATATTGTTTAGGCGTACGGCTGGTAAACAAGCCGAGCAAGACAAATAGGATTGCTCACGGCTTATTTGTCAACTCAAGATTGGCTCGTTAAGTCGAATGAGCTAGCTGAGTCAGGTAAGTCGAACACGAGTTGCTATAGACATTCTAACAGTAGTACGGCCAGTAAACGAGTTCAGCAAACTGAACAGGGGTTATCTATCGCTTATTCATCAATTCAAGTTCTTGTTAAAGTTCGTGCTTTTAGGTCATTTGAGCCGATCAGTTGGGTAAGTTGACAACGAGCTGCTCGTTAAAATTGAAAATGTAACCTTCTACAGAATTTTGAAGAACATTTCATTTTGATTTCTTGATTTAGGATTTAAGTCAAAATTTTATTTTTCAAATAAATTTTGTAATTAAAAGATTTTATCTCTGAGTTTACATTAAAAGATTTATACACCGCATAGCGGGCAAGTAAAAATCGAGCCGAATAGTGTATGCATTGTTCCTGTTCAGCTCGTATAGTTTAAACTGCCAGCTCCTGTTCAATTAGTTAAGGTCACAACGTGAGCATGAACGAGCTTGTCATGTGCGAAACTAACTGACGAGTTGCTTGTGCATTTATCAGCCCTGGTTAAATGGGTCAATAATTCGAAGAGAATTTAAAGCATGCCTTGGAAGAGTGCCAACCATTCATCTCTTTAGGAGGCCCTTGATTTGACTAATTGCCTTTTAATATGAGCAGGAAATTTTGTGTCATTTCGTTTTGTATATGCACCAACCAGAGCCCGAGCCCGGCTGAATGTCTACTCCGTTACTTTGGGTGGATATTAGGATGCACTCTTCGGGTAATATCTACCTACGAGAGGTTCCATGTCGGGAGTAAATTTACAAGAAATTCATCTTCATGCTTTTGGTTGTGTTTCACCATCATTCGTGTCAGAAGAGGTCCACCGAATGTTCTTCTCGTCAACGGTTTCATGCACTTAATTTATTTTCATGTGTGTGTGCGTGAGAGAGAGAGAGAGAGAGAGAGAGAGAGAGAGAGAGATTCCAAATCATTTACTATTGAATATTTCTAAAAGAAGTAAGCAAGATCTCCAGTAAGCAATATTTCTATTTTCAGTCATTCCAGTTTCAATCTTACATTTGACAAAACAATAATATATATATATATATATGGAAGAAGGATAAAAGGGTTCTCATTATGTGGTAACAGACACAAATACCTCCATATCGCTTGTTGAGCAGAGTAATGGCAGAAGAAACCGGCCCGCTATCGGTTCTACGCTATCTGCAACAATCCCTGATTTCTCTTCTCAAAAGCAGAACCTTTCTCATCCATCTTTAATCAGAGGGTGATCCTCTGCATCACGGGGTTGAGGAGTCCGCAAGTGGAAATGAGAAGAGAAAAAAATACTATATTATTTTATCAATGTGTGAGCTCTATTAAATGTAGAGTCTCGACGAAAAGAATCTCCCCTGCAGATTATGATTTCCTGTTACAAGCACTTACATAATATGCTCCGCAACAAAAGAAAGTACCTCGACTAAAATTAGAACTTTTACTGCACATAGATGTAAGGAAGTAGGAGACTATCACAGTCCACCAATACTCAATTACCCAATGCAATTCAAATAAACAAATCACGAAATACTTGGTATGTATGAGAGAGTGAGAACAATAAAAAAACATCTTTAATTTCAGGCACTAAGACTTACTAAACAAGTGGAGATCAACGGGCTGTATTACAAGGTGAATGGCAGCAGGACTGCCAATGGCTAATTCACTAGCTGTCAAAATGTCGGCCTTGACGGCTGAAAATAAAGGGAAACATTACATAAATAAAAGAGAGAGAAATTACAAAATAAAAAAAAAACAAAAAAAACAAAAATACATGAATACATTTAACACGTCCAAACTTTACAGGAATAACATGAAAAGTTTGTCAACTAGGAAATGAAATCTGAATGCAACGAGGGACTTGGTAAATGTGTTTGCAAGTTGATATTCTGATCGCACGTATTAAAGATTAAGATTTTCTTGCACATATCCCTCTCGATGAGAAAAGGCTTAGTTGTTCTCATGGTTTTCAAAATATGTCAATGTTTGTGCTCAACAAGACCTTTTTTATAGTAGAGTTTTAGTACAAGATTTCTTATGCAAAATACCATTGTTTTCTAAATAAGTTGCAAATTCTTTCGAGATAATCTTTCTTCCTAAATCAAATCTAAAAATTTCATTACGGACATTAAATAGTTTTTTGACAAGTGCATGAAAAGTAAGAAATTTGTTGAAAACTTCTGACTTACTTCGTAGCAAGCAAACTCATGTAAACCTTGTTAAGTCATCAACAAAGATAACACAGTATGAGATACACCCTTTGAAATGACTAGTGTAGGATCCTAAACATCTGAATGCATAAGTTCAAAAGGTTCTTTTATGACAAAAGTTCTATTTGGAAAAGGTGTGTGTTTCATTTTTTCAAGAGTATAATCTTTACAAAAAAAAAAGGTCTTTAATTTTCTCAATATTAAGAGGTTTACAATTACATAACTTTTGAACATTCAAATGACCAAGCCTCTTATGCCACAAAAGTGTATCTTTTGACAAAAGATTATAGTAACCAATATTTAAAATTTTCAAACAATCCACAACATAAAGTCTTCTCTATGGCCACATCCAATCACCCTTTTAGAGAAACGATGATGTATAATGCAACCTTTAGATAAGGACACAACACATCCACTATTGAAAATTTGAGATATCAAAAAGATATTTAAATTCAATTTTGAAACCAAAATAACTTTTGAAGCGAAAAAAAAAACTTGTTTTGGAAATGACCTTGTTTTATTAACTTCTAGTTTTATTTTATCGGTTGTAAAAGCATGTGAGTTAAAACTATTTCTTGTGTAATTTTTAAAAAGATTTTCTTTAATTGTCATATGAAATTAGGCATCAAAATCTAATAGTCAATTAGTCATTCCTTGTGAAGTGTTCATAAAACAAGCAGCACTGGAGATGTAGACCTTCTTCTTGACTTATTCTTCTAGTTGTTTCACCTTCTCTTGTAATATTTTTAATGTAGAGTTTTGACCCACTTGGTCCACCTCTTCATCAACTAGGGCAACTCTCTTTTTTAGTTTGAGAAAATTATGTTCAATATGTGTGGACTCCTTACAATAATGGAAAATAACTTCTTTTTTTATAGTATTGTTTCCTTTACTCTTGAAGTGTGGAGGTTAATAAGGCTTCATGTGTACCTTAGGTCTAGAAGCGGCAAGGATGGAGTCTTTGTGAAATTTTGCTTCTCCAAGTCTTGTTTTCGCCATAAGTAAATCCACAAAAACCTCGTCCGGTGAGGAAAAAGTTTCTGATGCAATAAAGAAGGCCCTACATTTTCAAATTCTCCTCTTAACCCTCTGATATGTAGGTAATAAAAATCTTTATTTTGCTCGCATTGTCTTATACCTCAACAAGATATACATCTTTTTCATCTCCATAATTGATTCCAAGTATTTGAGAATTCACCAAAAAATTTCATCCCTTTATCTCCTTGTTTCAAGAAGGAAAACTTGTCTCTAAGAGCCATCCAATATGCATATCATTTTGCACATAAGCCCTTCTTAGGTATTTTCATGCTTCCTTAGACAAACTATCCCTCACATGATCATTAACATTATTTATAAAGATCCAAAGTATGGTTTTATGACCACCCTCATTCTTTTTCTGTTTTTGGGTGGCGATTGGAAATGGATCTACCTTTGTGCACTCACATATCCTATAACTTGTTGAAGTATAGATAATTTTCTATGGTTTAGGTGCATGTTTTATAGTCCGTATTGGTCAAACGAAAGGTAAAACATGTCTCTTATTATGAATTACGAAAACACTTAATTGACAATCCAAAATAGATTGGAATCACTTACTTGAATAGAGTAAATATGCATAAGATCTTGATTTCCTTCAATGAAGCGTCTTTACCAATTGGTATGCACTCTAAGATAGTCTCAAGCACAATCTTGCTCTTATACCATGTAAGGAAGCCTTCAATCATCGGTGACTGACCCAGTCCACCAATATTCAGTTACGCAATGCAATTCAAATAAACAAATCACCAAACACTTGGTGTACATGAGAGAGTGAGAACAAGAAGAAAAATGTCTTTAATTCCAAGCACTAAGACTTACTAAAACAGGTGGAGATCAGCCCTTTCTATAGGGCTGTATTACAAGGTCAATGGCAGTAGGACTGCCAACAGCTAGTGAACCATCCGTTGGCAGCAAGCCAACGGCTAATTCACTAGCTGTTTGGCAGCATGCTGCCAAAATGTCGGTTTGGCTCTTGATGACTGAAAATAAAGAGAAAAATTACAGAAATAAAAGAGAGAAATTACAAAATAAAAAGAAAATTACAAAAGAAAACAAAAATACATAAATACATTTCACAATAGATACAGAACTAAGAAAAAAGAAGCAATCTGCGTTATCTAGACCCTTCAAGGGCATCAGATTGTTCATCTATGACACTTTTAGAAACCAACACTCTGCACTCCGAAATACCAAAAATAGGTTTGAAGAAACTAGACATGTATGTCTAGCTTTCAACACTTAACTGTTTCCAAATAATAAAGGCATGTTGAAGACTTCACATGCATTTTCTAGAGTATCATTTCCTACTTGATCCCTTTGAGTTCCATATTTGAAGTTGTGATTGGATCTATTTGTTAAAAAGACAATCAAGATCGATATCATCAATAAAATAACCTTTAATGTCATCCAGGAACTTGTTTGGAAATACCGCAATGAAAGGAATAGAAGTTGATCACTCTATTAAGTAAACCAAAACTAAGCCCTTTTCACGCTAAGCAGGGTAGTTACATGAATTCTAAGTCACCATTGAGCTTGATATTTTTCCATGTTGATATTTATCTCCAACACTTTAAGGCTTTCCTCTTCCCTCTCTTAAAATGTTTTACCATCAAGTTCCTCCCGACCTTCTCCCAAGAGCTCCACGAGGGCACCTCTTGTCCAAACCACCTTTGGTGCGTCTCTCTCATTTTATCTTCTATTGGTACTACATTAACTCTTTCTTTAATATCTTAGTTATGGATTCTGTAGCCATACATCTACTGCAATATCTTCACTTTTGACACCATCTGTCCTGGTCTGTTGGCTTTTCCCTTTCTTGATGATAACCAAATTCTAATTTTCCTTGGAGAACTTCCATCAAGAGGAGAAGAAAAGGAGACACGAGAAAATTAAGACATGAGATTTTCAATGGCAGTCTTTAACTAGGATATACTTCACGGTTTAACCAACTTCTGCACAATTAATCAAACTTCAAAATGAACTAGGAAGAAGAAACATAAAATCAAGAAATAACAACACCTGGCTTTGAAGTTCCCACTGCACACAATCTTCCAAGCACAGATAAGGTCCCGTTTCTTAAGAAAATAAAATACTATGTTTGTCATTGGCCAAACGTTACCTTCAAACAGTTGACATGGATAAAAGCAAGTAGTACCAAAAAGACCTCGATAATTCACATGTATTAGATAAGCTTTTAGTTCTTAAGATTTCAACCGTACCTTGCACACAGAAATCAGGTGGGTAGAAGTGGTTGCCTCTCCTCAGATATGATTCCGTGAGTAGTCTGCCACCCAGTAACAGGAAAAAGATCAGCATTCGCTACAGCATTCAATAAATTAGCTTTACCTAATTCCTTAAGAAAATATACAATTTGCAAAAATAAACATACTTCTTCATGGGCCCCAGCAGCCATGTTTATGAAAGCTGAATCTTTTGACCTGTAAATAGAGCACAGATATCTTGTATTTTATAAACAAATGAAAAAATTTTAAATTGTAACTTTACAAAACCAATAGGGATGAAAGGATGTATAAAATAGAAGCAAGAGCTATGAAGGAGTCCTAATTTACACCCAACTTGGATAAGGTATCCTTTAATAGTTTGCTGGTAGTAGCTTTAGTTAAAAAATCAGCCCTCTATTTGATAGAATAAACATACTCCAGCTGGAATTCTTTATTAGATATCTTCTCCCTGATGAAGTGGCAATCAATTTCTATATGCTTGGTCCGTTCATGAAATACTTGATTAGATGCCATGTGAATTGTTGCACTGCTATCACAATATAAAGGTATAGGATGTTTAAGTGAATAACCCAATTCAGTAATCAATGAAGATATCCATTTACCTTCACACATTGCTTGTGCTATAGCTCTATATTCAGCTTCTGTCATAGATCTTGCAACCACTGTCTATTTTTTGCTTTTCTAAGATATAATATTACCCCCAAGTAAAGTAACATAGCCAGTAGTTGACTTTCTGTCATCATAAGAACCTGCCTAGTCAGCATCAGAATAAAGTTCAATGTCTAAATTTGATGATTTCGAATAAAGTAAACCCATTCCTGAAGTTGATTTGAGATATCGAAGAATTGTATACACTGCATCCATCTGATTTTTAGTTGGTGAATGCATATATCTGCTCACAATCCCAACTGCATACGTAATGTCTGGTCGAGTAATGGTTAAATATATGAGCTTTCCCACTAGCTTCTGATATTTATGGATGTCTTTGAACTCTTCACTGTCTCCGTTAAAAAATTTCTGGTTTACCTTCATTGGAATGTCACTAAGTTTACATTCAAGCATTTGAATTTCTTCAAGGAGATCCATTAGGTATTTTCACTGAGTCAAGTAGATACCTTTGTCAGAGTAAAGAACTTCTATGCCCAAGAAATAGTGAAGCATGCCCAGATCCTTAATATCAAATAATTTATGAAGGCTCATTTTCATAAGGTATCTTTGTGATAAGAAGATACCATTAAGGTATTCTTTGTGATAAGAAGATACCATTAAAGTAAAAAGGTAAATATTATAGAGCAGCAATTCGACCTACCATGTTTTATGGTTCCGAGTGTTGGGCAGTTAATCATCAACATGTATAACAGATGTCTATCACATAAATTAAGATGTTGAGATGGATGAGTGGTCATACAAGAAAAGACCGTATACATAATGAGGTTATTAGAAACAAATTAGGAGTGGCACCAGTGGATAAAATGAGAGAATATCGTTTAAGATGGTTTGGACATATAGGAAAAAAATCAAAAGAAGAACTTGTAAGAAGTAAGAAGATATGAAAAGAACTTGTAAGAAGTAAGAAGATATGAAAAACTAGATTTTGAAAGTATTAAAAGAGGTAGAGGACTACCATAAAAGTGTTGAAAAGAAACAATAAAGAATTGATCTAGCATATTGTGAGTTAACTACTAACATGGTACATGATAGGGCTCAATGGAAACAAGGAATCCATCTAGCCAACCCCGTCTAGTATGGGAAAAGGCTTAGTTGTTGTTGTAAATGTATCTAGCCAACCCCGTCTAGTATGGGAAAAGGCTTAGTTGTTGTTGTAAATGTGCAGAATTATAAATTATTTGGAAACAAAAATAAAATTAGCAACACCAACAGTGTCTAACAGAAAAACCAAACCAGGAACTAAGAAGCAAAATCAGTGGGAAGCAAAAAAGCACAAAAAGAAAACAAAGAGCCTCTAGTTCAATCAATCAACGACTCAACAAAGCATGAATAGCGAAAGAACAACTCGAAGTAGAAAGAAAATAATAAGACTACACTCCCAGTCCAAAGTAAGGAACACACCTGCACTACTTGAATCAATATCTGTCAAGAAAAACGCGAAGGACAAAAGATCTCTCAATTGGATACAGATCTTTCAGATCGCCCAAAAACCACAGCGTTCCATCCCATCCGAACCTCGACGCCGTTGAGAAATCACCAGATCTACTATTGATCACCCCCTTGCAACGTTCACGTCTAAGATCTCGAAATTCCACAACAAAACGATGAAAAACCCCAGCAGGAACGCTGAAACGACAATTTCCACAACCAGAAGAATTCCACGATCTTGCTCGGGAACTCGAGAAAACCTCCACCGGATCTAGATTCCTTCCGCCCCTACCGTACGAAACCAAGCTTCTTCTTCTTCTTCAGACAACGAGGGAGAGAGAAGGGGGATAACAAGTAAGAGGATATGCTGAGAATATGCATTGCAGGGTGGGGGTGGTGGAGTTCCCCTTTTTATGGTCCATGGTTGGATTTCATGCCACTCCCATGGCGGTCTTCTTTCTTCCCATTTCCCCGTCCTTTTCGCGATCTTGTCTAGTTTTTTATTTAATTAATTTGAGCAAACTACAAATGAAGACCGCCCTTTTAGCTTTATTCTAGATGTGACAAGTCAAGTCAAGTCGCAACGAACATCAAGAAAATAAAGAAAGGAAGTCGCAACGACTAATTAATTTATTTACTATTTCATCAAAGTTGAAAGCTTTAAGATATCAAATATATATTTAATGTGTCAATATAGAGAGAGATAGTAATTGGACCTTGTCAACCACTCGTAATATCTATTGATCTTCGACTATTGTTTTTCGAGATATGAGTATAATAATCTTACTCTTAATCTACTTTTTTTTTAAATTAAAATTTTAAATAAAGACAATGGATGGATATATGAGACGTGAGCATGATATGGTTTTCATATATGTAATTGTTGTTATGTGAATTCACAATTCTACGAAAATAATAGAACACGTTGCAGGAGACTAAAATGTCAAAAGATAAGGGAGCATGCGAGAGAACTTTGACCCTCATTTTCATGAAGGAAAAAGTTGTATTAAGTAACTGCGATAGAATGCGTTTTTGAGAATCCATTTATGCATATCTTAGTTGCCAATAGAAGTTACGTAAAAAAACCAACACTTGGTGTGCTTGAAACAATAACGAGACTACATTACTCCTACTCTTAAAGAAAATTAAAGAAAGAAAAAATTGTAATTATATCATTGATTTTTACCCTCCATCATCAATTACATATACTTATTTATAGACTTTCACATAAACAACACATATCGTACAAACTTTTCGGGTGTGATCCTAGATAACTCCTCACTTCTATATTCATACTACTCTTTTTGTCACCATACTAAGTGAGGATCCGTAAGATCATCTATAGATGATAGGTCTATTTCTCACGTTTAAGGATTCGATCTTGCATAAGTGTGTGTTCCTTCCTTTTCAACACTATCAACTGTTTGTCACATACCTTTTTGTATTTTGTGGCATCAACACATACCCCTATAACTCTATATTCACAATAAAAAAAGTGGACAAAGAAGAATAAAGTGCATAGAGCTATTTAGACTACATGGTTGAACCTCAAATATGAGAAAGTAGATATATTTGAATAGAAAGTTTTTCAAGGAGATTATTAGAATTATATAGGTACACCTTCATATATGTGGAACAATATGGCTATATATATTAGAGAAGTGACAAAAGATATGTTAAGAAAAGAAAGCAAAGAATGCATTTTAAAATTACATTATACTAAGGAGACTAGTAAAATTTTAGAGACTTATAAGAAAGCAACGAAAGAAGCGAAAAAAACCGTTAGGAAAACAAAAGTCAAAATTTAAGAAGATTTGTATAAAAAACTTAACTCAAAAGAAGGTAAAAGAGATATTTTTAGGATAGTTAAGGATAGAGATAAGAAAACTAAGGATTTTACTTTTATTAGATACATCAAAGATGAGGATGAGAAGATTCTAATGGCGAATGATGATATAAAAAATAGATTAAAAATTTATTTCTATATTTTTTTTAATGAAAATACATATATTAGTATTAGCTTATGAGAGTTATCAAATTAGAAAATTATATAAACCACAATTTTTATCGGCATATTGAAAAGAATAAGGTCAAAGAGGCTCTTAAATATATAAAAGTTGGTAAATCTATAGGATCGGATAATATTCCTATACAAGTATGGAAAATTCTATGAGAGGTGAGGCTCACTTAGCTCATAAGACTATTTAATGAAATATAGAGAACCCAAAAGATGTCTGATGAATGGAGAGTGAGTACACTTATACCCATATATAAGAACAAGAGCGATATTCATAATTGTTTGAATTATCAAGGTATCAAGTTAATAAATCATACTATAAAATTATGGGAAAGAATTATCTAACATAGGTTAAAACAAATATCAAATATAATAGAGAACAAATTCAGATTCATGCCAAACAGATCTACTATTTAAGCGATTCACTTATTGAGACATCTTATATAATATTTTAGAACAAAAAAAAACTTCACATAATATTTATTGATGTAGAAAAAATTTATAATAGGATACCAAGAGATGTTCATTTGAGAACCTAAAAAAAAAGAGGTATCCTATTGACATAAATAAAACTTATAAGAGACATAAAAGATGGTGCAAAAACATGTGTGAGAATTCATGAAGGAACGACAGACTCCTTTGAAGTTAATATTGGGTTACATGAATCAACTTCAAGTCTATATTTATTTATATTAGTTATTGATGAGTTAACAAAACATATTCTAGATGAAGTACCTTGGTATATGTTATTTGCAGATGACATTGTGTTATTAGATGAGTCTAAGGAAAAAAGTTAATAGGAAATTAGATCTATGAAGAGAAATGTTAGAAAGAAAAGACTTCTAACTTAGTAGAACAAAGATAAAATATATAGAATGTAAGTTTGATCATTTGAATATTTTAAAGGACATAAAAATTAAGATTGACATATATTGCATCCCTCACAAGGAAAGTTTTAAGTACGTAAGGACAATTTTTCAAAGTGATGAAAAAATTGATGGAGATGTTATAGATAAAATTAATGTTGGTTGGTTAAAATGGAGAGTAGCATTAGGAATTGTGTGTGATAAGAAGATATCATTAAAGTTGAAAGGTAAATATTATAGAGCAGTAATTCTTTATGGTTATGAGTGTTGGGTAATTAATCATCAACATATGCAAATGAACATGTTGAGATGGATGAACGATCATACAAGGAAAGAGTATATACATAATGAGGTTATTAAAAATAAATTAGGAGTAGCACCAATAGAAGATAAAATAAGAGGAAATTGTTTAAGATGGTTTGAACATATAGAAAGATGACCCAAGAATGCTCCTGTAAGAAAATATGAAAACTAGATTGTGAAAATGTTAAAAGAAGAAGAGGACGACAACAAATGTGTTGGAAAGAAACAATAAAGAATGATCTAATTTATATTGAGTTAAGTGCTAGCAAGGCAATGATATGGCCCTATGGAATCTAATAATCCATTTAACAGACTCCATCTAGTATGAGAAAAGGCTTAGTTATTGTTGTTATATTTTTTATGAATAATGATGTTTCTCAAAGTGTGTCTTCTAGAGATCCTAACCCTATTACTTGTTTTATTTTCGATTATATGAAATGGATGACAAATATGGAATGATCTTGAGAGTGTTACTTCATTTAAGAGAATTTTGAGCAAATGACTGAGCTAAGGAGGAGTAAATGTCCTTCGATATCCAAAGACTTTGGAAGTGAATTTGTCACCTTCAATGTTGATGGTGGTCTTTCTACCTTCTAGCAGTGTATGACCTCACCTAAGGTTAAGTTTTGAAAGGAAACAGGTAATGATGAAATTCAATCAATTCTCTAAATTGGTACTTGAGAATTGATTGATTTACCTCTTAATTGATTTAAAGTGGATTGTAAATGGATCTTCAAGAAGAAACTAAATACAAATGAGATAATTAAAAGTAAATTGTCAGGTTAGTTGTCAAGGAGTACACACAAAAGTAAAGAATAAACTATTTTGATACATATTCTCATGTTTCATGCATGATCACAGTTCGAGTGCTTATAACACCGATATCTATATATGATCTCACAATCCACCAAATGAATGTGAAAACTATTTTTCTATATAACGACCCCTATAAAAAAATTTACATGGAACAATTAAAGGGTTTTGTGGTCCGTGGAAATGAATCCAAAGTGTGTAACTTGTTAAATCACTGGATGGATTTAAACAAGTTCCTAAACAATGGTAAACAAAGTTTGATTATGTTATATCATCTTATGACTTTATTTCTAATGAATTTGATAAGTATGTCTACTGTAAATCTGTGAATGGTGTATTAATCATTCTATGCCTTTATGTAGATGATATCTTATTATTTGGTTCTAATACAAGAGTTATTACAAAAAAAAATTATGTAGTAAATTTGAGATGAAAGACATGGGCCTTGTTAATGTGATTTTAGGGCTTAAAATCATGTCTACTAATGATATAATAATCTCTTAGTTTCATTATGTTGAGAAAATATTAGAGAGATTTAAATATATAAAAGGTAGACCAGTTAAGACCCACATGATTCCTCAAAAGTCTTGTACAAGAATGAAAGTGGTATTTATGTGTTTCAATTAAGATAATCTTAGATTATCACAAGTTTGATATATCAATTTGTGAATGGTGTATTAATCATTTTATGTCTTTATATAGATGATATCTTATTATTTAGTTTTAATACGAGAGTTATTAATCAGACAAAAAAAATTTATGTAGTAAATTTGTGATGAAAGATATGGGCCTTGTTAATGTGATTTTAGGGCTTAAAATCATGTCTACTAATGATATAATAATATCTTAGTTTCATTATGTTGAGAAAATATTAGAGAGATTTAAATATATAAAAGGTAGACCAGTTAAGACCCACATGATTCCTCAAAAGTCCTATACAAGAATGAAAGTGGTATTTATGTGTTTCAATTAAGATAATCTCATATTATCATAAGTTTGATATATCTAACCAACTGTACACTACTAGATATTGCTTTTATTGCATGTAAATTGAATAGATATACTTATTGTCATAATATAACCCATGTGGTAGCATGACTACGATTTCTAAAATCATAAGTTTCAAATACAATCAAAAGCAAAGGACATATGTGATCTAAAGTTAAGTCTATAAGGGCATTTGTGTTTAATGGAGTTATGATTATAGACTTCGCTAGATCCAAAGATAATCCTTTGACTAAGGGACTAGCATTAGTTTTAGTTGAGAAATCTAGGTTAAGAATGAGATTGAAACCTATGAGTTATTTATAAGCAGTGACAACCCAATCTAACTAAGTGAAGATTTCATGAAATAAGTTCAATATAGTAAGAGATTAGCTAGTAAGAGATTATTCTCTAATTGAAACAAGTCTTATAGTAGGATGCTATAAGTACATCCTCTAAGATGGCCAACTAAGTGATTGATATTATGAGGCTACAAAAGGAGAATTGTGTTGTTCCCTAAAATAAATCATGATACTAGATATGAATACCTGACTATTAATGTATCAATTCTAAAGATCATTGCCATAGCTTTTATTATTTTATTACTAATAAACAACTTTAGACCCAAGATTCATGTTCAAGATGTATGCTCACCTAGTTTATGTAAGGATAATATTGGATAATTGATCAAATTGGAAGGTACCATTACTGAAAATATAATATTATTGTTGATTCAGTAGAGCACTTCATACTTTGAACTTTGTGGGGAGTGTTGGACTTCATGCCTAATTAATGATGGTTGGGTTAAATAAAATCATGCAACATTAATTGCATTTAGTTCATGTTAAATATCCCTAAATATTTATTTGATATATCTTTGATAAAAGTAAAAGTCCAAAGTGATAAAGTCATAGTGTTAGGGGTTTGTGCATGTGAATACTAATAGATACTTTTTAGTACCATGGTTAGAAGAATCTCACATGTCCTCTTATATATATATATATATATATGATAACTTATAAACTTTAGCTCAAAGAGTTTGGGGAGGACATGGGTGACCACACACGCGCTCTTGGACAGACTCGGGTTTGGGAATTATCTTCGGTATTCTTTTTGCACAAAATAGTTTTGATGTAATGGTCAAATAGATCTCTTCGTGAAAAGACATAGAACAAGTAGTTACATGGTGGACTTGAGGAGGCACATCTCTTAGAGCGGATCCATGATATGTAGTTTTTATTATAAAACTTGATTAGGGCTCCCTAATCATAATATTTATCGAAAATGTTTAAACCCTTTTTCTCTTCCCATCCGGCTTTCCTGCAATATGTGTTTTTAGGGTGATTGCTCGTGTTCTTCATTTGGTTAGGTGATTGATGCATGGTCAAAGCTGGCGTAAGTTCAAGTACGTGTTCTTGCCCTCCGTAATCATTTTATTGTAGGAGAAAAACGTTGACACTCGTGCATACCTGATAGTGGGGCATTGATTTGTCTAAGGTAAGTCCATTCTATGTACCTCCATTTGATATTTATGATTTTTTTTGGATCTACCATTAATTTTCATGAACATCAACAGGTCCACGTGAGCAGATCCAAGAGGAAGTTATATTTAGACTTAGAGAGAAGTTACTCCTTTGTTCTCCATGTTGCAACACCCGGTCGGAATTTTTGGCAATTTGTGGAGGTGGATTATCATGTAGGCAGCTCTGTAAGAGTGGGATGGTTCACGCAGAGCCTAAATATCGAATTCCGATAGTGGAATTGGTGGTTCAAGATGATGAGAAGAATGGAGGTACATAGAATGGTGATAGAAACATCAGATTCAGATGTGGTAGCGATGAACGAAGAAAGCCGTGACCTGCAATAACAAGGTTGGGACGAAATGCCATGACCTGCAATAGTTTTGAAATTGTTTTTACCAGTTCCAAGCGGTTTAGAACTCATACGAAACTACCCAAATCCGGCTGTTTCACAACTCTAATGGAAACTAGCCCCTGGCCGAACCGAATGCTTCCAGGTTCCACGGTAATCAGAACCTAGAACTTGGAACAGCTGTTTCCAGGTTCAACTGGAACCAGTCATGTCTAGTCCACTCTATGCATCAGCACAAACCATTTTAGACTAGTTGTCAACTTCGACAACATTGAAGAGTTTTCTCCTTGTATTTGAAAATACTCGAGGAGAATTGCCACTCATGCTTCCAAGGTTTAATAGTACTTTTTTTTTAATGGCGAAGTACACCACTAGTATCTCGAAGGCCAAATGATCCCAAGGATATGTTTGATTCACATTACCATGATGTTCGGACCCGTCATTTTAGGTACTATAGTACCAAGACCTGATCGCCAATCAAATGGAGAACGCAAGAGAGACATGAAACTACAGTTTCATGGGCCTATTTTTGTTAAAAAACTTGGGCCCAGGGGGTGTGCCACATAACTTGGGTGAATCAAACGGAGATTTTAGCTTTTGTTCGACCTGCTGTTTGCCCTACACTCTCTCAATCCTTCAACCACATTCGACCTGCCCCTTCGCTTTCGCGCCACTAATCTTGGCCCTCATCCGGCGTGAGCCAAGTCCACCCAATCTGAGGGTAAAGCTCTCCCAGCACTGGTTTACTCCATTCACAGGACTCGACATCAAGACCTTGCTTAAGGGGAAAAAGCGATTGTTGCACCACTTGAGCCAACAAAACGTTGGTGGTTTAATAGCTGTTTGTCTAACGCTGGTAATTAAGGTGAACGAACCAGAAAAGGGATGTTCCTGCCGTGCTTGTTAATGTTAAGCTCATTAGCTTGTTTGCGCTGGGCCAAGCATGAACAGAACACTAGCTGAGTTAAACTAGATAGAGGCGAACTGGTTGCCAAATTTAAAAACATAAACTTGAACATGATTTGGATTGAAATTTAAATTTATAGTAAAGAATTACGTCAAAATTTTACCTTTTCTGGTTTATAATGTTCTTGTAGTGCTAAAAGGCTTGATCATTTAATTATGCTCCATTCAATAAGTTCTGTTAACTTGGTTTTCTAGCAATATGTACAAAACAAAACGGGCTTCTACAAATCCAAGTGGCAAAGCCAAACTGAATACAGTATTTGTTTCAGTTTGTAGAGATCATTAACTGAATATGAACGAGTTCATCACGAGATCATTAATTGATTGCATTTCAAGCAAGGGCGGCTCAAAACAAGTTAAGAGAGCAAAAATTGGATATTGGCTCAAGTATTTGGGGCCCAAGTCTAGAAGTTTTGGGGCTTATAGAATTGCATATCATAAGTATGGTCTAAAAATTTGGGGCCTAAAACATTCTATGTTATTGGTGTCTAAAAATTTTTTGGGCCGATATTGTAACGAGCTTAAAACTTGAAGGTCTAAGGCGGTTGGTTGCCTTACCCACAAACCACCACTGGTTTCAAGACTAGGAACTGCAATGGACGGTCTGGTTCTGGATTGAGTACCCACCCACATAGCATACATTAAGATTGTGGGTTGTACCCGCTTGTTACCCATGGAATTCTAATTAAACAGCTATCCCTGAAGGTGACCCGAGCCCGGCCCTTACGTTGGGGAACTGAGATAGGTTCTTGCTAATGGCAAAAAGGGAGGTCTCAACGTAGGGGGAATCCTCATTTTACCCCATGGATTTGAATTATGCATGCTACTCAAGAGTTTATTTATTTCAGGTTGGGTACGGATATGTGTTGGGTAGTTGTTATCCCGTCACGCCCTATATTTGGTCGAAGATGTTCAGGTTTTCAGACCCAAACCAAGTCGAATCTGAACCCAAATCCTATCTGTCCCGTACCAAAGCTGGACTTAAATAGCTTTACGTTCAGAAGTATGCAAAACTGCAGCGAAACACAAAAATTGAATCCAAAACTGCTGAATAATGACATGACACACTGAACATATCCAATTGCTTATTCATTTTCAACAATTTGTCTTGTCTGACAGTGAAACTAAATGCAAATCCAATAAGGCAAGGTCCGATCCACAAAGTATGATGTTGGGTTTGTGTCCTGGTAAGCTGGAAACCTTACTTCACATTAATGATAGCATGTTTGGCTAATTGGCAAATACTGAGCAACAAAAAACTGTAATCCTTGTACAACTTCGCCATGCAGAATACTCGTGTTTGGCAGAAGGAATGAAATTCTATTGAAAGTTCCAGTACTCAACAAATACTACATTTCAATGGCTACCTGGTGAAATTCAAGCCCCAGGCTCCGGCAGAACCATCACATACTCTCCACTCTTCATTCAATGCGCCTTCATTCTACAAGGACGTAGAATCCTCTTAGGAGAAATTTCCTTGAACCAAGAAATAATCTCAGGAGAATACATGAGTATTCATCCAGGTACGTTCAGTAGCTCACTCGCTAAGAGGTTGTTCTCTCCGACAAAAGGTGAGGACTCCAATATCCACGTATGCATCTGGTAGGGGTCTGCGTAACACCATTTGAAAGACAAATAAATAAAAAAACATCTTGCTTGAACTTCACCAGGAAAAGTCAGATTGCCCATCTCATAATCTCGATCACTGGCTGCCTCGGTCCTTGTTTCTTCCACAGTGACGATGCCCCTCTGTTAGATTAATGGCCTGTCGTAGTGACCGATCCCTTCCCGTTTCTCGATATAGCCGTCAAAAGAAGAGGGGACCATAGTGAAATCGCTTGCAGTCCCTCAAATGCTTGAATTGGAGGATAGTTCCACTAGGTGAAAAAACAAGCAATCTTACTAGATACCATCTCTACACTATTCAGAGGAATTCTGCTCTAACCACCCCGCAATTATGCACCAAGACTCTTTCTTACAGGCAAACAAAGCTAAGAGCAGGCCAAAAGGTCATTGAACAATCTAAGCAGCAACTTGAACAAAGGGCTCAGCGTTGTTTAGCTTTTATGCAAATCCTTCTCACGTTGAAATTGGTTTCCCCTTTCTCAAAATTGACTTCTTATTTCCAGTTCTCGCAGCGCTGCTTCCTCCCAAGCAACTACTACAATGCACAGAGTCCTCTTGTAGTCTCTCTTTTCTGTCTCAAATACCGTGGCACCAATTTCAAGTCCTGGTAACTATTGTTTTTTCAATTCTTTTAATTTCAAAACCATCAAAGAGGGGAAGCATCGACTCGCGATCCAGGAGAACATTACCTGCAGCGCAGCATGATCAAATAAAAGGACCTAGATGTCCTCTACATGTAGAATTTATGTTAATCACAACATCATCATCAGCTCTTCGACTTAATCAGCTTAAGATTTTTTAGATTGCAAGCTTATGCCAATCATGCCGACAATACTGAGTACCACCGAGGAACTTCATTGACAGTAGAAAGGGAGCATAGGCAACTGAGACGCTGAATGAATCAAATGAACGTGGAAAATGATGTGACCACAAAGCAACAATTGAAAACATTTAGGCATTTACAAATTACAACGAATGACTGTATTGAGACTACAGAAAGGAGTTTTATTTGCCCCTATTCAAAAGCTCTCATTTCATATTATAAAGCCTGCCGATTCAGGAAAGATCGGTGTCGGACAAGCTGTCACATCATGCATCATCCTGCTGGAAAATAGTGTGCCCAAACAAGATTCCACCCTTGCATTTCTTCCTTTGTGTGTCCAACACCTTATCAAGGCCAATGAACAAGCTCTAGTACTAAATCTTAAGAAATCGATTTGTCTCCAGGTTATTATGGACCGATTAACAGAACACAACAGTGGCAAAGAGAATGAGCAAGCATGAGGCTAACTTGATCTACAAGTAAGTCCACAAGCTAATAGAGTAGCAGTAGTAAATGATTGTGAGATCTGAATACACGAGTCAAATAGAAGATGAGTGGCATATGAAAGATAACCGAAGCATCACGCAACCGTTTAAGCAAGTACAGAAACAGTGAAGCTTAGTACCACATTCTGACGTATCTACTGTTGGAGAATCGTAGAGACTCAACAAAGAACATGCATCTCCATCTCACCAAACACTAAAGGAAATGAAAACCACGACTGTCGAGGAAATGGTCACTTCTCTGAGTTTTTCTCGAGCTCCCTTCTCAATTGAAGAGAAAAGTCATCATTGACATCATCATCATCCCAATCATCTTCCCATTGCTGCACTGCTTCTTTCCCTTCTTCTTTATCGTCGTCCCATTCTGTAATTTAGGCAGAGAGTCAAACTAAACACCATGAAGTTGAAACAATAGCAGCTAAACATGCAAACAAGCACCCAAACTATATTGAGGTCATATGATTTTGTACGTCATCACGCACTAATGACATTAAGCAGCAGTTGCCATAATTTGGGCGCCATAATTTTAATGTAAAGAAACGATTAGTAAAGGGAGAATAACGTCAAAACATCCAACATCATGTATCAAGCAACTTTCAGGACTCCCCCACTTTTGGAACAAGAATTGGAATCCAATAAGACAAGTTCGTTGATATTGAAGGATAACAACACGGACACATATATAGGCATCCTTGAGAAGAATCTCAATTTATCATATCCTAACTACATCCATTCCTTTCCTGGTCTGCTTTGATTAACTTTTAGTGGAGGCATTGATGCTCTGCTTCTTTGGCAGTTGGCAGTGAAACGAAAAACAAAATCTACAGATGCATTTCAGACTGCATTTGATATTCCCAAACATGCATAATTTTTTGCATAATGAGTGGCAAACCAATGGTTGCTGGCAAATTTCAAGCACAAAAAGAAGCCTGAAGCCTTCCAGCTCTAAGAAATTAGACTATTTTTTTAGAGAAAAGGAAAATATATTCAGTTCATGTTAAGAACAGAAAGATGTTGGGGACAGCACGGGATTGAGTTCCAACATATAATACTCAACCAACTAGACTTTTAGACCAGCAATTCTTTAAGCAAGAATTAATTTTGGGTGAAATGATAAGGTCACTGGGCTCTAGAGGCATTATACTAATTACTTAAATACACAACGAGATTTATTTTATTTATTTTCTTGCATTTTTTTTGGTTTCATGCAATGCAAGAAGCAAGTCAAAGTGAATAGTCCATGATTTTAAGTTCCGATCATAAATAGATGGCTGCTTAGCCTGTCTTCTTGAACCCCTTATCTCTCGGTTCTCGTTCCAATGAAGTAATCTGTGCCCTCCCTCCATCATGCTTTGTAATGTTTTATCGCATCAACTTAACCATCTTCACCTAGAAAGAACTTGGTCCATAAGAAATAGAAGCATGAAAAACTTTTGAGGTGCTAGCATACCTTCACCCTCAAATTCTTCAAACTCATCATCATCTTCAAATAAATCAATCTTGGTCTCCTCATTCACAACTTTGGGTTCTTCTGCCATTTTGAAACTGAAAAGAAAACATAAACACAAATCACTAACAATGAACTTTCTGGTTTAATGAGAAGTCATAACATGGATTATAGATATAGATTTTGTGTTGCTTATCATAAGATCCAGGAAATAACTACTAATGCAACGAAAGGCTCATGTAATACTCGTTGATGGTCACAACAATCAAATAAGGACAAAGAGGCATCAACAGATATCTTTTGCAAGTCAGTAGGCCAAAAAGGAAAAAGATATTGGAAAGACATGTTGAGGATCAACTAGCAAGAAAACATAGAAATCGTTCATCATAACTTAAAGAGACACTGTGCATCAGTTAATAAATCTGATTCACATCAACATAAACCATCCACCTGCATGCATCCGGGGACAGAAATGACACAAATGGAGAGAAAGAGAAGCAAACACAAGCACGATCATCCAACTACAAGATCAATATGGACAGAATACAATTAACTTTGGAAGGTGAAACAGCTAAAATACAAAGATTTCAAGCCTCAGATGAGAATAATTCATCATGCAGAATGGAAATTATCATACTGAAATGTAAAAAAAATAATGACCTTTTAACTCCCAGCAGTATAAAATGCTAAACCAAGAAAAATAGAGTGACCTTTTAACTCCCAGCAGTATAAAATGCTAAACCAAGAAAAATAGAGTAAACAAGATTAAAGAACAAAGAAGCTAGGAAGCAGATGAATAAGCATCTGGCGTATTTTGTCCTTCTTGACATGGGAGGGTCCTACTACAAGTTTGGATAAACCACTGGTGGAACCTATCCAACTCAATGATCCACCTATTCACGTTTAATAGAAAAGAAACAGCCAACTATATGAAGTTAATAGGTATACTAGGAGTAGGTGGAAACTTTTCATTGGCTTGCCTTGAAGGCAACTCCGTACCTTCTTGACTAGTTTTGAAGGCACATCCAAAACTACATAGCCTTGATTTTTCTGATAAAATATTAGCTTTTCACGTAAACCCTATAAGCATGTACCCTATTAGAGTCTAACAAAATTTCATGGTTTTATGAACGAAATTTTTTCTTTTTTCCTTCTATTTTCACTATCTCTTGTTGGAGTGTCTGTAACCTGGAGCGAACAAGTGAAGACCTTATCTTAGCCTTCACAAAAGTTAAGTGGTAGTTCATTTATGCGGTTCAGGTAGTTATTTAGCATAGTTTACTTTATGCTTAATTTCTTTTGGTGTAATGCTTGGATTGAGCTTGCTCTCCTTGTAACTCGTATCACTTTTACTGCCCTAAAATTACCAAATGAGCAACTAAGTCAAGAAACATGAAACAACTCGAAGAACATATCCTTTGAATAAGCAATTGAAAAGCTCTAGCAGCAAGCATCATTAAGCATGTTCTGTCTGTTGAATTAGAATTTCATGGACTTGAAAGCTCAATAGCTATCAAATATATCTTTGGATCATTAATGGAACAACTTTTAGAAGCTTAAATTTCTGTGTGGATGCTTCTAAATTTCTTTGGCTAGCAGGTTGTTATGAATACTTTGAGCATCATATATAACCAAAGGAACCAATGTTGTTAAAATCATATCGTACTGTGTGATACAATGACTTTATCACATATCAGTACCTGAATCGATTCACGTATTTTACAAAAACATGCACTACGGCCTCCGTGTCATTAGGTACACCCTTGTAACGTACAATACAATATTGATTTTTCGGAGATCTACTTGTCAACTTTTGAGGCACATGGTTATTTTAAACTCCACCTTCTTCAGCCTCCCTGTCCGTTTCACTTTCCAAGAGAACCCTTGCTCTCTCATTCAAGGCTCAAAGTCTCAAATTTCTTGCATCAGAATGACCAACAAGCCTAATTCCCATTTGATTGAGTAGAAGTTTGGGAACAATGCAGAGAAACAATGGTGATGAGATGCAAATTCTGTGGATATATCATGCATAGTTGAGTTAGCCATGTAAGACATCATCTAGCTGGAACGGGAATGCATGTGCATCCTTGCTCTAATGTGCCTAAGTCAAGTTGCAAATGCTAAAAGAAAGAGAAGATATACCAGAGAAGAACATGGAGCATCAAGAGCATGAGATAAATAGAGAAAATAGATGTTGATGTTTTTTCTAAGTTTTATTTATTTTATATTTGAAACTTTGAGAATCTATATATGACTCGTTATACAGTAGCTTAAAACTTTAATTTAGTTCTTTCAACTTTTTAATTTGATAGACTTATCCTAGGTTATCAATATCGCGCTACAGTGTTATAGCGGGACAAAAACTGCTATAGTGTGGTAGCTATAGCAGGCGTCCCTCCAGGGCGCTATTAGCGTACATAACCTAATTGGATCGGGTCGATCCCTGGATCGACCCCAACCAAATAGGTTAAACCTGTTGTCTTCTGCGTCTGTTGCGCCTTGCCTCTCTCTCCCGCTCCTCGCCTCCCGACGGCCACCGCCTCCGTTGTCTTCCTCCACCACAGAAAGCTCTCTCTCCCTTTCTCTCTCTTTCTCCAACTCTGCCGCCTTCTCTCTCATGGATTCTCTCTCTTTCTCCGCCTTCCTATATCAAAGGTAAGCTCTCTCTCTCCCTTTCTCTCTTCTCTCCTTTTCTTCGGTTTCGTCTTCTTTCTCCTTCTCTTTTGTCTTGCTTACAGGTACTTCGATACTAGGATGGCATATATATCATAGATGGTCTCCATATCATAAGATATGGTACCTTTTTTTTCTCCTAGTACGTGTATATTGGTCTATCATCTCGTATTTTGAGATAGAGAGGCTTTATTTTATTTTCTCTCATGGTGATTCATTTTGTAAAAGCTAAGATGTGTATTGACATGTATTTTATTGTTAAGTCTTTCCAGTATTGGTTATCGATGGATAATTAAAATGGCTCCAAGAGCACTTCATTTCCTAACTGCAAACCATTGGATAATATTCCATGAAACCAATCTCATTTGCTATCACATTCATGAAAAAATAATTCTTTTGTGAAAAAGAAGTTAATCCTTACATCCCACTGTGTTAACAATTCTTTGATTGTATTATCTTTCTTGTCGGACGGGCTCTCACCTTACGGTTTTGATTTGGGTACTCCATATTAATGTATATAAAGGTTCACTTGGATGAGTCAAGCTTAATTGAGAACAGAGCATTTTCCATTGTTTTTAGTACCATAGAACATTTATTATCGTCAAATGAAGTGTTTCTACTGGGATAGATAGGGGGCAGCTGCACAGCAGGTGATAACTGTTTCAAGCTTGTTACTATCATAAGTGAGTATATATTTGCTTATGTATCAGTTGCTAATGGATGTTCTTGATGGCTACATGTTTACTAACTCGATATCATGATTGATAAATGCTTTAAAATATGTACTTTGTCACCCTACTCAGAGAGTGATTCTGATGACGGCAATGTAAGGTTTTCTCAAATGCATGCTCTGGTTTGGCAAATATTTATGCGAGTTTTGCTACATACGTTCTCTAGGCTGTGTGATACTAGATGTGTGCATGTAACCTTGTGAAGTGTGTGCCTCTGCCTGCTCTGTGTTGTTGTGAGCCCATTTGACAATTTTTGCTGTTAACAAATATGTTCAGCCATGTTACCCGAGTGATGTTTTGCAAACAGGCAATGAAATCAATCCTAAGTTTATTATCAGAATCCAATTACTTCATAGTCAAACTTATGCATTATTGATATATTACTTTTTGTGTTAAATTTGTCCCATTTTTTTTGCTAGTTGAGTAGTTATTCTGATTTTTTTATAGTGAGTATGGAATCATCAGTAGGTGCAGCCGCTTATTATCCGAAGTGACTGTGGCAGTGGTAGTTGTGGCACAAACACTAGTAGTATAATTGATTCCGTTTTCTAATCCAACATACAATTATAGACCCCTAGCTTCTAAGGACCGAGAATGAAATTGGGGGACTAAATCTAGGACGGATAATATATCAGTGTTTTGCACGTTATGTTGTTAGTAGAACAACAAGATACAATGACCATTTAATAGGAAGGAGCGAAAACGTGACAACTTACAAGAATACAACTAAAGACCTAAAAATAATAATTTACGATTATGTGCACAATACAACAAAGAAAAAGGACGAAAAGATTTCATTTCCATATGGAGAAGAAACTTCTAGTATGAAAGCTAACATAGGGGGAGGCACCCACTGTTACCATCTTCATCATCATTTTGCTCACGACCACCTCTTTCGAAGGGACCCATGGATTTTTTGTACGTTCATCAACTGACTCACTACGACAATCTACATTAGAAAATCAATATAAGAAAGAAGAAAGAGAGTGAGTATATATATCCATTAATAGGTGGATGTGTCAAAATAGAATCCCTTTTAATGTTGTCATATCCTTTAGTTTTCAAGTAATGATTAGTGATATAGGGCAATTTAGACCTGGAATGAAGGCTCCATCATACCATGAAATGAGGAAAACATTCTTGAAGAAGTAAGTGGGAAGAGTAAGAGTAGGAGAGTTTACAAATTGATTCAGAAAGCATTGGGCTAGATATGGATACTCTATTATGTCTAATGAATGGACATATAGAAACCAGAGAACACAAATAAATTTTTTAGTGCATTGTCCTCAAAGTCCAGTGTTTCTTAAGTCCATTAATGCATCTTATGAAGTGAATGATGCAAATAAATTATATTCATTGTTAAAAGAGGTAATCTTAGAGGTTGGAGAGAAGAATATTCGACAAGTGGTCACAAATAATGCAACAAATTATGTTGCAGTTGGTAAAATATTGATGGTTGAATTTAATCATTTGTTTTAGACACCATGCGTTGCACACGGTATAGATTTGATGCTTGAAGATATTGGAGAGACAAATAAACTAAAAGATATCTTTAACAGGGCAAAGAAGCTAGTGACATTTCGGTATAGTGATGGGCACATATTGCATATGATGAGATATTTTACAGGAGGAAAAGGTATACATAGGTTGGTTGTGACCCCTTTTGCTACTAGATTCTTAACCTTAGACAGCTTGTAGCAGTTAAAAGAAGCTCTAAGGTCGATAATTATTTCTGAAAAATGAGAAAAATGCCTTTTATCAAATAATACTTAAGGAAAGCAAACTAAGGCAATGATTTTGCAACTCTGATTTTAGAAACGCATTAGTTTTTCACTTAGAGCAATGGGTCCCTTGGTAAATGTTTTCTATATGATGGACAGTGATGAAAAACCAACCATGGGCTATATCTATGAGAAGATAGATCGTGTGAAGGATCAAATAAAGGTACATAAATATTTCAGTTATGTGTTGCTATTTGTTAATCTTTACTTCTTAATCTTATAATAATATTTATATTGTTTTATAGGTTAACTTGATCAAAGAAGAGCAATATGCTTTTATTTAAGAGATCCTGGACAAAAGATGAGACAGGCAAATGCATAAGTCACTACACGTTGTTGCATTGTATCTGAATTCAAGGGTTGTATTACGATTATGATGTGATAGAATCTAATATTAAGATTAAAGGTGGTTTGTTTCAAATTATAACTATACTTCTACGAAGTAAGAAAGAACAACAACAAACAACTCAACAACTTATGAGTTATCGAAATGCCTCAAGTGGTTTTGAACTGGAATTAGCTATAAGTTCGAGGAAAGTATATACACCAGGCAATTAATTCAAGCAACTTTTCTTTCTTTTATTATAAAGATATGATAGGGTTTTTTAATATGATTAATTTATTCCTTATACATGGTTTTTATAATAGATGAATGGTGGATGACCTTTGGCTATGGATTTCCTAAATTTTATAATTATGCTATACGGGTTTTGAGTCTTACTTACCCCATGTGAACGCAGTTGTAATACCTTTAAAATTATAAGAATTATACTTTTTTTATTTACACTATAATTAAATTAAATTTTTTATTGAGTTAACGACTTACCTAAATTCTTTCTCTTATCTTAGATTCATACGAAGAAACGAAATAGATTATTGCATCAAAAGCTTAACAATTTAGCTTTTGTGCAATATAATGAAAAACTAAGAAGAATGTACGAAGAGAGGAAAGCTAACGGGCAAATTTTGACCTCATCATGTTGGCATGAAGATCACGATGAATATCCTACGGGTGATGAGTTTCTTGGTGGTGGCGATGATTCACTTACATGGTGAAATATCGATATAGCATCTGAAGCATCAAGAGGGAGAGTTGTTTATATAAAGTCAAGGACACAAAAGCGACAAAGAAGGCAAAGGAAAGGAAAAGATGCTTATGGAACATGAAGAAGAAGAATTTAATTTTGAAGAAACATATATAGAGAAAGAGAAACTAGAAGAACAAGAATCTCCGTCTGAAAATGAGTGAACATGACTATTAAGTGTATATTAAAGTTAAACAATTAAGTGTGATTGTAATTGAATTTTGATTGATGCTATGTAACTTATTCTTCCATCTAATGCATCAAGATTCAAGAATCTCATTGCTTCTCTTGTCTTTGTGAATCTTCTCCATGAATTGCTATCTAATGTATTCTTCCTAATGTACTTGTTCTTATAGTATTTGCAAGTATTGTGTTGTATCATTTGAATTTGGGCTACTAATAAGACTGGATGCTTTTTCATGATATAGCTAACCTTTTCTTTTGTGGCAACAAGATTATTGATTAGTACATGTGCTTTTTCATGTTGACTGCTGGTTGTGGACAATTTTGGAGCAAAACGTGTAATGTGCATATAAAGGTTCTGAAGAGTAAGAGAGGATTCAAGCTTTGGTGATCAACAAAACCAAGTTTTTGGGCGATGCAAACACTATGCAACAACTGCAGCATCAACACAGATCACTATAATGAAAATCCAAAACAAACCCATTTCTAGAAACCAAAAGGCCATATAAAAAGAGTTCTATCTCTTCTAAATCAAAACTATCATAGAGCATTACAGCAAGCATAGTTACCAAAACTTGCAGCAAAAAGCCCCTTTTCTCTAAGAGAAAATATAAAACAAGTGATAAACCTTTTCCTGTTCCAAGGCGATAAAAAAGAAAATACAGATCAAGCCCCATAGGCCATAAGGAGAGGGAGGAAGGGAATAGGAAGAAAAACAAGAAGAAGAAACTATTCATTTATTCAATAAAATTGTCAATACTGCAAAAAAACCCTTTTCCTTATCCAAATACCAACTCCTCCTTTCTTGAGTTTGGCTACCCTCTGGAAAAGCAACCAATGTCCCTGTTGTTCCATGTTTAAGTCAATGTGTAGGCTCCACAATGTTTTCACCCTAGTGTATGAATGTTCACGGTTTCCAGCCCATTAGGAGTGTCTGTTTTTTGTAAGGGGAAGAACTACAGAAAGAGAAATCTCAATTCTCACAACCTACTATGTCAGATTATCTTGTTCAGGATTAGATATGGTGGAATCCTAGCCATTCCAAAAGCTTTTGAATGATATTCAAGAAAAGAACATTCTAGGAGAATTCAAAATTAGATGAATGGCTCCTGCTGGACAAAATGATAAAAGAGTATCAGGAGATACATGTAAAAAATCTTTGTAATCCAATTGATGAGAATGCACAATCAAGATCATATACGTATCATTTTAAATTTCTTGACAGCTATAACCTGTTTTGGCATTATAAATGCTTATTTTATTCTGGGTATTGAGAAATTTATGCCAAAAGTGTATCATTCTTTGTCAAGGCAAGGCAGCTTTCGGCTTTGCACCTAAAAGTGAGCAATAAATTTGAGCTGGAATGGTGGGTGAAGATCCTGCAAACAGTTGCAACTCCCAAATTGATCGTTGAATCTAGCAGGAAAGATGTAGTGGAAGCAGCTGCTGATTTTTTTGAAGGATTAAACCATCGATTAAAGTTGGATACCAATACAAGGTATATGCTATGCAATTCTAGGAGTTCAACTTCTGTGGTGCCAAAGGAAGAGAACTATCTACTGGTTCTTCAGAGAAAATGAGAGTACTTCATGATAATGATTGTTGGAAGGAAATGCCAATGGAGTGGCTTCCTTCAATCTAATTTTCTGTGTACAGCCTACAGATATATCCTGGTAAGGGTCTGCCTGAACCCATCTTCCTAATCCAATAAAAAAGGAGTCCATCATTTTGAGTTCTCATCATAGGAGGTGAGAACATAACTTCCTAGGAATGGTGATCTCCCACTTATGTTCCTTGTCTCCTCGATATGGATTGATGAGCCACAGTTGGTAACTGTTGGATTCAGAAAATCTATATCTCCCTCATTCCTTTTCTTGTTTTTGTAGCTAGCGTTTTGTGGAACTTTCAGAAAGTGATTCAGACCGATCCATACTCCAACCGCTCCTCTAAGGCTTTTCCGGTGGCATTTTGATGTATGTGATTGATATCCGTCATATATTCCCATTGCCATTCTTTTTGTTCTTATCTGATAAGAAAGTAGGGATTCATGGCAGTATCTCTCTCATGATTGCTAACAAATGTTTAAAGTTAATATTAAAAAAGATTTAGGGGTTTTATTGATTCTATATTTTGATGAGTTGTGGTACCACCAAGCTTATAGGATGATCCTTAAACTGAGTTTCTTTTCTTTCAAGTTGTTTCAAAACTGTCTTGTGATCTCTTATTCTTCTTCTCTAATCTTTTCAACGTTCACATTGTCCTTTGGTTTAGGTATATCAAAGGTTCACAATGATTTGGGAATTTTCAGTGATGCAAGTTATTCAAGCCAAAGAATCAAGATTCTCTTCTCCGAGAATCTTTCCCATTCTCATGAGAATTATCGAAACGAACCTTCCAAGAAGGTGCTATAATAATCGGAACTACAGCTTTGTAAATAAGAATTCATCGTGCCAAAACACCAAACATTTCTCACGGCCAATTGAAATTCAAGAAAGATCAATCTGCACGCCTACAAAAAGGATTGACATAAGAAAACAGAAGATAGTAAATCCGAACAAGTTCAGTTCCCCATGAATCTCAAACTTTCGAGAATCCATTTTAACCCTTAAGAAGCTAAAGCAAACATGAGAGGAAAAACGGACGTTGTACATGTCAACTTCAGAATCCCCTTTCAGAATTGAGTCCTCTCAACGAATCTTTTTCTCACGTGAACCCATTCTACAAGTTACCCGACGTTTCCTAAGTTCTTATTTCTGTTTCTCTTTACGCTTAATAATCGGCACACCATAATAAGTGGAGCAGAAAGAACGATCAAACAAGCCACACACATACCCAGAGAGAGAGAGAGAGTACCTTCAGTTGTAGAAGCCGCACAACCCTACCTTGCTTCTTCACCGAAAGCCAACAATCGGGTTTCCCCTTTTATATTGAACATAAAACGGACTGGATCGGGCTCAAGTATGGGAGGTTCTCGAACCGGATCCGACGGTAATGTCTTTTTTTTCCTTTCTCGAATAGCAAGAAGTATGGGAGTATGAAACATGATCTTCTACTGTGAGATTACTATGTGCACGTCCCTTTTACTATCCACACACTCTACATTTTAAAAATATCAAAATACAACTACAATAATTTCTCTCTTCTTCACACTCAATTTTATCGTTCTCGATTTTTATTTCAGCGACTAGTGTTTCGTGCATTGAAAGTTATGAAGCAAGAAAGAAGAAAGAGATGATTGATCCAATTGCTTTTTGGTTTTTTAGGTTTTGAGAGGTTGGTTTTTAGTAATATATTCATATTCTTTCAAATTTGTTTTATTTTGGTTGATGTTTCACGGTTTTTGTCGAAGGATTCACTCATCAAAGTTCAACTTCAAAATGTGCACAAATGTGTCCTTCCTTCAATAAGAGACATAGTTTCACCACGTCTCTTTCTTAAGAGAGGATGTGTTTGGCCCACATGTCTCCCTAATGTGAGATGTAACTGGATTGTATCTCTATCAAATGAGACATGTGTTATGTATTATATATATGCTTCAAACCTTATATCCCATTATGTATTGCAGAATAATAAACAAGTTATGCAAAAGCACTTATGATGAAATCAATTATGAGAAGATGACAATTAATTAAAGTACTTATTATATCGAGACTAAGAAAAGTGGAAGTTATTATAATGCATCGGATGATGTAATATTTGATTGGTTAGTCGATGAGGTAGAAGAAAAATTAATTGATTGCGAGGGTGATGGACTTGATTATTTTACAATAGAGAATGTGTTTAGGAGTTATAATAAATTTATTGAGTACGTAAAAAATGTTGTGAGGAAGCATTATATTATTATTGTTATTGTTATTTTTTATTCAAAGAGTAAAGATATAACAACTAAGGTATGACTTCAGTGTGAAAAAGTGGTAAATACAAGATAAGTAAAAATATTGACATTGAAAATAGTAGATGAACGAGCACTAAGAAAGTAGATTATCCATTTTTATTAAGAAAAGTTGTAGTCAATGGTTATTGGTAGTTGAATGTAGTAAATAGGATGCATCTCAACATGGAAACATGATGGGTATTTTGATGAGAATATGACCAAAAACACACTCAAAATAATAACAAAAGACAAAATCAAAGCCACGTACCTCGACAAATCGATGAATCTTTGGCCTCCTATTTCCTCTTTTTTTCTCTATTTCTTTTTCTTTCTTAATATTTCTTCTTCTCTTTTTAATGGATTTTGATACATTCCTTTGTTGCAAGTGGATATAGATCGAGTAGTGGGTGGTTGGGATAGGCTAAAGAATGTAGAACGGCTGGAAGGGAATGGTGGTTCGTGCAAGAGGAGAAAAAGATAATTGGTTGATTTGAAAACGATAGCCTAGTGATTAACTCGGGTATTTTAGAAAAAATGGTTGTGTGGATAGTAAAAAGAGTGTGTATCAATCATGATTATTTTTCTTTAGTTACAATGGGGAGGTTGATACTAGGTAGCCCTTGGAGCCAAACTCATGACCTGCATCTTGTGAGTTGAGTGTCCTGCCTAGTGAGATCATTGCTCTGAGTTCGGTTTCATATGTGCCCCCACATGTTTTTCTAGTAGGTGTAGACATGGCTAGTTTGGAACTGAACTGGCTATAGAACCACTGGTAGCTGGAACCAACCGAATTGATCACAAAACTGGAATTAGGGGTCGGTTACGGTTCATGATTTTTAAAATCGGTACAAAAAGAAGCTTGGTGATGGAGTAAAGTAGTGTAAAATAAAATCAAGAAAAAGAGGGCATGTTATAAATTACATTATGTTAAGAAAACTAGTGAAACTTTAGAGGCTTATAAGAAAGTAAAGAATGAAGCAAAAAAAGCCGTAAGTGAAGTAAAAGCTAAAATTTGAGAGGATTTATATAAAAAAACTCAACTCAAAAGAGGGTGAAAGAGATATTTTTAGGATAGGTAGGGCTAGAGATAAAAAAAACTAAAGATCTTAATTATATTAAATGCATCAAAGACATGGATGAAAAACATATGAAGGGTGGTAAATCGGTAGGATCAGAAAATATTCTCATAGAAGTTTGGAAATCCTAGGAGAAACACAATTCACTTGGCTCACTAGGCTATTTAATGAAATATGAAGAAACCAAAAGATGCCCAAGGAATGGAAAGCAAGTACACTTATATCCATACATAAGAATAAGAGACATTCAAAATTATGAGAATTATCGGGGTATCAAGTTAATGAGTCATACTATGAAATTGTGGAAAAGAATTATCGAACATAGGTTAAGACAAGTATCAAGTACTACATATAACCAATTTGGATTCATGCCAAGCAAATCTACTATTGAAGCGATTCATCTTTTGAGACGTCTTATGGAATATTTTAGAGCAAAAAAGAAAGACCTTCACATGATATTTATTGATCTGAAAAAAGCTTACGATAGAGTACCGAGGGAGGTTCTTTGAAAAACCTTAGAAAAAAGAGGTATCCCATTGATATACATAAACCTTATAGGAGATGTATGATGGTGTAAAAACATGTGTGAGGACTCATGAAGGAATGACAGACTTCTTTGAAGTTAATATTGGGTTACATCAAGGATTAACTTTAAGTCCATACTTATTTATAATGGTGATTGATGAGTTAACAAAATATATTCAAGATGAAGTACCTTGGTGTATGTTATTTGGAGATGACATTGTGTTAGTGGAGGAGTCTAAGGAAAAAGTTAATAAAAAATTTGCAGATGACATTGTGTTAGTGGAGGTGTTCGACTTAGTAGAACAAAGACAAAATATATGGAATGTAAGTTTGATCATTTGGTTACTTTAGAGGACAAAAATTAAAATTGGCACACATTGCATCCCAAAAGAAAAGTTTTAAATACCAAAGGTGAATTTTTTTATAGTGATTGAAGAATTAATAGAGATGTTACACATAGAATTAATGTTGGTTGATTAAAATGGAGAGTAGCATCAAGTATTCTTTTTTGTAAGAAGATACCATTAAAGTTAAAAGGTAAATACTATAGAGCAACAATTAGACCTGCCATGTTTTAATCATCAATATGTACAAAATATGTCCGTGACAAAATTGAATATGTTAGATGGATGAGTGGTCATACAAGAAAAGACCTTATACATAATGAAGTTATTAGAAATAAATTATGTATGATACGATAAAATGAGAGAATATCGTTTAAGGTGGTTTGAACATATAGAAAGAATATCAAAAGAAGAACATGTAAGAAGGTATGAAAAACTAGATTTTAAAAGTAGTAAAAGATGTAGAGGACGATCATAAAAGTTTTGGAAATAAATAAATAAAGAATGATCTAGCTTATTGTGAGTTAATTGCTAACATGGCACATGATAGGGCTTTGTGGAAACAAAGAATCCATGTAGCCGGCCCTGTCTAGTATGGGAGAAGGCTTAGTTGTTGTTATAATCACAAGTGACTCTGTGGCTCAACAATAGGATACTTACTACCATTGAGGGTGGGGAGTCCGACTCTTAGGAGATGTAACTTACCATTAAAAAAAAAACATTTGAACTAATTTTAGAACTTGAAACCGGAACCAATCCTTGATCAGTTCGGCTATGGTTTCATGTTTCAGGCAAAGCAGAACCAGACATGTCTAAGTAGGTGCAAGTTCCCATATTGACTGTGGACAAGCTGCTGACAAGCCCAAATAATGATTTTGATGCCGACCAACTAATGTTGAAGGTTGACTTTTCCGAGAGCTCCAAGCTGTTCAGGTGAGACAAACTCCTGCTGTTGCAAACCTCTGGAAACTGAACTTGCCATTAAAAAATGTGAAGAAATACTTTGGTTCAACATCACTAGTTTATTCTGTGAAACTTTATTCAAGTTGTTGAGATTCTGCGCAAGTCTTGTTTCCTTGAGGCTCTTATAGCTTGGGTGCTCAGCTTCTCAAACACAGGGGATATCCTTATCTTAACCTTAACAGAATTCAAATTTATTTTTCACGGTTGGTGGACACTAACTGCAGATTCTTGTGTTATCTTACATATTATGCTCATGAGTTTAGAGATAATCAGTCTAAAACATTAGAAAACAATTAACACACAAGCATCTCTGCCTACATTTTCTCCAAAGGAAGCTACTTAATATATGGAAGAATGAAAAATATGATTCAGGTATACTTGATCTGAGCAGAATGATACTCTTGTCCTGAAAACTGAAAGCTCCTTTCTTAGGGAACTTACATTTATGCTTATAAGTATAGCATTAAATGGTCGCACTACAGGCAGAAATTTAATTGTTTTAACCCAAAAAAATTCAACAGATACACCACGGGCACTCTTCTTGAATCGTTTCAGACTATCTGCTGAAGACTTCCGACGCCACCATCATAGCAGCTCATTTACTTCTGGCCATGAGTTGCGCCCATATATTGATGAATCAAGGTAATGTTTTCCTTTTCGTCTCTGTTTCTCCTGATTTGGGTTTAGATGCATCTTCATTGAGAGCTTTTAGGCTCTTTGTAAGCCAGATAGCAGTCTCTCTTGGAGAAGCCCCGTCTTTTCCAAATGGTTTCAGAACTCCAGAAAGTTCATCAAGCTTTTGCTGTTGAAGTAAGTCTGCACAAAGTTCCAGTAGCGACTCCATAGCATCAGCTCTCTCTTGGAAAGATCTTCGATGTTGCTCGATAACACCATTGTCACTAGAATAGGTGGCAGTCGCAAAACTCCGACCACTTCTGCCGTCCGTCCCTCCATCAAAAGATGAACCAATCAGCAGTTCTCCTTCTGTACGAACAGATGCATTGAGACTTAAACCAACATTTCCATGTGACACCTTAGATCCATTCTCCTTCTTAGATGACGAGTTGCTAATCTGAACTTTCGTTCCATTAGTCGCAGTATTAGTGGGCAGAATATGGGGGCTAAGATTTCCTCTGCATTTGAGCCTTGGTGAGCTCAGAACATAATCGAAACTCGCCAAGTTAGTGTTTCTGTTAACTGCATGAGTCAGGCTCTTTGTATCTACAGGAATGGTGAGGTTCCTTTCTCTGCATGATTTTTTAGCTTCCCTCTCTTTGCAAGCATCGAGGGGAGGTGAATTTGGCTGATGGGATTGTATCTGTCTGCTGTTTTTCATTGCTTCTATAGATTCTATGTCCTTCCTATTGCTTATGCTAGTTCTTGGGCTGTTGCCATTCCTCCCATTGCTTATACTAGCCCTTGGGCTGTCTTCATCTCTCCTATTGCTTATACCAGTTCTTGGACTATCTCCATTATTAGTCGAGCTGTTGCCAAGACGGGTTAATGTCAACTTCCGGATTCTCTGATGTACATCAATGGCTCTTGTTGGAGAAGGGCAGTAAATAGGGCTTGGGGCTGCAATGCAATCTATCGGATGCTTCTGCAGAAGAGGATGCCTTAAGAGTTGTGCAGCCTGCAGTTTCAAGTTATCAAATCATCATATAACGTAGAGTTGGCCTCAGTAGGCGAATGCGTTAGGGAAGGCGATGGACCGGGTGGGGCGACGGGCACACCTGGCCATACCTGAACGTCAATTTTGTGCCCGGTACGTGTCCCATTCCCTGCGGGGATGGGTATGGTATGAGTTCAATCTTTTCCCTCCCGGGTAATGGGGTGGTACGGGCGGCCTCAACCCTTATTCCAACTCTAATACACTTTTAAAATTTAAAGCACCTTTTATTAAAATCAAATAATTTGATCCAAACAATCAATGACTTTTAAAGTTAAATGATTTTGAAAATTGAATAAATATAGTTTGGGTCCGTTATGGGCGGGCATCTCATACCCAGTCAAAGATATCCAGATTTCCCCAAACCGGGTAATACCCTCCTCGCTAGGGTCGGTTTAGGTTGGGTTCCCATTGGTCGGGGCAATGTTCCCATCCCTAGAATGCATGCATCCCAGATGGTATATCTACTATAAAACATGGAAAACATTTCTTACTGTGGGCCTTAGATTTGGATTCTGTCTCAGTGTACTCTTTATCAAACTCTTTCTGCATTTGAGAGGACAAATTTAAGTTGGTAGTGATAAAATACTGAAATTATACATGTAATTTATTATAAAGTAAGATGAGAAGACGTGCTTACAATGAGGATGAATAGAGACTAGGAAGTGTGCCCATGGAAGACCTGGTTATCTTGCTCACAAGGCCAGCCATGTCCTGTTCAACTTGTCATAAAAGCTTGTTAAAGTGGGTTTGCGCCAAAAAACAGAGGTTGATAAAGTATATGGGAAGACAAAAAGAAGTTCAATAATTGGGTATTTCTATGAGAGGGTTTGGGTTGTTCAGCATTGCAAATTCACTATTTAGTAGGTTTTCAAATATGCTAACATTCAACAAGAAAGGCTCAAAGCATTATATTGGAGCCAAAATCAAAACATACCCAAGGAACAACAATTTAAATGATAGACCAAGCTTTGGTTTGAACGATGAAGTTCGACTTCAGAGTAGTTCAAACTAGGGATGGCAGTTCCTACCCGCTCCACATAAAATATCCATCCTTCCCTGACCTACATGAGGTAAATTCTCAAGGAGAAAAACCCGTCCTGCTGTGGGGCAAGGCAAGATAGGAAAGACCTCCATGCATGGCAAAGTGGTATATCTATAATGTGTTTATTTATATAAAATAGATTTTATTATATATATATATATATATATGTTTATAAGTATTTTACATGCTTATATGTATATATTTTTTATATAACTATATATACACAATAACTTTTAGTTTAATATTATAAAATACCATAAACTTTTGTATTTTGTATAGAATATATAATATTAAATGATTTTTCTTCCTAAAAGATATTTTTATAAGTTGAAGTGAGGTGGAGTAGGACCGGGTTGTAACAAAAGAGTGAGGGGTGAGTGTAGGTTTGATCTCCCAAGACTTGCAGGGCAAGATGGAGCAGGGTGTATAAAGAGGATTCTCGGGCGGGGTGGGACGGGCACGGGTAGAGTGAAAACCCACCCCACACTGCTCCGTTTCCATCCCTAGTTCAAACTGCCTAAAGGCTGCCTTTGGTTTCAAAGAGAAATTCTCCAATCTCTCTATCTAGGCATCTGTCTTCGTGGGACTTCGACTCCTTCCTCCCTGTTTCTTTTCCTCAACTGGTAGCCAAAGCGATTTATGACCTGGACGGAAGGTCCGGGAGCATCGTCAAGAAAGATGCCATCCTTCCAACTCTAGACATAGGTATCCAAGACTCAACCACAGATTGGTAAAGTATCCAAAGGGGGAGTTGGGGTGGCAATTTTAGACAATCAGAGCCCGATACGAAAAACCAGTGTCCCAGTTGTGGTCTAGACACCATGGGTCGGCTCCTTGTACAAAAAGCGATCCGACAAAATGTCAGGTTAGATCCCCATTGACTCAAACTGAATCTGACCTCAAATGTCATCTCTTAATATATATATATATATATATATATATATATATATATATATATATATATATATATATATATATATATATATATATATATAGAGAAGTAGTAAATGCATGTCTTTTAAGACTTACATAAACAAGATCTTTGAGATAAAAAACCGAGATTTAAATTACAACATTGTTGTCTTTTTGTACTTTGCACTAATGCACCATAAATGCACAACCATTCAAATCTCCACCATTCATATGAAAGATCAAACAATAGAAATGCTTGAATGTTACTTTGATATAACATAGTCATGCATATCCTTTATTTTTTGTGAGATTTTATAAGAAATCCTCTGTATTTTTTTCAAACATCTTTATAATATTTTAAATGATAATTATGCCTTACAAAAATAAAAGTGAGCATGAGTATGTATTAAGGTGTGCAATTTCATATATATACATACACATATATAGAGAGAGAGTTGCTACATTATCATTCATGCTAAACTCTTCACGTTCATTTACACTATGCATCTATTTGATTTGATGGTGTATATCTATATTCAAAAAGGAAAAGATAAAAACTAAAAAGATAGACTTTTACTTTTTGAAAAGCTAACTTTCATTTTTTTAATATGGATCATCTAATCAAAGAGGTGGACCATCTAAATAATCATCAAGGGTCTAATATAAATGAGAGTCATATATAGTGTATGTTAGGCTTTCGACAGCCCGCGTGAAACTTCGTCGAACATATTTGCCATAGATTCTACAAATTATAAGCATTGCGTTCGGGTATTTTCTCTTAGTGATGCACTATAGAGTCTGAATGTGGTGAAAAGTAGCAAGGGCCTCTACAACTTCGCTGAGATATAGTGAATCAATTATTGAGAGGGTTTCCACATCATATAAGGATGTGGGTAAATGAGTTAGTTCCATTGCATTGTTGTCCGAATATAGTGGATAAGTTACAATGAGGGTCTCCGCATTTTAAGTATAGACGAATGAAAACGGCAAAGAAGTTAATCCTAAATAATAAGATTCATATTAGTATTTAGAATATCAGAACATTAACTGACAAGTTAATGAAGATTTAAGTTAGAAGAAAAACAAAAGAGATTGAGAATATAGGTTTTAAATTATGGTACTCACGAAAGGAAAATGCTCAAAATGGAGTTGGTATTATTATAAATAAAAATTTAAAGGATAGTTTAGTAGACATAGAATGATATGGTGATCGAATTATGATGATAAAATTAGTATTAGGAGTAGATGCTTTGAATATAGTTTGTGCTTATGCATCCTAAGCAAGATTAAAAGATAGTATAAAGAAGACTTTTGGGAGAAGTTAGATAAGGTAATTAAAAGAATTCTACAAAGGAAGATGATTTGTTTGGGAGGAGACTTAAATGGGCATATTGGTAAAGAGTCATTAGGATATCAATGTATACATGAAAACTATGATTTTGGACATATAAATGAGGATGCTAAAATTTTAAATTTTATTATAGCTTTTGATCTCTTTATAACCAATACAATTTTCAAAAAATGAGATGAACATTTAATTACTTATAAGAGTGACTTTTCATAAACACAAATTAATTATTTTGTTTGTAGGAAAAAAGATAGGTCATGTTATAAAGATTGCAAGGTAATTGCAAGAAAAAAATTAATTACTCAACATCAACTTTTAATAATAGATTTGTAGGTAAAAAAGTGAAAAAGAAAAATAGAGTGCATAGAGCTATTCAGGCTAAATTGTGGAACCTCAAATGTAAGAAAAAAGATATATTTAAATAAAAAATTCTTCAAGGAGCACCTTGTGATATATGAAACAATATATCTATACATATTAGGGGAGGGGCAAAAGATGTTTTAGGTGAATCTAAGGGAGACATACCACACAAAAGAAGCTTAGTGGTGGAGTGAAGTGCAAAATAAAATCAAGGTAAAAAAGGCATGTTACAAATTGCATTATGCTAAGAAAACTAGTAAAACTTGGGAGGCTTATAAATAAATAAACGAAAAATATAATTAGTAAAGCAAAAGCCAAAATTTGAAAGGATTTATATAACAAACTTAACTCAAAAGAAGGTCAAAGAGATATTTTTAGGATAACTAAGGTTAGAGATAAGAAAAATAAGGATCTTATTTTTGTTAGATGCATCAAAGATGAGGATGAAAAGATTCTAGTGAAAATTTATTTCCATAAACTTTTTAATGAAAATACAAATGTTAGTATTAACTTAGGAGAGTTAGCCAAATCATAAAATATATAAACCACAATTTTTATCAGCGTATTCAAAAGAATGAAGTTAAAGATGCTCTTAAATATATGAAGGTTAGTAAATCTGGAGGACCAGACAATATTCCTATAGAAGTATGGACAATCCTAAAAGAGATGTGATTCACTTGGCTCATAAGACTATTTAATAAAATATAGACAACCCAAAAGATACCCGATGAATGGAGAGCAATTAAACTTATACTCATATATAAGAACAACAAAAACATTCAAAATTGTGTAAATTATCAATGTATCAAGTTAATGAGTCATACTTAAGACAAATATTGAGTAAAAAGAGAATCATTTTAGATTCATGCCTGATAGATCTACTATTGAAGCGATTCACCTATTGAGGAGTCTTGCAGAATATTTTAGAGCAAAAGAGAAGAACCTTTAGATAATATTTATTGATCTAGAAAAACTTATGATAGAATGCCAAGAGATGTTCTTTGGAAAACCTTGGAGAATATAGGTATCTTATTCACATAAATAAATCTAATAAGAGACATGTATAATGGTGCAAAAACATGTATGATGACTCATGAAGGAATGACAAACTCCTGTTAATATTGGATTATATTAGGGATCAACTTTAAGTTCATATTTATTTATATTGGTCATTGATGAGTTAACAAAACATATTCAAGATGAAGTACCTTGGTGTATGTTATTTGCAGATGACATTGTGTTATTAAATGAGTCTAAGGAAAAAATTAATAAAAAATTGGAACTATGAAGAAAAATGTTAGAAAGTAAAGGATCCGATAGAACAAAGATATAATATATGGATTGTAAGTTTGATCATTTGGGTACTTCAGAGGATATAGAAATTAAGATTGAGACACATTGCATCCCTCACAAGAAAATGTTTAAATACCTATGGTCAATCTTTCAAAGTGATGGAAACATTAATGAAGATGGTACGTATAAAATTAATGTCGGTTGATTAAAATGGATAGGGGCATCAAGTATTCTGTGTGATAAGAAGATATCATTAAAGTTAAAATGTAAATATTATAGAGTAGCCATTAGACCTGCTATGTTTTATAATTTTGGGTGTTGGAGAGTTAATCACCTAACATGTGTAAAAGATGTCCATCATAGAAATGAAAATGTTGAGAGGAATAAGTAGACATACAATGAAAGACCATATACATAATTAGGTTATTAGAAACAAATTTGTAGTAGGAGCAATAAAGGAGAAAATGAGAGAAAATTGTTTAAGATGGTTTTGACATGTATAAAGATGATCAAATGATGCTCCCGTAAAAAGATATGAAAAACTAGATTGTAAAAATGTTAAAGAGGAAGAAGACGACTACAAAAGTTTTGAAGAAAACAATAAAGAATGATCTAGTTTATATTACAAATGTGTTGAAGAAAACAATAAAGAATGATCTAGTTTATATTAAGTTAACTGCTAACATGGTACATGATAGGGCTATGTAGAAATAAACAATTCATCTAACCAATCATATCTACTATGGACAACAACAACAACAAATTATATGCAGTTAACTCCAACTATGTAAGGGATCACCCTTGCATTACCGGTCCCAAACCCGGATAAAGGAGGAGGGTTGTGTTAGGCTTTCGACAATCAATGTAAAACTTTATCGAATTTTTATACCATGAATTATACAAATTATGAGCATTGTCTTGGGGCGTCCCCGCCTAGTGATGCGCTGTAGACTCGAATGCAGTGATAAGTAAGCAAGGGTCACTACATTTTTACCTAAATGTAGTGAATCAATTGCAGAGAGGGTTCTCAATCATTGATGGGTGTGGGTAAAGAAGTTAGTCTCGCTATATTGCTGCCCGAATATAGTGAATAATTTACAAAGAGGGTCTCCGCATTTTCAATATGGATGAATGCGGGGGGTAAGGAAGCAAGTCCTAGATAATAAGATTTGTATTGGTTCTTGGAATATCAGAACATTATCTGGTAAGCTAATGGAGGTGGTAGATACTATGATTCAGAGAAAGATTCATATTCTATGTTTATAAGAGACAAAGTGGGTTAAAAAAAAGCAAAGGAGATAGAGGATACTGGTTTTAAATTATGGTACTCACGTAAGGAAAAGACTCAAAATGGAATTGGTATTATCATAAATAAAAAATTAAAGGATAGTGTAGTAGACATACAATGATATAGAGACTAAATCATGACGTTGAAATTAGTGTTAGGAGCAGAGGTTTTGAATATAGTTTGTGGATACGCACCCCAAGTAGGACTAGAAGATAGTATAAAGACAACTTTTTGGGAAGAGTTAGATAAGGTGATTCAAAGGATTCCACAAAGGGAGATGATTTGTTTAGGAGGGGACTTAAATGGATATGTCGGTAAAGAGGCATTAGGATATCAAGGTATTCATAAAAACTTTGGCTTTGGGGATATAAATGAGGAAGGTAGGGAGATTTTAAATTTTGCTATGACATTTGATTTCTTTATAGTCAATACAATCTTCAAAAAAAGAGATGAACATTTAATTACTTATAAGAGTGACTTATCACAAATACAAATTGATTACTTTATTTGTAAAAAAAAGATAGAGCGTATTGTAAAGATTGTAAGGTAATTCCAAGAGAATGCTTAATTACTCAACATCGACTTTTAGTTATGGATTTACAAATAAAAAAATGGACCAAGAAGAAAAGAGTGCATTGAGCTATTCAAACTAAATGGTAGAACCTCAAAAGCGAGAAAGAAGATATATTTAAATAGAAAGTTCTTCACAAAGATGCTTGAAATTATATTGGTATACCTTGTGATATGTGGAACAATATAGCTATACATATTAGAAAAGTGGTGAAAGATGTGTTAAGTGAATCTAAGAGAGGTGTATTGGCACAAAAAGAAGCTTGGTGGTGCAATGAAGTAGGGCAAAATAAAATCAAGGCAAAGAGGGCATGTTACAAATTACATTATGCTAAGAAAACTAGTGAAACTTTAAAGACTTATAAGAAAGCAAAGAAGGAAGTGAAAAAGGTTGTCGGTGAAGCAAAAGCCAATTTTTTAAAGGATTTATATAAAAAAACTTAACTCAAAAAAGGGTGAAAGAGATATTTTTATGATAGCTAGGGCTAGAGATAAGAAAACTGAAGATCTTAATTCTATTAGATGCATCAAAGATGATGATGAAAAAGTTTTAGTAGTAAAGATGAAAAAACTATTTTTATAAGCTTTTTAATGAAAATAAAGATGTTAGTATTAGGTTAAGAGAGTTAGCCAAATCAGAAGAGTATATAAATCATAATTTCTACCGACTTATTCAAAAGAATGAAGTCAAAGAGGCTCTTAAACATATGAAGGGTGGTAAACTGGTAGGACTAGACAATATTCCCATAAAAGTTTGGAAAATCGTAGGAGAAACGTGAATCACTTGGCTCACTAGACTATTTAATGAAATATGAAGAAACCAAAAGATGTCCAAGGAATGGAGAGCGAGTACACTTATATCCATAAATAAGAACAAGGAAGACATTCAGAATTGTACGAATTATCGGGGTATCAAGTTAATGAGCCACACTTTGAAATTGTGGTAAAGAATTATCGAACGTAGGTTAAGAAAAGTACCGAGTACAACAGAGAACCAATTTGGATTCATGCCAAGCAGATCTACTCTTAAAGCGATTCACCTTTTGAGATGTCTTATGGAACATTTTAGAGTAGAAAAGAAAGACCTTCACATGATATTTATTGATCTAGAAAAAGCTTACGATAGTGTATCGAGGGAGGTTCTTTGAAGAACCTTGGAAAAAAGAGGTATCCTATAAATATACATAAACCTTACAGGAGACATGTACGATGGTGCAAAAACATGTGTGAGGACTAATGAAGGAATGATAGACTTCTTTGAAGTTAATATTGCATTACATCAAGGATCAACTTTAAGTCCATACTTATTTATAATGGTGATTGATGAGTTAGCAAAACATATTCAAGATGAAGTACCTTGCTGTATGTTATTTGGAGATGACATTGTGGTAGTGGAGGAGTCTAAGGAGAAAGTAAATAGAAAATTGGAACCATGGAGAGAAACATTAAAAAGCAAAGGCCTCCGACTTAGTATAACAAAGACAAAATATATGGAATATAAGTTTGATTATTTGGTTACTTCATAGGACATATAAATCAAAATTGGCACACATTACATTCCCGAAAAGGAAAGTTTTAAATACCTAGGGTCAATTTTTCAGAGTGATGGAAGAATTGATGAAGATATTTGTAATAGAATTAATGGTGGTTGCTTAAAATAGAGAAGAGCATCAGGTATTCTTTGTGATAAGAAAATACCATTAAAGTTAAAAGGTAAATATTATAGAGTAGAGATTAGGCCTGCCTTGTTTTATGGTTCTGAGTGTTGGGTAGTTAATCATTAACACATACAAAAGATGTCTATGACAGAAATAAAGATGTTGAGATGGATGAGTGGTCATACAAGAAAAGACTGTATATATAATGAGGTTATTAGAAACAAATTAGGAGTGACACCAATAGAGGCTAAAATGGGAGAATATAGTTTAAGATGGTTTGTACATATAGAAAGAAAATCAAAAGAAAAACCTGTAAAAAGGTATGAAAAACTAAATTTGTAAAGTATTAAAAGAGGTAGAGGACAAGCACAAAAGTGTTGAAAAGAAACAATAAAGAATGATCTAGCTTTTTGTGAGTTAACTGCTAACATGGCACACGATAGGGCTCTCTAGAAACAAAGAATCCATGTAGCCGACCCCGTCTAGTATGGGAAAAGGCTTAGTTGTTGTTGTATCTAGTATGAAAAAAGGCTTAATTGCTGTTGTAATGTGTGTTTAATATGCTTGTTATTTTATATGGTTTGTGTTGATGTAGAACTTCAAAACGTTCATCTTTTACTTTTTATAAAACAAATGATTGAGTTAAATTAAAAAGTACACATCAAATGAAGTTCACCCACAAAAGTACATAAATACTTTTGCTTTTTCACTTTTAAACTTAACTATCACCTCAAAATAAATGTTTGAGATTTTGAAGGATATGAAAAGTATATTATACTTTATATATACATATGTAGATGTAGATATAGATAAACTGACACACGTGTGGTTATTATATATTGGGTTGATAGTTAGTTTGACTGGGACTGAACCCTGTCAAGATCTGTGTCTTTAAAATGAATCGGATCGAAAACTGGGTTAGCTCTATATGAACCTGTTCTTTGACCCAGACCTGAAGTTGATCCCACCTGTCGACCGGATTTGGCACCCCTAACTGGACGTAGGTGTCCATAGTGAAGAAAGGAGAGGATAAACAATCACACACGATTGCTCTTTTGAAGTTCAATAGAAAGAGTAACCGTCACACACGACCAAGCACTATTATAAGATGCAAAGATCTATTCACCTGAACTATGCAAAGAGAAACTTTTTTTTTTTATTGATTCAGGGTTCTCCAGCTCGCCCATGAATTCCTTCTCGTCAATGTGGAAAGCCCTTGCTAGTGATGGACTCGTGAATTTATTGGAGTGAGGATATTTGTATTTTAGGTGAGATATTTATATTTCACGTCCATATAACATTTGTATTTTCTTACAATGGATAGAGTAATTTTTCCGGGTGAAATGGATTTGTATTTGATGTTTACAAAGTATTTATATTTTCTTATATATAACGATAGACTTAAAAAAAATCAGATTTTGGGTGAGGTGCCTCGTCCTCAAGTGACTCCGCCACGGGCTCCTCGCACTCACTTAGCTAAGGTCTCCTAAGGCAAATTGCTCATAATTCGCACAGTAAGTTTATCCAAACCCCAAGCCTGTTCATTGTTAGGCTTGCTGCAAGAGAGCAGCATCTTGTGAACCTTCTATCGATAGGACCAGGTTCCATAAACCATTGGAGAGAGAGAGAGAGAGAGAGAGAGAGAGAGAGAGAGAGAGAGAGAGAGAGAGAGAGAGAGAGAGAGAGAGAGAGAAACCTACAGCAGCTCGGAAGGCCGGTCGATGTGCTAACATTTCGAACATACAGCAACCTGATAACCACCACTCAGTGGTTATTTCATCAATCAAGAAAAAGAAAAGAAAAACAGGTTTCTTGCATTAAAAGGATCGCCAAGACGCTGGCTTTGATAGTTTGATTGACCCTAACTGCAAGGGTTAATTCTTGTCGTTGATCGTGCTTCTCACAGTGCTTGGATAAGGCATCTCTTTCAGTCAGAAAAGCATTGACAGAGTCATCGACATTCATACTCTCGCCTTTCAGGTAATCGTATCTTTTTTTTTACGAAGGATATACCATTTATACTTAAAAATCCTCATACTATCCTTTCCTAAGCAGGGACACTTCTCTCTTTCTGTCTGTTATCGGCATTCAAGGAGGTGCGCTCCGTGCTTATTCTACTATGTAAAGGAGCCCACGGGGAATACGGCTCCTCCGCTTAGAAGATGCATATGAGGTGCATCTCTTATGTAGGGGAGATACACCAAAGGCGCATTTCTTTCTTGTCGTTTTTTTCCTTAAAACGAAAAAAAGAAGAAAAGATTTAAGGGGAAGGAGTTAGGTGAGCTATAGAAGAATGAGAGAGTAGGAAGAGGGGAGACGATTGACAGACTTCCAAGGGAACAACGGGCACCATGCTTCAGCAGCATTAGCGAGGCAGGCTCTAGCAAGAGAGAGAGAGAGAGAGAATATCAGGAGGGAAAAGTGGCTGTAAGAGGCTTCGGTACCGAGAGAGAAGGAGAGAGAAGAAGTTGAGGAGCATTAAGTAAAAGAGGTTGTATCCTAAATAATTTAAGGTATGTATTTAATAATTGATTACTTATAAGAGTGGCTTATCACAAACACAAATTGATTACTTTATTTGTAGAAAAAAAGATAGAGCGTATTGTAAAGATTGCAAGATAATTCTAAGAGAAAGCTTAACCACCCAACGTGGATTTATAAATAAAAAAATGGACAAAGAAGAAAAGAGTGTATTGAGCTATTGAGACTAAATGGTGGAACCTCAAAAGGGAGAAAGAAGATATATTTAAACAAAAAGTCCTTCAAAGAGATGTTTGGAATTATGTTGGTACAACGTGTGATATGTAGAACAATATGGCTATACATATTAGGAAAGTGGCGAAAGATGTGTTAGGTGAATCTAAGGGAGGTGTATCGGCACAAAAAGAAGCTTGGTGGTGGAGTGAAGTAGTGCAAAATAAAATCAAAGCAAAGAGAGCATGCTACAAATTACATTATGCTAAGAAAACCAGTGAAACTTTAGAGGCTTATTAGAAAGCAAAGAAGAAAGAGAAAAAGGCCGTGAGTGAAGCAAAAGCTAAAACTTGAGAGGATTTATATAAAAAACTCAACTCAAAAGGGGGTGAAAGAGATATTTTTAGGATAGCTAGGGCTAGAGATAAGAAAACTAAAGATCTTAATTCTGTTAGATGCATCAAGGGCGAGGATGAAAAAATTCTAGTGGCAAATGATGATATAAGAAATAGATGAAAAAACTATTTTTATAAGCTTTTTAATAAAAATAAAGATGTTAGTATTAACTTAAGAGAGTTAGCTAAATCAGAAAAGTATATAAATCACAATTTCTACAGACGTATTCAAAAGAATGAAGTCAAAGAGGTTCTTAAACATATGAAGGGTGGTAAATCGGTAGGACCGGATAATATTCCTATAGAAGTTTGAAAAATACTAGGAGAAATAGGAATCACTTGGCTCACAAGACTATTTAATGAAATATGGAAAAACTAAAAGATGCCCGAGGAATGGAGAGCAAATACACTTATACTCATATATAAGAACAAGGGAGACATTCAAAATTGTGTGAATTATCGAGCTATCAAGTTAATGAGCCATACTATAAAATTGTGGAAAAAAAGTATCGAACGTAGGTTAAGACAAGTATCAAGTACAATAGAGAACCAATTTGCATTAATGCTAAACAGATCTACCGGTGAAGCGATTCACCTTTTGAGACGTCTTATGAAACATTTTAGAGCAAAAAAGAAAGACTTTCACATGATATTTATTGATTTAGAAAAAGCTTATGATAGGGATAGAGGACGACCACAAAAGTATTGGAAATAAATAATAAGAATGATCTAGCTTATTATGAGTTAATTGCTAACATGGCACACGATAGGGATCTGTGAAAACAAAGAATCCATGTAGCCGACCCCGTCTAGTATGAGAAAAGGCTTAGTTGTTGTTGTTGTTGTTTTTGTTTAGAAACAGCTTACGATAGAGTATCGAGGGAGGTTCTTTGGAGAACCTTGGAAAAAAGAGGTATCCTATAGACATACATAAACCTTATAGGTGACATGTACGATGGTGCAAAAACATGTGTGAGGACTAATGAAGGAATGATAGGCTTATTTGAAGTTAATATTGGGTTACATCAAGGATCAACTTTAAGTCCATACTTATTTATAATGGTGATTGATGAGGTAACAAAATATATTCAGGATGAAGTACCTTGGTGTATGTTATTTGCAAATGACATTGTATTAGTAGAGGAGAGAGAAACATTAGAAAGCAAAGACCTCCAACTTAGTATAACAAAGACAAAATATATGGAATGTAAGTTTGATTATTTGGTTATTTCAGAGGACATATAAATCAAAATTGGCACATATTACATTCCCGAAAAGGAAAGTTTTAAATACCTAGGGTCAATTTTTCAGAGTGATGGAAGAATTGATGGAGATGTTATGAATAGAATTAATGCTGGTTGGTTAAAATAGAGAGGAGCATCAGGTATTCTTTGTGATAAGAAGATACCATTAAAGTTAAAAGGTAAATATTATAGAGCATCGAGTAGGCCTGCCTTGTTTTATGGTTATGAGTGTTGGGTAGTTAATCATTAACATGTACAAAAGATGTCTATGACAGAAATGAAGATGTTGAGATGGATGAGTGATCATACAAGAAAAGACCGTATACATAATGAGGTTATTATAAACAAATTAGGAGTGACACCAATAGAGGATAAAATGAAAGAATATCGTTTAAGATTGTTTGGACATATAGAAAGAAGATCAAAAGAAGAACCTTTAAGAAGGTATGAAAAACTAAATTTGGAAAGTATTAAAAGAGGTAGAAGATGACCAAAAAAGTGCTGGAAAGAAACAATAAAGAATGATCTAGCTTATTGTGAGTTAACTGCTAACATGGCACACAATAGGGATATGTGGAAACAAAGAATCCATGTAGCCGACCCCGTCTAGTATGAGAAAAGGCTTAGTGTTGTTGTTGTTGTTGTATGTATTTAATAATTATTTAAGAATTTTGAAAATATAATATGTTCTATTAGTTCTAGATTTTCGCATAATCTTTATATATTTTTTTGTTAGAAATATAACTAGGGGCCTGCCTAACTCCACTTGCCTTCTCGAAAACAACAGAAAAATTAGATATGGGTGTTTGAGTCCCCCTACTACAATGTTCCTGAGATGCAAAATGGTCATGGTGTTCCAGTAATCTTGCTTAAGAATCCTTCATAGTCCTATCCGCGTGCATAATGAATGTACAAGAGGAGCAAATGACTGACCTAGAGACCAGATGTCCGACTTAAGACCATAAGGAACGTCCGCGAGAAGCTCAGGACACATATAGTTGGGTGTGCCAACAACCTACATCACGTTGCAAGAAAAAATACTTTAAGCAAATCATCCAAACCTGAAACCAACACCAAAACTTCCGTGTCCTCCTCTAAGGAGGCGGCGGGCACGGTGGGCTAGCAAGAATTATAGTAACATTTTGCTCAATCTTGTGTCATATTACCATTTAACTCGAATTTTTTTTTCCTTTTAGTTCACAAGTAAACTCGCACTGGCGGTTTCAAACGACCGGCTCTGGTTCTATTAAACTTGATACTAGAACCAAATTGTTCCCCTAGGTTCTGGTTCCACCAGTTCTGTATCTGATTTTACAACAGTTCTGGTTCTGGTCTGGTCTGATTTAGATTGGCTTCATTAAAAATTGCATTAATAGTGGAATCTTGGAACATGAACAAAAATATGGATCGCAACAGCTGGTATTCCGGTGTGGGAAAGGTGGAACAGTAACTGAATCAAGAGGTTCCCCCTTTGGTTTTGGGTCTGGTTTGGCTTCAGACAGTTCATAAGGTGGTTTTGGTTCAGTTGGAACCGCCAGACCAGGTTCCATGCTGCCCACCTGTAGGTCATGCCCCTTACATAATTTAAGTCGAACTATTTTGTCATCCAAGGAAGGGAAGAAAACGAGTTGCTGAACAATTCTTTCGCCTCGCGAAATAGTGGATCTACATCAATGCAAGGTGAGGTAGACATGGCCGGTTTTGAACCGGCCTGGCTGTTTCAATCAGAATCGAATCAGGTCAGGAACTGATTGAAGTTGGAACCGAAGAGTTTATGATGGAACTGACGGTTTAGAACAGCCAGCTGTTCCATATTTTTTAATATTTTTATCAAAATTCAAAATTTTAAAGAATGTTTGGTTCCAAGCAGTTTAAGACCTAAACCCGAACCCAAACCTAAACCAGTGATTTCAAACTAGACTGAAACTGGCCTGATCCCGGTTTTGTTCCGGTTCCTGGTTCCACGCAAATCAGAACCAAGCCATGTCTAAGGTAAGGCATCTGTCTAGCGAACTCGAGAAAACAAAAAGTTTGCTAGGCACAAGAAGTTCAACCACAAGTTATTACCTGAGCTTTAACCTCACTAGAACAACTCATACAACTCATAGTTAGCACACACAAATCAAATCGTTTAGTAGACTCTCGTATGAGAGGGTGTATAGCAACTCTCACATTTCATATATATATATAAAAGAATTGATGCCATTTAATATACATGAGTACATTAAATATGATACAGAATGAGTACCTTATCATCACCATATGATTGATCACATGAACAGTGGTGATGATCAAGCAATGTCTAACATAAGAGGTTGCCTAATAACTCTCTTTCTCTAAGAAAGTGATAAATGCATAATGTTTTTTGGTACATAAAGTTGCATAAACATTTTTATGAAAGATCTTTGAAATCAATAATGGAGATTTCAATTAAAATTATTTTTATACTTTTCATTTAATGCATGTGTATTAAATGCAAAATAATTCAAACTTTCATGGTTGGAGTCAAAGATAGATAGAAATATTTTAGTAAAATAATGTAATTTAAATATTATACATCTACTATTCCCTTCCTCTCTCTCTCTCTCTCTCACTATATATATTTAGTGCGCGAGAGAGAGTGATTGGATACTGCCTATGAGTGACACTGCTCACTCATGACCGGTTCATACTTTTCCAAAACCCCTTAAAATAATAAATTATACTTATGCCACCCTGGAGGTTCTTTACAATTAAATACTGTTTTCCATTGAACAAATATTGTGTTGGAAATGCCAAAAGAAAGTCACGTACCCAAACGCTCACAAAATTTAAATCGTCTTACGTTTCCTAGGATCAGTGTGGTTCGTGGGCAACTCAAACACTCGAAAATTTTACGCCCATTTTTTTTTCGGGATCACACTTAATAATAGGGCTCCATTTTAGTGTTTTACTTTAAGCCCAAGGAGTCACACACACACACACACACACACACATATATCTATAATGCGTTTGGTTTCTCCGTACTGTCAAATATTGTAATAGTTTACGTGGATAGGTGAACCTTCACACTTGATCCCATGAGACCTTCAGCTTGAGTTAAACACAAGAACGAAATAAACCTTACCGAAGTTGTCAAGCCATCTGCCTTCAACAATTTTGCCAGTCCGAAATCGCCTGCATTAATTTGATTAATCAACATCAATTGCACTATAATCAGGATCGTATGAGTATTTATTTTTGACGTATTTAGACTTCAGATTAGCCGGAGTTTGAATCCCTGCCCGGTGTTGTTGGGATCCGAGGACAATTCTGCATCTTGTTTTCTTATGATCATAAACAATAAGAACTGTTTCCTGCTTTGCAGAGAATGCAAGGAAACAAGTGAATTCAAGTTTCAAAAGGTGTACAGCTATGATGTTGTGATGAATTTAAGGGCAATCAACACCTTTTATAATTTCTCTATTTTCAGTAAGGACAGATAATTCCTTGTTTTCTGGTACAACCCCGAGGCCAAAGACATGCTCACCCCGAGTATTGAACTCAAAACCTTATGTGAGTCGAACCCCTGGCAGGTGAGCCACTGCTAGTTGTGCAGTACAGAGAATTTCTCCAAGCGACATTTATTCCATGATAATAACGAAAAAAAAATGGATTGAGTCATAGCCACTTACCCAGACGAATGTCCTGATTTCTTGTCAAAAATATGTTGGAACACTGAACATCCGTATAAAAGGAAAAAAGTTAGCTCCTACATCTATTCAGGAAAAGGATTCAGTATATATATAATATAAATAAATATAATATATATAGTGATCGGCTTGAGTCCACTCGTATTCGATTATTTCTTTTCGAAAGCATGAGCGTAACAACATATCTTTCTTAACTTTTGAAGAAACCTTCAAACTTTTTAAATTATACTCATATCATTGAAAAATAACGAGTTTTAATGAATACCGTTCTCAATAATTGTAAAGTCATGAAAAATGATGGTTCGTGGCAGTCATTGTAGTGAGTCTCCCTATCTTTATATTGTTGGTACCAATTTATTACTGAATGCATTGAGTATATATATAATGTGTCTGTTGTTTTCAAAAGATTCATAAGGTTCCCTAAAATCACTATAATGTGGCATGATATGCCCTATAATTATGATATTCCCCCATATCTTACGACACAGTTGCGATTCAGGATACGGTTCGGCATCATATGATATGTCACATATGAATACGTTTCATATGGTAGTGGACCTAGAAAATTTTTAGGGTTGAGACATAGTGGTGGTCAGTTTGGACCAATTTTTAGGGTTGAATTGGACTGGAACCTCCAGAACCAAACTGTGGATTTCTCCGGTTTGATTATGGTTTTATCAACCAAAACGTAGAACCAGAACCAACAAATCCAAACGTTATTTTGGTTTGATTCGAAGATCCCACCGCTCCAAGTTTTAGTAGAATGAGAACCGGTGGTTTGAAACCACCAGTTCCGATTTACCTGAAACTAGCCTGGTTGGTAAGATTCATTTGGGTGAAATCCAGGGGATTGAATCATATCCTGATTAGCTCTGGCATGTAGGATGAAATCAACTAGGAATGGTTCAACACGAATTTGTCCTAAATTGAAAATCATTACTATATATGAAATTTGGACCGAACATTTTATTTGTCTAAAAATTTTGAGGCCTACAAAATTTATATTATAATGAATTTAAAATTTAGGGACCATAAATAGTATTGTTATTAGTATGACAAAGTAGAAGTCTAAACCACGAGTATATGTCCTTAGACTAACGCGTAGTGAGTAAAAGCAACTTTTTAAATTAAAAAAAAAATCTAAGGGGTTAAATTTACCTTAATATCTCTGTGAAGAACGTTGTTGGAATGCAGGTACTCTACAGCCACCAATAACTGTGTAAACCATTTGCACAACTTCTGCCAAGCAGAAAGAACTTGAATGACCAGTAACTCAAACAACCTACTAAAGAAAATAAAACTATGTATATATATGTGTGCTTGCGAGTATGTCTAGAGAGAGAGTGATTGGATCATGTCCACTAGTGATTCTACTTACGCTGAACTATTGTTTTTGAGGGGAATGAGTATATGTCCTTTATCAAATTTTGAAAAACTTTTAATTTTTTAAATTACACTCATTCCAATGAGTGAACATCCATTTAAGAAGTGAACAAAATATGGTTTTCACACACACACAAATATATATATATATATATATATATATATATATATATATATATATATATATAGAGAGAGAGAGAGAGAGAGAGAGAGAGAGAGAGAGAGAGAAATGCCATATTATATGCTTACTTATCCTCAAAATCTCAACAATCTATTTAGAGTTCACAAACAAAAAGTGCAGGTGTAAGCCAAAGTATACTGCAAAAAGCCAAAAACTATTTTGCTTTTTCACTTTTAAACTCAACCATCTGTCTGCATAACATGATATGCATAATAGACTTTTCCTATATATATAAACACATAAGTATATTTGCGTGCATGTATATATAGTTAAAGGTATTGTTTTGGGATTCTTGGCTGAAATATTCCAAAATATGGCGATCTGAAATATCCCAAAATAAATTAGATGAATGAAGAGTAACATGGACTGGAGAAAGATGTGGTTCATCTGATGCTGGTTAATATAGAGGAAGTGCTGGTCATTTCTTGGTATGAATAGAAACATGAAGTAGTGGGGAGCATACCTCCTCAGGAAACAAGTTCCCTTTGGCATTCTTTATCATTCGAGCCCTGTCATAACGAAGAATTTATTGATTAAACAATAAAACAATGCAAAAGTTGTCGACAAGACAGTAAATCTCCATACATATCTCCTCCTTCACAATAGCCTGTAATTATGCAAATATAGGAACCCTGAAAGAGAGCAGAAATTCATTTAAAACCAAATTCCAATGCTAAGAATGTAAGAATTCTTTGAGGAAATCTACCGTAGGAAGAAAGAAATCAACCTTTTCTATCCATGATTCCTTGTATTCTACAATGTAAGGGTTCCTGATTCTTGCAATCAGTGCCATCTGCAATATGGAATTTGAATCAGTAATCCAGCAGATATCTTGAATAGCAGAAAGCTAGCGCTACAATGGTTCCTTTTCAGATAAAGTTTGCGTAATATCAAGTGCTACTCAACCTCTTGATAAGCTGATAATTCAGATGGCTCTGACTGCTTCTGCAACCGAATCTTCTTCAAGACGTACCTTCAATACGGGAAACAGAAACAATTCAGAATTCAAACCGGTGTTATAACTTGGAGACACGCACAAACACACTCTCATGTATATGTGTATATAACAAAGATTGAAGATGATCAATTTTACGCAATTCAATATAATTGTCTGCCCACATAAGGAAAACAACGCTGTCTTCTAACTCCTTGTAGAGGAAAAAGAGATACCCCAAGAACGTAATCATCGTTCTCATCAAGGTAAAGGCTCATGAAAATCGAAGACAGATAAGATTGATCATGCTGGAATATTGAATTCCTAAACGAAAATAAGTGAACGTCATGAATATCATCAAGACTCTAGATTGAATTTCAAAGAGAGAGCCAGAAAGCTTACGTCTTTCTCTCTGCTTTATGATATACAAGAATTGCACTTCCAAATGATCCTGTACCAATCTCCTCCACCATTTCATAAGCATCCATTCTCGCCTCCATTGCTCGCTCCCCTCAAACACCAACAAGAAGCTCTCTTCCCTAATATACGAGGTATTTCCCGCAGGGAAGCCCGTTCACGCTTTATCTTTTCTACAAAAGCATGTCGGCTGAATTGAATTTGTTTATATTTTAGGCAGAAAGACGGGGGTTATAATCTGTCACTCAACTATTGTCTATATGGCCTTTAATACCCTTCCTCTTGCAAAACTAACTTCAGTTTTTCAGTAATTTCGAGGAAGCAAGGAAGCTTAACTGTAAATTTGTAAAATGCCCTTGAAGTGGAGAGTTTAATTGTACATTTCTAAACATGACCTTTCATCTCACTTGCCTGGACATGGCCGGTTTCGATTTGCCCGAAATCAGGTATGAATACCGGTCTCGGTTCGATTCTGGTTTAAGACTCAAACCATTTGAAACTGAAAATTATTTAAAAATATGAAAATTTTAAAAATATTTAGAAATGGTTTCCGACTCTTTTCGATTTGGTGAAACCACAACCGAGTCAAGTGGTCCCTAATTTCAAATCCAGTTCTAAATCACGTTTCAACGATTTTAGTTCTAGCCAGTTCTTGATCCAATTCAATTCCGGTGTTAACCGGCCATGTCTACCCATATCCCTGCTCTGCCTACTTTTAACACTTGAAAGGAACTCTCAAAATGCGCAATTTCACTCTTTCAGAAGTGCTTCTTTAATTTCTAAGAAACTAGGGGCACTTGACTGTAAAATTATAAATATGGCCTTTCATTTCCCTGTCCCTGCAAAATGTTTGGGGAGTAATTTCGTTAGAACTAGGAGATTCGGACCGTAAATTTGTAAATTGTAAGGAATTATGTTGTGAGGTGAATTTCAAAGGCATAAGAAACTCCGGACCTGAACAAAAAATTGGTGGCGTTGGACGCAAACGGGTATGATTCTGTTGGACCGTGATCCAAACTTTGATGATTATCTAATTGGATTTGGATATCGATGTAAATTTGTATCAAACACTATAAAACCGTTTCTCCAGACACCCCAAATTCCAACGGCATTTAGAAAAAAAAACACCTACCATTAAATCCACAAAAGCTGAAAGGTTGTCTTCGAATTGTTTAAATTTGGAATAAAGTTTTTCCATGAAGAAAAAATTGTTTGCAAACAATTTATTAAACCGTACAGGTAGAACGTATAAATAAACTCATCAAACAGGATACACATCTAATGGTTTGATCATCTCTCTCTCACACACGCACACACATGTGTGTGAGAGAGAGAAAGAGAAAAAATAGAGAGAGAGAGAGAAAGGGTTGAGGGTGAAGTTTCTAATAAGATGGAGAATGTCTGCTAGAATACAATAAATGCGAATCATTATATGAACTATATCATTTTTTTTGTTACAAGAGGAGGCCGACACCTAACACACACCCAACACGTACCCTCAGGAAATCAATTTTTTTATTACAATAGGAGGATGAAGCCTAACACACACACATGCACCCTCAGGGAGTCTAATTAAATGAATTATATCATTCGAAAAGTTAAGGAGTTAACCACAACGTTAGCTCAACTGATAGGGCTCTCTAACTCCTATTTTTGTGGTGTTGAGTTCGATTTTCCATGTGGTAAACGCATGTGTGTTGTATTTGGCCTCACCTCGCAACCAAAAAGAAAGCTTAATGAGATAACAAAATGGGTTTCATTATCTACATTACTATTTGAAAAAAAATTGAAAAGTGAACTAAGTGATCATGATTTAATATATAATTTCAATTAATGTATGGAAAAAATCATAATAAATCGAGAGAGGGATCCTACTGGATTGATTTAGATGTGTTGGTTTAGGAAAAGGTGGTGGGTTTAGATTCTCTTTTTTGAACTAAAAGGAGGTGGGATAGCTGTAACGACATTAAAATAGGTCAAGTTGCCCATCTATCCATTTAAAAAGAAAGCCAAAAGGAGCCTTAGCTTACTTTGGAAAAATATATATAATTTTCTCCACAAAGCTGAGTTTATACTTGGGCTCTTCTAGCAACGATACCAGATGGCACTTTCCTATCTATATATTTTTTCCTAAAAATGGAAACCCTTTTTTGTTCTTAAAAAGTTTTTTTTTAATTGTTCACAAATTAAACTTATTTTCTTCATTTGGGGTCATCTTCGACATAGCCAATCTCATTGATCTCAATCTTAAACGAATGTGACAAGAATTAGGTTCCCTTCAACACATTAATCAGTATATTAGTATCTATATAACCTAGTGTGTTTACGTTGGAGTCATGTTGGATTTTGATGATAAATTTAGGTTTGCGACCGACCATGTAAGGGAGAGCCTGCACCATTAGGAGTTAACTAATAGTCTTTTAAAAAAAAAAGGATAAGAAAAAAAATCCTGCTTATGGTAACTACAAAGAGTTTGAGAATTTAAAGGAAAACAAATACGATCTAGAACTACAATTTAGGGTTTCCAGCCTTGATGATCACTCACCATCTATTTGGTCAATATTTTCCGAATTTCCAAAACTCAGCCAGGTTTTGGAGTTGTGGTTTTGTGTTAGTTGTGGTTTTGTGTGTGGCGGGGTTGTATGGTTGTGTGTGTTGGTTGAGGGTTGTAAAGAGGGGGAGTGAGTGTGTCGGGGAGTCGGGACGTATGTGATAATTTACGGACAGTTGAAGGGTTTCGGTTTTTTATGGGGATTGTACGAAGACTACAACATGCATCGGCGATGGTGTAGTTAGAACTAATATGGTTATAGCTATATAAGAATACAATGCCAGTTGAAGGCCCTTTTTCTTTGAAAGGCACAGCCAGTTGAACAGTAGAATTTGATGATCACCACCAAGGTAGAACGGAAACATCCTTCACGCGGTGTTTTCCATTTCAAAAAGACACCAAAATAGGATTCTCCGCCGAAACGTTTCTGTGATGTTTCAACTTCATTTAAGATTTATATAAAATATCACCAACATAATGGCACAAAATGATTAGTGTGAGTGGGTACATAGTGCTTATCATGTCCTAGTTGCTTTGTTCAATTCCAATTAGGTGTGGCCTTCATTTAACATTTTTGTTCTTTCTACAAGTACATATTCATACTTATAATGGATTTTTATATACCTATATATTATATAATGTTTACATATTATACATACATATATATATATATATATATATATATCTTTTGCATCATACAACGCTTTTTCTTTATGTATACATACATATACCATAGGTATATGTATATATATACATATTATACTTAGAATACCTTGTAAAGAACGTGACAGAAAGTTCAAAGGCAATCCATACAAACAAATAAATGTAGCACATACTTGACACGTACTGTCTATACAATTAAATCAATACATGGATAGATGATTGTTTGCGAAAGCCCAATATTGAAAAGGCAATGTCTAATAAGTGTATTAACATAGTTGTCTAAAGCTTCGAGTTGCCACAGCAAACAGGAGGATACAAGGTAATATTCTTGTTTTAGTCTGGTCTAAATAGTTCAAAACTAAGACTAAGCTAAATAGTGCAAAACTATTACTAAGCCTTTTCCAACACTCAGTGGAGTATACTATGTGGACTCATCGTCATTGTTGAGCTTGATCTAATGTCATATGATCATTTATCTTTAAACAATCAAAGATCATTCCTTTCAATATTTTTGAGATCTGCCTCAATGTTTTGAAGTGTTAAATGTCTAGTTTAGACTTTCTAAGACCATTTATTTTAGTTTAAAATCAATATGTACAAAAGATATCCATGACAAAAAAGATGTTGAGATAGATGAGTGTCATATAAGGAAAGACCTTATACATATTCAAATTATTAGAATCAAATTGAAAGTGACACCAATAAATGATAAAATGAGAGAAACAATAAAGAATAATCTAACTTATATTGGGTTAACTCTTAACATGACACATGATCAGGCTCTATGAAACAAATAATCTAGATGATCGGTCATATCTAGTATGATAAAAGGCTTAGTTGTTGTTTTAAGATAACTAAGTCTGATTTTGAGATACAAGTAACATTTTGAGAGGTGGCAAGGTGGAACTCTTGTGAAAATGTTTAAGAAATTGGATAGCAAACACTTAAAAAGGGGGCAGAGAGGACTTAGAAAGTTTCAGAAGGAAACAATGAACCATGATCGTGCTTTTCTACAGTTACATGCTGATATGATGCGAGATTGAGCTCAATAGCAACTCATAAACCATGTAGACAACCCCACATAGCGTGCAAAAAAGCTTTGATTTGGTTTCTTGGCCCTCTTCTGGTCTTTTTTTCAGGAAGCACGTCAACTCTTCGTAGTTTTAGCTGAAGATCATGCTCATGTTTGGATTTCCTTATATTCGCCTTAGAGTTTCGCTCTTCCTTCAAAATGAGTAATGTTAATTTTCTTGGCATAGGCATTTGAATTGATCGGTTTCCATAAAGAAAGAGGCACTAGTAAAATTGCTTGAATAATTGCACGCAATTCCGAAACAAGAACTCAACATTGGAAATGAAGCAGGGATCTTTACAAACACAATTCTGCATGTTCTTATTCTATTACCAACTTTCCAAATAGCCCTGACACTTTGAAAGTGATCAACTGAAAAAATTATTTAGAAAACAATGAAAATCGGATATGGGATTTTATCAGTTGTGACCTTTCCTTAGAGAGAGAGAGAGAGAGAGAGAGAGAGAGAGAGAGAGAGAGAGAGAGAGAGAGAGAGAGAGATGTCCACTTATTGAAGGAAATATAGTAGAAATGTTGCTGAAAAGCAACTAAGACTACGAACATTATGATGCCCCGAGGAGAGTCAGGATATCTTTCTGCAAAAGAAGGGGGGAAAAAAGAAAAAAAAAGGATTATCAAGTATATCATCAGCTTAAACAATCAATTGCAGTAAGAAGGACGTAAACAAAAGGCTTGCGAACCTCAATCTTCAAGGGAGACGTGGTTGGTGCATATCGCTCAACAACTTTTCCTTTTTTATTCACCAAGAATTTTGTGAAGTTCCATTTGATGCCATCACCAAGTATTCCACCCTTCTGTGATTTCAGGAACTTATAAACTGGAGCTGCATTCTTGCCATTGACATCCACCTGAACAACCCACAGGTCACAACAAAGATCGCGCAATCTATCTGTTTCTAAGCTTCTCACACTATCTGCAAAGCACGGTCCTTAGTGGGCGAGGATGTTGGTGACCATAAGGAGGGTTGGAACTGGATTACTATGGGCATTAAATTCGTCATGAGATGGAGCACTGAGGCAAGGATCCTAGCCTAGGAGCTTTTCAAAGGTTGGTCCAAGTAAGACCCTTCTGAGGTTGGTTTCTCCAAGTAATAAATCAGAAAAAGCTTCCCATACTAAGCACTGGTGAGGATTCATCGCTTAAAAGGATATGGCAGTGAGTGCAGAGTATGAAGCGACCATAACGAGGTTGGAGAGGAAATGCAGAAGCACATATAGGAAAAGAAACGGCTGCTATGTTCTGGTCATAAAAAGTTCTACATATGTTCATGACTTCTACCGGAAGTCACTGACGCCTGGTCAAGGAAGTTGATGACCTGATGAAAGGGGAGCTGCAACCGAAGCCCCAGAGAAAGGTGGCAGTAAAAGCCATTGGACTTAATAAACTTTGTCTTAGATTCATGTGATGAATGATATTTTGCCTTAACCAGTTAAGATTGAAAAATAAAAGGTTGCAGCAGTCTTAAGTTTCTAGCCGAAGTGTATGAAGATACTGAGCAAAGAACACTACAATGTAAGCTAAGTATATCCAGATTGCAAATTATGTGCATAGATGAATATTGCACACAAAGGATAAAACAAATCACATGTAAGTTCCCCTCATTACCTTGTCAAAGATGGGAAATTCAGCTTTGAACCTAGTACAGGCAAATTCAACAATTTCCTCATTGCTTCCTGGTTCTTGACCAGCAAACTGATTGCAAGGAAATGCTAGAATCTCGAATCCTATATGAGAAAATCAAAGATAATATCACAATGGGCACCTTATTCTAGAAAAACAAGTAAAATATGGAAAAAATGCAGAAGATTAAAACAGTATTAAAGATGCTCAGAATAAGGAACCAACTCACCTTGGTCCTTATACTTTTCATACAAAACGTTTAGCTCCTTGTAGTTTGAGTTTGTTAGTCCACTACATAGATAACAAATGTCTATTACTTGTCAGGTCACATGAGAGAATTCCATGATAAGGCAAATCATGATACATAACTAGAAAACTATCGAAGTATATCCTCTTTGAAAGAGGACGAATGATCATTATGTCTGAAATAAATCAACAAAGTTATGTCGATAAATAAAGTATACTAGGCAAAAAGAAAAATCTGTTTTAAGTAACTTGTAGGCCAGATTCTCAATTACAGCAACATAATCATGTCCGCATGTTCCACAAAATTTTTGGATTTTACACTATAAAATCATAAAACTTTGACGTTCATTCTATAGTCAATGCTACTTCTTGTTAAACTTTAAAATCCTTATGCTTTTTTCGGCTAATTACTTTCCATCTATGACCAGGTTCTCAGTTTTCTGCTTGCAGCCCTGGAATGGGTTTGACTGGCAAATCAACAGTAGTGAAAACAATAACAAATCCTCATCAGTGACATGGTAATTAAAGAAGAATAAAAGAGTCTCAAACCCTTAATCTAGAGCTTAACCAAATCTTTTCCCACACTAAGTGAGGTTGTCTAGACTCTAGAGGGCGCAAAATGAGGAGTTTCTAGAAGGTAACTGTCCCAGGGCTATTCTCGTGCAAGAATGATCAATGATGGAGTTCAAATTAGATCTGATTCATAAGCGTTGGAAAGATCACCCCAAGTAAAGGATCGAAAATAAAGTCTTACATTGTCTGTATCCATCCTTTATCTAGGCTTGAGACTAGCTATATAAGGTGAGGCCTCACCACGGAAAACAAAAGTGTCTCAAATGTTGATGCTAAAGTATTTTCAGCTTCCACAATAACGGAAGCATTATCCACAGTAGCCATCAGACAGAATGTCTTAAACTTTGAACCTAGTCATATATGAGCGAAGACTTTGAATGCCCAGTAACATTCCACTTTCCAACATGAATGATGCCATATAACCCATAAACAACAGCAAACTGTATCTTAGATCAGGTTCAAAATACAATTATTTGTCAATGACTATATGAGCTTAAGTTTACAGTTGTGAAAGTGACGGAATAAAGTTTGTCGCACATCAATGCACGGGAAATCCTGGGGGAGAAAAATTAAGAGTGAAATACATCCTATCATTAGCTTCATTTCCTCATAGGCTTGAAGATATGATTACTCATCAATCAGTTCTATGGAAGAATAATTTGGGGCAATTTCACTATATTCAGTTTTATGATTCAAGCTAGTTTCACTTCCCTCGGAGAAGGGGAACCTGCTTACTGAAATGGATGCATCAGTACAAACATTCAAGATATGGAAGAGGGAGGGGTCTGGGGAGAGAGAGAAACCAATGCGAAGCAATTTCATGAAAAGGCAACAAATAATTCACAACAGCATTACACATGCAAGGCAGAAGCAAGTACCACATAGAGGCAACATTGACTATTAGGAGAACCTTCCCACTGTAGGTTGCGAGGCTCACATCGTTTCCTTTAATATCCTGCAGACCCAGTTAATAGGCACTGCTATTAATGGAATAAACTACAAGTTGACAATACAGTAAGAAAGCAGTTACAGTTCAACAATATAGTAAGGACAACTAGTTCTGAAACGAATTGTGAATATCAGATATGCATCTATAAGCATCATATTCGTAAGATATTGGACATGATGTAGTCTTTTATCGTAACTGGCAACTGTATCGTAAGACATGGAGGCATATCATATCATATGGTAAGATACAGGAGTGTTTCATACTTATATTGGAGGTTTATTGTACAATATGGTAAATGTGTCACAACATTCTTATTGCTACTTTACTTTTGCTTCAAAAGGATTTGATCTTCTCGAGGAGCCCTAAATATACAGGTTGTGTGTTGAATCCATACAACACTGGACAACAGTGTCATAAAAGAACAGCAGAAACAAAACCAACATCATATTCTAGAATGACAAGCAAGCGAACACAAAACCAACACCATTGAGCTTGATGTTGTGCCATACGAGTAGGGATGGCAATTCCTACCCATCCTGCAGGTATCCACCCTGCCCTGACCCATGTGGGGTGGATTCTCAAGGGAAAAAACCTGCCCTGCTGCAGGACTGGGCAAGGGAGAAAAAACCCGCTGGCAGGGCGAGACCAGGTAGGGTTTAAGGTAAACTCGCTCCGCCTTGCCCCGGTAAGTATTTTACATGCTTATGTATGCATATATTTTTATATAATATAATTATATATATCATAACTTTTAGTTTAAACTATAAAATACTAGAGCGGGGCAGGCACGAGTGGAGTGAAAACCCGCCCCGTTTCCGTCCCTACGTACGAGCATCTAACTCTGAAAAAGCAAGATAATCTTTTATAGCTTCCAGTAACTTCCTAAGCAGTGGGAAAAATGTTGGCTACAATCTAGGGGATGGTACTCCTTGGCTAAAACTCGTAGTTGTACACCATCTTGACTAATCTAGTAATCTGACCACAGATGCATTTAGAATGGTCAATTTATTAGGAAACCGGTTGAGCTATTTTTAACCTTAAATCATAATTTCATCAATCATCAAATTTTCATGCAGTGTAGGCGTTAATTTTGGAATTCTTCAAAAAACTGCTTATATTGAGATTGGGTGACCTAAACTATTCTTCTTGACTAACCAAATCATAAAGATCACAATCCTGGGGTTCGGAGCATACAAGTGCAGAAGGCAATTCCCCTACATGTAGCATTTCTTAATCAGCCAGACTGGATCATTATTTGAAATATAAGGATGTTTTAACTCCATAAAGTTGCATTGGGATAAAACAAGAAACGAATCGTGAAAGAACAGAACAATTGAAATTAATACTTGGAATAGAAAAGGGTGCCATACCTTGACAGAGAAATCATAAATAGAGCTAGAGCTTGGGGCTCCGCCATCGGCCATTTGGAATTTTCTCCGACTGCGGGAGTGTGAAAAAAGACCACCATCAGAGCAAAACCCGAATGAAAACAGGGGCAACCTGGTTAATAAACATATCTAGAGGAAACAATGGTTGACATAATCGAAACAGTAAACTATCAAAGACGGCAGCAGAAGCCTGGTTCATTGCACATGCAGTAAAGAAATGTAAGATCTATAATTGAAACAATACCAAAATCATCACCCAAATCCACGAAACCAAGTACTTTGTCTTCCAATTTTATGAAGTATATGGTTCACTAGAAGAGCAACTTAAAACCCAAACCAATCATATAGGAGAAGTAAGAAGAAAGAAACCATCAGAGCTTACAAACAGAAGAAAAAACTCCCCTCATGCTTGGAAAATGGCTGTCATGGATACAACACCAGAAAAAGTTGCACAGTGAGTGGAGATGAGACCAATTTGTGAAAAAGAACTTTTCCAAGGATGCAAAAGCCTATAAATGCCCAAATTAAGGACTATCCAAAAAGATTTCCATTAGGATATACATACTGGAAAACGACAACTAACAGCACAAACTGATAGTAAGATCCATAGCAAGAAGCATACAATCCAATAACAACATTCATGATGCTAGTGATACTTAACCATGGCACAATGACATACCGAGAGAGAGAGAGAGAGAGAGAGAGAAGGGTAGCACGCCTGCGGGTTCTGCTTGCAGAAGGAAACTTCTCTGTACTTTGTTTCTTATAAAAAGATTGTTATGTTTTTCTGTTTCAAATTAATCCCCCATTTCTAGGCATTTCCAGAATTCATGCATCTCTTTCTGCTTTTCTCAATAACGTTGCGACCCTATACGCACCCCTCCAAAAAACGGCACACATTTAGATACGGCTAAATCAACGGTCAGATGCACCCACAGCGTTAGCTCAACCATAGGGGGAGCTCTAGCTTCGTTGCTGCGGGTGGGGAGTTCGACTCTCAAAGGGACATGTGTGGGTGTGTGTTAAGCTTCACCTTGTAAAAAAAAAAGTCAATGTTCAGGTCGTCTACACAAATATATTTGTCAAAATTTCAACAACGAAAAAATTCATTATAATTTTGAATTTAAATTAAAAAAGTAATAGACAATTATTGAAAATAAATGAATTCTCAATGATTACTAAAAAGGGTTCTTGATGATTTTAGAAATAATTATTGTTTTGCAATAGGCTTTGAAATTACGAGTACAATATATGATTCAGAGAAATTAAAATAGAAATGACAGATAATTTCGCGAAGAAATTAAACACTTGATAATTGTGACCATGGTTCATATTAAATGCGAAGAGTGTACTTGTGTACATCTACTAAATTTAAAATAAATATACTTAGTTTAGAGCCTCTGAAGTCACTGCTGCGCATCTATTTTTTTCTTTGTTACAATCGGCAGTCCGAAGCCAAATGCATGCCCGGGGTATTGAACTTTAGATCTTCCAACCTGTGAGTCAGACCCCTAGACAGGTGCTCTGTTGCTTGTTGTGGCACACTGAATTTTAACCAGATTGTGCTGAAACACTTGACTCATCTGGTTGGTTCAAGAATCATTGAACTTAAAATTTCTTCATTAAGATCATAATTAATCGAGAAGGATAAAATGAGGTTTCGATGCATGTGATGTGCTACTTGATCTTAATACAAAGAAGAAACAACAAAACAGACAAAGTACACAATGGGTGACTAGTTTGATTAAGTGGAGTACAAGACACATATGAAGCCCAACACAAACACATACATTGGCGCCCCCTCATGTAACACAAGAAAATCACATTGTCTTCAAGTCCACATATTTTGACACGACGAAGAAACGAAACGACATGATACCAAATCCCTTGCAACTTTGCACGCCACACTGGCATGACCCGAAAAGGCCCATTTTTTCGTGTCCACGCAAAGTGACATGAAAAAGTGTTGGGTTGTGTTCGAGTTTACCTGTTTATCAAATTAACACAACCAAATAACATGAAGCCCCCCATAGCTAAAGTAAATAACATTTTGAGATTATCCAAAAGAGAGATGACGGATTTGAAAATGATTATAAAACTAGGGACTGATTTAGATTTAAAAAAAAAAAGAAGAAAATTCTCTAATTATTGGTAGTTGGAAGATGAAACCTATTGAATGCGAGCTTTAAATATGACAGAGACAAGTTGTTGAACGACTCATTTAAGCCAATTAGATTACGCTACACAGGGTCTGACCATATGCGTGAAGAGAAAGAATCGATGGAGTTCACACTCTTTTTTTGGAACTCAGTTGGGCCACATACCGTTTCCCTTTTACACACTCGGACGGCAAGATCCAGGAGCAGTTTTTTCTCATTGATGAAGACAGTGTAACAAAAGGGTTGGATACGGGTTAGGTCATCATCATGATCCATTCAAATCCGAGTTGGTAGTTGGAAGATGATGTCATTTTATTCAATAATGAGTAAATGACAATATCCTCAATTATATTGTTAATTATTCTCATTAGAACATTATGAGAGACCTTGTATGCCTCAAATAGGAGAGTAATAAAATATTTTTACTTAAACATACTATGAATTTGAGATATAAAAAAAGATGTTTCTATCTTTTATTACTTAAATGAATCTCAACATTCTTTTAATCAATTGTTTGGCATGAGTGTTAAGTTTGGAGATGAAATTTAAGTACTTTAATTGCTTAATATCTTGTCTGACTCTTGGAAAAATCTTCCGGTCGCTTTGACTAATTTTGCTCTTAGTAGTATTGTAACAATGAATTATGTAAAGCCTATTATTTTTAATGAAAAGGTTTGAAGGCTCACTCAACATGATTGTTCTTCTTTATGATCAAAGGCATTGGTTACAAAGAACATGAGATAGTTAAAGAAAAAAGTTAAGGAAAAGTTGTTATGTCATTTTATTCGATACGAGTAAATGATAATATCCTCAATTATACACTTACCTATTTATATTTGCTTTTTCCTTCCAAGAAAAGTGTTGCACTCTAATGCATGGTAATCTACAGTATATGCTCTTGTTGGGCTTAGAGTGTTGTAGATGCACTAGATTTGAGTATGGATCTAAAATTAAATTAGTCTAAAAACACATACAAACACACACACACACATATATGAAAACCGTTCCAGTGCATTATTAATACTGTTGCACTTATGTTTGACTATTACTTTTCAGTGGTATTAATGTACTTTATTTTTTTTTTTAAATATGAAAGATAAAATTAATATACTTATGCTCTAAAAAATAATGGTCAAACATAAATGGGAATGTCAATAATAGACAAAAATAATATATATAAATTGGATTTTTCCCACTTTTACATATTATTCATGTTCATTCATTGCTTTTTAGTTGCATGAGTACAATTTTAAAAATTAAGAGTTCTATAAAAATATGAAAAATAATATTATTATGCTCGTGAGGCAGGATTACACACATGTGTACATGTGTGTATGTATAGACGTACACATGTGTGAAATCCTGTGCTGAGCTGATGTAGCCTATCAGATGCCGGTCTAGAGTACATAGTACTCGCGAGTTCTTTCGGCTTGACTTCTTAACCACGAGAGTTATGGTTCTCTGTGCCGAAGCAGAACCGTCCCAAATGGAGATTTGGACTTGGTGTTATGGCACAAGAGTTCCATTCCTTCCAAATATTGCGAATTGCCAAAATCCGATCTTTGGCATAGTGATGCTAATTTGTTGTAGCCAAATAAAAATAAAACGCACAGAGAGCATTAGCTCACCTGTCTAGGGTTCAACTCACAAGTTGAAGGCCATGAATTCAATGAAAAGGTTCATTTTAGCTTGGCTTGGCTTGAATCAAGTGCGTAGGAGGTCAGCCGGATGCCGATTCGGCGTGATTGGTTGATCGGGCATCACCTATCTTGAGTCACCTCTAACTCAGCTGACCCTGCACATTAGATGATTCTCAACAACTTATATTTGATGCTTTGGACTTGTTCCCAACATTAAATACATTGCAAAATATCAATCTTATAAAGCATCATGACAGATACATCAATTGCATATAGGAAAATTTTCCACCACAAAAGAACTTCATCAAGGCAAGACAAAGAATCCCATTATTAGGTACAGCTTCTAGCTTTCCCAGTCTTTAGTTTCGTCAAAGAATCGCCTCCAGTTTTAGCTAAAGGTTTTCAGCTCCTAGAGTCCATTTTTCCAGCATCTAAAAAGGCCGTAGCACCGGCTACGTAGAGATAAACATCCAGAATTCTCAAAGTAGCTTCAAGATAAAGCCTCAAATATTATGCCCCTAAACCAAGACTATTCTCATTGGCTACATGTAGGGATGGCAATAGGGTGGGTATGGGTTTGGATTCCTTTTCTCTCAAGAGATACGGGACAAAAATAGAGTGTATATATATATATATATATGTGTGTGTGTGTGTGTGTGTGTGTTTGGGGAAACCGGATTCTGTTACCTTTGATATACTCATCTAATTGTTTCTCAGTTGGTATAAGTGTAGTTTAAGAACTTTTAAAGGTTTTTGAAAGTGTACGAAGGACAATTTATTATACTTGTTTCTTCAAAAAGTAATAGTCGGATATGAGTAGGTATAATCTTTAAATGTTTGTGTATATATGTATATAGATCCGTTATGGGTCGGGCAAGTATAGAATCAAGTGTGGGTTAGGGAATTCTATACCTCTACCCAAACCCAAACCAGATCTACTCGGGTACTTCTCGCTCCCTTTGGGTCGGGTCAATATTACCATCCCTAGCTACATGGGTTTCCAAACACCAATGCGTTTTACTTAGAAAAGCAGGGTGATGTTTTAGTGTTTAACTTCCAAGGTCTTTCTCTCTTTCTTTTGAAGTGTTCAATATTCAAAAGCTTCACTTGGCTGCAGCTGCACCTCAAATATTACGTTGTCAAATAAAAAGAAAAATATCAATATTTCCATGAAGAGGATGATGCAGTTGATATATTAAAAATGATACAATTGTTATACTGACGAAGATTCATAACCATATAAGTAGATAATAACATGCACTTAAGTACATAACTCTCTGCACACAGAGCAATATAGCTCACCTGGTTAGGGGGTCGACTCATAGGTTGAAGGTTTGATACTTGGAGTTTGGATCTGGCATCAACCTCCCCATTCTAACCAAAAGAAGAGGTCCAATAACTCCAAAATGTTTGAAACTGCTACAAGGCCAAGTTGCATCCCAACCAGTAGCAGATCTCGCTAGGAAGAAAAAGAAGCGAGCTGAAACAGTGTCAAAGCTTAATGGAGCAGGTTTGCTTTTGGACTCACTAACCCTGATAAAATTTGGCATCATTTTAAGGCTATAACTCCAAATTGGTTCGACGGATTGTCCCCAGTAGCCAAACCAGTCTTGGTGTTGGTAGACTCGATCTGGGTTCGACGTGCCGGAATCTTAAACTGGACCGGACTCTACATCAGTTGGATCATCAAGTCCAGAATAGATACAAACACTAAAGAGACATTTCAGGTCTCTTCTCATTAATCAAACATATATGTACATCTGAGACACCTCAGGCCAGAGGCAACTGAATTTGCTTGATTATTCAGTTAAGTTCAGGCTTGTTACAGCTCTCTATCTTCATCGGTGCCACGAACTCGACAACAGCTGCGATTCTCGCAGTGAAGATCGGAAATCGTCGGTAAAGAATTTGCAGATTGAGGCACCACCAATGCGCATAAGCTCGGAAAACATCTGTAGGAAGACTCCACAGTGCTGAAAATCATTGAATCTGCACCGTCTAAATATATATCTATATTATACACATACTTGGCTGAGAATTTTGGCAGGATCTCTGGGTGTTAGCTGCACAGCTTGACTGTGCAAGCCACAGCTTGTGCCCAGTACTTTAGCCTCGCTTTCACCTCCTCAGGGCGATCCCCTGAAAAAACAACGAAACTTTCATCAGATAATACACTACAAATTTCACCGATAATTTTCACCAAGTCTCAATTTTAATAGCTCAAGAAATTAAACACATATTGGTGATAAATTCCCAAACATGGTTGTGATAATCCCAAGTTGGATAATAAGATCCTATGCTCTTGTGGTAGATACTCTTAGGGTGAATTGTGATACTTCAAGGAGAAGGGTGGTTGCAACCACTGAAGATTAAAGGAAAACCAGTGAATTAACTCACCAGGGCTGGAGATTCTCCAATTGGCAATGGGGCTACCGATTGCAGAGACAGAACCCAGCGAGTCGGCCGCTGCAGGCGACTTCTGCTGCTCGTCCATGAACCTCTGGCTGATGGAATAGCAGAGCTCAAGCGCGGGCAAGGTGTTGCAAAGCTCGGGGATCTCTTCGTAGCTGAAACCAAATCCCAAATCCAAACAACCCCTCAACTCATCGAGATCATCATCCGTAAGACTCTTGGTCCTACTAAAACCCTTAGACCCTTCTTCTTTTTCAGCGTTTAAAACCTGCAGATGACCGTTGGAGTTCTCCTCTTCCTCCTCTCCCACATACCCTTCAAGCAAAACCCCGCCTTTTTTCTTCCTCCTCCACTTCCTCTTCTTCTTGGACCCCTTCTTCCACGATATCCCGCCTTTTTCGGATGTTGGTGCCTCCGTTTCGAGACAATCGGGGATTTCCTCGTCCTGAAGGAACAAATTTTCCATGGGAAAGTGGGTTTCTGGGATGCCATGATCAACATCCGACGACTTCATCTCTCCCTCTGTCTCTCTCGCTGAGCGACACAGAGAAGGGAAGAGAGTCTTGCTTTTATGCATGTCATGTCATGTCATGCATGCATGGGCATGGCATACAGGTATAGCATGCACACGACATGATGACGTGTCATTTTTTTTTTGAGGGAAGACGTGGACATCTGTATTGGTGGGACCGGAGACAGGTGGGGGCCCAGGCAGTCCCCCTTCGTGGAAGAAAGTGCGCACGAAGTGACGTGTACGAATGAGACATGAGGGACACGGGGTGGGATCCGACTGACGGGTATGGCGGGTCCGCTAACTCTTAGAGCCACACGAATCGCTGAAAGAACGAACCACAAAGTCCCATGTGTACAGCGGCTTGCTTCTGAGTGGGCCCGCCGGGGTGGGAGATCGGGTGGCGAGCTGGATGGCCACGTCATGTTGCTGATGGACGACGAGGACGAAGACGGGTGACGGGAGATTCTTTAGTGGATTTATCAAATACGAGCCGTTGGATCTATGGGGAGATCGTGATCTCGGAGCCCCCAAGAGGGTTTGGATGTAGGGCCGAAGGGGGTGTTTTAGTCATTTCCCGAAACGGAAAGGAACAAAAATGGAGAGTCGATGATTATGGATTGGAGCAATGAGGGAGGGGCCCAGGTCCACTGTTTCGCCCAAACTAAGTTGGATCCCTGACCTGATTCAGTGTGATCCAGCTCCCTCAAATGCAATTCTAAAACACTTTATCAGGTAAGGGTCCATGGTTCCCTCGGCTAGAGCGTCAACTCAAAAGAACCTTTGATTTCAGGTCACGAGTTCAATATTTCAGGACGTGTATATCTTGTAGGAGCCAGCCTAACCACAGCTCAGCGATAAAAAGAGAATTGGTGTTAAGTAAGACTCTGACATAATTAATAAGAGCTTAAATATATTCAAGGATAAATTTGTGTAGAACAAACCAATTAATGAAGTATAGAAAAGATATATTCTCTATGATAATCCGCAGTGGAAATCAAACCATGCCGCCTTAGTTCAGCTCATACCAAACTCATTTGTCCGTGGTCCATGGTCTACACGTACACTCACATTTATCCTCAATGAGGGGAACACATTCATGCACGTATACATACGTGATCCCTTCACTTTTGCGTGGTATGAGTATAATAAGTGTGTTATTAATATTTTTTAAATACTCTTATAACTTTTTGAATGATACTTATTTCTCTAAAGTAAAGAACGGTCATATGCATGTATAAATGAGTGAGAGGTCACATGAGCTATTTTTCATATATATATATATATATAATAATTGGATCTTATCCACTACTGTCACTGCTAATTCATGCTTGATCACTTCTTTTTTGGGAGCATAAATGTAATAATATTATCCTTCATCATTTTTTGAAACCCTTAAATTTTTTAAATTATACTTATGCAACCGAAAATTAATAAGTGAGCATGAGTAAGTATATCAGAGGTGAGGAGGATCCAATTTTCCTATATATATATATATATATATATATATATATATATATATATATATATATATATATATGATACTTTTATGTAAACCAAATTGTGGTCCATATATAAGAATAGGATTCTGGTTTCACATAGCGACTTTGAAAAGCTAAAAAAATGTGGTTACCAAGAAATTGGATTCTGGTTTCACATAATGAAAAGACTCAAAAAGGAAATTTTGCTATCTTTTTCTTGGAGCACTTTGGGTGGATCTACAGATGATAGAGTCTCTTTCAAAAGGCTTTTAGATTTCCATCTTTCTTTGAATTATTGTGAAGATTATATTTTGTCATATTCAGAATATATGACCCTTGTGCAGGCAGGCAACTATTACTAAATTAATTTTTTTCTTTTTCTCCTAGATAAAATTGGCTTAATTTGGGGCACCCAAATTCGAGGTTCATCTCATCCCAGTTGCATGAGTTGATAGGTTGCAGGACACGGTGTGTCTGGTAGGACACTGACACACATGACTCGAATGTGGTGAACGGTTATGGTTGTTGTCAATTAAAGGAGATCTTGCAATCTGATACAATACGTAGCGAGTATACAATTATTTTCTTTAACAAAAATTAAATCTCAAGTTTGTAAGTAGCTGTCGTAGCATATTGTACTATATGTATTGTATCATACCATACATACACTAAAAAGGCGACATGATGATGGTTTGAGATACAATTTCAAGATCGTATCACAAACCCCATGGAGCTACATATTCATCTACATCACAGGATACGACTGATGCCTACAACCTTGGTACAACCAGCTCTCTTGAGTTGGGGGCCGGCTTCAATTGAAGCATTTTGAGTTGAACCAGGTCACAAGTTCGATCACCAGGGTCCTTGTTGTAGGGGTCTTCCTTATCCACCTTAGTAAAATTATTTTGTGTGTTTGTGTGTGCAATCATGCGTATATATATATATAAAGAGAGAGAGAGAGAGAGAGAGAGAGAGAGAGAGAGAGAGAGAGAGAGAGAGAGAGAGAGAGAGAGAGAGAGAGAGAGAGAGAGAGAGATAAATGCATACACTCCATTCATGCTAAAAAATATCCTTATAGATCTCAACTGTTGAGATCTTTAAGAAGATTTTAGCTCGGATGAGTGTGCTGATGTCAAAATCTGTCACACACACACACACACACACACACACACACACACACACATATATATATATATATATATATATATATATATATATATATATATATGAGAATGAAAATTAGACCCATAACCAAAATTCACCATATCTGCACCAACCCTCTGAACTATAATAATGGGAGAAGTGAGCTTGTAGAGGCTCACCACATAAACCAGTAACCCTCAAATGGGGGGCTGAAATGCAGTGAGCATTGGATATCCACTTAGTAAGCTCGCTGAACGAAGGACCAAGAAGAACTTATAAGCATGACACACAGAACCAGGAGTGCCTTGGGTTTCATTTTGATGACACACAGAACCAGGTTAAGTTGTTGAAACCAAATTTAAAAAATATGTTGGCAAGCTTAATTTTGGATTAACCAGAGGTTCAAGTAATATCCGGTTGTCGAAAAAATTGATACTCTAATTTTTGTAAATATCTCACTTAATTACTTACAAGCTAACCAAGATGGCAGTCATCCAAACCCTACAGCCATGTTAAGTAGGCAGAATACCAAATTTTTGACTAACCAAACTTTCAAAGTTTTCAACACGACGAACTCTTAATACGAGTCACAGAATGATCCCTAAGGATGCTATATTTATTCGTCCATCAGTTGAGGAGAAGGAAGGGAACATCAATACTGGTTTTCGGCACAATAGGGAGGTCGAACCCAGATGAACACCCTTGGTATTGAACTCATGATCTCCCACTTGTGAGTCGCCCTGGGTGAGCTGTTGCACTTTGTGTGGAAAAACCAATATTTAATTCCTTACCTTTTCCTTTCTTTGAATGAAACCCATCCAATCCTTTTACGCAAACACCAACAATTAATCACATGAATCCAGAGACAAATGCCGCTGAAAGTATTCCACCTTTCTTTATTTTCATTGCCAAGTTGGTCAGAGAGCCTTTTCCTTTCATGTTGCACATAAATATTTTCATGGTTTGGGCGTTTGAACACCTGACTCCATGTTTTAGTGTTTCTCCAGGCTTCCCTCTCTTTTCTTTCCTTTTCTTATGTGAGCAAGTTGTTCATAGAAAATTTGAGATGTTCTCACCTGTTCCACAAAAGTTTTAATTTGCGAAAAATGGCAGGTGAAATCTCACGGAAGATTTGGACATTCTGAACGTCTCGGGTTTAAAAAAAAAATTGCATTAAATTAATATTTTAATAACATATTTTCAGTAATAAAAGAGTAAGATTTATAACAACATGAAAGAACGAGTTTTAATAGTTTTACTTTAAAATCTTTAAAAAAACACTAAGACAAGCTATAGGCACCGAGTCTATACTAAGACAAGTTATGAGCCTCATACCATTTAACTTAACCATAAGTATTTGACTACATTTTCACTATAAAATGAAATTCTCGACTCTTTAGGCATTCACAACCAAGCAACTAATTGTTTTAACATGTTTTCACATATACATACCTACGTACATAAATATGCACATGCACACACACAGAGTATAGAATACTATACTATACTGTTTACTATACCATACTGTACCATACTCTACTAATACTATGCCATACTATCCGTGTTATACTATACTATACTATACTATACTATACTATGTCAGCCTATAAGACACCAACTGTGATGAGCTCGACCCGTTTGTGTTTGCCTCTTGGACTTATATGTGATGCGCCAAATAACAAGCAGCTATCTTGTTTTACAATCATGTCATTTAGGATGGGCTAATTATGAATAATAATCCACGCATTCAACCATGGGCCATACACTTGTTATTTGCTTTCCGAATTTCTGGTGTTGCGGATGCCCCACCTCGGCTCAATGCAGATCCGGCACGCTGCAAGCAACTTCTCTGTGCCTTTAGCAGACGTGTGCAATTAACAGTGGAAACTTTCATGATCTTCTCTTGAAGAAAAAGGATGATCGAATTAATATAGGAGACTGTCAATATGTGTGTGCATGTGACTCGATCTAAAGAAGCACGTTGATGGTGCATTAATGGTGACGTGAAACTTCAATACTTAGTTATGGTAGGTAGTCTGCTCACCTACCAATTCGTTACTAATTAATGCGTTTCTTCAATAAATATCTAATAGGGTTAGGTTGGCCGACTGCTATATTATATGAAGCAGACATATCAAACTCGGTGAAAATCACAGACTCCCTTGCAGCGAAAATTCATTTATGAATTCATGATATCTGAATATATGGACCAGTTTATATAAGGTCAGAACTGATTCTCTTAACCACTAAAAGAATTTCACCGAAGCATCCTTTCAATAGATATTGCCATATTACATGAAACAGACATATCGAACCTGGTAATCAAGAATCAGGTTTTCCTTGTATTATTATATAGTTCATTTATGAATGCATATCTGTCACTCGTGGAAATTGGACATTTTTCCGGGCTGGTGGTGGATATAGTTCGGCTGCCCAACCGCCAGAATCTATCAGAAACTTATTCAGGCGGTTTGAGAGTCAGATTTGATCCGTCAGAAGACCAGTTTATACAAGTATAGGTGATTCGGGTTTTCCCTCAATGTAGATCATCTCTTGTTCCGGCAACCACTCAAAGATATTCTAGAGCTCCCTTTTGATACTGGTCCCAAATGATAATAATGCATTGATTTGTACTAATGGATTCCTAACACTTCTCTATCAAAAGTACCCCAAAAGATCTAGCACTTTATTATTGTCATAGGTGGCAACAATTGTTCAGATAGTTCTGAACACAGTTTCTTCTTATTAGAGTTTGTGGAATTCAAAGGCCTGAAATAGGAAACATGCTAGGCTAGGAGTGTAGGCTTCTCTTGGATGCTTTTTCCTTTTTTTTCTTTCTTAAAAATCCTACAACTTTTTCTTATAGTTAGGATCTGTCTTTATATATATATATATATATATATATATATATATATATATATATATATGAAAAAAGAGAATTAGAGTTGTTAGACTCTCACTAAACCGTCGATCATGATTCAAACTGCATGATAAAGAAATCTATGGTTCATACTAAAACACTAAATATATAAATAAATAAATATACATATATATATATTCATGCTATGTTGGATTTGGAGACTGGTTACTCATGTATTGCATGATCATGCTGTCATGGATTATCAAAATGCAGAAAAAGTTAGGAAAACTGCTAACAGTGAACCACCCATGTAGCTGAGAGCCCTTCCAACCCACACAATGAATCAATTAATAGGTGTGCCTCGTAATAACCCCTTGTGCAGGTCTCCCCATTGCGTGAGAGGATAAGCCTGCTGTGTGAGAAGCGAGAGGAAGCTCATCTCATTAGAAGCACGAACCTGAAAAAAACGCCTGAGGATGCAAACAATGAGAAGACATATGGGACCCTCGCCTCCTCGTCATGTGGAAATTCGTACCCTTTTTGGGTGAAAATTCGATTTTTTAAAGGAAATTCTTGTTTCGTTTCTTTTATTTCGGATACTTGTTTTCTTTAATCATCTATGTGACTAAGCGTACACCTCATTTTCCAATTTACTCTCCTTTACACACTCCTCTCTCTTTCCTCCTTTCTATTTCTTACTACCCCCGTCTCATCGAGCCATCGAAATCCACTGGTTACAGGAACTTGTGTTGCAGAAATTTACAAATCATAGTCGTGAAAGTGGGTATAAATACAATTAAAATTACATGAAACTTTGTATTTATAATTAGAGAGTTGGGAAGCTCAAAGATTGCCAAAATAATACTGACTACCTGTTCTTAGATTAAATAGAGAAAGGTTACACCAATACCTGGTTTAATAGGCATGCGGGTTCATAAAGCCATCAATTAGAGCCATAATAGTGGGCATTTTAAAAGCCACTTCGATGCCTATAAAAGGGCACTTGGTCCATGACCAAAGGGAGAGAACCCACCTTTGTAAGCATCCCTTATAGACTCTTGACTTCCCTCACCTATGTTAGAGTTTCTTTAAATGAGCAAGGTTTCTTGGGCCCTGAAAAACCTCCTCGAATTATCTTGAAGTATCGGTGTTGGCAAAGACTTGGTTCAACTTGTGCAAGGCAAGATGAGGTTCTTCATTGTATCTACAGAAATTTGCTTTTAACCATTTGCATTAAGTTTTAGGCAATCGTCGAGTGAATTAAACCTATAGAAGATCTGGTACAAACGCTTATGCAAGATTTTTATAATTCTCTATATTTAAGTGGTTTGCAAGATATTCTCCAACAATATTTAGATTTAATTTTCTATTCTCGTATTAATGGCAACCCCAAGGAAGGATTTTAGACTTTGTGAAATTGGAAAAGTTTGATGGTGGAAATTTTTTAAGATTAGTAGAAAAAGATGCACTTCACGCTTCACAACTTGGAAGGTCATTATACATACTAACACTACTCCAAGTTTAGAAGAGTAATGAAGAGGAGACTATGGCGAGACTCGTGCAAGTACATAAATGGGACAATGATGACTACATATGCAGCCACCATTTCTCGAATAGGGATGTCAAATGACTGTTTCATTCCACATATTGAGAACATGGTAAAGAGCTTGAAGGAACTTTTCAGGAGAATTTCAGAGGCAAGATACATGATAAAAGATTCTACAAGTACGAAGTTTTGGTTCAATCATATTTTTAATATTTATAAGATGATTGATGGTAGATCTGTCATTATGGAACAAATACATGAAATTGAACAAATTTCAAATAATTTCACAGCAAACATATAACATGCCGCATGAGAGCAAACTTCCTCAATCACTACTTAAAAACTTTGTCATGGAAAGTTTAAAACATATAAAATATTTACATCTTTCTTGAGCAATTGGGTAATCACCTTTGACTTGAAGAAGAAAGTATCATAAATAAGATGTGTCGATGAAAAATAATCTGCTTTCATGAGAAAGTTCATGTGATGGCTGAAGCCGGAAGTCTGACAAATCCTCGGCAAAAGGCCTTGAAATTTTGAGACTTTACAAGTAGATGGTCTAAAAATCTTTATACAAGTAGTAGGTAGTAACAACAATGATAACAAAAGGAAGAGAAAAGAAAGTTCTATTTATGTGTGGAAAGCTCGGACATTTCAAGAATTAGTGTCAACTTTTGAAAAAGAATAACAAAGAGAAATCTGTTCTAGTTCAAAAGTAACCTTCTTTGCGGTCACATATTCGAAGGTTTAATAACATGATTGAAGATATTGAGATCATTGGTGGATATATCCCGGTGAAACTGCCGTATGTGCAAGAACAATGATCTCTTTCAAGATAATCAAAGAAGAAGATGGGGTTGTTATTACATTGAAAGTTAATGCTTTAACTATTCAAGTCAACGGCAAAGGCGATTGTAGAACTTGAATTCAACGCTTCGAGAAGAAGTACTCTGTGTATACTGTACGTAGGCCAGATGCTAGATAGAGAAAGAATTTAGTTTCCCTACTACTAATAAGTTTAGGTTTAAGTACTATATTTGAGGGAGATAAGTTTATTCTATCTAAGGGTGGCATGTTTGTATGAGAAATGCCGTATCATTTGAGAATCATGTTTGAACTAAATGTTATTAATAATATTAATCTTGTTTCGTTTATATTATTAAGTCTTTTGATTTATGACATAATCGTTTAGGACATGTTAATTTTAAAAAATTAAATGATATGATGAAATGATTTGATTCCAAAAGCAAATATAAACTCGTCGAAACATGTACAATTGACATGCTAACAAAGATAACTAGGCTTAGCATCTTTCCAAGAGTAGAATGAAGTTCTCGAGGTGCTAAAATTAATACATTCTAATGTATGCGATTTACGTGGTTAGCTACTATAATGTGGTATTAAATATTTTGAAAACCTTCATAGATGATTGCACTAGATATTGTTATATATATTTAATGCATTCAAAAGATGAAGTAATAGATAAATATAAGATTTTTAAAATTAAAAAATAGAACTTTAACATGAGACTTTCATTAAATGTGTATAAGGTCGATGGGGAAGGAGAATATTATGATCCAAATTATTGAGTCCACTTTAATAATTCATCAAACAACTGCACCATAGTCCCCATAATAGAATGGTGTTGGTTTGAAAGGAAAAATACGGTGTTGAAAGAAATGGTAAAGTTGTATATTATCTTATTCCTGGTCTAGCTAAATGTTATTGGGGTGAACCAATATTGATAGACTTATTATATTTTAAATAGAGTTTCATATAAAAGGAATAAAATAATCCCATTATACAAACTCTAGAAAAAGAAAGAAGAATGACATCAAATCATTTTAAAGTTTAGCTAGAATTTCAGTAGAGCAAATAAAGAAAGTTCCTAAACCCAAGAAAAGAATAAAGATTAGGAATGAGAGAAGAATTGAATGTATTCGTAAGTAGGATATGTTGAAAATAGCAAAGCTTACATAAATTCACAGTAATTGAATTCAATTACCTTCATATATTGTGAATACAATTAATAATCGAGTCTAATGGGATGAAATTTTTTAAAGAAGATAGATTTAACTCAATTCCAAGATCCAAAGACAAAGTTCATTTTAATAGAAATAGAACATGATCCAGAGAATAATGTATCAAATAAAGATATATTAGAAAGTTAAATGCCCGAGTACAAGAATTCACCAAATAGATGTTAAAATGACTTTCCTTAATGGAGACCTAGAGGAATATGAATCAATCCGAAGGGTTTGTTGTTCCAAGTAATGAGAATAAGGTTTGCTTGATTAGTTAAATCTTTATATGATCTTAAACAAACACATAAGCAATGACACGAGAAATTTGATAAAGTCATGTTACTAGATGGCTATAAAGTGAATAATTCGATAAGTGTATTTATAGTAAGTTTGATGATAATTTGAAAGGTGTTATTATTTGTTTGTATGTTAATGATATGCTTATACTTGAAACTAGCATAAAAGTAATCTATGAGACACTAAACAAATTTTATCATCAAAATTTGACATAAAAGATGTATATTATGACATGTACATGACCAGGATATTGCATATTGTTAGTAGATTGAGTCAATATACAAGCAATCCAAGTAAGGACCATTGACATGCAATATGAAGAGTATCAAATACCTAAAAGGAGCAAATTAATTATAGTTTAACCTATAATGGTAATCTTCGCCTTTGGAAAGATACTTAGATGCTGATTTGGTTAAGTTATATAGAAGATTATGCTTCAATAGTGGTTGGGTCTTCACTCTTACTGCCGGTGATGTTTCTTGAGGGATCAAAGAAACAAACATGCATTACCGATTCCACCATGGTTGTGAATTTGTAACTTAGCTGCCACTATTTGTAGCTTTAGCTATGGTAGGAAAATTTGAATGACTTAGAAACTTGCTTCTTGAGATTCTAATATGACCAAAACCAATGGCACCAATAGTTTTATTAGTGTGATAGTCAATCAACACTTTCAAAGGCATACAACCAAGTAAATGAAAGTCTAGACACGTTCGACTAAGACATAGTTATGCGAAAGACTAGATTACAAATGGAGTTATCTATGTTATTTATATAAGGTCAAACATAGAATCTTGCAGATCCTTTGACAAAAGGATTGACAAGGAATTTGGTGTGAAAACATCAATGAAGTGGATCGAGACTCAAGCTTATATATTAAAAATATCACCAATGGTGGAATCCTCGACTCACACTGAAAGTAGCATTAAGCCTTGAGTTCAATGAGAAAAGATTACATTATTAGAGTGATTACAAGTACTTACTAAATTTATATACATCCCAAGGTAGAAAGTACTTAGTACCATAATTAAATAAAATGGAAAAGTTAAGTTTTGTATCTTAATAGGCCTATAGCATATATTTGTTGAAGTACTTATTATGGGCACTTCGATAGAATATACCTATATGAGTGTGAAGCGTGGCTGCTTTTGAGAGTCTCGGGTTTAGACTCTGATAGCACTCAGGAAAGAGGATACCTAGACACAAGGCCTTTATAATTGTGTCAACGTATATAGTGACTCCATTGACATGTAAACCCTATATGTAAGTTGTGCACACTTGTTCAAATGGATTGGATGGTTCAAAACTATTTACCATTTCAGTTCAGATGAGTGGTGTAGATGTGAAAATTTTACTTTAAGCCTATGTAGAGACTTGAAACAAACTCTTCAAACTTACTTTGCTTGCGCGAGATTATCAGCTAGTTTTCCAAAACCAGCAAAAGTTTAAAATCTTACTTTATGCGATTGTGGATATGCGAGATCTTTTTGTTTTAGGTCTTCTTGAACCGATACTCAAGGGTCAACTTAAGCACTTTAAGGATTTCATATTTGTAGGTGAAATTCCAAATTCACGTTGAAATGTGGTGGTGATAGAAAAAAACTCGTGCACTTTGGTCAAAAGTTAAAAATCTGCAAGTTCTGAAAAATAGAAACTAGTTATATTTTTAAAACTTAATTCCGAAATTTGTTTGGTGACTTAGAAATCTCTAAAATTCTTGAAAAATTTACAGAACATAGCCTGGAATGTGTAGATTCTAAGCATATTTTTATTTCAAATTTCAGGACTGTATATTTGCATAATTAAATCGATAATTGAACTCTACTCAGCAATTTGAAGATATTTTATTATAGAAACATAGAGGCTCAAAGAAACCTCTTTATCTCGGTGTACAGAACTCCAAATTCTATGATTTTAGTCTTTTCGGAAATCTATGGATGTTATCTTTCCGATGAGACTAATTTTATTAAATTTTACTTATTATAGACAGAGATATGAGACTTTTACCCAACCTCTATTGCAGGAAAACCAACTGTACAGAAATCAAATATGAATTTGCTCGCTATTTCCTAGTTTTATTCACGTTGCTACATGACCCTAAAATTCTTAAAAATTTTATTTCTAATATGTTTGTGTGTAGATGTATTGTCTAAAATTTCAGAGCATTCGGATCATCGGTTCAGAAATGAAAATTGCAGCAATCAACATATGCTAGACGCTGGAAAAACAGAAATTCGTTTTTAGAATATATATGATGTAAACTCACACAAATTTAAATTGTACCAACACATTAACCCCAAAATAAATTGTTGAAAGGAAATGAATGAAAATATATAGATTAGTTTAAGTATAGAGGGGGTTATGATTTATAAGATTTTTTATAACATATAGAGAGGTAGAATCAAGAACACAAACAATTAGAGTGCGTAAGTAAGGAATGAAAATTGCAGCATATCTACTTCTTATTATATCATGAGGGGAGACAAGGCGCCATTAATACAACCCCTTTTGAATTGAATATTAAGAAGAGAATGAAGCTTAATAATGGATGAGAAACACTTACTTGATGGCCTCCAAGAAATGACTTACAATGATGCACTCAACCCTCACTTTCCTACATTCTCTTCTCTCTTTCTTTTCTCACTTTCACTCTCTAATTTTACAACACTTTCCTACTTTTCCTACACTCCATCTCTCTCTTCACTCTTCTCTAAATGAACCTCATGAAATGCTCCAGCCAAGGATGTCCTTCCAATACTCACTAATGCTGGAAATCATCCCCCTTGACCTCTATTTATAGGCCAAGGGGAGCCTTCTCTAGATGGTTCTTTGGGATAGGTGCTTCATGGCCCAAAGTCTAACCTATAACTTGGTGTTCACGTGGCCTTATGGTCCCATTTGGTCAAGGCTGGACCAGCCAATGTAGTCTCAAGTGGGCTGGTTAGGTCTTGGCTCGAGCCACCTTAGAGATGGGTAAACTAAGATGGGTTCAGTCAAGGCTAGGTAAAAGGGATT